>OX031018.1:3654970-4282470 GCA_943736025.1 Tenthredo mesomela
TGACGCGCTCATATATATATCTTTATATCTTTATATATATATATGTATATACAGATACATACATATTTATATATTGTATATAGTATATAATCTATATGAAATAAATTTCTTTATGCCGTTGCCATTACGTTGGTTATGGGTATTAGCAGCGGGACGCGTACTGTCAAAGGAAGAGGTAGAGAAAGAGAGAGAAAGAGAGTTACGTAACACGAGACAGAACCAAACCCACGTACGTTCGTTCGTTCGTTCGTCTGTACGTACGTACGGTATAGTTAGTTATTAGTTAGTTAATTAACTAGTTATATCGTTGCGTAAAGGTGCGCGCGAGTCAACAGGTGGCGAACGCATCAATTCGACAAATATTTACACCATAAATATATATTATAGCAAATTTTTTCCTCATACCTATATATATTTATACTATTTTTTTAATAAACATACTTATTTGATATTTAAAGAAAGAGAAGAACCGCGTTTATGGATCAAAACTAAACTAATATAAATAATCAGAAGATCAATTTTTCTCATTTTCTTTTTGTTGTATTCCATTAAATATTTTTTTCCATGACAATAGTACAAATATTTCTTCTCATGGAAACAAATTCAATGTATTAGTATATTAAGATCTAAGTTTTCAGATTACATCACGCGCCATGCATGATAATCACACGTCACGTACGTACGTACTACGCATAACATAAGGTACTATATAGGTATATATAACGATTATTAGTTCCTGTAACGCAGGAAACTTATATCTTTTTCTGTTTTTCTTTTTTCTTTTTTCTTTTTTTCATTAGATAATAAAATTCAGACAGATAACTGTGATAAAATAATGATGAGATAATTACTGACACCAGATATATTATCGAAAACGATGTATGTATATCACTATTACCATCGCTCTATCTCTCTCTCTCTCTTCATCTAACTCTGTATCTTTACTGTAATACTTGTCCAACATTGATATGGACAAATAAACAAAATATATCTATCTATCTATCTATCTATCTATCTATCTATCTATCTATCTCTATCTCTCTTCATCTTATTACCGTTGGTTAAAAATTCGTTATACCTAAACTTTTTTTCGCAACTGGAACTAACAAAAAAAAAAACCCGAATACACTCAACGCTTTCTAAACATCTACTGTACTGAGCCATCAATCCAATCTACTTATGTTTCTTCATTTTTATGTATACTTTCATCTCCTTTAATATATATATATCAAAATATGAACCAATGATTTGGCGTCGACAAATAAAACGGTACTGTACAAAATAATTACGATTTAAACAAAACAAAAAAACAAAAACAGCTTAATATAAATAAAATAAGTGAAAGCTTTGGGTAAGCGGCATTCCGTGAGAGACGGAAGTCTGCTGCAGTCGGTCGTCGTAGTAGTAGTATTAGTAGTAGTGTGTTGAGAACACCCGTCAACCCGAAAGCATAGACTGGGGCAGTTAAAACTTTCATATTCCATTTTAGAATCTAGGATTTAGTTCAGCGGTTCTCAACGATGATGATGATGATGATGATGATAATAATAATCATTATTATTATTATTATTATTATTTCCTTCATTTTTTTTTTTTTGTTTTTTTTTTTTTCTTACGCATACGAAGAATAAGATATGAAGAGAATGAATGACATTACAAATAGCGAAAATAAATATAATAAATTATAAAGAATATGAAAAATAGTAAAAAAATAAATAAAAATAAAAATAAATGTGTCGATTGTTATATTTTCTATCGTATATATTGTAAATTTGTATATCGACGTACCACAAGGGCCATGTCGCGTGACTTAGCAGCCTGTACGTGTAGAATCCTTGACGTCAACTCGAGAAGTTTTCTCCTCAATTGTTTGACAGAGACGCCGAGCGTCTGCATGCAGCGTCGCCGCAGCTTCATTTGAACCACGCCGCCAGGTTGCCGCCCAATTAGAAACTACCGACTGTCACTGGCTCGCGGCCCCCCCCCCCACCCCCTCACCGACGTCGTAGTCTAAGGTTCTGCAGAGTCTGTGTGTGTGTGTATATAATATCTGCGTCGCCGCACCCGCCAGCTGTCAAACTATCATATCCCGCAAGCACATACAACACTTTCTTTCTAATCACGTACGTACGTACGTATGTATGTATGTATACATTAAAGTATCACCCTATACGTACGTATACACGATGTTGTTTGATCGTATATTATTTATATTATCATATTATTATATATTTATATCCTAGTCATTCGTCGAACACATCGAAAAACACAATTGTTTTAATATATATATATATTTTATTTTTTTTTTTTTATTTATTTATTTATTTATTTTTTTTACCACAGCTATTATATGTATTTGTTATACGATATATTGAAAAATTAATTTATAGGTAACATTATAACATTATTATTGTTGAATAATAGTGAAAATAATAAAATATAAAATAGATATAATAAAAAAAAAAAAAAAAAAAAACACTTTTAGTTTACGAAAAATTCACTATTCGTATATATATATATATATATATTATATATATATTTGTTATAAATAAAATTATATTTCAAACACTTTTGATTCATTGATAATTTATTTTATTTAACTTTTTTTTTCTTTTTTTATTTATTTATTATCTCTTCACGTTAAGTATAGTGCGATATATATATATATATGTATGTATATGTATGTATACACCAATATATTCACTATCCGTGTATATTTAAGAATAATCCAAAGATAAAAGTATCATTGTTTTATATATGTATTAAAAAATCATCTTCAAACTATCGTGTATATTATATATACGATATAATAATATATAAAATCGCACCGTGTTTAATACATGCGTGAAGCTCGCTTCGAGTCAAGCGGCGGACTGAACGCGTCTCTCTGTACAGCCAGACAGCAGCACTATCGCCCCCTCTCCCCCCCCCCCGCTCGCCTCTGCCCCTTCTCTTCATCGCCTCTCTCCGTCCCCGACAAACCGAAACTCTGTCTCTCTCCCTCGCCTGCGCGTGAAGCGAGCAACGCCGGAGGCTCTCTGGCCCCGACACGCAGACGCAGAAAGTACTGAGTTTCACAGACGGGGGCGCCTGCCGACCCGACCCGACCCGACTCGACTCGACTCGACTCGCCTCGCTCACCGCGGTTTTAATACTATACGAGCTGACGGACGACGAACGACGAACGACGCGACGACGTGAACAAGACGGAAAAATTACACTCGACTTTGAATCGGTGTTGTTAAACTGTTGGCTATTCTGTTCGAGTCGATCAAGTCAGTTGGTTGCATGGCTCGAAAGGAGGTGAAAGAAAGCCTGTCCTTATCTCAGATATGCATACACCACACTGACCAGGCATCATACAATGACTAATGATAATAATATACGTGTGATACTTTTTTCCCCAAAAACTTTTTCCCATATACTAGCTATTTACCTCGGTATTATTTGATTAAAATACTATAAATTCAATTTCATCAATCATTACGTCATTGTAATAGAGTCCTATATCGTTTTTCTCAATTATAATGTAGCCTGCATCTGTCATTTATGAATCGTAACAAATATTATGCATTTTTGATCCTGTGCGGATTGATCCAATGAAGTACATCATTATAATGCATCGGAAAAATTAAAAACAAACTAGTAGTCTTTTTTTTTTTTTTTTTTAAATATATGTATCTACATATACCTATACCTATACCTATATATTAAGATCGTAACGTGAATGGTGGTGGTCGCCGCTCTACTTACGGCGCTAAGGCAAAACCCAAGCAACCAAGCAAGCAAGCAAGCAACCAGGCAGGCGGCAGGCAGGCAGGCAGGCAGGCGTCTGCCTGGCCCCGCAATCCCCTCGCGAGAGCAACCCAAACCCCTCTTTTCTCTCTCTCTCTCTCTCTCTCTCTCTTTTTCTCTCTCCCTTCCCACTCTCCGATTGCACAGACAATCCAATACAGTCAGAGCGGCGTTGGACACGTGCACTAACACATGATTAAAGTTAGCTCATGTATGAGAGTCGGCGCAATACGCCGTCACGCCACCGCTGTGTGTGCGCCGTCTAGACAGGAGGTTGTTGGGGGCTGGAGTGTGGAGAGGGCGTTAGATCCGTTGTTGGAAAGGGGGGGGGGGGGGGGGGGGAGAAAGAGACGGCGAGGTAACGACAGGGGAAATTGGGGAGAGGCGGTGCGGGGGAAAGGGGGGCGGGGGGGGGGAAGAGAGCTTGATAACCGGGCTATCATATCTCAGGGCCGTGCGGCCCGCTCGCTCCCTACTCTACCGTCGCCGTCGCCGTCACCGTCGTCGTCGTCGTACTGCCTGGAAACTGGGAGAGAGAGAGAGAGAGAGAGACTGACTAACCGACCCGCGATATAGAGAACCAAGTGCGCCGCGTCAGACTAGACGTTGCAGGAAGAACTTGATAAAAGTTTTATTTTATTTCATTTTATTTTATCTTATATTTCATTTTTTTCCCTTCTTATATTATTATCGTTTGTATTTTATTTTTAGTTTAATTCTTTTTTTTTTTTTTTTTTTTTTCACCGTTTTTTCTTTTTAGTCTATATACTATATATGCCCCCCAACTCCCTCTACTTTACTTACTTCACCTTACTTCCCCCCCCCCCCCCCCCCCCCCCCCCCCCCCGCCCCATTTCTTGCTCTCTCAGTACAGTTATCTTCATCTTATCAAAGTAAGTGGGATTAAGGGGGCAGACGTCTGTCTGGTTTGATTGTCTCGCTGTGAAACATAGAACTGACGTTCGATCGGGGTGTGAGAGCGGGTGGGTGGGCGCGTTCACGCGCGCGCGCGCGCGCTGCACGACCCAACGCGTGTGAGTTTTCTTTTGTTTATATAGCAACCGCGTTGACGATGTTGAGAGAAAATTGGTGGAGGGGTGCGGAGGGGGTTGAGAAGGAGGATGAGGAGGAGGAGGATTGAGAGACAGAGAGATACTTAATATTTACGAATAAGAAACGTTTGTACATACTATATACCTATGTGTATATATATATATACATATGTACAGTTATTCAAGGTCTCTCTATACGCCACGACGATATATAAATATATATATATATAATATATGCGTGTAGTCAAAATGAAAATATCATTTAAATAAGATTATAATTAGATAGTTTTTTAGTAGTATATAGGTTGCGTGGGTTTTTACACACGAGAGGAAAAAAAAAATAAAATAAAAATAAAGTTGTGGAATAAAAAAAATAAAAAAAATAAGAAAAAAAATGGGAGAGAGTACTTTACGTCGATGTTCCGACTCCTTATATATATGTATATATTATGATTATGTATGTATATATATATATATGCGTTTTATATACGCTATTATTATATACTATTGCATATATATTTGCGCTTATAAGAGTAGTAGGTATTATACGTATATGTAAGTGCACGTCGCATCGCATCGCATCCACATCGCGGTGGGACGCTGCACAGGACGAGCCAAAGAGCGGCGGAAGGCTTAAGGCTTAAGGCCTTCTTTGTATCAATGCTGACTTTGTGGGCACTTGCCAGTCCCGTTTAAGCGGTCAGTGACGCGCTGGGGGCAGATCGTACTATGGTGGCACCGTGATGCTATACGTATTATATATATATATTGTATATGTTACCTCTATACGTATATATAAGTACCGAGGTATTTTATACATATATATTTATGCGTATGTGTATAATATGTGTATATACCTACATACGAGATATATACGAGTCTCACATCTTCACCCGTCTCTTGATCTTCACACTCGATTTAACCCTCAGCCGCATCGAATTAATTTATAGTTTATAAACCGCGCCCTTTCGTTTACTCGCGGCATTAGGTATAAATAGGTATAGTACCTATATACAGTTCGATTCAAGGTCGGATGAAAAATCTGCAATTTCATACGCATAGTAGTACTATAGGTACTAAACAGAAAGAAAGGTTGACTTGATTCAAGATAATTTTGCGATTCAAAAATGAAGACCGAAATTTTCGATTTGATCCGAAAAAAATTTCGGTCTTTATTTTTGGACCGCAATATTAAATTGTGATAAAAATATTTTTATCTATACCTATAGCTCTTATTAAGTTTTTTTTTATAAAAATGAATTTCTTTTATATTACCTGCGGTATAAGTACATATTATATTATATACGGGTATAAGCAGCTAATTTAGAGAACCCGACTTATAGTAGCTGATCGAAGTAGCTGTAGCTATATACAAGCCCGTGTTTATACACACCTGATATATACGGTTTGATATTAAGCATCTAAGTCACGCTCACGTGTGCAGCTGCGTGTTGAGCTACAAAATTCCGTTCAAATATATACATAAATAAATATATACCTAATAATATGATCACATCATTCGTCCTCGATATTATATAGAAGATTAGTCAAATTTTCTAAACCGCAAATGGGTTATAATCGTGTGGGGCTATAATAAATAAAGCTTAATATTTTTGATTACAGATAAAAAGATTAAAGAGAAAAATAATAATAATAATAATAATAATAATAATAATAATAAACGGTATCAGGGTTGTTACGTTTCTCCCTCCACGAAATTCTCTGACTTTTCCAGGTTTTCCAAATATTAATATCCGATTTCTCAGGTTCGTTTTAATAGATATCGATCGTGTGTGTAATATGAAGAGTGAAAAAAAAAAAAAAAAAAACATACAAGTCACTGATTTTATTTTACTATAAGGGAACTCATACATTACATATGTTTTTTCACAGCAAGGATATATTTAAATTGAAATATTAATAAAACTGATAATTTTTAATACCGCAAAACTATCGGTTCGAACTGAAAATCGACATTTTTACTCAGAAATTGAAAATTTCCAGGTCATTTACGAAATTCCATGACTTTTCCATGACTTTTTCAGTACAGGCAGAATTCCCTGAGTTTTCCAGGTTTCCAGGTTTTTCCAGGTTGCGTAACAACCCTGGGTATACCCTATAATATTTCTTCGTTTTGCATATCTACCTAATACATCATGCAAAAAAAAAAAAAAAATATATAAAAAGTTTATTTCCAAACTAAGAAAATAACTATATTATAAAGTTACAAGAAAAAGCGTGAACATATAAATAAATGTATCATATTTGTATATTATTATTATTATTATTAGGTTTAATATTTTATTTTCAATTTTCTTATATACATATATTAGACCCGTTCAAAAAAATTGACTATTCTTTTTTTTTTTTTCAATTTTCGCATTGAAATACTTTCGGGGGGCTGAAAAAAGATTAAAGCGGAGCTTTTAATATTAAGATTTAGAGGTCGCTCATCGCGGATTTCTATTTTCCATTTGAATAGCATGGGAAATTTTTTTTTTTTTTTCTTAATAATTTTGTAGCTCACAAACCAATGAACAAATCCAAATGACTCAAACATATTTTCATAGGAAATTGAACACTCTACAAAAAGCTTTTCTTATCATTTTTTGATAAATTGACTCCTTCCAAAGTTATTCAAGCTCAAATTTCAATTTATAGTTTAGTAAACTATTTTTTTTTTTTTTTGTGATTTTTTTTCCACAATGATAGATACATTTTTTAGAGTGTTCAATCCCCTATCAAAATATGTAAGAGTCATTTGGATTTGTTCATTGGTTTGTGAGCTACGAAATTCTGAAGAAAAAAAAAAAATAAAATTCCTATGCTATTTAAATGGAAAATAGAAATCCACGATGAGCGACCTCTAAATCTTAATATTAAGAGCTCCGCTTTTAACAGGCATCTTTTTTCAGCCCCCCGAAAGTATTTCAATGCGAAAATTGAAAAAAAAAAAAGAATAGTCGATTTTTTTGAACCGGTCTAATATATATATTATATATTAAATATAATTAATATAATATAATATAATATATATATATATATATTTAATATATCGCGTCACCAATGCCATAAGGTCGTAAGTGCCAAAATAAAAATTTTCGTGTTTTTGGTGGCAAAATCTTTTTCGTGCCATATAACATCGTTTGGGCATATCCGCAAAAAAAATAATTTTTTGGCGCTTACGACCTTATGGCATTAGTGACGCGATATAATATTAGTACGTGGGACGTTTCTGACCGTTGCTATACAGTCGGTATTATATATACAGTATATATGGTATACAGTATAGAGTAGGTATGTATGTACCTATATACAAGACGCTTTCGCGAAAGAACGAAGAAGAGACTCCGGGCGGTCAGTGCAGTAGTGTCCGATGCAAGCGACTGCAAGCGAAGCGGGTTGAATGCGGTGGGTTACGGGGGTGGGAGAGCGGGAGGTAAAGACACCGGTCAGCCCCGTCTTTTCTTCATTCTATTTTTCTCCGATGTATGTATGTATGTATGTACCCCCCTCCCTTATACCAACTTTACCACCCCATCTACCTACTTCTTTATTTCTTTTCATTCTTTCTTTATTTTTATTTTTTATTTTTCTCTCTCTCTCTCTCTCTCTCTCTCTCTCTCTCTCTCTCTCTCTCTCTCTCTTTATTTCTTGTGCCGGAGAGTGTTGCGCGGCGTGGCGCGGCGCGGCGCGGGTTGACCGACCTCTACCTCGGTCCAATTTATGCTCACGTCCGCGTACAGTATATTCTTCGATGTACGTAGGCAGGTAGAGGTAGAGGTAGAGGTAAAGGCAAAGGTAAAGGTAAAGGTATACCATACTACGAGACAACAAGACTCGAAGACATCGGGCTGCTGCAGGTGCGGCGGAAAGGATATTTCAACGAGCGCGCGGGAAACGCGTCGTATTAATTCCTGCACCCGTGCTTCTATATAGTATACAAATATATGTATATATAAAAATATATAATATTATATATACTATTATATCTTATACGTTAGATTTTTTATATTTCTCTCAGCTGTTTCTTTCCTTTTTTTAATCAGATACCTACATGTATATTAGGGTGCTTTTTTTGAAATTACTATTTTTTTTTTTTGCAACTCCCAATTGTAAATCTTGTTGTAGACGTCGAAAAGGAAATCCTGTCCAATTTTCAACTCTTAATTCCGATTCTAGTACTCGCGCTCTTCTTTTTAAGTTTTTCCATGGCTAAAAGCATGTGAACATTACGACTTTTTCTTTAGTCGCGCACAACTCAGCCGCATTTCAATGGATTGTTCTCATTCAAGACTCATTTGACAGAGAATTTAGTGTTCTTCAAAAGTGCCCAAGATAGTTTGACTGACTTGAAAATATTGAACTTGACATTTTGTTGGAATTTTATATTTAAAAAAATTAAAGTCATTATATCTTTTGAAATACTGGATTGAGAGACTTTATGCATTGGACTTTTTTTTGTAGAGAAATAAATTTCCTACAAAATTGTTCTGAAGTTTTTTTCTCCAAGTCCAACTGTTTATTCCCCCCACAGCGGAAAAGAAGAATTATGCATAAAATCGACTTTGGAGGCTCACACAAGTGCGGCGGTTGAAACCACAGCCAAACTACCTGAAGCACTTTTGAAGAACACTAAATTCTCTGTAAAATGAGTCTTGGATGAGAACAATCCATTGAAACGGGGCTGAGTTGTGCGCGACTAAAGAAAAAGTCGTAATGTTCACATGCTTTTAGCATGGAAAAACTTAAAAAGAAGAACGCGAGTACTAGAATCGGAATTAAGAGCTAAAAATTGGACAGGATTCCCCTTTCAACATCTACAACAAGATTTTCAATGGGGAGTTGCAAAAAAAAAAAAAAAAAAAAAAAAAAAATAGTCGTTTCAAAAAAAGCACCCTATATAGGTATACAAGTCGAATAACTGTTATTATCATTATTATTATTGATTATTAATTATTAATTATTAATTATTGGATCAGATTTAATTCAACCTACCTAGAAATAAGATATGAATATATACTAGTATATAGGTATACCTATATACATAGAATTTTAGTATCGAATTATTTTATTTCGATATAGTAATATATATAGTACTTATGACGCAATTGCAAAATTCAAAAGAAACGAGGTTAAAGCATTCCTCGAATGAAAAACGAAATAAATGTTTTTTTTTTTTTTTTTTTTATGTTCTACATAGCAAATTTAATTTAGCAATACTACTAAAACAACTACGACACCACATGTACAGATATAGGTATATTATATATTTTTGTATATATATATACTATATTATATATATCGAGGGTTTACTAACGCAACCTCGTAACTCAAAATCACTGGTTTATACAGAAGTGACGAAAAACATTTTATTGTGACAAACAAAATCAAG
Source organism: Tenthredo mesomela (assembly GCA_943736025.1). NCBI lineage: Eukaryota > Metazoa > Arthropoda > Insecta > Hymenoptera > Tenthredinidae > Tenthredo > Tenthredo mesomela. Next base: position 3,665,213 of record OX031018.1, read on the forward strand.
AACTTCTAATTATTTGTTGCCGATTTGAAAGTTTTATCGTTTTTTTTTTTTTTTTTTTTTTATATATATATACAGATGTGAATGATAATTATACTATAGAAAATATTTTAAGCTTATTAGTTTTTTTAGTGAATTTCTGAGATACGATCGTTAAACTTTGGAAATCGAGTTACGAGGATGCGTTATAGTAAACCCTCGATATATTTAATTTATATATCACCCAAGAAAAAAGAAGAAAAAAAAAAAAAAAAAAAACTCATTAAAACGAAATAAATAGATAGTACGCGAAGATTAAATAAAATTTGTATTTGAAACATTTTTTTTTTTTTCTTTTCTTTTTTTCCTTTTTTTTCCTCTCAATTTATAGGTATTTGACGCAAACATGCGTCATGATTGAAAGAAGAAAGAAAGAAAGAAAGAAAAAAATAAATAAAATATAGTCCATTTCATTATATTAGTATATATATATATATAAAAAATAAGATACGCATTGTATATACCTACAAGTGGGATATACACGTATGAATTTGAGGTAAACTAAACGTTCGTTATAAAAGTAGTAAAAAGAAAAAAAAAAAAAAAAAAAAAAAAAAAAAAAAAAAAAAAAACGTGGTATAGAGTGGAAGGGGGTTGCGGGAAGGGAGGGAAGGTAAAGGGAGGAGTGGGAGGGTACGGAGAGGTAGGCCCAGTCTAGTGACCTCAGCTGAGAATCGACGACTGGGAACGTCTGGCCAGCGTCTGGGACGCGGCGACGTTGACTCATCGGCATAACAAGTAGGAAAACACACGTGCGCGGGGGAGACCCGTATCCTTATACCCATGCTATGCCATACCATGCTATACTATGCTATGCTATGCTATGCCATGCCGCTGCGGTGCGGTGCGCGTCGTCGATCGTACGACTTTGTGGCTTCCTATTGCTCCACCTTCTCCTCTTCTCCTTACACATCAGTCGGTGTCCTCGTATAACGTGACACGCGGCTCATATGACTGTCGGCATTTCCAGACTTTGATTCACGATTCACGGGACTACCTATCGGCACTCTTTTTCTTTTTTCTCTTTTATTTTATTTTATTTTATTTTTTTCTATTTTATTTTTTTTTTTTTTTTATTTTTATTATGACGTCGATCTACGCGGTCTATTAGGTAGTATAAAACATCGTCGACTATCGTATCATGGTTTTCGATCGATTACGACATTCATTCATATTATAGAGCCTGTATGTTTCCTTCGATAAAGAATTCCTTACGATATATTATAGTAATATTGGTTTTTTCTTTTTTTTTTCTTACTTATACTTATTTACTTTTTTATTTTTTCTGTATACCTATTTACCTATATATATATATATATATACCTACTTCCTATACTTCTTCTTCTTCTTCTTTATTCCAGCTTATATGGTATATACATGTTTATATCCGATACTATATATAATCGATATACCTACCTATATATTATATATACGAGAATATAACACGTGCCTCGCGTGATACGCGAGCCGATACATTAGGAGCGGACAGACCTTCACCCGATGACGTAATTATTGCTCTTCATATAACTATATACGCCCCCGCATCGGGATATACCATATATTATATAAATGTGTGTATTAGTACTATATATATGTGTCAGAAGTGTATGCGAGTACATATATATATATATATATATATATATATATATATAAAAACAGGCTTTCTCTCTTTTCTCTTTTCTCTTTGTGGTTTAGTTTTACTATTTTCGTTATCCTTTTTCTTCTTTATTCTTTTCTTCTTTTTTCTTCTTCTTCTTCTTCTTCTTCTTCTTTTTTTCCTATTCTATTATCTTTCTTTGTGATTGTCGAGATGGCTCATTGTCTCATCTGATAGAAGTCTGCTGCAGCAGAGTTAGGTAAGTGTATATATATTAGACCGGTTCAAAAAAATCGACTATTCTTTTTCTTTCAATTTTCGCATTGAAATACTTTCGGGGGGCTGAGAAAAGATGCCTGTTAAAAGCGGAGCTCTTAATATTAAGATTTAGAGGTCGCTCATCGCGGATTTCTATTTTCCATTTAAATAGCATAGGAATTTTATTTTTTTTTCTTGAGAATTTCGTAGCTCACAAACCAATGAACGAATCCAAATGACTCTTACATATTTTGATAGGGGATTGAACACTCTAAAAAATGTATCTATCATTGTGGAAAAAAAATCACAAAAAAAAATAATTATCTCAACTATAAATCGAAATTTGACCTTGAATAACTTTGGAAGGAGTCAATTTATCAAAAAATGATAAGAGAAGCTTTTTGTAGAGTGTTCGATTTCCTATGAAAATATGTTTGAGTCATTTGGATTTGTTCATTGGTTTGTGAGCTACAAAATTATTAAAAAAAAAAAAAAAATTTCCTATGCTATTCAAATGGAAAATAGAAATCCGCGATGAGCGACCTCTAAATCTTAATATTAAGAGCTCCACTTTTAACAGGCATCTTTTTTCAGCCCCCCGAAAGTATTTCAATGCGAAAATTGTAAGAAAAAGAATAGTCGATTTTTTTGAACCGGTCTAATATATATATATATATATATATATATATAATATATTATAGTATATATTAATGTACGAAAACGCGATGACCTATGTATACCGCGGGGACGTATAATAATATAAGTGTCACCATCTCCGGGTCAGGGATTTCAAGAAAAAAAAAAAAAAAAAAAAAAACACATTATACACAGACGTCGTAAATCCGAAACCCAGAGACCAATGAATTTTTATTTTATTTTCTACAGTTCGCGAAAACAAAAACAAACGAAAATAAAAATTCCATTCGATATAGGTACATCTCGAAACTCAAGCGGGAATTCACAATGACATTAGCAAATTGATCTCATCGTGATTATACCTATATGTCGCGAATCAAACGAGAATATATGATGGATTCCACGCGGAGCGGACCACAAAAAGACCTCAATGTCCCATTCCAAAACAAACGTGATTCGATAGGAAATTTTCCGAGCTTTTCGAAAAAAAAATACGAGAAAGATCTTAAAAATGACATAAGTGGATAAAAATAAAGTTTTGTGTTGGAAAACGTTTTTTCGACATTTCTAAAAATCAACGCAGCATCAATGCAGCCGTGTCCCATTCCGAAACAAACGTGATTCGATGGGAAATTTTCCGAGCTTTTCGAAAAAAAATACGAGAAAAATCCTAAAAATGACATAAGTGGATAAAAATGGAGTTTTGGATTGGAAAATGATTTTTCGACATGTTTTCCGATAGTCACGGGCAAGATCATGGGCTGAGGTGAAAAAGAGTGAAGAATACTACAAATCACCACCCCATTACTTTTTTCATATGACATACCGTTTCTAAGATATTTGCCTCCAAAGACATCAAGAGCGTAAGAAATGAAAAACTGAAACAGCTCGTACACCATAGGTAACAAAAGCTACATATGTCGTACATACATAAAAAATGCTAATTCTGAGGGTACTAAAGCTCATCCAAAAATGAGAAAAATCCGTGACATCTAGGTCTTTTTTGGTCCGCTCCGCGTGGAATTCATCATATAGGTATAGGTATGTCTGTCATGCGGCAAGATATGTTTTTTTTTTTTTTTTTTTTCTGATATATTTTCTTATTTTTGAAACAAGTTATAATCGATTTTGTATACTATACATGTGTAGGATGAAATTTGGTTCAAAATGCCGGAAGATCGACAGATGAATCGAAGATGAAAATATGTAAAAAAAAAAAAAGAAAAAAAAAGAAATCGTTAGATTTTCGTCGAAATTTCGTTCGCGGATTTATATGTCTCATAGATCGCGCTGCAGATTACGTAAATTGCAGTCTCTGAATATGAGTGACCGATTTTTATGAAAATCGGTTCATAACGGTTTAACGATTACCTATAATAGATACGAGTATGATCTTATAAATTTATATGGATTTGAAATGGGGGACGGAAATTAAAAGTCAGAATGATTTTTGAATAAATATCGGTTTACACCGGTTTTAGAGATCGCTGACTATATAGCCTATAGGTACTATATTATATACAAAACTGATCTATAAATTGCGGGATTAAAAATTGGGAGAACAGAAATTAAAAAGTTGTCTTGATTTTTGTGAAAGTCGATATCGGAGAATTTTTTGAATCACTATAACTATACGATAATAATCCGAACTTTAGATCGTGTAATTTTTTCCTCGTTTTTTTCATGAAATAAATAGGGGAGAGTGGGGTAATTGCGAACGCGGGGTAAATCCGAACAGGCCATTTCTCTATGTTTCCTCTACCCAATCTCCGCAAACCGGTGCATATGGAGAGCTGTTTCAAATTGCAGTGTTGACGCCCTTTCAAATGTAAAAAAACTCGTAAGATATTGGAGGTAATAACCGTAAGTACATTTCAATGAATTTGATCTAATTATTCTTAGGTGTTCAAATCGATGAAATGACCTGGTTTTATGTAATATAGTGTTGAATATTTAGCTTCAGAAAGTAAAATCCATGACAATATCATCGCCCACCTTCAAGTTCAGAATGTGAGGCCATGTTTCTTTGCAATGTTACTTTCTATCGATTTGATCGTTTGGGGTAATTGCGAATTGCGTAATAACAGGTTCGCAATTACCCCGAGCTGATATTTTTTCACCATGTGTTGTTGGAATATTGATTATCTGCAGGTACTCGGTTGATTTTTGATGTTTTGCCCCTATTTATTGTCGGATTTATTTCAAGTCTAGTCATCCGGGCTACCCCAAGTGCTGTTCGCAATTACCCCAGGGGGGTCGGGGTAATTGCGAAATGCAAGGGTTTCGTATTTATTCAAAATTTTAACCTAATTCTTGATTTAATGATATAAATTGTGATGGATTGCCAAGATAAGATATCATAGTTGAGGTTGCAATAAAGAAAAATTTCATAACTATGTGATTTCCTCGGTTTTTTTCCAATCTCCCTTAGGTGTTCGCAATTACCCCATCTTCCCCTACTACAAGGAAATGCGAATCTGACCTCTAATATATAATATAATGATTATTCGAGTTACGTGAAGAAAGTGGAAGCGTATATATATCGCGTGTCTAATGGCATAAGGTCGTAAGCGCCAAAAAAAAAAAAAAAAAAAACTTATTTTTTTCCGGATATGCCCAAAAGATGTGATTTGCATGAAAAAGATTTTGCCACCAAAAAAAAAAAATTTTTTTTTTTTTTTTTTTTGGCGCTTACGACCTTATGCTATTAAACACGCGATATGTGTATATATATATAAGTAATATATTATATATATATAAATATATATATGGTTAAAAATGCACTGAGGGATAAATATCGAGCGGAACTCGGCCAGACGAGTCTGTGGGTTGTCGCGTCCATGTCCGGCGGGAATAACGGTGACGGTTATTCCTGCGATAATAAATAATTGATATTCCGTGAATTTGTTACGTATAAAATATATAATAATTTATACGAATTGCGGAATAATTATTGTATAGAACAAAAATCGATATTATTCAACTATAATTAATATGAGGTATTTCATGCCGTTTCGAACGGTCGAAAAAATGACCGTTTCAAAAAAAAAAAAAAAAAAAAATCATAATTTTGTCTTATGACAGGACAATTATATCGAAAGAATTTATGTGATTTTTTTTTCAGAATTTTCGGATTGCATTTGTAAATTTTTTTTTTTTCCAAATTCAAACTTTTACTACAAACCTCCGTAGATCTCAAAAGTATTTAAGATCATACAAGAAAATTTATGAGACAAAAAAGTTGCAGTTTCTGAAAAAATTTTTTTTTGGGAATTTCTCGAATCTCAAAAATACCAATTTTTAACAAAAATACAGAAAAATTGTTTTTTTTCAACTAATACGTCACTTTTGATATCGCGTCACTAATGCCATAAGGTCGTAAGCGCCAAAAAATAATTTTTTTTGCGGATATGCCCAAACGATGTTATATGGCACGAAAAAGATTTTGCCACCAAAAACACGAAATTTTTTATTTTGGCGCTTACGACCTTATGGCATTAGTGACGCAATATATTTGCCTCAATAATTTACAGAAAATAATCTCAAGTGTTGACAACAATCGTATATTTTTTTTCAAATGGTTGGCTCAATCGTTTGAAACGTATTTTATTTTTTTTTTATTTTTTTATTTTTTTTTCGAAAAGCTGAAATTTTAGGAGTATTTTTTTTTTCTATTTATTTGCAAGGTATCCAGGGGGGTGTCCCGATTTTTTATTTTTTTTTCTTTTTTGCGAAATTCATCGAAATAAGGACCACCCTAATATATAATATGTATATATTATATTGATTGGTCAAGATCATTAATTCATTATATATCCCCGATATATTTATACATGGTACTTATATAATATAAAACGATAATAATTATATCGTTTAACAGGAAACGTTAATTATTTCAACTATATCGTATGTATATGTATATATACATAAAATGAATTAGTATCATATATGTAATACAATACATATAGCGAATTGACGGAAATGTAATATCAACATCTGCATCAATTCGCGATATAATCTAACAATATACGACAAATAAAATTAGAAAAAAAAAAAAAAAAAAAAAAAAAAAAATCACCGCGTTTGATATACTTATCTCTATGTATAATATATATATATATATATATCGTATGTTATTATATAAATACAGGAAGAGAGATAAAAGTTTATCAGAAAATCTATATATCTATAGTATATATAGGTATAGCTAAGGTATAGTATATATATATAGGTAGATTGTAAAAAATCGGTGAAATCTGTGTTTATATAGTAAATTACTATATATATATACTATTGTTATACAGAAAGGTATATATTCATATATAATAGTATAGGATCATTCTCTCAGAGACAATCGCGCAGTTTATAACAGAATGAGTTGGAGGGATACCGCGTTTTCACTCCCGAAGGTCTGATTCAACGTCTTTTTTAGGTATTACCTAACCGTCTAGACTCGATCTGCACCCAACGAAGAGTGGCTTGTTATCGGTATAAGTTCTTATCGTCTCGTCAAGGCTGACTCGTCACATTATACATAATATATATATATATATACATATACATAGATATTATACCTATATATATTACTATGTATATATGTATATATTATGTATTATGTATATACATAGCGGAACGACAAAACTAACGGAAATTAACTGTGAGAAATATATATATATATATATATATATATATATGGAGAGAGAGAGAGATAAATGAGTACATAGGATGTGTGTGCGCGACGTCCCGGTCCCGTCCTTTCCCATCCCGCATATTCCTCCATCCTCCTCTCCCTTCTACTCCTAACGCCACGTGCCAACCCTGCACGATTGAGTCTGTGTATATTAACCGAAGGAAGAAGGTAGATAGGTAAGGTAGGTAGGTAGATAGGTATAAGGTATATATGTACATAGACACGCGCGTTCAAACACCCCAGATCTATATATATACATATATACCTATATATATGATGTATATATATATATATAGTACAACGTCGATTTTGCAGGATATATACATTTTCGGCACGGTTTCAACCTCTCAATGCCAAGGTCACGCGGTTTCTGGCTTCTGCTGATATATACCTATATATTATATATATATATATAACGTGTACGTAAACATAGGTACACACAATACTCTATACACTTTACTTTATTATTTATTTACTTGTGAGGTTGCTTGCGTATACGCGTAGGCCTATGTACATTATATATATATATTGTATATATATATATATATATATATATATATATATATATATATATATATATATATATATATATATATATATATAAGTATATATTTTTTATGAACGAAGTATAAGTTTGATATATATGTATTGAATTCTTTTAAAATGAAAAAGCTTTGTTGTCACCAAGTCATAGAACAATTAATGATCTGATATATATATATATATATATACATATTATAATAAAGTTATAACATATAGTACCTAAAAAAAAAAAAAAATAAATAAAAAAAAAATACCAACTCCATATATATATATATATATATATAAATATAAATGATATTCAATAATTATTTAATTATATACTTCATATTCTGAATAAATATATATATATATAATATATATATATATATATATATATATAATATATATATATATATATATATATATTTTTGTGATGGATTGTACATCGAGACACGGGACGCACGTGCGCGCGGATTCCCCTTCGGTCTAGGGCGTCCTCTTTAAAGGCGACCCAGACAGCGAAGACCGAAAAAAAAAAAAAAAAAAAAAAAAGAAAGAGAAGAAAATATATATATGAAAAAAAAAAAAAAAAGAGAGAGAGAGAGAGAATAAAAAAAAAAAAAAAAAAAAAAGACCGTAAACCCACCCTCATGTGCGTCAGCCACCCGACTACTACCTTTGGATCGTGGAGAGGGTTGGGTTCGTTGGTTGGGTCGAGCTTGGGTTAGAGGGTTATAAATTTATACAGCACGCGGAAACCCGGGGGCCGATTTTATTCAAATCGGTATATAGATATACGTATTATGTATGTACCTAGATATATCTACCTATATACCTATTACCTTACGCACGAACGTAATACTATATATACCTATACTATATAGTACAGCGAAAAAGGATTTTATCGGATTTTATACACCAATCTGCACTCACTGCAGCAGGATTCAAAAATTTCCAAATTATGTATATAAAGAAAAACAAAAAATTAACTTGAGCCAAGAAAATTATTCTTGATTCAAGATAATTTTCGGGGTCCAAAAATGAAGACCGAAATTTTCTCGGATTAAATCGAAAATTTTTCTCTAACCAAGAAAATTTGGAAAATTTGGAAAATTTTCTTGGTTCGAAAAAAATTTTCGATTTGATCCAAGAAAATTTCGGTCTTCATTTTTGGACCCCCAAAATTATCTTCAATCAAGTCAACCTTTCTTTCTGTGTAGATTTATAAATTTTATTCAATTCCGTATCCATTTTTTATTTCATTTTTTTTTTTTTTTTTTATTATCATATGATTCAGACAGAATATTCAAAAATATTCTAATTTATATATGTACTTTTTTTTTTTTTTATAGATTCAAGAAAAAAAAAAATAAATAAATAAAAAACGATGTATATTATCGTTAAAGAGAAGAGCGAAATTATCGTATAGCCTATCCCTTTTTTATCCCCCTCTGCTTATAAAGTTTTACTTTATACCAAACTCGAGATGGTTTTCTGGGTAAACGTGACACGTGTAATAATATCCAGGGTAGATATACATAAAATGTTAGCTAGCTATATCTGTATAGGTATAAGTATATACATATAGTCCGTATTATAAATGTTACGCAAAGACAAACTTGGGTTTATAATTAAATCGTGGTTTAATCGACATAGGAATTCATTAACCACGGATATGAACCCTCCTTCATCATTATTTTCCTCATAAGTCTAGACTGTGCTTTTCAATCTCTGATACGTATATATATATATATATATATATATATATATATATATACACAATATTATCTTGTATACAACAAGATTATCCGATCGTATTAATATCACAGAAGGATTTTCCCTATATTTCGCGGGATAAAAAAATATATCGCGAAGAATGAAAGAATGAAAAAAAAAAGAAAGAAATAATACGTGTTGTTCTACAAACGCGTCTAGAGGTCGTTTAAATTAAAATTTAAATACTCTTATTTTTTTATTTTATATAATATATATATAAAATCCATCGTCAAATTTACCGATTTAATTTTAATTTTCACCATTTTTCTCGAGCCTATAATAAACGCGAATTTCTATATTAAAAATTTGAAGAAAAAAAAAAAAAAAAATTGTCAAATCCTATACGAATGAAATAAAATAAATTCGGAGCGAATTGATGCGATGATGAAGAAAATGCGGAATGCGAAATGCGAATGATGATGACGACGAAGAAGAAATATTGATAGTCGTTGCAGTTTCAGACCTTCGGACTCGACCTTCCCGAGCCAATATATGGCGTCGCGTAAATCGTATGTATAGGGTGACTCTTCGCTACTATAATACAACGGAGTAAATATTATAGTATATATTAGGGTGTGCCAAAAAAAAAAATAAAAAAAAAAAAATTCAAACGCACATCAACATTCCGGTAGAGCATCTCAAACAGTATATCTCAGCCAAATATGAGCTCTTAATATTGATATTTAGAACTGCCTAACTCAGTTTTCCCATTTTTGATTTGAATTTAACACGTGGAAAAAAAAAAAAAAATCGGAAAATTTTCGAATTGTTTTTTTTCTCGTAACCGGCTTGATTTAGAAACTATCTGAATACAGATTCTTATAGGAAATTTCACGCTCTACAAAAAAGTACTGAGATAGAATTTTCCTAACTCTCACCGATTAAGAGATATTCGCCTATAAACATTTAGTCATAGCGTCATAGAGTCATACGACTCTGGGAAAAACAATTTATTTTTCAACCGTGCCTAAAAATTTCGGTAGATCATCTCAAATAGAATATCTCAGCCAAATATGAGCTCTTAATTTTGATATTTAGAACTGCCTATTTTAGCAACTAAAATTAGTAACTAAATTAGGCAGTTCTAAATATCAATATTAAGGGGGTATCCCCACTTTTAAATGAGTTAACATTCTAAGAAAGAGATTGATATTTTACAGCGAATTTGAGAGTCTGATCAAATCCAAAAAAATCAAGAAGTTTAGGGAGAGTTTGACCCTCATTATCCATACTTAACATTGAATATTACTTTGAGTCTATTAGTAGTTACGCTGAATATAGAAAAATACAAAATTACTCGGTTGTCGCAAAGAATCAGTAGTACCGTTGGATCGATTTTGAAATTTTTGGTCTTCAATTGTTCAGAAGAGATGCCTCTATCATATGAACATAGAACTTTTTGATATGACTATTTTTGGTTGAGATAATAGAAAAAATAGAGAAAAAAAATTGAAGAATTAGAAAAATCTCAGTAAAAACTAAGCGAGTCAGGCAATTTTCGCGATATCAAAAAGTTCTATGTTCATATGATAGAGGCATCTCTTCTCAACAATTGAGGACCAAAAATTCCAGAATCGATCCAACGGTACTACTGACTCTTTGCGACAACCGAGTAATTTTGTATTTATCTATATTCAGCGTAACTACTATTAGACTCAAAGTAATATCCAATGTTAAGTATGGATAATGAGGGTCAAACCCTCCCTCAACTTCATGATTTTTTTGGATTTGATCAGACTCTCAAATTCGCTGTAAAATATCAATCTCTTTCTCAGAATGTTGACCCATTTAAAGGTGGGGATACCCCCTTAAGAGCTCATATTTGGCTGAGATATTCTATTTGAGATGCTCTACCGGAATGTTGATGTGCGTTTGAATTTTTTTTTTTTTTTTTTTTTGGGACACCCTAGTATATATATATATAGTGGATTGAGCGGGGAAGAAAAGGGTAAGAGAAATGAAATGAAATGAAACGGAACGAAACGAAACGAAACGAAACGGAGAAGAAGAGGATCCCCGATCGCCATAGCTGCACCAGCAAGGCAGCATAACAGACTCCATATACACCAGACAGACTGTAGTATAACACCGCGTGTTCGTATACTGAACAACGCCAAGTGTTCTTTCCATATAGCTTCTATATTATATATATATAGATATATTATAGTATAATATAATATATGAGGTTGGTTTGTTGCCGTTTGTCGACCTTTACCAACCAGTCAATCAACTCTGACCGTTCGCGCGGACAAACTTATGATATCTATCTACACATATATACCTAATATACATGCATGAGCATGCACGATATTTATTTATATACATATAGAAAATTACGAGTATATACCTACGCAGGAACGGTTATTATTGTTTTCGTCTTTATTATTATATACTGAACGAATAATGCGATTATTTTCTTTTTTTACATTTTGTTTTTCCTTTTTCCCTTTTTTTTTTTTTTTTTTCGTGTTTTTCTTTCTGCATTTCAAGCGCATAATACATCACGAACGTAGCTGTATATTAATATATATATATATATGCCATTCAGAATTTAAATATTACCGATTCGCAGATTTTCGAAACGGTATTATTATTCTTATTCCCCGAAAGTTGAAAAGAAAAAAAAAAAAAATTTTTACACTATAAGAACACCTGAGGTTCAAAATTTCGAAAGCTATATATAAAGATCCGAAGGGCCAAGCCTCCGGAACTTCAAATTCAATTTATTCAGTAGTTTAATAACTCGGATATACCTATGTAATGGTCAAATTATAAATCGTCTTGAGATTTACGATTTGGAAAATAGAATTTCAAAATCCTATATATATATATCAATTATTTATTTATGAGATCATATTATAAAGTCATCGATTATAATGAAATATTAATTTTTTTTTTTCTTTTCACATCTTGAGACAAAAAGACCAAAATTATTTCGTATCTTTTTGTTTTCGGAGGTAGGTATAGCTACTTTGGGAATTTTGATCTGTCTGACTTTCCGCGACCTTTCGTAATTTCGATATTACAAGCTTGAGAAAGTTTAGAAAAAAATTCTATATAAATCCTTTCAGACGAATTCGAAATTTTAACCTTTTCGGAACATATACCTAGCGACTACTCGGCTCCAATATTTTCTTTTTCATAAAGTTGTCTTCTATTTTTTTTTTTTTTTTTTTTTGTTTTTTTTTTTTGTTTTTTATACTATATAAATTCAACAAACTCTTTTAATCATATAAATATTAAACTGCATGAAAAAAAAAAAAAAAAAAAAAAAAACTTTGTAAACTTATTATATATTGGAGTTTCAATTTTTTCAATGTTAATTTTTTTTTTTTTCTCTCTTTTTTACTATGTTGTTAATATTGTGTGTTAATTAGTTACTCACCGGCGTGGCGGAATGGTGACGACGTCGCGTGGGTGGGGGCTGGTAACGGTTGTCGGTAGTCGAGGGTGCGTCGGGAACACCGGGGGCGTCGGGGAGGCGACGCTGATAACGACGATGGAAGTGGTGCGACACAGTAGCCAACACTCCCACGATCGCCCCCACCACCAGCACGAGCGCAACGGACACTATGTACCCGCTCCCACTCACTGCGAACACAGAGGGGTTCAAAATAGAATTCTTTCATTTATATATATATATACATACTTTTCTTCATTCATTCCATTCATTTCTTATAAATAAATAAATAAATTAATTAAATTTATTGCATTCTTATATAAATATATATATATATATATATTAGGGTGATTCAAAAAAAAAAAAATTTTTTTTTTTCCTTTCACTAACAGGCTCAAAAGTTTCATTTAGGTCAAAAAGTATGCCTGTTAAAATATGAGCTCTTAATATTAATATTAAGAGTAGGCGCATCGCACTTTTCGATTTTCCATAAGAATAACATGGGATAAATCATTCTTGCTTCTTCTGATTTTTATAACTAGCAAATGATATGTCACACAGAGAATCTACAGACATATTTTTGTAGAGAATTGAACGCTCTACAAAAAAGTTCCGAGTTATTTTCCAATAAGTCCACTCGTTCAAAAGTTATTCAAGGTCAAAGTTTAATTTATTTTAATTGATTTTAATGTTAATTTTTACAATTTTAATTTTTTTATTTTTTTGTATTTTTCGTTTTTCATTTTCCAACCAAAACATGTCTGTAGATTCTTTGTGTGACGTATCATTTGCTAGTTATAAGAATCAGAAGAGGCAAAAATAATTTATCCCATGTTATTCTTATGGAAAATCGAAAAGTGCGATGCGCCCACTCTTAATATTAATATTAAGAGCTCATATTTTAACAGGCATACTTTTTGACCTAAATGAAACTTTTGAGCCTGTTAGTGAAAGAAAAAAAAAAAATTTTTTTTTTTTTTTGAATCACCCTAATATATATATATATATGTGTGTGTATATTGTGTTTTGTATATATACACGTATTATACAGTCAAAGTAGTATATAGAATTAGGTCAATTTTCATGACTATTTATCTCTCTTTTTAAAGGCATGTATATATATATATATAGCGTGTAATTGAGATCAGTTATAGCCGAGTGCAGTTTCGTTGACGTGAATCGGAGCGGCGTGACTAATGAGAAAATTAATCTAATATATAGCGCCTTACAGGAGGGGGGGGGGGGGGGGGGGTTTAGTTATAGATTGAAAATTAGAATTTTCTTTATAGTTATGATATGAAAGCGAGAGTGAGAGAGAGAGAGAGAGAGCGAATGTAAGTAAGATGAGTAGAGATATATATCTATATATCCATATATATATATATATACTATATACCGAGAAGTTTCGTGGACGCGGAACGCTAGGGGTACCAACCCGAAATTTTTGCTATTCCATAGGCGTAGGTCATACAGTAAACTGCAGCAGCAGTTTGGTAACTTACTAGATGTTTCTAGTAAAATCACTAGAGATCACTAGAAATCTAGTGATCATTGGTCACTAGATTTCTGGACTAGAAATCTAGTGACTAGATTTCCAGTGATTTCTAGTGATCTTACTAGAAACATCTAGTAAGTTACCAAATTGCTGCTGGCTGCTGCAGTTTACTGTATGACCTACGCCTATGGAATAGCAAAAATTTCGGGTTGCTACCCCTAGCGTTCCGCGTCCACGAAACTTCTCGGTATATATAATATATTATATAGTATGTAACAAAAGAGCGGAGATATTCGTCTAGACAGACACACTGCAGATAGAGTACAAGTCGATTAGTTTTAGTTTAGAGACGCAGAGTAGCAGCAGCAGCAGCAGCAGCAGCAGATACTTTGTTCTATACTATAGGGGTATACTACTAGGTATAAGCTTCAAGTCGGTCACAGTACCTACTACACTACACTACGTTGCATACCAATGACGCACGCGGATCAGAGAAACATAAAGAAGAAACAAAAGGGGGCTGATGAAGAGAGCAGGGGCGGGGGGAGCAAAAATAAAAACGAGAAAAACAAAGGAAACAAAAAAAAAAAAAACTAAACAAGAATCAAAGTAAGAGAATCAGAAAAAGAGAAAACAAAAAGAGAGAGAGAGAGAGAAACTTAGGGAATGAAACTGAAGTGGAGAAAGAAAGAAAAAAGACACTATAAGGCATATAGCTGCAGGAATAGCAGACTATACATACTGTTGCTGCTGCTGCTGCTGGTGCTGCTGGTGCTGCTGTTGAATAAAGACGCGTGGGTATAATATGGTCAAGTTGCGTGCAGTGAGACAGCCATTGCCACTGGAGGACAAGACAATACAACGATATACATCAGACATTGTTGTTGCAAAAATCGCTACTACCTTATACTAAGTCACTTTTATTTTTGTTATTATATTATTTTCGCTCATGTTTTATGTGTACATATACCTTGAATTATAAATATTTTTATTATATTTGTCGATGAAATGAACATGAGATGTCTTAGATTCCAATTTCTTATATTTTTCTTATATTATATGTATATGAGCTGCAGGTCCACCAATTTATCTGTAAACGATCCGGGGTCAAAATTTCGATTTGTCTGCAATTTTGATATCTCGTAGTGTGTATTGAGATGTAAAAATCCACCGAGTATTAGACATCTAAGCCTTACCGTTCAGGAGAGACGCGCGTTTATTAGTCTTTCTACTTTGGGTACATTGACTTTTACATTTGAGGATTTTATCCCATCTTTATCGCAGAAAAAGAGAATTTGATCAAACGTGTTTTTGTCATGTGAAAATGTCTGATCTTTCTGAATATGGAATTTGTTCCAAGCTAGATTCTCAAAAACCGGCAAAAACAAAAAAAAAACAAAAACAATACGTTTGCAGACAAATCGAAATTTGGACCCCGGATCATTTACAGATAATTAGTGGACCTGAAATAGAAAAATTTCACACTTCGTAGAAATTTTGGTATTTTTCAAATTTTTTGGTCTTCCGCTCTTTCGTCAATCGAAATGAGAATTATTTACGGAAGAAAAAATTCGTTGTGATATATATTTAAATATTCTTCTCATATGGCAAAATATGATCCTTATACATATGTATGGATAGGTAAAACAGTAAATTCATGATACGACACGTAGTCGTCTTGAGAAAAGCAGCTATAATCGATTTTTAACGTTTCAGGAAAAAATTGTCGTCTTATATACTTATATACCTCTATATCGAGTCACGGTCTAAGAATTTTGTTTTCTTTAAGGTGTGTATGTATATATCATACCTATATGTATATAATATAATATTGTATATACCTAAATGACGAGTTGAATTCTCGAGTCCATATACGCGTATAAATATACGAACGTGTACATGGTACCTATATAAAATAGTATTTGAAATTCTGATACAGAGAAATCAGTAAAATTTTCAGATATACAGAAAACAAAGAGACGATAAGGAATCAGCTTCTGTATGACAAAATTCATTAACATGTAGTATAATCAGACTGTGTACTGCGCGCCTGTAGCGTAATAGAACTGAACTGAACATATAAAGGGTCGAGCCAATACCTGCACAGTTAAATTATGGAACAGGGTTGAAGTCCCGAATTTTAAATGCATGCCCCTAACGGTAAAAAAAAAAAAAAAAAAAAATCCGAATTTTAATACTATCGACTCACAGTTTTAAAAAAAAGAGTAGGTATCTCCCCGAAAGTCTAAATATAGCCGATTCAAAAAATGATCAATCGAAAAACACCGAAGGTTCAATATTCCAAAATTTAAAGATCCGCGAAGAGCGCGAAGCCTCCGGAATTTGAAATTTATTTAGAGTTCGATAAATCGGGCTGTACCTATTGATCGTGTTTACTTTTTCGAAAGTCCGCAGTTTCAAAATCCTATACATCAATCATTTATTACATAATAATAAAATTATCGATTTAAGAGCGTCTAGATTGGAATGAAACAATATTTTTTGAAATGTACCGAAATTTTGAGAATTTAGCCTTTCTGGGGGCTGGATTTTCGGAGTTTCGAGCTGTCCGCGATCTGAACTTCTGCGGAACTTTAACCCAGCCCGTAAATTAGCTACTATATCACATTATTTCGTATATCGAGGCTGCAGGAGTATATAAGCGACTATCGAAGTATCTATTGCGAAAGATAAAGATGGGCAACAGCGGACCGATCAAGGTCTTATACGTATTGTATATTATAAGGTTTAGTTATTCCAGGAATTATACCCACCTACTACATCATTAGATTACGTCACGGAATGCGGACACGAATCCCACGCCTTAAGATGTTACACACGTGTATGTGTGCAGTGCAGAGAGAGATATTAATTTATGGACAGCTATTTCATGATAGTAGGTACTTATATTGATGCTAAAATGAAAACCATGTGTGTATAGGTAGTCTGTGTCCGAAGCCAGAAAAGGTAAAGAAAAATAAAAAAATAAAACGAATGGGGGGTATGGGATTGAACGTTAGTTCATTTTCCTATTATTTAGTCGGTAATTTCGAGCCATCGTTTAGGGCAGGTGCGCAGCATTAAAATTCGGTAGCTTGCATACATATATACATATGCATGTACCTTTATCCTCGTTATTATAAAAAGACACGAAATATAGAATTAAAAGAGTCGCCTGCTGCTGCTGCTGTAGCAGGAACTAACCGAAAGCCACTCTCTTCGACCCTGTAACAACAGTGGGTCGTCATCGTGGTATAGATTGGTGGTGATGGTGGTGGTTGTTGTAGCGCACGCGGTATACCAGACAAAAAAGGATGAGATGGTTCGAGCGGGGCCCAGACGGGGGACAAAAACACGCTACGGCCTACGGGCCTCGATGAGTCGGGCCCCATTCGAGGCGCACCAGTAGCACCAGAAACTAAACCAGGACTTATATGTACGACGACGACGACGAGGAGACGCCACGTATATACTCATCGGCATAAAGTCCTGGCTAAGGTTCGATATTAATTGGAGTAGTAATAGGTAATATAATTACCGCACATTTTTCTTTTCGAATCCCTAATTTCCTTTTTTTTTTTTTTCTATCGATTTTTCCCCAATTTTTTTTTTTTATTTATTTTTTTAATTTGTTTTTTTTTTTTTTTTGGTTTATTTTTCAATTTCCGGTATATAATATCATAAAGATACGCAGGGTGAATGCGAGGAGTAGCTACGGCATCGCCTTAAAGCCGCGGGTTAAACGCGGCGAATGAGTTTCACGATTTCATCGCGGTTTCTTATATATATATATATTCTGCAGCGCCTTTTCTCTTCTCTTCTCTTCGTATTTCTCTTCGATCTTTTACACTGTAGACTGTGCATCAGGATCAGTCGAACGTATGTATGTGTATAGTGTTATATATAGTTATGTAGGTATAGTGCCTACCTATACTTAAAGATTGACACAGTATATCGACGCCCGATACGAATAACAGCACATTTCAAATTCCGGGTGAAAAAGAGCACGTTTCAAATTCCGGGTGGAAAAGAGCATGTTTCAGATTCCGGATGGAAAAGAACACGTTTCAGATTGAGAATGAAAAATAGCTCGTTTCAGATTCACTCGAAAACTAGCACAATTCAGGTTGAACCGAATATTACTCATTAGCAAGTGTCAGGTAGGTTTATTATAAGATTGAATTAATCATTCAATGATAAAATTGAATCGAGTTTTTGTGCATAATTGTGCATTTCCAATTTCATAATAAACCTACCTGACACTTACTAATTAGTAATATTCGCTTCGACTGAATTGTGCTAGTTTTCGAGTGAATCTGAAACGTGCTATTTTTCATTCTCAATCTGAAACGTGTTCTTTTCCATCCGGAATCTGAAACACGCTCTTTTTCGCTCGGAATCTGAAATGTGCTCTTTTCCACCCGGAATCTGAAATGTGCTGTTACTCGTATCGGGCGTCGATATAATATAATGTACCTATGTTATACTATTATAGTATCGGCCGGATATACTGACTGAGACTTTTGGTTTTTGGACTTTTTCTTATTCACCGTCTTAGGTATATATATATATATTATAACCGTCATATACTAATACTGTTACATCGAGTTCAGTTCACTATAATACGACTATAAAGTCGGTTCGTCTGACTGGTGTGCTGCAGGATACTAACTGCGGCTCCGAGATTTCAGTAGGAGACAAAAAAAGAAAAAAAAAAAAAAAACTACGCCCGTGGTATCTGGGACCCAAGTTACAAGATCCATTCCCACGGACCATGGGGGATCCTTTGTGTCGAATGTCGAATGGCCTTCTTGTGTGCGGTGTTGGGAATTGAAATTATATTATTCGCGCAACCCTTGATGAGATATCGCGCGAGGGTTATTCTATACACAAAGACGGAAAACCGGGTCAAGTTTACTGAACGGGGCACGTGCCTCGATCTACTATTCATTTTCATCTTCAACAAAAAAAAAAAAAAAAAAAAAAAAGAAACAGACAATTAGTTAAGTCGCTATATCCAACTTTGGCTTGTTTATTTCTAATTACTGAAGAAGATTTATTCGAGGAATTGATGAGGTACCTACCCGCAACATCACTGTAAAATAAACAAGGATAATACGATTAACAAGTGATTTTACAGAGACTAAACAATCAGTCCATAAAATCAACAAAACTATATAATATGTTTATAGAAGTTAGAAATCTGTTCTTTTTCTTTCTCTATTATAAAAAAGAGATAATCTTTCCTTCTTCTCTCCTTCTCTCCTTCTCTCTATCTCTTTTTCTTTCTCTAATTCCCCGCGTAATCGAAATCTTATAGCAACTAAATTTGAATCGTTAATCTACATTAAACTGTGAGAAAGGAAATGATTTTAAATTGAGAAAAAAAAAAAAAAAAAAAAAAAAAAAAAAAAAAAATCGTCGTTTTATATATACTATATTTAAACGAAAAGATTAATTAATTCCTCCCTATATATATATAGGTATAGGTAAACTCCGGCACTTGTAATATATATATAAGCTCTTTACTTCTAAGAACCAACTTCGCAAGACTCGACGCGGTTCGCGAGGTTCGGTGGTAATTGGCAACTGTGGGTCACGCTACCCGGGTCAAACACGTGTCCGACCGTTCTCGGTCCCCATATACATACAAACATACAATGCAACCTATATAGTGTCAAACACAATCCTACCTACCTAGCATGGTTTTACTGATTACGATATACATATATATATATGTACACAGATATATCACTGTATAACTTTGCACATGTATATATATATATATATATATATAGATATACTTACATTATATATCGCGTCACTAATGACATAAGGTCGTAAGCGCCAAGAAAAAAAAAAAAAAAAAAAAAAATTGGTTTTTTTTTTTTGGTGGCAAAATCTTTTTCATGCAATATAATATCGTTTGGGCATATCCGCAAAAAAAAAAAAAAAAATTTTTTGGCGCTTACGACCTTATGGCATTAGTGACGCGATATAATATGTACTATACACATATGTTCAACAGTTGGTGCATTATAGCGGAAATAATATACTATATATATATATATATATATATAGCATCGAATTGCGCAATAACTAACACATACATATATATATATATATATATATCGCGTCACTAATGCCATAAGGTCGTAAGCGCCAAAAAATTATTTCTTTTGCGGATATGCCCAAACGATGTTAAATGGCATGAAAAAGATTTTGCCACCAAAAAGAACGAAATTTTTTTTTTTGGCGCTTACGACCTTATGGCATTAGTGACGCGATATATACTATATGTGTATAATTCGTCATATTATCGCATATGCGACACGTGTGTGCTATATGCTGCAGCGTTCGACCAGCTTGAGGAAGTTCAGTTATCCTCATATATACAGTAGGTATATCTTACGCACGCGTATAGTATATTACATACAGCGCGAGTTTATTAGATGCGAGAATAACGAAGGTCAACTGCAATACAGAATTAAGCAGCTAGCGAGCGGTTGAAATCTCTTTAGTGTGGATTTTTTTTTTTTTTTTTCTTTCTTTCTTACTTTTTTTTACTCATTTTCCCAAACTATATAACATGATTATTTGCGTTTGGACTAAAATTGCTGCGAGTAAATGTTTTTTTTTTTTTTTTTTCGACAATATTTAGAATTATAATATCGAAATAAAATTATTTTGTGACATGATACTTGATAATGAAAATAGAAAGAGAGACAAAAATCAATTTTTTGTCTTTGCGATTTTCAAGATGGAATTGGCATGAAATGCCCTGTATATATAATACGTACATATATACTCGTTGATAAAAAGTACGTAACCGCGAGTTACGGGTGCGTGCAGACGGGCATCATCATCATCATCATACGTGACAAGTTTTGCTCGTTCGAGGTCACCCCTACCCGCGCGTAAAATATAGAGGCTATTTGTCGTAGAGCCTGCTGTAACATGCTAATGATTAAAACGAATGATCTGCAGCAGACGTGTCGCGAGTAAAAGAGTCTGTAACGATCAGCGATAGGTATATACCTACATATATATATATATATACCAAAGGTATATAGGTATAACGTACATATATATATATATATATATATATTATTCGAATTGATTATATATTTCTTGTGTAAATATATATTATATATATATACCTATAGATCTTTATTCGAACAGGATATATATTATACATAGATATATACGCATAAGTATATTTACGTATAAAAGTAAAAAAAGTAAAAAAAAAAGTGAAAGAAAAAAAAAAAAAAAAAAAAATACTTTATAAGTAATATATAGGTAGAATATTTCGGTTCATTGAAGGGTCTTTAAAGTAGGCGGAAGATATGCGGAGTACGCGACCCGAAGAGACGCTCGTGTGGCAACCTAAGAATCCCCCTCAGAGAATACGCGACACGTTGGTTGGGTATTACGTCACAGCTCGCGGTTGCTAACGGAGGCAGCGGAGGAAGCGCGCAGAGGCAGCAGCAGCAGCAGCAGCAACAGACGAAGAGCTAGGAAGGACCCGTCGCGAATATATACGCACTATATACCATATATATGTAAAAAATCGACGCGATTTGCGTCCCGTCCTTATATTATATACCTACATAGGTATATAGTATACCTATACTCGTGATTTTCTACGAATTTTTTACCTCTTGGGAAATCATTTGTATATCGATTGACGAAGATCATTTTGATTAACGAGACTCGAAGAATTATACGAAAAACTAGAAAGAAAAAAAAAATTCGATCTTTTTTTCGGAACAAATTTGTTTTTTTTTTTATCTCAATTTTTCGTTTTCGCTATAAATTGAAACTATTATACCACGAAGGTTAAATTTATTTTCTTATATTATGATAATATTCTTCCCGTGGTATAGTAGGTATGATTTTTCAAATGGATAAAAAATTTAAGGCATGTGATAACGTTAAATTTTGTCTCTGACGATCGCGGCACCAATCCTAGTTTGTGTTAAATTGCCACGCGCTAACGCGCGTGTTAAAAAGACTATAAGTTAGGGTTGGTTAGGTTGGGTTCAGTTGAGTTAGGTTAGGTTAGGCTCAGGCCCAAGTTTCATTACTGCACACATTACGTAATGGGTAAATAAGTTAATGTGTCTAGAGCTATAGATTATCATGTCTACTAGCAAACGGCACGTGGCAAATTGCATAAACTTTTTATGTACACACCAGTATACTTATACATATATTATACGTGTTAAATATTATTTTATTTCTTCTTATTATTATTACATATGTATACATATTATATTATATGTATGTACATTGTACATATACATATACATATACATATAATATTATATATATGTAAATATGCAATGTAAACTATGATTATATTAAAATTTTAATGAACTCTGGCATATAGTATAACTGCAACATTTGTTTCTTATCATTTTTCCCAAGAATTTCTATCCGTCAGCAATGAATTTGATGAAAAAAAAAAAAATCAAAAGCTCGTTGGGGCATGTGTTCCCTGCATTGAATTAAAAAATTGAAAATTTAGCACATTTTTTTTTTTTTTTTTTTTTTTTTTTAATTATTTGGAATCGTTTTAGGGGGCGTTTCGATTAAAATTCACCCGACCCCCAAATAAGGACCACCCTAATACCCATACATAGGTATAGATATATCATGTATATAGTATATGTATATTATACATAAGGTTATTCAGGTTTAGCCGGAAATATTTTTAGGGTAGGGTCCTGGCGAAATTCTAAGACTGAATTTAATTTGTCAAAAATTTGTGGGCACAATAGTTTCCGAGCTACGGGAAATCTTAGTTTACTGATCGCGGAACTTATAGGCGACACAGACTGGGCCGGCCATGAGTCTGTGTGACTTTATACGCTCTCCAATTGGTCAACGAAGATCTTTCCCATAGCTCGAAAACTATCGGTCCCTAGAATTTTTGGTAAAGTAAATTTAGTCTTAGATTATCACTGGGAATCTACCCTCGAAATATGGTCCGCTCATTCTGAATCACCCTGTATAATAAATATGTGTGTGTATTATTGCGTATACCTAGAACATTGTTTCATTATTACTTATATACTATATGGTATATGTCTGCGTTTTATATTGCGGCATTCATTCCTAATTCCTTTATAACTTTGCTGCAAGCTTGTATATTCTTTAATTCTTATATACCGAGAGTTTTCGGTGAGACTAGACAGTCCCCTTCCTACAACAAAACCGACACAGATGTGGCACCGCGTGCGTGAGGCTCGTTCGGGACCAACACTGGGTCTTCCCCTACCGAACGAGCCTCACGCACGTGGTGCGCGCCTGTGTTGGTCTTGCCGTAGGAAGGGGACTGTCTAGTCTCACCGAAAACTCTCGGTATATTTGCACATGCATGTGTATATACGCGCGCGTGTGTGTGTGTGTGGTGACCTGCATTCACGCACTTTAGACTTTGGTCTGTTGGATGGATATAGGTATACGAATTACACTAAATTGACACGAAGTAGTTTGCACCTACGCTTGTCGGATATATAATAGTTTGGCCTTGTGGCATTGGGTTAGCAGAAAATTTAGAACACGTAAAGATATATAGGTACGTCATTCTGTTAGGATTATCTGATCCGATCGGATATGAAAAAAATAAAATAAAATAATAATAATTATATATTCGTTTATTTATTTATTCATTTATTTATATTATTATTATTTTTTTTCTTTTTTTTTTTTTTTTTCACTTCACAATTTTTTTGTCGACTTTAATTGGCGGACACGAGCTCCATGTGTCCTAAATCAAGTTTAACCTTTTCTTTCCAGACAAAAATTTATTCTGCAATTTATTAAGACAAAAGTTAATTATTTCTACACAGACTCCCATATAAGTACGCATGTTCAACCTAACTTGAACTTGAAAAAAAAAAAGGACAAACAAAAAAAGTGTAAAAAAAAAACTTAAAGTAGACTTTCGAAACTGCAAATCGTTTTTTTTTTTTTTTTTTCTTTTTTCTTCTATTCAACGAAGTATTTGTATTATATATATATATATATATATACAGCATATATTTAAATTTCTATAATTTATCCGTACGATATAGATTTGAAAAAAAAAAAAAAAAAAAACGAAACAGATTAAAAAAAAAAAAACAAAAAAACAAACAGCTTTTTGGCGAGATTTCAAATTACATGTAGTATGTAGTACTATAATAAATGTATAAATGTCGGTCGAATGACAGTACGCTGCATCTCACCTTCGATGTTATTGCATAAGGTATACTAGTATATGGAATCAGCGTATATATATATATAGGTAATTGGTAAAAATAAAAAACAAATAAATTAAAATGGAGAAACAAAAAAGAAAAAAAAAAAAAAAAAAAGAAAATGATGAAAAATCATTTTTTTCGAAAGTTACGGGTGAGTGGGCATGATCGCGGAGACCTAGACAGTTGACAGACTCTCAACTTCTTTGCACAATAGTAGGAAGCGCTAAAAATAGGCAGACCGACTCCCGTCTGCATCATGCCGGCCTTGAGCCTCCCACCAAAACCGGCGCGACCTCTTCTCTCTCTTTCTCTGTCTCTGTCTCTGTCTCTTCTTTCCTCTGTTCCTCTCATACAAGCTTCTCACTCCTTTTACTCTGGCGACGCAACGCGATGCGATGCGACGCTGAACAACTTTTTCCGTAGTCTTTCATCTCCCTTTCTCCTTTCTTATTCTTCTTCTTCTTCTTCTTCGTCGTTGTGAGTCTTCTTCCTTTTCACCGTAAGCATGCGACGACGACGACGACGACGACGACGACGATGAGAACGCGCAACTTTCTAACCCAAACGAATTTTTTTTTTCTTTATCCTCTAATCTAGACTCTAATTATGTATTAATCTTTGCGACCGGCTATATATAAGGACGATTATTATTAAAATTTTAATATCTAACCTGCGTATATATATAGTATAATATATATCATGGTATAGGTCTGTATAATACTATACCTATAGAATTTAGATGGATTAAAAAAAAACAAACAAACAAAAAAAAAAAACGAAAAAATTAGAAAACAAGATTTATATCATATACTATATGTATAGTTAGAGTATACACGCGTAAATACATATATATATATATATATATATATATATCGCGTCACTAATACCATAAGGTCGTAAGCGCCAAAAAAAAAAAAAAAAAAATTTCGTGTTTTTGGTGGCAAAATCTTTTTCGTGCGATATAACATCGTTTGGGCATATCCGCAAAAAAAAAATAATTTTTTGGCGCTTACGTCCTTATGGCATTAGTGACGCGATATACAGTATACACGTTCGAAAAACAAGGACAAACCAAACGGTCGAGTTCAACGCTCTCTCTTATAACCTGCAAGTATTATATAGAATATATATCCGCGTCGTCGAAATTCGGTCAATGTTAAAAGGTTAGAGCGATGAATCACGATCATGTATGTAGTACACTTATATATGTATATATATATATATATATATATATATATAACCGTAGATCTCACACACACACACACACACACACACACACACACACACATATATATACAGAATATATACGTCTATACATATACATATGTTATAAGGATTTTTCCCGTTCTTAAAATCCGATGTGTAAACTCAAACTTCTTCGTTTCTTTTATGTATTTAATTTTTTTATCTTTTCTCTCTCTCTCTCTCTCTCTCTCTCTCTCTCTTCAATTTCGAAGTAAACAAAAGAAATTGTTTTACTTCCTCCCCCCGATTATTGTGTTTCGTTTTTCATCGTGATTTAATTAATCATAATATAGTCATCATTGTTGTTACTTTTATCCTGTTATTATACATATATGTACAATGTATATATATATATATATATCTAAAAATATATATAACGCAAAAGAATATAATAATATGAAGGTTGGTCAAAAGTCACACATATATATATATATATATTATACATAAAAAATATGTGTATATATATGTATATACTATGTATGTAGGTATATATTGTTTCTCGGAAAATAACGCTTATAACGAGACAATATAGTAGTAGGTAGTATAATAATTACGACGTATAACTTTTGCGATTTTACTCCCTTGATCGAGCCAACTATAACTTACGTCTTATATTGTTAGTAATACTAATACTATATATATATACACAGAGCGATTCTGTGGAAAATTACGCATCTAAAAGGTATAGGCAATTTATTACGTGCGGGAAATAAAATCCAATCGTCGATGTTTGATCTATACTACTAAATTCAGGCGTTTTTCACATGCCTGTATACCTTTTAGGCGCGTGATTTTTCACAGAATTGCTCTGTATAGTTGCTTTTATACAGCGAACGAACGAAAGAACGAACGAATACGAACGAACGAACGAGTGAGCTGAACCAACGTAGTATAGGTATATAATTTAATAGTAGACAAAACAAAAGATAAATAAGCGCGACTTTCCGTCAAACGTCTGCAAACACCGTATATTGTCATAATATAGATTTGTATACATATAACTACTAAATATACAGAGCGAATCTGTGGAAAATTGGCAGTCTAATGGCAGGGCATTTCTTTTCTTTCTTTCTTTTTTTTTTTTTTTTTTTTTTTTATTTATTTCAAACCGATTTGGGAGAGGAGGCAGCCCGAAGAAGAAAATTTCTTTCAGATTTGGAATAACCATCACTTTAATGTATACAGCGAAGAAACCTGCAATGCTGCAAGTGTATATAGATATATAGATAGTATATGGTATATAATAATAGAACATTCCATGAGAAGATATATTATTCGTTGAACAGTAAACAGTGTAGCAGGCAAGGAGGTTTAAATATCTGACGGTGAAAATAAATCGAGTTTATATTTGCCGCAATGTGTTCATATATATATATATACTCTCTAAATTCGAATCAGTGGAAAGTCACTGATGGTCAGTTATAAGTATACCAAAATTACTGACAATCAGTGAAAATGTTACTGATTGTCAGTGATTTTGGTATACTTATCACTGCCATCAGTGACTTTTCACTGATTCGAATTTAGAGAGTATATTACATAAACGCACGAAGTTAATATGTTACGTGTTAGATATAATATACTTATATGCGGATATGATTAGGAGCGTTTTCAAAACAAAACAAAAAAAGAAAAAAAAAAAAAAAAAAACACCTGTGAGAGAGAAAAAGTAGAGGGGGAAGAAAAGAGAGAAAACGAACTCGCGGTGTTCGTGCGAAGGCAGTGACGTAGCGAATACAAGGTCGTTATCATATATACACACATAGATATAGTAGATATAGATATGTAGTACACATATACATTTACATATATGCATAGACATATGAGCGCAGGAAATGTAAACATTTAAGTATACGTATGTGTATAATGTAACTTCTATATAGTTACAATAAAGGTATGTAAATAGGTATATAGTATATAATATTTATGTATGTGTGTGGTACTGTGTTAGCTGGAGAAAAATAAAACAGAAAAAAAAAAAAAAAAACGAAAAAGAAAAAACACCTGAATCAGCGTCTATATAGTCGGCAATATAAGCGACGAATTTTTCACTGCACGTATATATAATATACTATAGATAGGTATAGAAAGGATATACATATACTATACTATTATATATATATATGCATATGTATATGTAAGTTAAAAGTTGAATGTACGTGAGATATGTCGTTGACTTGAAACGACCTTACTGAATCGATATACTTTACCGCCTACTGTATATTAAAAGATACACACGTGTCTATCATATGTAGGTATACTGTAGCATTTCGTTTTTGAGACATAAAAGAAAAAATAGACGATATTAGGTAGAAATTTGGAGATTTCGGATTTTTTTTTTCCCTTAACGATTTGTTGATCGATTTTATTATATAATTTTTCTCGGACTGAAAAGTAGAGTTACGAATTCGTTTGATACGATTACTATTACGAATTTTCAGAGAGGTTCAAGTTCAGAATTTTCGGAATTTTCAACCTTCGGTGTTCTTCGCGTAAAAATTTTTTCGAATCGGCTATGTAGTCTTCCGGGAAAATACCCTTTCTAATAGTAACTGTGAATCGGTAATTTAGGTAGTATTTAAATTCAAAATTTTTACCGTTTAGGATTTAAAAAAAAAAATTCGGAACTTCGACCCGTTTCCAATAATTATTATTTACGGTAAAAAAAAAAAAAAAAAAAAAAAAAAAAATGTTCTTACGGTTATAATATTTATTTTCTGATATATAAAGAGCTACTGAAATATACTATACGCTAATTGTCAGACATTACTTTGAAATACTGCTGTGCAACAGACATTGTCGCGTCTCTCTGAGAGATGCATACGCGATTTTCTCTATTTAATTTTCTTTTATTTTTTATTTATTTATTTATTTTTTCTTTTCATCTCATTTTCTGCGATGTTGGTGCAGATGCAGACGCTGATGGTACTGGTGTTGATGGTGGTGTTGGTGGTGCTCCGGTTCCAACGAGTAGGTAGTTACATACCTAAAGATATATATATCCCCCCTCGAATCATCACTTGTGACTTTATATGTATACCTATATGCATGCTCCCTGTACTGTGCAAGCCAACATTGTTGCACCAACGTGCGCGTAGCGGTACAATAAGAAGTATAAGATGATAAAGATGAAGCAGAAGGAGCCAGAACTGAAATCACAACCAACCGGCTGATCCTACTGCAGAGTTAGGCTTGAAGAACCAAGTTGAAACACATATAGATAGACCGAGAGACGAAGAGACATACACATAAGGCAGAAAAATAGATAGATGGATGTATGTAGTACATACCGCGAGTATTCGGTGAGTCTGAACGACCCCCTCTCTACGCAAAACCAACACAGGCGCGCACTGCGTCGGTAGAAGCGCCACTGGCCGCCTAGCCCCGCTCGCCGAGCCTCACGCACGCAGTGCGCGCCTGTGTTGGTCTTGCCCCAGGAAGGGGGTCGTTCAGACTCACCGAATACTCGCGGTATATACACACGGACGGATAGTCGGATTGTGATTACTCCTGCCTTTCCTCCTTGCCCCTGTCGTTAAAACCCCGTCTCGTTCTGGCCGGTGTATATTTTTCGATGCAGAGCGTAACATTTGCGCCCATGCGTGTATGCAGTAGGTATAATACGTATGTCGTATACGTTAGTACATTGTATGTAAGTAAAAGCGCGTGCGTGGTAATTGAGATATGTTGAGTATGCAACTAGAGCTTCGAAGGAGAATAAACAGGGTTTGAATCTCGTCAAGTCTTTGACGGTACATGTACAGGGTGTAACATCTCCGGGGTCTGATCTGGGAGGAGCTTCGGCACGTCGAAGCTCCTCCCAGATCAGACCCCGGAGATGTTACACCCTGTATATATAATCTACTCTTCTAGGAAAGATAATGGGTCCAGTTTCAAAATTTGAAGGAAAAAAAAAAATCAAAAAATCAAAGTGCATAAAAAAGTGTATATAGAATTGTGCGGAAATCTATATAGCAGCATCAGAACCGAACATAATTGTATCGCGAATGAATATAAAAGATGGAATTCATAGTAACCGCACCTGTCCAAGTGATCACGTGTCTGAATCAGTCACATGGTGGCACGTGTCGGACGAAGAATGCAGCCCAAAGTATACCCTGCACGGTATGGTGCAGGTTCTCACTGCGCTATATATGCGCAGCATCTGAACCGTAAAAATATTTAGGGTGAAAAAAAAAAAAAAAAAAAAAAAAAAACAGAAGGCTAGTATAAAATAAAGAAAAATTTTCTCGTAAGAAATTGAACGATTTTCTCATCATTTCGAACTAATTAATTAATAAAGTATAAGTATATAATATAGTATAGAGCAGAAATTTTTTTTTTTTTTTTTTTTTTCTATTTGAAATGAATTTTTCAAAAAAATTTCATTAAATTCGCGCACATATAATATAATATAATATAATATGTAATCGCGACTTAAGCTAGGGTGTAGAATTTGAATGACGTAGTTAAAAAGTGGGAAATATGTATGTACCGCAGCTTAAGCGAAGCGAATAATCACTATGATAAAAAAAGATATAGAATTGAGTCACCGATTCAATATGACTCAGTAAGTATACTAATTCATGTGAATATGCATGTTTAATCGTTCGTTTATCCTTGCGCGCTCGCGAGAAGAAAGAGAACCGAGTATAATATTCTGTATAGTAATTCCATTCGACAAAAAGATTGTTACAGCATATTTAATTGTAATTTAAATTTATAGTATAAGGTCGACCTATATACGATGTGCTAAGACCTAGTACTAATACCTAGAGCTTAAGACCCATCCCTAGTCGCCCACCTCCTTTTGGTCGAAATATGTCACATTTCGACCAAAAGGAGGTGGGCGACTATGGATGGGCCTTAAACTCTGCATACGTACAGGGTGATTCATATTTCGAGGATAGATTCCCAGTGATAATCTAAGACTAAATTTCCTTTACCAAAAATTCGAGGGACCTATAGTTTCCGAGTTACGGAAGATCTTAGTTTACCAATCCCGGGGAGCGTATAGTAGGTCGCATAGACTGGGCACCGCTCACCTTCCACTCATGGCCGGGCCTAGTTGTGTCGCCATATATGTATATGAGTTACGCGATCGGTAAACCGCGATCTTCCGTAGCTCGGTAACTATTGCTCTCTCGAATTTGTGGTAAAGGAAATTTAGTCTTAGAATTTGTCAATGAATCCATCCTCGAAATAGTATATATATTTCTCGATAAAACCTGAATAATTAATCAAAAAAAAAAAAAAAAAAAAAAAATGTGTCATTTTCTGTTTTCTTAATTTGAATAAATTTCTAATTCTTATACTTTTGTATCGATGCTAATATATACTGTGTCTGCAATTATATACATACTTTTATAATATGAAATTCAGACTTACTAGTGCTATGTATACTATAATATGACTCGCGCTATATATGCATTATGCAGACCTGGACAAGGCTATAGATTAGGTTAGATTATATGTAAGGTACGTTAGTTGCAGTTGCACTAATACTACTACCTATATCAGAATAATACGTATATATACATACTATATACAAAGCCACTAATAGTCGTTACTAGCTCAAGGCCTTTTCCTATATGTATATATGTATATGCTTCTGTGTCAGCGTCTGTGCACCAGTTATACAAAATGCTTATAATTTCTGTTCCAGTTGCAATCTCGAGTATATTACTTATACACTTATATACTATATATAGTATATGTATAATGTGGGTATTTCAGACCGTGATATTATCTCACCATATATAACTTCATATACTCCCACAATATTACAGCACGTCGAAATTAACGATCATTAAATTGCAATTTATTTATCATTTACCTATAGATATATATATATATATATATAATATCGAGAAGAAAGAGGCAATTTAAGCAGAAGTAACAGTATATAGGGTTGAACCCGTCCCCTATATGTATACTCTATACCACGTATCGCGTATACCTATATTATATATGTACCTCATATCACCTAGTGGAGAAGATAACCTTGACCAAAATTAGGTATATATAGGTACCTATGTATATATTTTTCAAAAAAAAAAAAAAAAAAAAAAAAAATCAACGATTTTTTTCACGTACTATGTAATAGGTGTATAATTTATATGTATAGGTACATATCCGCGCGGGAATGTAATATAAGTATTATAAAATTATGATGTAGAATATATTATGTGCAGGCGATCCGTTTATCGACTTTACTTGCGGTCTTATTATTATTTCAGCAGTGCTGTATTTAAAAAACACAGATATATTATATATATATATTATACATATATATATATATGTATAAAAGTATGTGCAGCAATTTCTCTGAGTGTATGTGTGTGTGTGTGTGTTTGGTATTGCCAGACGTTCACGTAACGTCATACTGCACGTGTGGGGTCTAAGACCTTGGCTAGGCGAGTCTACAAAACTCGTTACTCCCATATTTCCTCTTTTTTTTTTTTTTTTTTTTTTTTTTCACTCTTTTATTTTTTGTATAAAACATTATACACGGTACCGTATCGTATATATACACATGTGTATATAGGTATAGTATCATACGTATACGTAACGTACGTTACGTTCGTAAACGTGCAACGTGTACACTCGCACGCAACTTTTATTATAGGTATAGGGGAAAATCACCGGATGAGCAAAGTGCAGGTCTCGCTATACCTTATAGTCGCAAATTGATAAAATACTAGTTTTTTTTTTTTTTTTTTTTTTGTTTTTTTTTTTCAATCATCTCAAAAAATTGTTTGACACAAAAATTTTACTGCATTTCGAAGTTTCGAAATTTCAATGTTCTATATAGGGTCTATAGAGTTTAGACAATGTTTTTGAAAATTCAAAATCGTCGGTTAAAACGAATTTGTTGTATATATAAGTTAACAACTTTAAACTATGGCTAACTTTTATTATTAATTAAAAAAAATATATTATAATATGTAATGCACACATAAAGGTATTACATTTATTTATATATATATATGTATATCACAATTGCAAAACCTTGTTAAAATAATGCTAACTTTCAAATTCCGTAAGGCAACCTTGTTTATTCGTATATATCTATAGGTATAGGTATATAGACTTTATACACACTCTCTTTAAAAATAGGTCTTGGTTTCATTCAAGGATCTAGTAGGTGAGTACTACCTACTATACATGTACAATATATATATATATATATAAATTATATATAGTACATAACTACCAGACGCGAGCTAGACATTCGAAAATTTCTAAACATATAGTAGGTGTAGGTGTAGGTGTATAAATCTATAGTAGTATATCATGATATATATTATATATATATATATATATATATATATACATACTCGGCATTAGATATAAATTTACATAATATATATACACATTATCATAAGCGGATAACAGAAATTTCTAATCATATAAAAATTTCTATAAATTTTCAAGAAATTGACAAGATTTCATTTCATCTTTCATCATCATAAAAAAAAAAATAATAATAATAATAATAATAATAATAATAATTACGAAAAGTTATATTAAATTTCTTAAATAAATCATGAAAGATTTTTAGAATTATTATTATCGCCAATTAGTTAGTATATATATATATATATATATGTATTTAAAAGCCCAGCTATATAGTCATCCCTCCATATCTGGAGTAGTATATAATAATTATCTGAATCTTGAGACAGAAAAAAAAAAAAAAAAAAAAAAAAATTAATGGGAATCAAAAAAGAAAGACGACGATATTATATTGCAGAATTTCTCAGAGCTATTATATGTATATATATATAGGTATAGCTATGTGTATAATATAATGATGACATTTAAAAAAAACGTCACCACGCGTCATGGAGAAACGAAGCATACATACATATATATGTTTGCATGTATGCATTTATGACGACAAGACATGATTAACGGAATTCTCGTTATTCCTTTGCTTATAGTAATTCGCAAGGTATATATATAGGTATAATAACATATAAAATAATTTATAAAATCGTATACGTAATAATGATGCATATAGGTATTTATACATATATGTATACTATTATATATATAGTTTTAATTCTTCGTCTTTAAATCCCTTCTCTATACCTATTAGTCCATTTTTGTCGTAGAATTTATAAATTATATAGATTATAGATAGACAAGCAGGTATGTAGGTACACACCTTATCCTTGTCTAGCCGATTTTAATTCTTCATCAAACATTACGGTATAAGATTAGAAATGTTTGTACAATACATACAATATCTATATTAGACTGTGTAAAAAAAAAAAAAAAAAAAAAAACGACATCCTCTTTTTGTTCGGGCCCTTTCGAAAATAGTTAGTGCTTATTATAAAGAAAATTATCCCCAAAGCTCAGCTATGTAGTTTGAACACAGAATTAGCGCATTTGAAAATAAGATTTCCCATGTATTTCAAATGGCAAAATTTGTTTATCATAGTTTTATTTTTATAACTCTCTTCATTCAACTGATAGGAATAAAGTAGATATACAGTTTTGTAGAGAATTTTATGATCTACAAAAATAGTCCTTTGGCCCAAGTTGCTCGATTGAACCGTTAACGAGTTACAGTGGTTTAAAAGTCATATGTATATTTGATTACTACTTACTTTTCGACAAATTAATTAAAAAATTTTTTTTCATTCATTTTCTCAGAAAATTTTTTTCCCTTCAAAACCGTATATTTACTTTATTCTTATCAGTTGAATAAAGATAATTATTAAAATAAAACTAAGATAAACAAATTTTGCCATTTGAAATACATGCGGGAAATCTTATTTTCAAATGCGCTAATTCTGTGTTCAAGCTACATAGCTAAGCTTTGGGGACAATTTTCTTAATATTAAGCACTAACTATTTTCGAAAGGGCCCGAACAAAAAGAAGATGTCGTTTTTTTTTTTTTTTTTTGACACAGTCTAATGTATATATATATATGTATATATGTATAGTTCGTTTCAACGGGGTCGAGGATATGACGCGCGTGTAGGGTAGGTAGATAATATATATAGATATACGCGTATGTATTGAGCGACGGTTTCCAGAGGCGTCGTGCAGCGTCAGGGCGTCGCAGAACCGGCGTCGGAATAGTCGATGCCCCAGTGCTCTGCACTTGGCACCACTTTCCCACCCTCGTAGTTCAGGCCGTAGCCCTCGGCGGTCCTCTTTATTTTAGTCGACGTTTCAAGCTTTTAGCAAAATCCTTCGATCGGCTACCTTTTTACAACCTTTTTCCCTTCTTACTTTATATATACGTATATATAAATATATGATGTTGTATATATTATATTAAAGGTCTTCAAAAATTTTCGATGTTCGAATTTTTCACTTCTCACGGTCTAAAAAGTTGATTTATAATTTGCACTTGTTTGTATTTTCCATTTAAATAGCAAATGAAATTTTTTCATTTCTAATCGCATCGAAAATTCAATCATAAAGAATGTCTTTCTCTTGATGAATGTTGCACGATTTTAGGACGTACATAAAACCTAATAAATGTGCAGAAAATTTTTAAAAAAATTCTGCTCATAGAAATGAATTAATTGGAAAAGGCAGTTTTCGCCTTCGTCAACCTCGCTTATAGTTCTCATCTTTAATCTCGCTCTTCCGTCGCACTTGTTAGGTCTTATACATGTCCGCGGAAATCGTGCAATTAGACATGAAAAAAATGTCATGTGCTACCCGAGTCGAAATTTAACGCCTCATTAGAACCTCAAAATTTTACCGTTGGGAGGTTTTTGAGGGTCTAGAGAGGTTTATTTTGTATGGGAATTGAAACCCTCTTTAGC
Source organism: Tenthredo mesomela (assembly GCA_943736025.1). Lineage (NCBI taxonomy): Eukaryota > Metazoa > Arthropoda > Insecta > Hymenoptera > Tenthredinidae > Tenthredo > Tenthredo mesomela. Next base: position 3,700,919 of record OX031018.1, read on the forward strand.
GCCTAAAACTCGTAGTTACCAGACAAATGCAGTATTTTAGGGTCAAATGAGGATCTCACGAGAACCTCGCGAGAACCTCGTAGAACCCGGCTCCCTAGTAGAAATCTCGGTAGAAGATTGGGCTAGCCGTCATATCGGAGCCCGTAATTTATTTTCGTGCAATTAAAAAGTAATGATAGTAGAAAAAAAAGTAACAAATTTTACGAATTTCATCGTCAATTGACCGAACCTACGCATTATATCGATGAAACCGCATTTTACATCCATTGAAAAAACCGCCGCATTATTAGTCCCCGCCGGGATTTGAACCCACGTCCGCTCGATTTCTAGTCGCACGCCCTAACCACTACGCTAAACTACCATATGGCATGGGACTCAACACTTTCTTACTTGTTCAGGGCCTATCAAAGTGTCAAGTTGTTACTCGAAATATTTCAATGACATCAAAATGTTTCATTTGCAGGGCTAGATTAAAGTCCTTGCATATTTTATTACGATTAATTACTGAATATTATATGATATATTTTTTGTTTACGCGGTCATATGTGTTTATCCGAATTAAATATACCATTTTGATGTAAAAAAAATGTTTCAGAAGGTCCACTATAATTTTTATGTTTATTTCGGCAATTTTTTTTTTAGTTGAAACAACATAAATTCACTCACAGTGGCAAATCGTTCTGTCGCAAGAACTAAAAACAGTGTTGAAACTAGCGTAAAAATTTTACTTCGTTTCCTGGAACATTTTTTTTTTTCTCTAACAGTGTAACCTATGTATTTCATATTTTACAAATCCGTTAACCCGATCGAGCAGTGATATTGGGATTTATTATTGTATAATCCACAACTGATCCTGATAGGCGCCTTTGTGTTGTCAATTAAGCCTAATTACCGAACAAATTTCTACACGGAAATTTTCAGTAAAACGATTTACTTGAATTTTGACTTATTGCAAAAATGTATTTGCTGCAAGTAAATTTTTATCTGTGGCAGCCAAACTATATTTGTGACAGTGAGAAGATTTGTTCACTTTAAATATATTTATTCCGTAGATTCTGTTTCCGCCAATTAGAGATTTTTTTGAAGCAAATACATTTTTTTATTGTTACGAAAGAAATTGGGTTGCCAAAGATGAAAATGTACTTGGTGAAAATTATATTTTAAACAAAGTCCAGATTCAAATAAATCATTTTCTGAGTGTAGATTTCAATATTTATTATCATTCGAGTATAGTCGACACTTGATCGACCTCTGTGAGTATCAAAATAGGTCCTCAATTATGACTGCGGAGGACTTGGAGGTCCTAAACGGACGCTCGAGGTCGATCGGTGTTCAAAGAGGTGCATATGTACGCTATGAGTACTAAAGTAGGCGCTAAATTTTGGCTACGGAGGGCCTGGAGGTTCAAAATAGGCGCTTGAGGTGATAGCGGTGTCTAAAGAGGTTGAGGTAGATGCTGAGAGGATCAAAATAGGGGCTAAATTTCGACTCGGGTATTTAAATGGAAAATACAAACAAGTGATGAGCCGGCGTGGTGAATTGTCCGTCGACATTCACATTTGGAGACAGTCATTCTCAAATTATAAACCAACTTTTTAGACCCTGAGAAGTGAAAAATTCGAACATCGAAAATTTTTGAACACCTCTAATAAATATATTATGTACCTACCATCTATTTTTTTTTAATTTCTACTTATTTTTCATCCCTTATATTATATTTATATTATACATACAATGCAGGTTGATTCGCATGTCATATCATATTATTATGTATATTATAGGGTATAAGATTCCTTGTGTGCGAAATTCTAAAATTGACTAAAAATTTACTTTATTATACAGCAAAAATTCGTGCGGATACCTACAATAGTTTCCGAGCTACGGAAGATCTTAGTTTACCGATAGCGGAACTTATAGGCGACACAGACTAGGCCGGCAATGGATGTAGGTTGAGCGGTGCCCAGTCTGTGCGACCTATACGCTCTGCGATTGGTCAACGTAACATCTTCCATAGCTCGGAAACTATCGGTCCCTCGAATTTTTGGTAAAGAAAATTTAGTCTTGGATTTTCACTGGGAATCTATCCTCAGATTATGACATTATCAATCTGAATCACCCTATACAGTCGCTAATACTCTTATCGTGCGCACATTTTTTTTTTTTTTTTTGTTTTTTTGTTTTTATACGCGCTCTTCGTTGATGCAAATCGGAACGATTGATCCTCTCGAATTTTATACTAGTGAATTTAAATATATGTATAATATGCATATATAAGTATATACCAATGATTTTCCTTTCGTTGCGGATATCTAGGTGTATATGCATGGATTTAAAATCGCACTGAGGATTATGTATTTAATAATTCAATCTGAATATAGCTAAAGCTATGTAATATGTATATACGTGTATATGTATATATAATTGTATATATATATATATATGTATATAGTATATAGGTATATATGTATCCTACGAAGCGGGAGTGTAATTCTTACGCAACGATGAGAGGAATGGGTGATGAAATGTGACTAAACCGTATAGCCTGCCTTCCCTGACTGCCTGACTGCCGCCGCTAGACACGACCTACTTCAGCCAAGGTAACTGACACGGCACGACACGAAGCAAGTTTAAACTATACTAAACTGAACTGAACTGAACTGAAAAAAAAAAAAAAAAAAAAAAAAAAAGAATGATATATGCAACGTGGTGCGGTCTTTTTTTTTTTTTTATACCTTGCAAATCTGCAGTATATTAAAAAGAAAAATAAAAAGAAAAGAGAGAAAAATAAAAACAGAAGGGTGTAATATTTATCATACTGCAGTTTGTCGCGCATATACCTATAGTGTATATAAAATCGCGATTTCAAAATAAAATGTTTAATAAGGAGAGATAGCGATGAAAAATTGTTGAAAGAAAAAAAAAAAAAAAAAAAAAAAGAAAAGCAAAAAAGTTCAAAGAATTATAATTTAATGTTGATATTTTAAGTTATAATTATAATTATATTGTTAAGCAGACGTTTCTTCATTTCCTGTTTTTTTTTTTTTTCTAATTATTAGACGAATAGTGATTATAGAATTTTTTTTTTTTTTTTTTTTTTTCTTCTTTCATTTCTTTTGGTTTGCTTTTTTCTCTCATTCCTGTATTTAATTGTAGCTATTAGTACTATTAAACGATTAGACAAGTCACTCGCACTGCCATCTGCAATGAAATTTACGTACCTAGTACATCGCGTAACTTGCTACGAGAAGGAGAAACAAGGTTGTATGTATGTCTGTACATACATAATATTAGAGTGATCCTTAATTTGATAATTCTCGAATTTCGATGCTCTCATGGGTCAGGATGTCTCTGAATGTATACAAAGAAATGTAACCAAAACCCAAGGTTCATATTTCAATTCTAAGTGCCGCCCCCAAAGCCTTCGAATTTTTACAATTTTAATAAAAACACGCGATTCGCGACAATTTTTTTTTTTCTTCCCATTTCAGTAGTGTACCTAGCTCCGAAAAATTTCAAACTTTTGGTACACCTCCTTGCCTGTATAAATATAGTAGATGCTTCATGAAAATTATACAGATTTTTAACGATATAATTTTCGAAACTATTTTTATGTGCACCAAAAAAAATGTCTCATCTGAAAATTGTGAATTTCAGGTAATAATCGCAGGGTATAGCAATAATATAGATATAATAGAAATTCTCACCATGCGGTGGATCTGCCATTCCCTTATAATGATGAAAAAAAAAAAAAAACAAAAAAAAAAAAATTACTCATTCCCCTGTACAATATTCAGACTGAAAATCTATAGCAGGGTATTCCCATGAATATATGTACACTAATAGACTAGAATAATTAAACCTGAAAACTGTTTATTCTTGCGAGAGAGTTTGTTAATCAAAAAATTTGAAATATTCATAAAAATCAGCGAGCATTTTTTGTTTTTCTCTTCTTTTTTTTTCTCTCTCTGTTTCTGTATAAATAACGCAATTACCAATGAAACAGTTCGCTCGAACGATCAGAGAATTTACGGCACTAGGTCTGGAGAGGTGAAAAAATAAAAAAAGAAAAGAAAAACTGGGAAAACAAGAAAAAAAAAAAAAAAAAAAAAAAAAAAAAAAAAAAAATGGGAAAAACAAAAGCCAAAAGAAAGGCAAATACGGGGCGATCCGACCACCCTCCCTGAAGAACTTGGCAGGGTTGCCATGACAATCCAACCCTTTTCTGCACGGTACGACACTCCTAACCCTAACCCTAACCCTAATATAATCTAACCCTAACCCGGACCTAAAGTGTAACGCCTAACCAAACCCGACACAACCCAACCCAACCCTTTGGTCACCTTCGATGACCTACAAGCCCTGTGTTGATATCGCGTGTACTTTCAGTTTGCTAAAGGGTGAGAGAGTTGATACTATTTTTATAAATTTGAGTAGATAAATCGCGATTTCGTATAAGAGTCGATAAAAGATTCAGGAATTAAGTATAAGTACCTACTCTCTAAATTTTTTGGAGTTAAAAATTCACTCCTTCTTTTGGACTGGTGCAGCTATTTTCAATTCAAGGAAGTGAAAATTCACTCAATTTAAAGTGAAATTTCACTCTTTTTTCTCGGAGTTGTGCAATTTTCACTCCAACAAATTAAGAGAGTATGTATTAGGGTGTGCTAAAAAAAAAAAAAAAAAAAAAAACAAATTCAAACGCACATCAACATTCTGGTAGAGCATCTCAAATAGAATATCTCAGCCAAATATGAGCTCTTAATGTTGATATTTAGAACTGCCTATTTTAGTTACTAATTTTAGTTACGAATTTTAGTTACTGAAATAGGCAGTTCTAAATATCATTATTAAGAGCTCATATTTGGCTGAGATATTCTATTTGAGATGCTCTACCGAAATTTTGATGCGCGGTTGAAAAAAAAAAAAAATTGTTTTTCCCAGAGTCATATGTCTCCATGATGCTATGACTCAATGTTTATAGGCGAATATCTCTTAATCGGTGAGAGTTAGGAGAATTTTATCTGAGTACTTTTTTATAGAGCGTGAAATTTCCTATAAGAATCTGTCTTCAGATATTTTCTCAATCAAGCCGTTTACGAGAAAAAACAATTCAGAAAATTTTCCGATTTTTTTTTCACATGTTATTCAAATCAAAAATGGGAAAACTGAGTTAGGCAGTTCTAAATATCAATATTAAGAGCTCATATTTGGCTGAGATATTCTGTTTAAAATGCTCTACCGGAATCTTCATGTGCATTTGAATTTTTTTTTTTTTTTTTTTTTTTTTTGGCACACCCTAATATAAAGACATTACCATATATATATAGTAATTATAAATTCGTTAAAAGGCAATATAAAGAAAATATTTATTTCTTATACCTGAAATTTGGAAAACTATAGAAAAAAAGAAAAAAAAAAAAAAAAAAAATCACCGCGTTTCGTGAATTTGTAAAACTTTTATAAATTTCAGTCAGTTGTTAAAGGATATAGGTATCTATAGCGAAAATATTTTACTGCCAGCATATGAATGGTTTGGAATAAAATTGACGGCTGCGAGTACCTCTTAATCCGCGTCTTTTATAACATCGAGGGTATGGCGGCGCGCGGTCGATCTTAGAGAGCGTTTTTCGTTTTTGCATGAAAATTTTGACGAACATTTTTTACCAGTATATTTATTATGTATAAGTATGTGAAAAAAAAAAAAAAAAAAAAAAAAAAAAAAAAAAACTGTGGCTATAGTAGCTCGTTAAATTTCTGAAGGTTTAAATTATTCTGAACAATAAAAAATCCAAAAGAAAAAAAAAAAAAAAAAAAAAAACAAAAAAAAAATCAAAGAAAAGAGAAAAATGGTACTACAAATTGCGAGTTAAACAACGCGCTGAAAGCATGACGAGTAGATATATCGCGTCACTAATGCCATAAGGTCGTAAGTGCCAAAAAAAAAAATTTCGTGTTTTTGGTGGCAAAATCTTTTTCATGCAATATAACATCATTTGGGCATATCCGCAAAAAAAAAATAATTTTTTGGCGTTTACGACCTTATGGCATTAGTGACACGATATAGTAGTATGTAGCGGCGCAGTCGAAGTAGAATCAGAAGCAAAAGCAGAAACAGCAGCAGCAGCAGCGATGAGATGTAGGTATATAAATTTTCCTCTCGTTGAATAATCAATGTAGGGGACTGAACGAAGAGGAGTAAGATGGAGAATAATACCTAGTACGTTATGGTATATATATAGGTATATATATGTTATGTTATATCAAGCTACCTAGGTATACCGAACACGAGTAAGTAAGTTCGCAACAAATGTAAACGTAAACGTAAACGTAAACGCGAAGGTAAAGGTAAAGGTAAAGGTAAAGGTAAAGGTAAAGGTAAAGGTAAAGGCAAACCCAACCGAAGAATAAACGAAAGGACGTTAACCCTCGGTTTCCCTTCCCTTCCCTTCCTTTCCTTTTCCTTCCTTTCCCTTCTCTTTCCATCCCCATTCCTTATACATACCACTCAACTCTGCGCAGAGAGTATAAAAATGAGATGTTTATGTACTAAGCCTGTACCTATACTACCTTCGCGTTCGCATATATACCCACGTACCTACTATCGCTATAAGATAAAATAAGTATATACATAATACATATATATATATATATACAAATACATATAGGTATATTATGTACACAGTTATAGGCCAACGTCGAGCCTTGAACCCCGCGCGCAAACCTACAGGAATTGCATTGCGAGAATGACATTCGAAAAGAGAAAATCTCGCGATGTAGGTATAATAATACCTACTACTATACGAAAATACGATTTTATTTTTCGCGAACGGATTAATATTATTATTCTTATTACTTATATTTGAAAAAAAAAAAAAAAATAAATAAATAAATAAATAAAAATAAATAAATAAATAGGTACTTCGAAATTGATTTTTGTTTCTAATTCGTATGTACACTAAACGTAATGGATTCTGATCCGGACGAGTTGGACAATTCTAGAAACAGCCAATCGGCGCTCTGGATTAAAAAAATCCAGAGCGCCGATTGGCTGTTTCTAGAATTGTCCAACTCGTCCGGATCAGAATCCATTACGTTTAGTGTACATATGTACCTTAGGGTGTGAAAAAAAAAAAAAAAAAATTCAAACGCACATCAACATTCCGGTAGAGCATCTCAAATATACATTCAGTCCACATATGTATTCGCAGCACGGTGTGTGAACTACGGATATTAAAATACATCGAGTTAATTTTTTTTTTTTGTTACGAACTCAAAAATGAGATTATTAAACGTGAGATATATATGATATGATGAAAAATGGTATAAATTTTTGATAAATAACAAATATGAATATTTCCATATGAATATACCTGTGTATAACGCAATTTCCGTTGTTCACACTGTAGACTATAACCCTTTAGAATATTAATGTAAAACTTGATTCGTCTCATAATTTCGATCGGTGCCAGAGTTATATCTTGTACGAATCAAATGATCATTTGATTACGAAATTTTGCCTAATATATATAAATTAAGCTTTCTGTGTATAGAATCTCTATCGCACTACATACTATAGTTGAATTATTTTGATACATCTGAACGGAATTTGGTAAATAAAATCTTGAAAAAAAAAAATTAAAAAAAATCTTAAAACCAAAAAAAAAAAAAAAAAAAAAAAAACACAAACTCACGTGATTCCATAGATGAGTGGTGAGTCGGAGATGTTATCTGCGTTGGTTTTCCGCTGTTCTCTTCCTCCTCGTATTTTTCTTTAATCCTCGACCCTTTAGGGTACAAAACAATTTCTTCCCCTGTACCTTGCGGCTCACGATTATTAAATCGCGGTGACATCGGCACAGGGACTGCAACAGTCGTGAAATCCCGACCAGCTAAACCAATATCAGTACCAGTACCAGTACCAACACCAGTACTAGTAGTAACACCAGCAGGATCAGGAATTAAATTATCAACTTTTACTATCCCAACAATATCCTGATAATCTACACTTTCCTTAATATCTTTTTTTCTATCATTTATTTCAGAATGAAAAAAATCTGAAACTTTTCTTTCAATATTTTTATCATTATTATTATTATTATTATTATTATTATTATTATTATTATTATTATTATTATTATTAAACGAACCAACTATCGTCGTGCTAGTCGTCGTTGTAATATTTTTTATTATTTTTTCATCATTATCTTCATTATTATTATTATTATTGATAATTGTTTTTTCAATATTTTCAGATAATTTATCAATAACTTCGTCCCCTATTCTTATACTACCTTCGTAAGGAATAAATAATTCCGACGATACTAAATCCCCTGGATTATTATTACTATTATTATTATTATTATTATTATTATTACGTTTGACTATGCTACCGAGATGATGATAATTATTAATATTATTATTATTATTATTGATATTATTTTTGTTGTTGTTGTTGTTATTATTTTGACCCAAGAAATTGTGTGGTGGTGGTGGCAGCAGCACGTGCGACTGCAGCAATGATGATAATGATCTTGTGGTGGTATTCTCCTCGGCGGAAGCGGAGACAACTACGACGACTAGCACGAGGCCGAGGAAGGTGATAAGAAGCAGGGGAAACCCCAGCCCCGGCCCTGTCCCCGTGGTGGCCCCCACACCCCCCGGACGCCGTCCCACCACAATTCGTGAGACCGTCCAGTCCAGCTGGCCGAGCGTCGGCCTTTCGGGAGATTTTTTATTTTTTTTTCTTTCTTTTCTTCTTCTTCTTCTTCTTTTTCTTCTAGGCAATTATTCTTTCTATATTATATCTATACGTATGTGTGTATAGAATCGTCAAATAGAACGAAGTAATTAATTCTCTCTTTTTATTCCGCACTGTTTTATTTATTTATTTATTTATTTATTTATTTATTTATTTATTCATTTATATGTATAATATATTTCGTTATTTTCAATTGCAGGATGCAATCAAGTTATATAAGGACGGGGTATCGGTCGCTCGGGATATAATCATCGCGGCAGATATCCGAACCGCCGAATCCCTCTTTCAATTTCCATTTCACTTTTTCGTATTCGCGGTGGTGCGTACATTTTTATTTATTTAATTATTTGTTTATTTGTTTATTTATTTGTTCATATATCGCTTTCGATTATAGCTGATCAGATATTGATCGAGTTTTCTCTTTTTTTTTTTCTTCTATAGGTATACTTTATATTATGTCCACGATTTTATTAAAGGGACTGTGCGCAATGCGCGGAAGGGAAAGATTTATATATATATATATATGGGATCGATGATCGCTTGGTTTCAGTAATCCGTCGAATAGCGCGACGCCTGAAACAGAAACGGAGAAACACGTGGTCAGCTTGATTCTGGGTGATAAACGTACAACGTATGAAAAAAAAAAAAAAACAGAATCGGGAACGTAATCAAATTTCTCTCATAATATATAAATATAATAATATGCGTATCCTTTTTTTTTTTTTTTTTTTTTTCTTTTTCTTTTTCACTTTACAGACGTTGCGTGTATAGTTTTCGCCCTACATATGTATATATTTAAGTATATATGTATAGGTATACAGTAGCCCTATATTGCTGCTGCGCTGTGCAGTTTGGCGGTATAGAATTAAATTTTGGTGTTTATAGATCGGAGTGTAATAGGACTCTATATAGAAAAGCTCATGCGGGACGTCGACGCTCTTTAATACTATAGGTACCTACCTACTAGAATCTAAAAATACAATTTTCTCATGAAAATAGTCCGCGAGATCGTTCCTTGTTTTCTTTTTGTTTTTCTTATTATTCTTATTTTCATTCTAATTTTTTTTTTTTTTTTTTTCTTTCTTTCTTTCCCCCAATTCTCTCGTGTTTTCAACTTTTTCGTAGCAAACCTACACGAGGCAACCTATTTTATATTATCATCTTCCGATGCGTCTTTTTCTCGCATTAGGTATGGGCAAAAAAATTTTTTTAAAGTTAAAAAAATTAAATTAAATTAAATAAAATAATAAAAAAAAAAAAAAAAAAAAGGAAATACCAAAAATTTTAATGAAATTTTCAAAAATGTTTCCTTTTTTTTTTCTTCTTTTTCCTTCTATATTTCGTCGAGTGATATATATTGGTATATATTCATGATTTATAATGAAACTAACAGAATAGATATATATTTACACAAATTTTAAATAAAAACAATAATCAATTCGATCTTTCATCTAACGTGCATATTACACATGGGTATATATATATTTTTGTTAAAAAAATTGTGCGATATTTGAATTGAATATACGAAGAATTTTGTTACGAAAGTTTTCAATTATGTATAACTATATACACCTCTACACCTATACCTACCCTACCCCGCCTCTCTTAACCCTGCCACCACCCCGCGGCCATTTCCGTAAGGAATGGCGTGTAGAAAACGAAAACAGTATGTTCTATTTTAAACTTTGACCTGTGCCATACAACCCGATTCGTTTATACTACTTTCCGCGTATTTACTTTAGTCGCAAGAATTGTGTATTCGAACCCCCACATATATACCTTATAGGCATATAGTATAGACGTGGTTAATATATATTATATTTTATCATTTCTTTATATGCTTTAATATCGTATATATATATATATATATATATAGAGAGAGAGAGAGAGAGATATGTACATCATTTTATATCTAACAATATAAGATAACAATATATTAATCTTCTTTGAATCGATATGTTCACTTATTTTCTTCCCTTTGTGATCTGTCGCTATCTTAATAATTATTGGTTGTTTTTTTTTTTTTTTTTTATCGACTTGTATATCTTTTACGAAAAATTATATATCAATATGTATATATATTAGACTGTTTCAAAAAAAGCGATTATTTTATTTTTCTCGAAGAACATTGAAAAATCGTCAGAGTATGTCTAAACAAAGACCCTGTTCAAATGTGAGCCCTTAATATTAATATTTAGAGGTAGCGCTTTTCAATTTTCTATTTCCGTTTAAATAACATGGGAAAAATTTTTTCTGAACTTTCGAATTTTATTACTCAGAAACGAACTACCTTACAATAATAACTAAGATAGCTTTTTGTAGGAAATTTGACGCTCTATAAGAAAGGTCTGAATGAAAATTTGCGTGAGGCGAGCCGTTTCGGAGTTATCAAGCCTCAACCATTGAACTGTTCAAAATTAAAATCAAAATTAAAATTAAATTGAAATGAATTATTGATGCATTGTAAATAAAATTTATGATGAAATTTCATCATTTATTTGTGATATACCCGTATTTTTGATTATTGATCAAAAAAATTAATCACTTATTGTTGATTAATAAAATTTTTTGATCAACAATGAATTGAAAATTTATGGATATTGGTTTTAAAGTTGATAATAGTGGGTATTTAAGTTAAATGAGTCGATTTTGTCGCGTGTAAGTAGAAATTATCATTATTTTGAACAGTTCAATGGTTGAGGCTTGATAACTCCGAAACGGCTCGCCTCATGCAAATTTTCATTCAAACCTTTTTTATAGAGCGTCAAATTTGCTACAAAAAGCTATCTTAGTTATTATTGTAAGATAGTTCGTTTCTGAGTAATAAAATTCGGAAGTTCAGAAAAAAAATTTCCCATGTTATTTAAATGGAAATAGAAAAATGAAAAGCGCCACCTCTAAATATTAATATTAAGGGCTCACATTTGAACAGGGTCTTTGTTTAGACATATTCTGACGATTTTTCAATGTTCTTTGAAATTTTTTTTTTTTGAAACAGTCTAATATATATATTAGGGTGCTTTTTTGGAAACGACTATTTTTTTTTTTTTTTTACAACTCCCCATTGAAAATCTTGTTGTAGACGTCGAAAAGGGAATCCTGTCCAATTTTTAGCTTGTCATTCCAATTCTAGCATTCGCGCTTTTCTTTTTAAGTTTTCCCATGCTAAAAGCATGTAAACATTACGACTTTTTCTTTCGCCGCGCAAAACTCAGCCGCATTTCAATGGATTGTTCTCATCCAAGATTCATTTTACAGAGAATTTAGTGTTTTTCAAAAAATCCATTGGTAGTTTGGCTGTGGTTTCAACCGCTGAACCTGTGTGAGCCTTCAAAGTCGATTTTATGCATAATTCTTCTTTCTCGCTGTGGACGAATAAACAGTTGGACTTGGAGAAAAAAACTTCATAACAATTTTGTAGGAAATTTATTTCTCTACAAAAAAGTCCGATGCATAAAGTCTCTCAAACCAGTATTTCAAAAGATATAAGGACTTTGATTTTTTAAAATATAAAATTCCAACAAAATGTCAAGTTCAATATTTTCAAGTCAGTCAAACTATCTTGGGCACTTTTAAAGAACACTAAATTCTCTGTTAAATGAGTCTAGGATGAGAACAATCCATTGAAATGCGGCTGAGTTTTGCGCGGCGAAAGAAAAAGTCGTAATGTTTACATGCTTTTAGCATGGGAAAACTTAAAAAGAAAAGCGCGGGTGCTGTAATTGTAATAAAGAGCTCAAAATTGGACAGGATTCCCTTTTCGACGTCTACAACAAGATTTTCAAAGGGGAGTTGCAAAAAAAAAAAATAGTCGTTTCAAAAAAAGCACCCTAATATATATATTAGTGTGTGCCAGAAAAAACTTTTTTTTTTTTTTTACCTCCCACATCAAAAATCAAAGTGGTTTTTATGAAATAAGAAGCCTCGCTAAAGAAGGGCACTAAGAAAAAATGCAAAGTAGTGTCTCACTCGACCAGAAGTCATACTGATGAGGCACCTTTTAAACTTGAATGATTATCAGCATTCCTCTTTCGCGGCAATAGAAATATTACATGACATTCAGCTGTTTCAGCATAAAGTAGAAAATGAACAAGAATTGTTAAAAATTAAGCTATGAAAATGAACTTTTTTTTTTTTTTTTTTTAATTTTCTTCCCGAAACAGCATTTCTTATTGGTCTATTTCCCGTATTCGCTTGTGCGTTACTAAATGTAGCGCCACAAGTGACCAAAAATGGCAAAAACTCTGGTTACAGATTTGGTCTGATTGGGTAGAATTTCGTGACGCGTTTCAGCAATTCGAAATTAGCCTATCAAATGCTAGATTTTTCCAGGAAAAACGCTATTTACTGCCACCATGGGCGCTTTCATAGTTTCATCTATCCCCTCCAACGACATGCTCACAGCAAATACCATACCTTGTGAATTTGTGATTTTATTCACACGCCCCCCCCCCCCCCCCCCCCCCCCCCCCCCCCCGTAGTTACGCCAATGGACACCTTTGAAAATTTTTTGTCAGAGCCCCTCTTCGACGACGTTTCTCATAATACATGAAAGCACTCATTTTTTACATGGGAAACGAGAAATGAAAATAAATTTTTTTTTTTTTTTGGCACACCCTAATATGTATATTATATATTATATATAATATATACTATTACATTACTTAGGGAAAACAATAAATAATAAAATAAATAAATAAAAACAAACGCATGGTTATAATAGGAGTAGTCGTTATACGGTGTGATTAAGCACACACATGCGTCGAATAAAAACGGTGATATAGAACAAGCGCGTAAAAAAAAAAAAAAAAAAATGCATATTATATACAGGGTGTACATTCTCCGGGGTCTGATCTGGGAGGAGCTTCAACGCGCCGAAGCTCCGCCTCCTTCTATTTGCGTACTATACGTGTGAATGTTAACAAATTTGGAGGTGAGGGTATAATATCTGCTTGATAACCCACACACTATTATTCTGAACCGAACGCGTGTGAATAGAAAAAGGCGGAGCTTCGGCCCCACGTCGAAGCTCCTCCCAGATCAGACCCCGTAGAATTTACACCCTGTATACAGTGAATTCATTTTAACAAAACGTATTATGCAATATAGTAGGTATATCTAAAAGGAAAGAAAATAAAGAAGAAACACAATTCTTATAACAAGATTTCAAAACATTAGAAAGAACAGTTAAACAAAACAATGGAAAGAAAAAAAAAAAAAAAAAAAGAACAATCATATCTGGTCAAATTCTCACCATTGGATTAGAAAATGAATTGTAGAAATCTACGAAGACGAAGACGAATAATACGACGGCTGCGTTTAATGACGTTATAGTAGTATAGGCATATTATAGTATGAGGCTTTTTTCTTGTTTTTTTTATTTTATTTTTATTCTACGTTATCCAGCGGGGTCACACTGTTCCTCACAAATTTATATAGTAGAACGGGGTGGGGGAAGGAGTGGTAGTGTGTAAGGTAGTGATAGAGGAGAGAAGATGAGTAGATTAAGAGGGGATAAGACGCGCGAGGTAAGAAAGAGAGAATGAGAGAATGCGAGAAGTAGAGAGAGAGAAAGAGAATGAGAGAGAATGAGAGAGAAAGAAAAAGTATAGAATAGGTTGTCGAGGAGAAGGGCGCGGACGGGGTGAGCGGGTGAGCGCGTGCTAAAAATGAAAGAAAAGACTGACGCTCGCGGTTGGTTTCTAAAATCTTTTTTTGAGGTTATGTAGATATCCCGGCGTGCACAGGTTATACCTGTCCCTCTATTACGATTAGTATACCTATATAAGTTTACTTTATCTAAAAAAAAAAAAATAAAATAAATATAAATATATACCTATAACGAGTACGACGCGATTATTTTAATATGTATACTAGTTAAATAACGCGGGAGATTTAATGACCGCGTAGATATTATTCAATCTACATATTATAGTATATATATTTCTTTAAATTCATCGATTATTCTATTTTTATATATATATATATATATATATATATATGAACGAAGTCAACGATGAGAAATAAGGATAAATAAAAAAAAAAAATAAAAAAATGTAGAAAAAAAAGAATAATAATATAGAATAAAATAAGATTAAAAAAAATTGTTCAAATATAGAAAAAAGAAAAAAAAGAAAAAAAAAAAAAAAAAATAGTACAAAAACGTGCGTTTGTTTTCACTTCGGTTTATAAAACGAGGATAAAAATGTGCCCGGCACGCGCCGCGAGCGTTCTATATTTGAATGAAACCCGCAAACCAGTTGCCCCAGGGGGAGCCGGGTAAAGCGGCGGCGGCGGCGGCGGTGGTAGCAGCAGCAGCAGTAGTAGTAGTAGTAGTAGCAGTAGCAGCAGTATTTACCGCTGTATATGCGGACCCAGACGACATAAGTCTTGATATTGACGATGAGAATTTGAAGCCTCAGCAAGACACTCGATCCTAGTTCTTGTTGATTTTGATATTGATATTGATTTAGATTTAGATTTAGATTTAGATTTTGATTTAGATTTTGATTTAAATATTGTCGTTGCTTTGGTCCGCAACGCGAACCGAGCCACCAACGATAATGACGTTGGCGTCTGCAGTTTCGCCCTCGCGGTAACGTCGTCGCTAGAGCGACGAGTAACCACCATAACCCCTTCGCGCATCAATCGTGAGACACGGCCGCCGCGAGCCGGAGCCGGCCATACTGGGCTTCGTCGTTCCCCACAATCATCACCACAAACGCCGCGGCGACACGGACGACACAACACCGCACTAACGCTGCTAAAACAGCCAGCAGCAACATCTCGGCACAAACTGTAACTCACTTTATCCGATCCCATTCAATACGGGTTGGGCCGTTGATGGAACTTTATTGTTATTATTATTATTATTATTATTATTATTATTATTATTATTACTACATATATATATCAATAATATTATTATAGAGAGAGAGAGAGAGAGAGAGAGAGAGAGAGAAAAGACAAAAGCTATAAGCTCAAGTAAGCACTATAATAATAATAATAATAATAAATACGAGAAAGATAGAATAGGTTGTGTTTTATATAATTATATATATATATATATATACCAGAGTAAGATTTTTTTATAATAAAATATCTGATAATTATTATAGGTGAACGAATAATAAGTGAAAATATTTCATTGATTATAAATGCTAAAGCGTATAGTATAGTACTACATATAACATATATATGTAGATGCAGAGACTGCACAGTAGACTGTTTATGTTTACCGTATAATATATATCGTTTATATATATATATACATATATGTATATATATATATATATATGTGTATACACCCCTATTTACCCACGTTCATAATTTTAATATTCTAATAACGATTGTGTTATATATATATCTATATATATATATATATATATATATATGTAATATGTAATGTAATATATATTATTATTATTATTTCATTATAACTTTATTAATTAACTCTTTATTTATATTATTGTTGTAAAATAATACACGCGAGATGTTGGCGTAGTACGCGAGACCGCCAGCCTGATGGCACTGCGCTACGAGCTTCCGAGCCACGGGACACTGCCTCGGACATTTTCGTGCCCGTCACGAAAGCTTCCGACTTCCTGGCTCCGAGTAGTATACTACTATACATACGATATACATATATATAGTCTTTAAGGATATACTATACTATACTATACTATACTATACTTTGCTGTACTATACTCTGCACACTACCTTCCCTAATCCCCGTAGAACCCCGCGCCGCAAGCAGACCTTATATATATATATATTACTATAATATGTTATATCGTGCGCTCTAGCTGGATGCTCTAGCTTCGATCTATGCAGGGGCGTATAACGTAGGGGTATTGATGGTACATTTATTATAATAAATAAGTGTCTTATTTTTATCATATATATATATATATATATTTATTATAATAATAGTTAACATTTTCAAAAATACCTGCGTGATGAAAATTAAATAAATGATAAACAATAAATAGGTATATGTACACATAGTTTTTTCACTAAATACATACATTAGACTGTTTCAAATGAAAAGAAGTTTTTTTTTTTTGTTTTTTTTTTTCTACTTCCCACCGATGGAACAGTTCAGGGCAGATATAGCAAAGAATGGAGGTACAATCGGCATCAAAACAATAAGACAGACAAAAACCGAATTTGCTAATTTTTGATGATATTGATGCGAAAAATGATTGAATAATATCGAGGAGTGGATATTTCCACAACCTCATAAAATGAAAAAACTCTCAATTTAGTGACAGAATTTCGAAAATACTAACAATCATGAAAAGTTGTAAGAACATTTTCCAAGTATGTGCTGAATATGGTGAAAATTGTTCATTTTTGATCCGATTTCAAAATTTCAGGGTTTGTTATACTCAGTGATGAAATCTCTACGAACTCACTGAAAAAAGTTTTCCATAAAACACTCATATTTGAGTAAGAATTCAGTTGTTCACAATTCGATACATTCTGCGAGATTCATATGATACATCTACTATTACATTTTTTACTTGAATATGAGTGTTTTATGCAAAACTTTTTTCAGTGAGTTCGTAGAGATTTCATCACTGAGTATAACAAACCCTGAAATTTTGAAATCGGATCAAAAATGAACAATTTTCACCATTTTCAGCACATAGTTGTAAAATGTTTTTACAACTTTTCATGATTGTTGGTATTTTCGAAATTCTGTCACTAAATTGAGAGTTTTTTCATTTCCTGAGGTTGTGGGAATATCCGCTCCACGATATTATTCAATCATTCTTCGTATTAATATCATTCAAAATTAGCAAATTCGGTTTTTGTCTGTCTTATTGTTTTGATGTCGATTGTACCTCCATAACATCCTTAAATACCAGCTACAGATGTTATTGACGATCGTTGCATGGAAATAAACAAAATATTGTAGCCATTCTTTCCCATGAAATACTCAAAATTTAAGAATAATATATATATGGATCTTATAATGTTTGTTTCCATATGCAACGATGGTCGTAACATCTATAGAGCTGGTATTTAACATCTCTCTCAAATATTGTCGCCAAAGAATATGAAGATGATATTCGATCATAAAATTCGCTATTGAAAAAAAAAAATTAGGGAAATTCCTATGTTAAATCAATGGAAAAAAGAAAAATTCTCGGCGCAAGCTCAAAAGAAATTATTTCTGCACCTACTTCGGTGCAAATTCTTTCTTATATCTGCCCCGAAACTGATTCATCGGTGGGAAGTAAAAAAAAAAAAAAAAAAACTTCGTTACATTTGAAACAGTCTAACATATACATATTATGTATAAATCGGTATATATATATATATATATATACTATATAAATATACATAAAAGCTATGTTATTAAATAATAATTGTATAATTCATTTTAATCGTCGATAATAAAACCGTTTTGCGATTCTTTTTTTTTCTGTTTTTTTTTTCTCTTCATCATCGTCTAATTTCATCCTTATTAAATATGTAATTTGTATGTGTATGAACATAATATAGGAATAGGTATTATCGTACTATTATATATATGTACACAGGAACAGCGCCGGATCTAGGATATTTTTGAGGGGGGGCAAGACCTACGGCTGCCGCCCTTTACCACCAACTTAATCTAATTAGTAATTGTCAACTCAATTTTCTTCCTTTTTTGCCGCCCCATATGAAGTTGCCGCCCGGGGCAAGTGCCCCGGCTTGCCCCCCCCCTAGATTCGGCCCTGCACAGGAATTATATACGCGTCGGTCTAACTACCGCAGCTTAAATAGAGTGAGAGTGCGAGAGATAAATAAAACGAGATAAAGAAAGCGAGAGAGAGAGAGAGAGAGAGAAAAAGACCTTCGGATAACACAGCAGGAAGAGTTCAACAATTTTAAAACGTTATGATCGTGCGGAGTAGCGACCGCGGGCTTAGTGATTGTAAAAGATAAAAAAACAAAAAGATAAAAAAAAAAAAAAAAAAAAAAACAACAACATAACATTGATAATCGGTCAAAGACCTCTTTATATCGTGGCTACAACAGATTCTCCGGTGAGTGATCCGCGCTTTGTGTATTATTATACTCGTATGTACATTTCTTTTTATATATTTATACGTGCAGACGTTACTATATAGTATAAGAGATGGTGGGAGAATAATGACTAATACGTCTATACGCATTTATATTACTTATACCGTACTGAAATATTGATGTTTTGAACGTTTTCAAAATGAAATAATCTATGCGTTAAAGATCTATATATATATATATATAAATATATATATATATATTATACATGTATATGAATTATAACTGGATAAAATACTTCGCGGAATAAATTTCAAATTGAACGATTAACGTCTAGAGGTCGATCAAGCTGCGCGCTAACGTCTCGGACTTAATTAATATGTGAATAATAATTAACTTTATAATATAATGCATAAATATGGTCAATTTATTGTATAACGACGACAATTAATTATCGACTGAAATAAATAAATTAAAAAAAAAATAAATAAATAAATATAAATCAAAAACCCCTCAGTCATTCTTTAATCGGATCAAATTTTTTCTTCTTTCACCCGATTCCTCATCCATGTATATATGTATATTAGGGTGTGCCAAAAAAAAAATATTCAAACGCACATCAAGATTCCGATAGAGCATCTTAAACAGAATATATCAGCCAAATATGGGCTCTTAATATTGATATTTAAAACTGCCTAACTCAGTTTTCCCATTTTTGATTTGAATATCATGTGAAAAAAAAAATCGAAAAATTTTTGAATTGTTTTTTCTCGTAAGCGGCTTGATTTAGAAACTATCTGAAGACAGATTCTTATAGGAAATTTCACGCTCTATAAAAAAGTACTGCGATAAAATTTTCTTAAATCTCACCGATTAAGAGATATTCGCCTTTAAACATTGAGTCACAGCGTCATGGAGACATATGACTCTGGGAAAAACAATTTTTTTTTTTCAATCGCGCATCAAAATTTCGGTAGAGCATCTCAAATAGAATATCTCAGTCAAATATGAGCTCTTAATAATGATATTTAGAACTGCCTATTTCAGTAACTAAAATTCGTAACTAAAATTAGTAACTAAAATAGGCAGTTCTAGATATCAATATTAAGAGCTCATATTTGGCTGAGATATTCTATTTGAGATGCTCTACGAGAATGTTGATGTGCGTTTGAATTTGTTTTGTTCTTTTTTTTTTTTTTTGCACACCCTAATATATATATACACCAATGCATCACAGTTCTTCTTCTCTCTATAGTACCATAAATTCTATATAATCATGTACCTTCGGATTCTTATAGGTGCTGCACTCATAGGTAAAGAGTTGAAAAACTTAAACATATCTAGGTATGTAGTAAGTATAGTTTTTTTTTCCCTGCAGCTCAGACCAGCTAGACTGATAATACGTCTCGAGAATGCGTTCGTGCGGTGGGTGAGAGCGCGTTGAGCTATCGCTTAGTGATAAGAACAAAACTACATACTACGAAGATTGATGTACGTACTACATATGTATATATATGTATAAAAATATTATTATACATATAAGGGCGATGTTCACTGTCTGGGCAGCGTCTGTTAGTCGTCCGTCACCTTTTCCTGCTGTACTATGCTGCTGCTACTGCTGCTGCATCATCATAGCAGTAGCAGCAGCAGCAGCAGCAGTAGCAGTAGTAGCAGTCACCGCGCGCAGTTCGTTAACCTCTTATATACGATCGGAGAGAGAGAAAGAGAGAGAGAGAGAGAGAGAGAGAGAGAGAGAGAGAGAGATAGTATATACACACATTATACCTTACTTATATACTCGCAGCACTTTTAAAACTACGCGTCTTATCGTTATTAAGCTCGCACTGTTCTCTCAACGCGGTTGATAACTTTATAGCCACATGCACTCGCGCAATGTAAGTTGATCGTTTAGTTTAGTTTACTATATAGCTGTACCTACTATACCATTACACTATAATACCCCCATGTTGCATATGGCAATGACGCGTCATCATAATATATCTACGCCGTATAACACGCATCATTTTATTGTCGTGTCTGATGTAGGTATATAATGTATCGACGCCCGATACGAATAACAGCACATTTCAGATTCCGCGGGGTGAAAAAGAGCACGTTTCAAATTCCGGGGGGAAAAGAGCACATTTCAGATTCCGGATGGAAAAGAACACGTTTCAGATTGAGAATGAAAAATATCACGTTTCAGATTCACTCGAAAACTAGCACAATTCAGGTTGAACCGAATATTACTTATTAGCAAGTGTCAGGTAGGTTTATTATAAGATTGAATTAATCATTCAATGATAAAATTGAATCGAGTTTTCGTGCATAATTGTGCATTTCCAATTTCATAATAAACCTACCTGACACTTACTAATGAGTAATATTCGCTTCGCCTGAATTGTGCTAGTTTTCGAGTGAATCTGAAACGAGCTATTTTTCATTCTCAATCTGAAACATGCTCTTTTTCACTCAGAATCTGAAATGTGCTCTTTTCCACCCGGAATCTGAAACATGCTCTTTTCCATCCAGAATTTGAAACGTGCTCTTTTTCACCCGGAATCTGAAATGTGCTGTTATTCGTATCGGGTATATACATATACCTATACCTACATCATGAGGTTGAACGTCAAAAAATTCTCAAATTCAAGGCTCGAACGTTTCAAATGTATCAAGAACTGTGCGTAATTACAGGTCAAATTGCGTGAAACATGTTTATCTCGCATATTTTACAATTCTAACAACATTTGAATCACGAAATACATATTGCATTTCTTCAACGAATACCTATTCTGTTATACGTTAAGGGGAAATGATAAAGGTGGATTATACACCTCGAATTTTTAGCAGCCTGTTTTGCAGCTAAAACACATTCGACCGATGTGAAATTGATATCAGTAACGCAGAAAAAGTGCACGGAGGGCATGATGCTCTTAAATTTTCAAAAAGCGAAAATAAAATGTACAATTTTATATCAAGAGTGCTCTGTAACGAATAATCGTTGTTGCTGACTTTGTACTTGATAAATATGAAAACACCCGAAACATTTTTGCTTTTTGTAAATCCAAGAGCATCATGCCCTCCGTGCACTTTTTCTGCGTCACTGATATCAATTTCATATAGATCGGATGTGTTTTAGCTGGGAAACGGGCTGCCAAAAATTCAAGGTGTATAATTCACCTTTCATATCCCCTTAACGTTACGAACTTCAACCTCATCCTATATATACAGGATGATTAATAATTTCATATTTTTATAAGGTAGATTTTCAGTGATAATAATACTATATATTCAAGCGGTTCATATCCATTATAATACTAAATCCAGTGGTTCATGGGATTTTTATTAATCTTAGTACGAAGATTAATAAAAATCATTAAACAATAACTTAGTACCATTTATCCACAATCCCATGAACCACTGGATTTAATACTATATATATACAAGACTAAATTTCCTTTACCGAAAATTCGAGGGACATAGGGAGGATATTATATATATATTATATATATATACTAATACTTATGCATATTTATATATTATGGAAATACTTATATAGGTATATAATATATATATACGTTTATACTGCAATTCGATGTTTCTTATAAACTTGACCTTTAGACAGAGCACGGGTATCACCTTGGCCGTCTAGAGGTAAGCTTGCAGCCGAGCTACTCGAGCTGAATGTAACGCGAGAGGTGCAATTTGAAATAGAAATCGATCGAACGCATTCCCTGCGTTAGTTATAATATACATAGTTACCCATATGTATGTATATATGTGTGCGTGTCTCTGTGCGTATCGTCGTAATTTTTCCGTTACACATATATGATATCCTCATCCCCCACAACCCTCTCCATATTATAATTATACTGTAACCTTTACTTATTGTCATTATTATGATATAATACTATATACCTTCTGACGCAGTCAATTAATTATATAATACCTATAACATACAATTTTAATTCGCGCCTGACCAATCGAGAGTTCGAAAGGAAAAAATTGAAAAAAAAAAAAAAAAAGAAAGAATAAAGCTTCTAAAGCTTTTAAAGGGATTCGAGAAATTCCCAAAAAAAAATTTTTTCAGAAAGTTGATTCGAAACTGCAACTTTTTTTTGTCTCACAAATTTTCTTGTACCCTATAAATAGGACCTTATATTTTTTAGATATACGGAAATTTGTAGAAAAATTTGGAATTTGGGAAAAAAAAAATCCACAAATGCAATCCGAAAATTCTGAAAAAAAAAAAAAAATTCACAAAAATTCTTTCGATATACCAATTGTGTCTTAAGACAAAATTACGATTTTTTTTTTTTTTTTTTTTTTGGAAACGGTGATTTTTTCGACCGTTTGAAACGGCGTGGAATACCTCAAAGATATACACATACATCATACATAAACTATATAAGGCAATAAAAAAAGAAAATAGAACCATTAATTTGAAGATTCACTCTACTATATAATATAAAATACCTATATATTTATATATGTTATATTATGTATATTAGACTGTGTCAAAATAACTTTTTTTTTTTTTTTTTCGATTAAATATATCTCAAAAATTTCTTCAATATGAAAAAGAAATTCTCCTCAAGTTTGAGCTCAATATCTCTAAAATTGAGCTGGCGCAAAGGGGGGTCCCCTTTCCCATCTAAAATACATGGGAAATTTTTTTTTTTTTTTAGTTTCAGAATAACTACATGAATAAAATTTTTTTTTTAATTTTGTTACACACTACCTTATAGGAAATTTAATTCTCTACAAAATTGTTTCCATGCATTCTTTCTCTAAACTCAACAGAAACAAAGTTACATAGCGCTGAATAGGAGGAAAAAAAAAATTAATGAATTAATAACAGAAAATTTCTTTGTTTCTGTTGAGTTTAGAGAAAAAATGCATAGAAACAATTTTGTAGAGAATTGAATTTCCTATAAGGTAGTGTGTAACAAAATTTGAAAAAAAATTTTATTCATATAGTTATTCTAAAACCAAAAAAAAAAAAAAATTTTCCATGTATTTTAGATGGGAAAGGGGACCCCCCTTTGCGCCAGCTCAATTTGAGAGATATTGAGCTCAAACTTGAGGAGAATTTCTTTTTCATATTGAAGAAATTTTTGAGGCATATTTAATCGAAAAAAAAAAAAAAAAGTTATTTTGACACAGTCTAATGTATATGTATAAGGCGTACGTACAGCTACGTTAGATCAGGAAAATAAATCTCTAGCCGTTACAAAAAGGTGTCTACTAGAAATAGTAATAATAAAATAGTAACGGCGAGGGGTTTGAGGGGCGGGCGGGGGGGGGGGGGGGGGGGGAGCAAGAGGGAGGAAGAGGTTGAAATGGAGTATTTTAACTTTTTAGGGGTGACGCGGGGGTTGCAGTAGTAGAAGCCGAGCAGTTCACTTGAACAGTTTGGTTGGTTGGTTGGTTGGTTGGTTGGTTGGTTGGCTTGTCTGCGGGGGAGTCGCGGGGTTCGGGAAAGAGCGAGGGAGGAAAGGGGGGAATAAGGGGGTTTAGTCTAGACGGGAGTCCCCCCACCACTCAGACTACGAGCAGACAGGTTGCACCCAATGTCGTAGCAACCCTGTGCGATGCACTTGCCCAAATCTTTTACTGCTATATATATATATATATATACTATATACTATATATATACCGCATGCTTCTCTCGAATCTCGTATTGGTGTGCATAGAATATATATACATACACAGAAAGAAAAGTTAACTTGATTCAAGACAATTTTGCGGTCCAAAAATGAAGACCGAAATTTTCTCGGATCAAATCAAAATTTTTTCTCGAACCAAGAAAATTGGGACAATTTTCTTGGTTCGAGAAAAATTTTGATTTGATCCGAGAAAATTTCGGTCTTCATTTTTGGACCGCAAAATTGTCTTGAATCAAGTTAACCTTTCTTTCTGTGTATGTATTATACTATGTGACGTATCATGATCGCAACGCATTCGAAACTAATATGTACTTTTTTTTTTCGTTTTTACTTTCCGCATTGATTTCAATATATTATTCGTGTAGTTGAAAATTATTATTATTATTATTATTATTATTATTATTATTATTATTATTATTATTATTATTATTATTATTATTATTATTATTATTATTAATATATGAAGATATTTGATAGATGAGTATAAATATATTATAGAGAATATAATATTACAAACGTATTGAATATATAGGGAAAATTTGAATCTAGATATTATATAGCCTATACTATGCAACGAGGTGTAAAATTGACTATATGATAGAAAAAAAAAAAACACAAAAAAACACAAAAAAAAAAACGGGAGCTTGAATATACACTGGTGTTATTCACGTTCTCTCTAATTTAACGAATATTTGATGAAGGGATGTAAATTTTAAACGGCTAAAAAAATTTGCAAAAAAAAACAAAAAAAAAAAACGAAAACTGTTGGTTTTAGTGATAATCTGTTTTTTTTTTAGGGGGAAGAGAGGTGATTATTGACGCCGTGTATATATATATATTGGATGTATGGCTAGGGACGGAATCGAATTCCTTTAATTTTTTTTTTTTTTTTTTTTTTTTTTTGTGTGTGATTTAGGGAGTTATAACTGTTGTTTAATAGTTTCTTTTTTCTTTCTTTTTTTTTTTTTTGTTTTTTTTTTTTTGTTATATTATACATTATACATAAAACTCACGGTATATAATATATCTACTCGACGATCAAGTTTGTAAGAGAAAACGTGCGAATTATAATTGAACGCGAAAATATACCCAAATTGTTTATTAACAATTATTACCTATTACAGTAAATATACTATAGAGGAGAGAAAACGATATGGAACTCATTTTCTACACAGAAAAAAAATTTTTTTTTTTGGCCCAATAAAATTTTCTGCAAACGCATTGGAAACCGTAATTATATCTTGAATCAAGTAAAAATTTTGGTTTCCAATGCGTTTGCAGAAAATTTTATTGTGACAACAACATTTTTCTTGGGACAAAAAAAATTGTCCACGTTATTTTTTCTGTGTATATATATATACTATGAAAACAAGCGTTTGATTAATTTAATAAATTATCTCTCTTCCGCTATATCGCTGCTCTCTTTGTATATTGGAGTATAGTCCTTAATCTTCTCACTTCTCAATCGGTTTGAAATGCAAAAAAAAAAAAAAGAATTTCCTAAAACGCAACATTTTTTTTTTTTTTTTCTTCAATTCAAGGAAAAAATGATACCTAGTATATATCTGTGTATAAAAGACGAGTGTTACACATATATAATTATCTATGACTAAAATAAGCTCCTCTTGACCAACGGACAGATAACGATCGCGCGCCCCCCTCATCTCATATACCTATTTACTTCCGTGGAAAAGTCTAGCCATGACTTTTAGCTCTTTTATTAGTTACTTAAGCTTATATATACTTCTCCGGTATACCTATAAGGCGTTCGTTCGTTCGTTCGTTCGTTCATTTACATTCCATTCTGCACCTCGCATTGAACAAGAATATAACTATATAGCCGATCCATGTGTAGCATATGAATTTTAAAAAAGTTCCAGAAGTTACCAACAACGAAATCGAAATGTTGCGTTTGACGAACAAATGCGAACAACGAACAACGTTATCAAGAGTCAATAAATTTAACTCATCCCTAAATCGCTGAACTGATTATCTAATTCAATTTCAGATTGTTTCCTTTTCGATTCAATTCAATTGCTAGAATATCAGTATTTCGCCATAAAACTGCACTCTAAACTTTTCAATCCCACTTAATGCACCCTACACACCATATAGACTATAAATAAAATAATAAACAAGAATTTACAGACGCGTGTATATTATAAGAAAACGTTTTTTCCCGATCGATTAGCACCGACCGAGTACCAAATTGCGAAATGAGATAGCCGCGATTTCATTATGCTAAAACTTTTGATCTGTACTACAAAACTTCACTGATAAATTCACATACATACACGGAGAGAAATGT
This sequence comes from Tenthredo mesomela, assembly GCA_943736025.1. Lineage (NCBI taxonomy): Eukaryota > Metazoa > Arthropoda > Insecta > Hymenoptera > Tenthredinidae > Tenthredo > Tenthredo mesomela. The sequence goes on from OX031018.1 coordinate 3,727,671, forward strand.
CAAGTAAATATTCCTATGCAGCATGGTAACGGTTACCATGCTCTATATTGCTCTATAGTTTGTATACAAACTAGTTTACATAAAAACTATAGAGCAATATAGAGCATGGTAACCGTTACCATGCTGCATAGGAATATTTACTTGACATTTCTCTCCGTGTATGAGAATCTTCATGCACTCATAAAAAGGTCTTGTTGACACAACCAAAATTTGGGTTATTAATATATGCACAATCACATTTTTTGTTCAGTCAACCAGAAATTTTGTTGGAATAGCCAAAATTTTGGTTGTCCCAACAAAATTTGGTTTTCCCAACAAAATTTGGTTCTCCCAACAAAATTGGCTATTAATCGACTTGTCTTTTTGGCAGCCGATGTTTGAAGAGTAATGAGTTCGAACTGGTACGTTCGATCGGATGAAATGCCACTCCCAACCATGGAAATCACTAAAATTACCACAAAATCGTGGAATACGTTTTGCCCCTCCATCGCTGTCAAAAACAAAGATGTTTTTGCATGATTGTGTTCGGAATTCCATGTAGAATCGGGCTACAGAGACCGATTTTGCATTTTTGATGCATAGCCCCGTTTCGGAGAAAATCGAGAAATAGACCGGTCGGTAAAATTCGAGTATACGTCCCCCTTAACTTATTTGAGGTTCGAAATAATCAAACGAGATGATCTTCTGAACGACGTAATCCATTGAATTGCGCACTAATATAGCCTGAAAGAAAATAATCACTTTGTCGTACATACCTATTCGTTTGTTTTCACTGTTTTCACTGTTCCGACGTTGCTTTGTTTCAGCGTTATTTTATATCGTCGCGTTAAAGCAAAATGACGTACTAAAGTAAATCATAAATTACTGATCTGATTACGTATATATGTACCTATAGGTATACATTACAAGAAACTTTTCCACGGACGTTTCACTGGCTATAAGCTCCCGCGATGTCAATAGACGCTTCAATAGTCGGTTAAGGCCCATCCACAGTCGCCCACCTCCTTTTGGTCGGAATGTGTCACATTTCGATTATTATCTGAGCCTAGGTGTCAAAAACGCAAAAAAGGCCAACTTAGGGCAAATTCTATTTCAATTCCGAACACATACGTTCAAAAAAAATGTTCGTTTCGTGCGAAAATAGAGTCTACAGATTGTTTTTACATTGTTCGCCGAGGAAATCGAATTCGAATAATTTTGTAACAATGTAAAAACCATCTGTAGACTCGATTTTCACACGAAACGAACATTTTTTTGAACGTATGTGTTCGGAATTGAAATAGAATTTGCGCTAAGTTGGCCTTTTTTACGTTTTTTACGCCTGGGCTCAGATAATAATCGAAATGTGACACATTTCGACAAAAAGGAGGTGGGCGACTAGGGATGGGCCTTAAACATTCTTTCCAAGCTTTATATGGTCTAATATTATCCTATTTATTGTCAACGATTAATAATCAATATTAGTGGATGATTTTGACATTGAATAGTCAGCTGATCTGATAATTGATTACCTACCCTACCTTATAAATGTCTGCATCCTCTCGATTGATGATCAAATTTGATAGTCTTGTAGCTTTCGAACTATGGCTCTGAGAGATAAATTTGTGAGGTTTTTTTTTCCGTTTTTAAATTCTCTATAAGATATGATCATCTTAGATATCTTTTCTTTACCGAATATCAATTTCAACAGAAATTAAGAATAACTTAAAAAAATTAAAAAAATCGTTCATCATAGATTAGAAAAGGAAGGAAAAAGTCGTCAGACAGTTATCTCTTAATCAACAGTTACGATATATGTGGTAGCATGCTAGAGCATTAAAATAGCAAAAAAGAAGCCAGCTATATCAAGTTTAAGTAGTTTTTTGTTTTTTTTTTTTTTTTGCTAATCCATTTTCAGAAAATCGAAAAAGGAACAAACTAGTCATTATAGACAGTTATCTTTCGGAGACATAGTTTAGAAGCTACAGACTGCTATTTCTGATTAGTCTATAAAATTGCATGCCTATAGATAATTCCGATCGACGAATTGGTCATTAGCTCGAGATTTTTTTCGCTCAATTATTTTCAATGTCCATCTCAAGACTGGGTCTTGATTATTAATTTCGAAGATGAAGAGTAGTATCAGATCTCGTGTTAGGTCGAAACCGCATTGTTGATCGATGATCCTAGAATCCGGCTCATGTGGGATTACTCGAGGTATTTCAAGGCCGGATCTGACTTCAAGGCTAAATCTGATCGCACAACCCATTAGGTACTCTGATGTGAATAAGAGCTTGGGTGATTATGCTTCCGTGCCAGAACTGATATGCGTATACCTACGCATTTACTTGTCTATGAGTTTCGATTCACACCGATTCTGAGAGTGTTGTCTCTCCAAATGGGACTTAGACTTAGAATTAGATCCCAAATCAGGGAGATCCACCGTCTACCCTTCCAGGCTAGCCGCCGGCAACGATCCTGACCAAAAAGTCGGGGAGTCACCCTCGCCTCCTTGTCTGGGACTCCGTCTGGCTCCGTCTGGCTCGGCCAGGGCGACATCGGCAGGGGTTAAGGGGAGACACGACTACCGCGACTCTCCGTACTCGTGACGTTACGTCTAGACGCCCCCACCACCACCTCATCCTTCTCTTGCTACCTCATAGCGTAGCGGAACACCGCGACGACCACTGCAGCCGCACGCACATCGAGATCGCGAGTCCGAAGAGTGGCGTATTGTAATTCGTTGGCACCTATATCCTACGGGTGAAACAAGTCCCGTATAGCTTATCTCTGCACCTCGTTTAGCTTCACGATTAATTTCACTTCTTATATGTATTTACGGATTATTTCGATAAACCTGCGGCGCAATCTCGAGTCGAGATGTGAAACGAGTTCGTTTTATGTTTTCCCTCGTATTTTCATTTACATTTACATTTTCATTTTCATTTTCATTTTCATTATGATCAGTTTTATCGCCTTAATCAAGCGAGATGAGGAGAAATTATATGTTAGATACTATATCGTATAATTAAGGAAGTATTTTTCAAGAATTAAGATCTGACTGCAGCTCATTGTAGAAACGGAGTGATAAATCACTTTGAGAAAATTAGAAATCGAAAAAAAAAAAAAAAAATTAGAATTCCAACACAAAAACTACCGGTTTGATTTGTTCCGAAATTTAACCAGACCAGATCTGAGTTTGAGAAAATTCCGTCGATTGCGACCGAAAACTTAAAAATCTGTTGATTAGTTATCGAGATGTCGCATCAATTGGACATTTTTTTCTCTCCAAAATATTGTTCTTTGAATAACTCGAAAACTACTCGACCGATCAATTTCAAAAGCTGATCAGTTTCAAGTTAAGAATTGAGCCGCATCGATTGGTATATATGCAGAAGGAAGAAGTCCGTTCATTCGTTCTCGGGATATTGATCACACAACCCAGACGTGCATTTGAAAATGGTTGGAGATGATTCTCTGGGCTTCCAAAGATTGAGATTTGGTAAAATCTCAACTTTTCACTTTTCATTTTCACGATGGCGATGATGATGATTTCCCTTTTTCTCAAACGGGAAGTTGATAATTAAGGAGCGGCTCAGCCACGTCATAGAAAGCAGTCTGATGTCTCAAATTAAAGAAAGAAGGGTTCCATATTACGTTTCGAAATATAAAATCAGAAAATTATCTGACCCAGTTTTTTTTTTTTTTTTTCGGAAACAAAATTGGAAGCTGTTTAAAATAATGTAAAATAAATAGCGAGAAAGAGGGGTGGTAAGATGATGTGGTGACATATTTCTTTCATCAAATATAACGCATTTCGGAATCGTCGAGGTATCGTGTCACAAATTTTTCATAGAAAATATGTGACTTTTCTAGTGATGTAGGTACCTATAATACGCTTTGGACGTTGCATGCGGTAAAACCTCTAGTAGAGTTCATCTCACCGTCAGTGGAATCCTTCATAGACTAAAGCGTCTCTTTAAATAAGTGTTTTTATGATCCCTCATTAATTCAAAACTGCTAAAATGGTGACTCGGGTTCCCTTCTGCAATGAGCTGTATATATAATATAGTACAAACAGTTTAGCCCACAACACCAGAGTGTGTCGAGAATAAACATGTTTTTTCTTTATATTTCTTCGTTGCTGACACCACAAATGATAGATTTTCACGCCGAATAGCTTTTCTCAAAAAAAAAAAAAAATAGGCATGTAGCTCAATTTTGAGCACTCGCTCAAACGGGATTTCCATTTCCCACATGATTGACGAGGAAAAAGCGATATGATTATTTAAAAAAAAAATTATCACTTGGCTAAAAATGAAGAGATCGAGTTCGTTTTTAGTCTCATTTTGAAGAGAAGGGATGCGGGTATTTGTAAAAAAATAATTGGGCTTCAAACACTTTCGCACCCTGAGGCAACCCCATAACTCATCAAACTTTGTCTTAAATCTGATTTATTTTTCAATCGATACCTCTATTTCGTCTTTTAAAAAATGAGTCCAAATTAAATTCTGTAGTACTATCTCAATTTTTAGCCGAGTTATAATTTTTTTTTTTTTTTTGTTTTTCTATCAAAAACGTTTCGTCGTTCTTTTTCTGTTAATTAAAAAATTGAGCTACAGGCATGCCCTTTGATGAGAAGCTGTACTTCACATAAAAATCCATCGTTTTGAATATGAGCAGCGAAAAAAAGTCTAGAAAAAGTTCACAAGCAAATATTTGCATTATATATATATATATAGGAATTATAATACGGTATAAAATACGAATAGGAATCGTATAGATTCTCAGATATATTATTGCACATAGGGTAGGTATAGCATCTATGATGCTATATATGTACTTCTAGATTTCCGCCGCAGGCATGATGGCTCCTGCAATCGATATAAGTTATACACCGTTATGGTATAGCGGAAGATGGTGTACGGAGTCCAGCACCATGCATAGATTGCATATGCACATACCTATACATATATACGTATACTGGTATAATATAATAAGCCTCTTAAGCTGGGTTCGAAACAGCAGCAGCAGTGCAGCAGCAGCAGCAGCAGCAGCGTTTCAGCCATGAAATGCACAGCTGCACCAGCAGGAGCCAAACCATAATAACAACAACAATTCCCCCTGCTTTACATGTATGTATAGTATATGAATCCATACATTCATACATATACCATATACCTACCTATTGCGCATGAAAGAATAAGGTTTTTATCGATTACTGACCTGGGGCAACCATCTGCCTCTCAGCGGCAGAGCGAATTGCTCGTTATTGTTGTTGTTGTTGTTGTTGTTGTTGTTGTTATTATTCTTGTTGTTGTTGCTACTGCTGCTGCTGCTGCTGTTCTTGCATAGACCGCATTTTTATTGTCTTTGTATTGGTTGTTATATATACCTGCATATCCTTGCTGCAACGCCTTAAGCAAGTTTATACTCACGGTTTTCCTTTGTACTATGGTTATATTCATATAAACCAGTGTGCATATGGTGGTGCAATGTCGACAATATTCCTCACATACATACATGCATGGATATATTCGAGTCCCTTATAATCTAACTAGGTATGCTAATGTGCCCACTGTCTCGCGCCTTATAGATGTAAATCCATACGTCTACACAACGCACGACAGTGCGGGGAATGGTTTATTCATTTCTACCCGCAGTCTGTGCGCTGCGTTTTTTTTTTTTTTTTTTTTTTTTTTAAAGGTACTAGTTGAACGTTATGACCTAATTTTTCAAAAAACATTTCGGGTTACACTGAATTCAACAGTTTCAAGTAACGACTTTCACCATCTGTCCCGTATGCTTCAGGATGAGTCCTACCTCAACAAAGCATTCGCCTATACCCCTGCAGCATATCACCTACTTAAAACTTCCACTAACTGTATTTCGTCACGCAACATCGTACGGTATGAGCTATTTTTGAAAGCGTTATATACTCATACAGCTCTGGGTATACATTCACATTCAATCAACTTCTCAGACTCTATTAATAGAGTATTATTTGTCCTCTGGTTTTGCAGATCCTCGATTAATTAGATTTGAAAAGAACATTTTGAACCGAATTTACTTGCATTATGCTTATACGATTCGTGAATCAAGAATAGTAGTAGCATGATGACAATGAGGCATTTTCGAACACCGGAGGTTCCAAATTCTGAAAGTTAAATATCCGGAAGGCCAAACCTTCGGAACTCGAAATTCACACATATATTCATTCAGTGTTTAATTAATAACTCGGGCTGTATTGATCGTATCGAAACCAACAAGTGGTCAAATTGACCGTCTTGAGATGTACTTTTTGGTAACTTAAGTTCAAAATTCTATCAATCATTTATGACATTAAAATTATCGATTCAAGTAGACAAAATGGGTTTTTATTGGAATAAGGTACATCTCTTGTCTTCACATCCGGAGCAATATATCGAAATTTTCACATATTTGGGCTCTTAGGGGTCTCGACCTTCCGGAATTTAAATATTCTAATCTTCAACGTTTCGAGAAACTCGGAATCGTCTCATACATATTGGAAATTTTGACCATTCGGAAGTTGAAAAAATTCGGAACCTCAATCCGGTCCCTATAAATAGTATTTAAATCGATTTAAATCCATTTCTAGTAGTGCATCTAGTAGGTATACATATAATATATATCTATATAGTGATGGTACTTTGTGCGATAGTAATGTAGCTCCCCACGACCCACCCAATGACTATACTGTCTGGCTAGACTGGCTGCTGCACCCCCGCCGAGTGAAAACGCCGTGAGGGGTTAGAGCGGGAGGGGGTGCTGGCTAGACACCGCTCAGACGGTCCAGGGGGGCAGAGGCAGGGTCGTGGTGCGGAGGTGCAGAGGTGCGGCGCGGGTGCAGGGAATGAGGCATTTCATGCAATGGCGTAGTTCGGTTTTACACTGCACTGCAATGCAGTATGCAACAGTCTTAAGACCTTAATACCATTACAGACGATTCGGAGAACCATTTTTATTTCGACTTTATAACATACGAGATTTTCTTATCTCATATTACTACATAATATAGGTCTTACCGTTTTATACCTTATATAGACGAGGTTTTTAACTAACGTATTATTATGGATCAGCACATCCTGCGGGCTTATCCCTCTTAATCGTTGTTGTAATCTGCGGTATACACTACTATATTTCGATAAAATCTTAGAAAATCCCATAGAATATTATTGGGTATCTGAAATCTTGATGCCTGGTGAACCTATACACACAGACTTATTACTAGGCCTGTACAAACATAGCCTGAGTCGTATGTGGTGTAAGAGATACCCGGTTTAACATCGTCGGTATATATGTCTAGAAATTTTTTTCGAGTCAAAATCGCACCACTCCGGATTAATAGAGTGAAATAATTCGACTCCATAAAAATTGAGAGTTCTATTACGTATCTAAGATTCAAATATTATGCAGATTAGCAATTAAGAAATTTTTAGAAGTCAAAATCGTGCATCTCTTCACCAGAGTGAAAGAAAGAAAAGTGTGAAATTTTATTTTATTTTATTTCATAGTTGAAAGAAAAGTTGCACGATGTCCATACTCTTCAATATTAGTGAATTTTCACTCCATGTAGAAGATTTTAATATCAAAACAGAATCGCCCCATTTTTTTCAATCTACTATTATAAAGTCTTGATATTTCTTGAAACTGGTGCAATTGTAAAAAAGTATACACGTATCCTGGGGCATGATAAGGAAAGGGCAAATGGGGTTCGGGGGATAGTCAGGCCATTCCCAAGTCTGCAGCTGCACTAACGATAACTTGCAGTGCAGCATGAACCGCTGCGGAACGAGACGGCTACACTTGATTTGATCTTGGTCTAGGTAGGTATATACCTACCTACCTACCTACCTACCTATATACGAGGTACCAAACTGGTACTATCGTAGCTGGTGCTGCGGGTAGAGGTAGTAGGTACGCCAGTGTATATAGTAGCAACAGGAAAACGGAAAGCGGTGATGCTTTTTATCGAGTGACTGCTGCACTGCACTGGAGTTGAGTTTAGAGTTGAGCCGAGTCAGTCTAGACGGGCGTCGATCGGGGGGTTGCGGGGGCGTCGGTACTGGTGCTGGTGCTGGTGCTAGTAGTAGTGATGGTGGTGGTCCGTTCTAGCCGCTACCCACGGGGTTCCCTTGCCGAACTGTACCTACGTACCTACGCCTCGACGCTTTCCGTCTACGACCTAATATCCCCCCCCCCCCCCCCCCCCCCCCCCCCCCAATCCCACCGGCGAACGGCTATCCTAGGCTGCTGCAGCCGCAACTGCAGACTAAATTATTATCACACACATATAGCTATATAGTATATTATACACTCGTATAGTGGAGTTACGGTTTATACTGTTATCGAAATCCGTGCTACGAGCGCACGGAGGTACTTAATCGCTAATTTCATCCGTTGAGCGGTGAAGATCGATTAGATATTACATGTAACAGACAATTATTTGAAATAACTACCTACACTATGTGATAGACTCCGTTGATTATGTATATTTAAACAAAAATTTGATAACGCGGGTGCAGGTGCCATAATTATATGAATTTTGGTAACTATATTTTATAGATTCGTATATGAAATTTCATCTCGAGACCCAGACAGGACCGAATATTGCCCAACATTGTAGCAACATATCATCATTGTAGCAACATAGCAACATTGTAGCAACATATCAACATTGTAGCAACATATCAACATTGTAGCAACATACAAACATTGTAGAAACATTGCAGCAATATTGCAATGTTGCTACAATGTTGCTACAATATTGGGCAATATTCGATGCTGTCTGGGGAGTGTCTGATAAATGTTCATTTCGATATTGAGCTAAAAATTGTATAGTAAGACCGGGAGATCGAAAAGTCAGACAAGTTTAAAAAAAAATTCATTTCCATCGCTGATTGTGTATAATGAATTTCATAGACACAAATTGTATAAAGAATACAAAGCGAGTTTGCTTCTACGCTGATTACAAATCTGACCTGAAACTCGTATAATAATACAAAATAACGGATCCAATCATGACCAACTTTTCACCAAAGTTATACTGCGCCGAACTCTTCCTGAAATTTCTAAATTTATACAATTGTCATGAATATGAAATCGCAAAGAATATATACTACTAAGAAGATCATCTGATTTGCATTTCTTTTGCCTCGTCCGCGTAATATGACCGAGGACTGAATGTGGAGGAGAGACTTGTTTAGGGCGTGGGTTGACTTTCTGCATTGAATACTGCATCGGATAGTATATATAGCTACGAAGTGGGTGACGTCATCCCTGTGCACAGTCCCCTGGCCGTCTGGCTCGTTCTCCTACCCGCGGGTAGTTTCAATGTCAGCCTTCGTCAGGAGCGTTGGGCTTATTAGGTGACTGTGGCTCCTTGTTCCGAACGTGCGGTAGACTATTTTCTTTCTTTTCTTATTCTTTATTCTCATTTTTTTTTTTTTAATCCTTTTATCCTTTGCCCTTTTGCCTTTTGCCTTTTGCCTTTTGCATTTTGCATTTGCATTTGCATATCTTCTTATTCTTCTTGTTGAGGGCTGCTCAAAACCCCCTGATGCCTACCTATACTATATACCATTCCTGCAGTAGAAGCCGTGAAAATAATTGAATATGCGCAACTCCACTTTGTCCCTCGCCTCGCGCTTATAACTACAAGTACTTATACCTCTATACAATAATATACATATATATATATACATATACATAGTTGAACGCCATAGTCGTATGAGTTTATACTTAACTATATAACTATGAGTGATGTAGACGAGAAATTTTCGTGCCTAGTATATTCAAAAGGTATAATAAGGATATTTAATTACAGAAAACTGAGACCTGTGAAAGTTCGCACGATTCAAACATATACACGCAGAAAGAAATGTTGACTTGATTCAAGATAATTTTGCGATCCAAAAATGAAAACCGAAATTTTCTTGGCTCAAGTTAACTTTTTTTTTTCTGTATATATATACGCGATTATGAAACGAAATTTGAAATTTGATTTCTGAATATTCCGTCAATAGAAATCATCCCCTTTCGAAAAAGGCGATACAATGTCTATCTTGAGACAGTTTTTTTTTTTTTCTTTTTGTTTTATATACTCGTGTTTTTATCTCTTTGAGACGTCGCGACAGTTTTTCGTGTCTCCTTCCCTTTCCCTATACGGTGTGTGAATATCGAATACCTGTGATAAGAATGACTCGAATCTATATACTATGTATAGAAGATATCATTATAAACGCGACGGTTTTTATTTCATCTGGTGTCGACCCTGGGAAACATATAATACACCTCTCTTTCTCTATCTGCAATTTGTAAGCGTGTGAGTCTCCCTTCCTCTCGAGAAATACAAGTATAAAGGGTAGCCGCGGGAAAGGGAAAAGTGGAGGGCAGACACACAGACACAAACATGAGAACTGCATAGAACGTAGCGGGGATAACGCCGAGTGCACCAGCGGCAGTGGTATAGGTCATCCCCATCCAGCGCGGTGCATCAAACATGGCGGCCGGCTAGACAAAACAAAAACGCAGCGCGGCTAGACTAGACGAGGGCTAGACGACCTCGACGAGGAACGAGTAGACCGACGTATTCGTATAGGTGGGGTTGAAAACGGGCACACACATATATATATATATATATATATATATATATATATATATATATGTAATTTTCCTCCGTCGTACGTAACTCACGTTACGTCGGTGTTCCTCCTTCCCGTACAAATGTACATCGTAGATACTGATATGCATATAATACATTTCGTACCTATATACCTATGCGACGATCTGCGTTAGAGTCTGAAACGTAGAAAGCCACTTCTGCGTTTATAACACGTACTACGTTATAACGCTGACTTATTCCATATACTAGTAGTACCAATATAGTATATTGATACAAGAAATATTGACTTCTATTTACGATTGTAAATCTATACGATTCATCATTTATACGATTAAGAAATTATACAAAGAATACGATGAGTCAAACCTTTGCCTATCTTATCTCAACCCTATCTTATAGTACCTAGTATATTAATTTCGTAAGATATATTTCTTCGACCTGCGCACAAATTTCCGGAGATTTTCATTATCTCTCCAATCGTATATAGTACTTCCGCAGACTTCTAACAAATCTACATTTAGCGCAATAATATTGTACGAGAGAAAATAAAGAAGAGCAGAAAGATCGAAGAAAGATACAATAAGAGGTGAGAAACGGAAGAAAAAAAAAAAAATAATCTTTGTTTACGGAGATTTTTGTAATCTATAATAAAATACCGAAATACGCTAGAAATAGTTCGAGGAACTTTATTATAGTGCTACTACGAGTACAATAGTATATATAGGATGTGGTAAATATTCCTGTGAATTAGCGTTTATCATTCTAAACCGATAATAAGTATAATAAATTCAACGATACACGCAGGGGATTGATTCATACTGATTGCCGCGTGTCTGTTTGCGGCTAATGTAGTTGGTGAAATTATCACCGTGGTGGCGCCACTTCCTGAACTGATACCGAATTTATTGAACGCGGTGGTTACGGTTGCATATAATAAGGCGTGGTGCGGTACGGCGCAAATTATTTGAATTTATGGTTTTTTTTAAAGAAATTAAGACAAACAAAATTTTCATTTTGATAACGTTATTTATAACAAATATCAAGCTTCTTGTATTTCGTTTTTTTATTTTCATATTATCTTGAACATACATATTACATAATAATATTTAATGATGAAAATAATTCGAAATCAAATTTTTTATACCGAGACGTTAATGGAATATGAAAGGTGAACTATACACCTCGAATTTTTGGCAGCCCGTTTCTCAGCTAAAACACATCCGATCGATGTGAAATTGATATCAGTGACGTAGAAAAAGTGAACGAAGGGCATGATGCTCTTGGATTTACAAAAAGCGAAAATGAAATGTACAGTTTTATATCAAGAGTGCTCTGTAACGAATAATCGTTGTTGCTCGCGATGTACTTGATAAATATGAAAACACCCGAAACATTTTCCGCTTTTTTGTAAATCCAATAGCATCATGCCCTCCGTGCACTTTTTCTGCATCACTGATATCAATTTCACATAGATCGGATGTGTTTTAGCTGGGAAACGGGCTGCCAAAAATTCGAGGTGTATAATTCACCTTTCATGTCCCCTTAATAGAATAAAAAAAAAGAAAAAAGAATAAAAAAAAAAAAGAAAATAAATCTAACTGAAATAGTTTTTCAAAAATTAACTATCGCACATTTTCACGACATGTAATTATAACGATAAGAGTATAATTATATAGATAATAGCTAATCTATTAATAAGTAATATTGAACAATAATAATTTGTATAGTATGTAAATTTGAATCTAAATAACTACCCAAAATTATATTCCCTGTCGTATATATATATAGGTAATTATATTGAAATGATTGTGATTATTAATAGCTGTGTATTTCGTTTTATATAAGTATGTGTTTTCTTATACATCCATCTTATTCCCAGCTGATTAGGTAATTAATTAATAACTACAGGCTTCGCTAACTTTATTACATACGACACTAAATTTGATTATTACTCTGATAGATTATATTCAATGAATACAATATATACCTATATTATTCATCTATTTCATTGTATAGACTATATTATTAACAAGGAATCATTGTACACACATATACATACATGCATACACACACACATACATACATACATACATACTTGATACAGTAATGATTTGAAAAAGAAATAAATAAATAAATTAAAACAGCTAATGAACATCCTATCACAGTTGGGTACATAATCTATTCTATTCTACTTTAGTCTGGTCTATTATCTACCTATTATATTCTACTATTTTTTCTCTATCTTCCATTTTTCTCCATCGTGACACATTTTATTTCGTTGTCAGTTTAAGTATTTCGCAGCCCAATCCGTTCTACCATGTACACCGCTAGATCTTGCGTTGAAGACGCTTCCGAACAGGTTTGTCTGAAGGGGTGATTTGGTCGTTGGTTCAACTGGAATTTAGAAAATTTATTTACTTCACTTATTCCCCCAAAGAGATTTCAACCTTGACACATCTTTTATAATATTAATTATCCCCTTTGCAGGAGAGAGTAACGACTGAAAATCCATAAGTTTTTCTTCCCAAATGCTAAATAAGAAACTTACTTGTACCCCCGATTTGAGTAGTACCATAAACGCTTGGATACGGCATCCTGGTGCTCTGACCAGCGACGTATCGACTCCTTGCGAGATAATGTTGCTTTGCTTGGTTTTCTATCATTTCCTGAGATCCGAGAAATGGATCAATCAATGGTTCCTCTGTATTATCAGAGACGGGAGGAATCACACCGTTCAATGTGATTCTAGTCCGGTTTATATCAGCATCACCGTTTCTGTAAAGTTTAAATGAAAGTAAACGGCGCTTTAATCTAAGTTCTAGAAATAAAAGGACGAGAATTGTTTTGGGAGGACAAGCGGCTTTTATTGTGCAAAGGATTGATTGTAGATACAAGGATCAAAATAAACGAAAATTTAGTCCTTCCAAGTTTGAAATAGTAAACAAGTCAGAATTCTAATCCAAGGGCGTAGATTGAAAAAGAGTCAAAAAAAGATGTGTAAATGTTAAAAAACAGTCGCCGTATAAAACGTAGAGAGTATAAAACGCGTACAAAATAAAGACTAGCAAAGGAAATCTGGAAAGGCGAATCTTCATACTTTCTTTAGAAGAACGTAAAGGGGTGAATAAAATAATAAATACATTGAATATCTTAGCGATGAATAAAGCGATTAAAATCATAGCAAGGAACATTTTGAAGAGTTCGATTGCAAGCTGCTCTCTGGGGATTTTTCTATCTGAGCAAAGGATCTGATGAATAATTTCTGTTAAATGAAAATGTAGAAGCTTTGCTTGATGGAAAAATATTGATTCTAGCTCTAGGAAGCGATCGCTCAATTCATAGGCAAATATTTTAACTTTTGTGAACGAAATTTTAGCAATCGAGTCACCGATGGCTTGGGAAAGGGAAAATATTGCTATTGAGGAATGTAGGAGGATCGTTTCCATGCAATTGATTAGAATATAGAATAACATGTCCACAGCATGGGTGAAATTCAAGGCTTTTGTTTCCTCCAATGGAATAAGAAATAAGAGTGCGAGACCGAAGGCAAGGAATACAATCGCCAGAACTTGTCGGTTTCTAAATGCTGCAGGATACCTGGACGGCAGGTTGGTGTTTTGTCCCGCGACGTATCGAGCTACACCAAGATAGTGTTGTTTGGCTGAGACTTTCCTAGTTGAACTTTTGAGCATCGGTTGAACCCGAGTCCAATTAGTAGCTGGAATTGCCTCCGTCCAAGCAGGCTGTGTCCATTTGGTGTTAGTTTGTTTAACGCTTTCCTGAACGTTGTTTGGATAGTTAGTGTTCCAATTTGAACGATTCTCTTTGTACACTCGGTCAGGAAGAAGTTTTGCGTTAGAATTATCCGGTAGTATTTTTCCTCTGTTATAAAACATGGAGGAAAAGTTTCTTTCAAGTTTTACATTCACGAATGGTATTTAAAGTATGTATATATATATTCCAGTAAATATTGGGGTACGTTAATCCTGACTGACCCTAAAATATCAGCAAATTCATCGTCGTCCCATTTTATTGGAATCTTTTCCCTTTTTCGATTATTATTTCTGGTGTATAACGGCATAACAGACTGCTGTATCTGCACTTTTTCCTGTAGCCTTGGCAAGAGAGATAATCCAGCATTAATAATGTTATTATAAATAATTGATGCGCAGTTTTGTTCTTGTTTATCAGATTGTGTGTATACCTGGCTTGAACCACACTACCGATAGTATCATTCTGATGATAACTTGAATTTGAAGTAACTATCGAGGCGGGAAGGTTCACCTTGTTCAAAACTAACTCTCGCTGTGATCCAACGGCCATTTTTTTACTAGTAATTTGACGCGGTCCTCCAACTTGGAAGTAACGATACCTTGAGCAAGATATTTGGCGTATTTATGAACAAAGAAAAGTATAGATATTATTGAGATATTGAGTCGTTATTAGTTTTTATGCGCATCAAACACCTTAAAGACTGTTGGGCAGTTGGTCTCTGCACCGGATTCCACCTCATCATGTCTTCCATAAGGGTAACGGCCTCTTGGCCAGCGTTTGGTATCAATTTGCTTAAAGGAGTTGGACTGAAGTTTGGAAATTTGAAATTCATTGCAGCTGCTAGTTGGTATCCCTCCGCCCAATCGTCCTGGATGTAAATAATAGCTTAAAGGAGGTACGAATGGGAGAGAAATTCCTATTTCTGTAGAATAGTAACGACTTATCACCTTGTCTGGTGTTCCCATTACTGAACAGATTTTAAATATCTCATCTATTTCACTATTGCCGGGAAATAATGGTCTGAAAGTGTACAGCTCAGCCATTATGCAACCAACAGCCCAAATGTCTATAGGACTATTATAAGTAGTAGAATGCAGCAGGACTTCGGGCGCTCGATACCTGAACGTAAAATAAAAGAAGAAGAAGAAGAAGAGGAGGCAATTTGGAGTCTATTCTCAAATGTAAAAACCTTGGCTAACTCACCATCTAGTAGAAACATAGTCAGTATAAGGTGGTCGTGACCTAATCTCTCTAGCTAGACCAAAATCAGCTATCTTAATTAACTCTGGCCCCATGCAAAGCAGGTTTTCAGGCTTCATATCCCGATGGAAGAAGCCGTGCTTATGCATGAATGCTAAGCCTTGTAAAACCTGATATACCATATTTCTGATGATCGATTCTGGGAACAATTTCTCTCTGGAATGAAAGACACCCCATATGTTATAACTGTTGTTTGTTTTTATTTATTAGTATATTAGGATATCTATTAATAATACCATTTTTGGCTAACAAAGACAAACACGAATAAACTAACGAAAGTATTTAGCCATTTCTGACACCATACTCACCGGTCTTTCATAAGTTGGTAAAGATTCTCTTTCATGTATTCAAAAACGAAATATAAAATGTCGTTTTCCCTTATCACTTCTTTCAGTTTCACAACGTTCGCGTGACTAAGTTTTTTCAAAGACTGTAAACAGTGTTGGAAATATTATAATGGAAACGATTTATAGATATGAATTAATGAAATTCAAATAGAGATACTATATTATAGACAACACATAGAGGTAATATGAGAATATCGACGATATTTAAAATTATTGTTTTAGTAGATACCTTAACTTCTCTGAGATTCATTGCTTCCTCCCAAGAGTAATACTTTCTCTTCATTCTTTTTATTGCAACTTTTTCACCCGTATCTATTCTTTGACCGAGAACAACGGACCCGTATGTACCGTCTCCCAATTGATTCAACGTAATGTAACGATTCATTTTCATTTGCGTATCACCTGTCATTAATGATCATCAAATCTATTTGACTTTATTATTATTATTTATAGATGATGATTGAGAGAGATAGAGAGACCATTAAATTTGATATCTAAGAATAATATCGAGGATGGACATTAAAATCTGTGAGGAATCGCGTTCTTTAGTTTTATTATCAATTACATTAACTATAAGCAAGAAAGAATAATTAATTAATAAATCGAAATAAATAAATGGATAAATGAAAACTCACAACAGTCATTATAATATATTATCACGATCGTTTAATAATTTGTCACTAATTCGGTATATATATTATCGTATAATAATAATAATTAATCGCTAATTTAGATATATTTTAAATAGCGATTTTTATTTTTAATAATAAAAATCTGAATTTTATTCTTCTAAATTCTAGTGTATGTAATAGTATTACCGATATTCAACTCCATTTTAATCGAGTACTAGTTTCCATGACAACTGATTATACGTTTATACAACTGTATGTATATGGATGTGTATGTATGTGTATCAATGTATACCTGTATCAACGTGCATGTTTTATGTTAAATTATCGCTTATACTAGGTCAGGTTAATCTAGGCTAGAGGTTATGTTAGGTAGCGCTTGTTTGACAGCTGCAAATTGCAATATGTATGTTGCGTGCGCATCTCATTATCAAGTCTCGATTCCTGAAGCTAAAAATTATTCATATTAGTACTTAGTACTAGTATGTGTGAACGTGAAGTAGATTCTTTTCATTTCTAATCACATCCTTGCTACACTTTTGATATTCATCCCATGTAGTCTAGTGGCTAGGATAGCTGGCTTTCACCCAGCAGGCCCGGGTTCGATTCCCGGCATGGGAAATATTTTTTTTTTGTGGCGGATGGATCCAAGTATACAAAAAAAAAAAAAAAAAAAAAAATTAGGGAATAGAAGAAGAAGACAGATTTATATCATGTTTGTGCACAATTTTATTTGTTACTAATTGTTGTTTAATTATTATAATAAAAGTCGTTGAAAAAATTCTGTGACATGTATTTATTTTCATCGATTGAAAAATCTTTGTGCGAACGAGTCCTAAGTCCGCATTAATAATTCAGATCTACTACATTATTTTGAGTTTAATCTTTGATAACAAAAGTTTGAGATCGAAACGTGACGGTCAGCCGGTTAATTTATTTTAGGTTAAGGTATCTTTCTATGATTTTTAACGCCTCATATATTAATTAAACTAAGCATGTAATATTATACACGTAGTTTGACGTGATTAAAGAATTAGATAATTAAAATTGCTTATTACTGATAGTACGATTTTCTTTCAAAAATTCTTTATTTTTGAATCTAACCTAACCTAACCTAACCTAACCTAACAATAAAACTATGTAGCATGAGTAGTCATAGATATAATCTAAAGTTATAAACTTATTAATAATTTATCAGTAAGTAAATGAGATGCGTTTTCTTATTATTGTCCAGAAAAAAAAAAAAAAAAAAACAATTTTGCAATACAGTAATATTTAACAACGCAACTTATTTTTTTTACACGCGTTAGATTATGGATCAAAAACAATTATTGGATTTGTCTAAACTGAACGAATTCGTTATCAAGACGTTAAAGTCAACCGACGAGGTGAAAAACATTCTACAAACTCAATGCGAAGAAGCTAAATTCGTTCTAGCACCATGGCAATTTGATACAATTATAAAACGCGAGGTCGACAAAGATTCCTGCACTTGTGTCGGGGTGAGAAATTACATTCGAAGCTTAACTATCCTTGAATATAAAAAAAAAAAAAAAAAAAAAAAACACCTAAATTAAAACGACAAAACTTCTTCTAGTTAAAAAAAAACAGACCCAAACTAATTTTCTTTTTTCTGAATTTTGTGTTTTATTCTTTTAAGCAGATTATCTCATCCGAAGAACACGTCAAAGAAATAGCGAACGGAATTGATAGGGCGGTTGCTCAGGCTCGTAAACTTAGAGAAAAGTTAGCCACAAATGTATTGGAGGAGAAAAAAATCGCCCGACGACCTAGCGTTCAGGAAATATATTATTCAGGTCTTAGAGAGACTGGTAGTAGAAAAAAAGTCGTTGAGTCGAAAGTAGGCAAAGAAAACGGCATCGTTGATGGCGGGAAGAATAGAGTTTCTAATAAACGGTATGATGAAGCCTCTGGAACGGGACAAAGAAGACAGAAAACAGCTTCGACGAATGAGCGTAATCCTAAGATTATAATAAATGGGAAAAGAAACGGCGAGGAGAATAAGACATTGAGCGCCGAAGCTCGTCGGACCTGTTTAAAGGGAAAGACGATTTTGGAAAGGAAACGAATAGCTGACAAAAAGCTCATCGATCCATCTCCTTACAATTCTTTGGCCATTGCCTCTAAATCTGAGCAAAAATCAAAGGGAAAAAAGAACTTTATAGCGGCTAATAAATCGAGCGTTAAACATATGAAATCTTCGAAGTTGCCAGCTGTGTACAGTTCGATAAACGAGCAGTCTAAACACGTGGTAAATAATTGGTATTAGAGCTTGTAGCTCAGATTTGAATCACTAAGAAATTATTGGAAGATCTTTCATTTTATTTGCTTCGTTTCTTAAAATCTGCACCCATAAATTTCTTAATTTCTTATTCGTATTCACAGATTCATGAATCTGGGAGTTCTGGGGCTTCTAAATCTTCCGATTCCATAATTTCTCGGGCAGCATCTGCTGCAGAGTTTGAAAATCTGATCAGCAAAATTTCTTTGGAGACTGAAAACGGGCGTATAAAAACTGCTGTTAATATAAATGGAGAAAAAGGCTGCCCTATCCACGATATTAACACGCCAAAGTTTGTCGAGGAGAAGATATGCAGTAGCGTTGATGTAGCGGAGGGTCTAGACCGGTTTGGAGTTCCATCCGAGCTTGTTAAAGTCCTGAAAGTTTATCACAACTATTTAAATAGCCAATCGACTGCTAAACAAGTCGACAAACGAGGCCACAAATCTGAGTGTAGATTCCTTGCGGAATTCGACACGATGGTTAGCCCCTATTTTTGTTGTCTGAAGATCAGTTTTCCACGGATTTAATTCTATAGGTTTTTTTTTTTCTTCATTTGTTGCAGAATAGAGCTAGGCGTAATAGTAAAGCGTCAAATATAAAAAAGCTAGAAAATCTTTGCGGAGATTTTTTGCCTGTGATGAAAGAGTCTTTCAATAGACAAATGGACTTCATTCAATTAAGCAGGCTGAAAATTCTATACACAGACTTAGATACCGCATGTAAAGATCTACAGATTCGAAATCTTAGTCCTACGAAAAGAAAATTATCTAATATCGTAGAGAATCGTCAGGAAAATAAGTTTTTCGAGCGAAACAGGAATTGGAAATTAAATTCTGTATGGAATGAAGCTTGTATTCCAAGCCTAGAAGGTGATTTAAGCCTAAATGACTATCATGAAATTGTAATCATGCTTCTAAAAATCCGTTTTCTGTATCTATGTCGCATTTTCGATTCATAGAATGTGAGAAATTTTCTGATTTCATGATCAAAACGTTTATTTGTGGGTTTCAGGAATTTTTCATACTCGCTGCATAAGATATTCGAACAGAAATCAACTCTTAGAATTGTTCGACTCTATCCAGCAGAGCCAGCAGCTCAAATATCAAACTAGTTTGGTTGATCTGTTACTGAACGAAGTCGTACCATCGGTGATAAATTCCCTGGAATCAACGAGCGACGAATATGTTGCTGCGTACAAAATGATTTCAATAATTTCCAATATTTTTAATCTAAGAGTTCCAGTTCTGGTCAGAACCGATAAATAGATAAAAATCTATCGATTTGTTGGCTTAATTTTACCAAACATTGGGTCCGTCCGACTAAATAAGAACAAGGACTTTAGTCAAAGACCGAATCGTCGCTAAGGAAACAAACAGTATTGATATAACATTCTTAGAATTCAATTCAAAGTCGAATCCTGGGTTTAAAATAATCTAGGAATGTTCCGGGAAGTAAAGATAGGCGATCCTCAAATTATGGCGAAAATCTCAGTGCTCAGTTAATATAATAATATGTAAATTCAGTTTAAATTTGAATAAAAATCATTTTTTCTATCGATATCTTCTATCGAAATCCTTATTAACTGGTGAATAACAAAAGAAAGACTAGAATAATGGAAACTCAGTATGTCTACACAAAGACTCGCTCCCAATTTGGACGGTGGTGTTCGTTCACGGACAGCGCTTCTAAAATGGAAGTTAATATTATGCCAGAACCGTCCCTAATGCGAAATTTCGTTCGTAAGGACCCTATCTCTCAAGGCACACAATGCAGCAGGATATTTGCCGAGCATGAGGTATAAAATTCTTTTTCATAATTTGGAATTGAATAATTATTCCGATATTTTAAACTCCATTTCACAGGTGAATACAACAACCGCGACGTATAGAGAGGGCGGAATGCACCACGTCGAAGGCGGCTGGCCAAAGGATGTGAATACTCATGATTTAGAACAGACTGTACGTTATAGAAGAAAGGTGGAAAAAGACGAGTTGTACATTCATACAATGCTTCAGTTATTGCCGGTGAGCTTGAAGCTAGTAGAGACTTGAGTTAGCTTCCGCTTTGTATTTTACCCAATTAATGAAGTGTTACTGCTTTTTATCAGCCCATGGAACATTACATCTTGCAAAACAACGCCTGCGATATATACGAACAGTACTTTCAAGATGAAGACGCAGTTTCTTTGGTACAAAAGACATTCTCAAGGACTGTAAACGTCTACAGAGATCCTCTGCCTATGAAACGATCCATTACTCATCTTTCCTGGTCTCCAGATCAGGGAACTAGACTCGCTATAAGCTATTGCGATACTGATTTCACAAAGGCGGTCAACTCAAGTCCATATTCTTACATTTGGGACGTAGGTATGCATATAGTATGCAAGCAGAGATAAATCCCAATCAATATTTATCGCTGCAAGTAATTTATAAATTAGAAGGAGATCGTTTCTGCCCTAATTTCAACACTGATTCACAGTTTTAAGACCATCATCTGGTTTCAGAGAATCCAAACAATCCGTTCATGGCCCTGAAGCCGTTCTGCCCTAATCTGACTATCGAATACAATCCAAAAGACAGCAATGCATTGGTAAGTGGTACAACATCTGGCCAAGTCGCATCTTGGGATATTCGGAGGGGTTCTGAACCGGTTGAAACTAGTTTGGTGGAACAGAGCCATCGAGAACCTTGCAATAAGGTTTTGTGGATAAATTCAAAAACCGGAACTGAGTTCTTCAGCGCTTCTAACGACGGACAGGTCAATTCTTTCAATCTTTCAACAATTTTAAACAGTTTGTTTATATATTTGCGATTATAACTCATCCTTGTCTTCTCTAATCTATAGATAAAGTGGTGGGATACAAGGAAGATGCAAAATCCAATTGAAACATTGGTCATAGACTTGCTCAAGCCCGAAGAACAGGACGTTGGGAGAGCTACTGGGATATCAGCTCTACAGTTCGAACCCTCAATGGGTACGAGGTTCATGTGTGGTTTAGAAAATGGTATAAAGACAAACCAACACGTTGTTCAATTTATTATTATGAACAATTTGGTAAACAAACTCTGCTCTTTGTTCAAGGAATGGTAATATCCGGAAATCGTAAGGGAAAAACACCCGGCGAGAAGATTGCGACTAGATTCAAAGCCCAGTATGGTCCTGTGATAAGCGTAGAACGAAATCCAACATTTGTTAAGAACTTTTTGACCGTTGGAGATTGGACTGCAAGAATTTGGTCAGAAGATTGTAGAGAATCTTGTATCGCATGGACCCCGTAAGTCATGAAACTCTTTCTTATCTTGATTTGAGTTTAGAAAGTAAGTTTCCCCTTTCCATCATTAAAGAGATCTAAACTCTTGAACATTATTTTAATCCTTGCAGAGGCCACAGAGATCTTCTGACCAGCGGCGCATGGAGTTCGACAAGATTTTCTGTATTCTTTTTAACTAAAATGGATGGAACACTCGATGTCTGGGATATACTCGTGCAGCAAGATTCCCCTGTTCTTAGTGTGAAGGTAAATTTTGAGTATAGTAATTCAGGAGGATAGTTAGTTATATTGAATATATGATTCTCGGTTTAGATATTGATCATTTTTAAGCAAACTCTATAACTCCAACTAATCCAATTTTTTTTTTTTGTAATAAACAGGTTTGCGACGATGCCCTGACATGCATCAGACCCCACGAACATGGCCATCTCGCTGCAGTAGCAAGCAAAAATGGAACCACATATCTCGTTGAATTTTCTGAAGCTTTGACGATCAATCAAAAAAATGATAAACTTTTATTGACTGCAGTAAGTCGGTTTCGAATTTATATGATAGTAGGTAGTACTATCGAATACCTAAATGAGAATGATTTGTATAGTCTAGTTTCTTATTTATTATTGATTCAGCTTTTGGAGCGAGAGACACGCAGAGAAAAAGTGATAGAAGCAAAGAACCGGGAAACACGTTTGAAGTTGAAGTCGGGTCGTATGGACGTGGATATTGACGCGCAAGAAACTTCGAATGTTAAATTAGATTTGAATAAGATGAACGGGATTCAAAAATTGGAGGAATCTGATCCAGTTATAATACAGTGCGAGCAAGATTATCAGCAAGCGGTCGACGCGGTACGATATTAATCAACGTTTAATTTATTATTGTTCATTTTTTTTATTCATAAATATGGAAGTATAATGAGTTGAGGCGAAACACCTAGTGAACTTTTAACGCGAACTTTATTCTACTTTCAGGAAATAATGAGGCAAACTTCTCTGGAGAATTCTGAAGTGAATAATAATAATCTACAAAATGGTCTTCCTGCTGGGCATTGAATACAATTTATTCTAACTTTTCTAGTTTATGTAATAAACTCCCAATTTAGAGATTGTATCTTTTCTAGTATATGCAACTCTAATCAGAAATCACAAGGTCGTAATGCGAGTTGCAAGCCACAAGGCGCATTGGATGTATGCAAATGTAAATGTAAATATAAATAAATAATAATAAGATTGCGAATTATAATTAAGTTACGAGAAAATACGTTTTATTATTATAATACACATGTATTCGTTTTATAATTCCAATAATAAATTTTTCACATTTGGATAGAAAAAATTTATCCGATAATAATTAATATTGGAATATACTAGTATAGTAGGTAATATACAATATATTCGTCAACTAGGTTTGATTAAACTTAAATATCCATCGCTGTATCAACAGCAGCTTCTGGTTCAGCCGGAATAGTAATACCACCGGTATCTATATTCTCTTCTTCCTCTCTAGGAATGGCCAGAAAGCAATGCATTGTTTCGTCGTCTTCTTGATCAAGAGCCAAATTATTTTTAGACATATTTTCACCCGTAGGCAAAGAGCCTTCTAAATCTTTAGACGGTATTTGAATCGTTATAGTTTGCGAAGTGCCGTCCGCTGACGTTGAAGAAGTCATTAAATTAGCTTCAATAGTTTTACCATCCTTTGAAAAAGCACCTAGACAACTGTATATCAATTGAGCTGCTGCTATGTTGCCAGGAAATACTTCAACGTTCTCGTCATCTGGAAAAATAAATAAATAAATAATAAACAAATGCGAATGCACATTTTTGTATTTTAAAGGATTTTAAATCATACCTTTCTTCTGATTAGCAGCTTTTATCAGTCCTTTTTCGTGGTCTCCAACATGCTGCACGTAACTTTCATTATTAACTGTTTTAAATGGGCAAAGTTCGCAGGTATAGAGACCAGCTAGTAAAGGATGTTTAGATCTCAGATGATTTTTGTAGCTATTACTTTGTATAGCGGAATATGAACAATGTGGACATTTGTAGGGTCTGTCGCCTGAAATTAAACGAAACGTATAATAAAAGAAAAATAAAAATGATCAATGAACATAAAATAAGAGCAGAACAATTAAAAAAAGAATAAGAGTTGAATATTTACCTGTATGTCGCATTATATGTCTCCTCAAAGAATTATGATCCCCAGTTTTATACTCGCATAATTCACAGCTATAAGGTTTATCGCCAGTATGTTGCCTAAGATGCATTTGAAGCATTGCTTTCCTGGCACTAGAATGTCCGCAAACGTTACAAACGTAAGGTCTAAGCTTTGAATGAACAGCCTGCATGTGATTTTTCAAACATTTTGAATCTGCATAAGTTTTGCCGCATAATTCGCAGGTCTTAGACGTATACCACCTTGGTACTTCGTTTGATTTTCTGTTCATATGCATTACACGATGATTTCTAAGCTGGCTTGATTGTTTGAAACATTTACCACACACTGGACATTCGTATTCACGATTTTCACTGTGAACTCTCATGTGGGTAACCAGCTTAACCATCGTTGCACTTTTGTATATTTTGCAAATTTTACACGACAGTAGATCAATGTCTGCGAATAAAAATTCAGGGAATTTGATTGATTATTGGTTTTAAAAATGTAAATAAATTCGAAGCCAAATTGATCTCAGCCTTAATCATTTACCTATTTCATGTTCCTTCCATAAATGTAAGCTGCAAGGTTTCCATTTAGAAAATTTAACATCCCTACAAATGTTGCATTTGAATGAATGCGCGTGCTGTGAATCCATATGGCAGCTTGCATGCTGTTGCATTATTTCCTCTGTACTAAATTTGTACAAACATCCTTGATGCGTACATCTGAAAAGTCGCGATAATACTTTATTAGATACTTGAATCAATTGAGTTATTTCAGGCAGAATTTCTTTGCATAAAGAGACATAGTGAGAAAATTGAAATATATAATAATTAAAAATAGGAAACAGGAAAACTTACTTAACATTTTTTTCCTTGATTTCAATTGCCGAAGATTTTTTACTGACTATCTTCTTAGAATTCAGAGTTTTTGATACCCTCATTTTATTCTTGTTAACATTCTTCTCTGTACATTCTTCGGAATAACCATTCCCTGGATAAGATCGTTTTGGATAATTATTACCATCGTTGATCCGTTTGTCAGATCCTTCGTCCATCAGCTGATGATCCTATGTATAAAAAAGAAGGTATATCAAAATTTTGTTGTTTTAAATTCATCAATAATAAAATATGACTGTAATAAGTTCGAAATAAAATGAAGTGAATTTATTTCAGCCTTTAATCAGACATTATGTAACAGTAAATGATTAATTTACTTTAATCATATGATCCCGACACTCGTCAATGGTCGTAAAACAATTTGAACATTCGCCGCACATGTATACAAGTTTAATATCATCGTGGTTTTTCAACTCCTTGGATTCTTTTTCCTGTAAATAATTAAAAAAATTAGTTATTATACCTAAATAACAAAATTTCTTTATCCAAAATCTGTATATGAATAGTTTCTTTAGAAAAAAATATAAAAATAAAAACGTTGAAATTCACCTCAACAGTCGGATTGATATGAACATTTTCAAAGTGTTCGAGTAGCTGCCTTCTGTCCTGAGTTGTATAGGGACATATTTTACATTTAAAAGCAGTAACAACTTCGACAAAGTCGTTTGCGTTAACGCTAACGTCTTTGCCTATGATAAACTTCTCGTCTTCTATAATTGAAACGTTGTATGAATTCTGTCTATTCTGTTCAACTATGTCGACGCGTTCGACGAGGATATCTTCGTCAGTTAAATATTCTGGTATAACGCAGTCACCAATTTCATTGTCAGTTTCTTTGGGCGATATCAAAGCCTCTGAGTCAACTGATTGATCGACGTATTTACTCAAATCAAATTCCCTCAGTTCTCCATCTTGAAAAGTGTATATTTGTCGATCTAAATATACCAGGGGTATAGAATCTTCTTCATTTTCAAATTGGGATGTATCAGAGTAGGTTGAAACCACCTTATCATCAGGTATCGCATTTCCAACGTTATTTTCAGACTCTGGTATTGTTTTAAGTATAAATTGGGTCCCGTTTATTTCACACCTTATATAAGACGCGTCTTCAAAGTTCATTTCCTCGCTCATCTCTCAATTGTTTCTTTTCTAGCATTTATACCGCATGGAAAATCTGTGAAAACAATTTTTTTTTTTTTTTTTTTTTTTTTTTTTTTTTTTTTTCTGCATGAAATAACGAATCAATCATATAAATTAAATTAAATTAAAGCAAAAAAAAAATTACAATATTTTCTCATGAATTAAATGAACGTTATTTTTTTTTTTTTTTTTTTTTTTTTTCATACCTCTTTATACTCTTTCTGGCGATTTTTGTTTTCTCTAATATCTCATCGTCATCACCGTATGATTTTTTTGAATTCAACGATAACACACCTATTGGCTCTTTTATTTTAAGAAAATTTCTTATTAGAGCCATATTAAACTGTGAAAAATAAAATAAAACATATTTAGGATCTATATACTAGAGTAGATAGACACAGAGATTAGATATCGAAGGTATTAAATATTATTTAAGATTTTAGAAACTATAGAATTCTGGATTCGTAAATAAATCGCGTTAGTGTTTACAGAAAAATATTTCTTTTTTTTTTTTATTTTTTTTTTTCTCTTTTTCTTTTTTTTTTTTTGTTTTAACTCGAAACTCATTTCGAAAAATTATATTAATTATTATTAAGATAAGATTTTAAATAATATTATATATTTATATTAATATATATATATATATACACCACTAACATCGATTTATTACCCATAATATTACTCTTACTCTTCAAATAATATCGGATTACACATAGATCGAAATCTAACCTCAAATATTATCCATCTTCTTCTAACTTCATACCATAGTAGTACGACGAGGTTTGATTTGATGTATGGTTATGCGCATGTGTGTGCGTAAACAATTTCTGAATGCACACACATTTAAGTCAAAGTGTTCGCAAACTCATCGCAAAATCAATATTCATTATCGAATGATATCATTAAAATATTTATCGAAGAGGAATATATATAAAGGGAGCTTTCCATCTACAGACAAAAATCGACACAGTATTATTATTGGCTGGATCTAACGGAAAGGACCAATCGTATTGCTGTGTGTTTGACTGTGTCGATTTTTGTCTTTAGATGGAAAGCTCCCTTTACATGAGTAGCAGCTGTATTCACGCCGATGAATGATAATGATAAAAATACATAAAATAAATTATAATATATTAACTACAATACGAAGTTGTCTGCAATTCATTGACCCAATATATGTATTATTTAACGTTCAATAAAATAATCCATTTTATTTATCTATTAGAATAATTATGCCTCTTCCAGCCGCATTGGCGGCTCGATTAGCTAAACGAGGATTAATATCTGGCGGAGAAAAACACGGTATATTTATATTTCAAATAATATATTATAGAAACAGCATGACATAACCTTAATACAACATAACCTCGATTTAAAATAAACAATAAATAAATAAATTTCAAATTCAAATTTTCATAAACAGATTCGTCAAAAAAAGATCAAGGCAAGAAAAAAATTCACGAAGAAATAATAGCCGAGGATTACGACAACGCGAAAGAAGATTTGATCAACCAGATTGACATTTCGCAAAAGTTTATGGTAACGAAAAAAAAAAAAAAAAAATCAAAGATGATGATAATCATATAAAATCAATCTGTTTGTTAATTATTATTTTATTATATTCACAGGGTCACAGCGGTTGTCCAAATAAATACAACATCTATCACGAATGCAATAATAAATGTAAAGAGTTATGGGGAGTTGGCAGACTCCAGCCTACAGAAAAGTATCTGAAACGTCAAATTCGACTTTTGCAAAAATATCCGCTTCCAGAAACTTGGAAGACCGTATTTGACCCTGGATCGTAAGTTTTTTTTTTGTTTTTTTTTCTTGTTGATAAATGAATAGAAACGAGGCATAAAAAAAAATTTGATTCTTGATTTTTACAGCGGTCAGCATTACTACTGGGATTGGTCGTCGGATTTAGTGTCATGGTTTCCTCCTGGTCATCCAAAGTGCCAAATATCACAACCAGCATCACAATTACGTGAAGAATTACACTTGAAGGCTGCTGATCAAGACGATAATATGTCTAGCGACGAAAGCGCTAGCGATCAAGAGCCGATGGAGGTTTAGAGATTTTTTGATAACAATATTTAGACTGATCAGAGTTTTAGACATTGTAAGCAAGAGAAATGATCAAAATGTTTTTATTTCACAGGTCGATGAGGTGGAGACAAAACGGGAACAGAAATTAGAGATTCGAGAGCGATATAAAGGGTTGGATAATAATCGTCGTGTACAAAGACACGAGGGTAAAGAAAAAAAGGATAGAAATTTAGACCCAATGGATCCTGCTTCTTACAGCGATATTCCAAGGTTTTCTTTCTTTTTTTTTTTTGTTCCATTGGATAATTTTTCTGCAAGATTTAGTAATTGATATGGAAATTTCTTCATTTTTCGTTTTATATATATGTATTTTCACAGAGGGAAATGGTCAGACGGATTGGCAAGACATAATGAGGCTAAAACAGGAGCGGATACAACAGCATCTGGTCCGCTTTATCAAATGCGGCCTTATCCTAGCCCGGGTGCAGTGCTTAGATCTAATAAATCTACTAAACCTGAATCGGAAATTTTGAATAAACAGAAAGTATCTTTTCCCGAAAAGCCGGAGTGAAATGTAACACGTTTGTTTATCGCGATAAGAGAATTGGATTTATTCAGAGCAATTATTAAATAAAAATAAGAAGCTTCTGTTTTAAAGTAGCGTAAAGTTGGTTCTCAGTATTTAAAGATAAAAAAAAAAAAATACATTGTACCATAAATAAAGAAGTAAAAAAAGAAGAAGAATAAGAAGAAGAAACAACTTGTATAATTATCATAGTATTTACTAAATATCAAACATTGTTTTAATGACTTATTAACAGCATTATTCTTTTTCCACATACAGATACCTATGTAAAAGTACATAAGAGTTTATTTTTTATTTTTTTTCTTTCTTTCTATTTTTCAACAGACAATTTGTATTAATTCTTATATTCTTATTATTATTATTATTTTTTTTTTTGTTTATTCAAAACCTGTGTGACAATGTGTTTAATATGCGTTATTGAGCCAGTATAATGATAATAGTTTATGATATATTATAATATAAATAATAACATATTATGATTTGAATAAATATTAAAGATTGAATAATCTATTTCTCTTTGTATATTGTGGTTTTTTTTTTTTTTTTTCTGTTTTTTTTTTTAATCCATTTTTTTTTTTCTTTCTTCATCATTAACACGACGTACATAGTACGGGCATGTAGTGTACATACATAAGACTTTAATCTACGTAGTACATTATTAATAATATTATAATTACCATTATTATTATTACACTAAATATAATATATATATATATATATATATATATATATATATATCAATATAAATAGTAAGTTTACGTAACATACATGATTATTTAAATTTTTATTATTTTTTTTTTTGAATTTTTTTTTTTTCGTTTCTTTAGTATTTTTTTTTTTTTTTGTCATATGTAAAAATTGTTTGTTTTTTTCTTTTTCTTTCTTTCTTTCTTCTTTGACATTTATACGCAGTATAGACATTGAAAATATTCTCTTGTTATATTTGCTTGATGGATCTTTTATTCTTATTTTTTTTGAAAATTCGATAAGCGACAAGATATTAATAATATCTAGATCTACTTAAAAACGTTTAGTTTATTTTTATTCAGCTTTTTTTCTTTCTTTCTTTCTTCTCTTCCATTTCTTTTTCATTTCTATATTATTTATTCTCAATAAAATGTATTAACAAAAGATCATATAAATTTGATTACTGAATCAAGAAATATAAAATAAATAAATAAAAAAAAAAAAATCGACACAATCTTTCACCACACATTTTATTACCAGTCTATAAACTATCATTTCAAGAAAAAAGAAAAAGATAATAACAATAGAAATAATCATAGAAAAGAAAAAAAAAAAAAATTCATGAATGTAATTACGTTAATTTGTCAAATTTCTAATTATACTATTATAGGTGTGTATATAATATTATTATTATTATTAGTAAATGTCTAAGAACTTCTGGGTAAAAGTACAAGATATCTTTTTGTTTCATTTTTTTTTCTTTTCTTTTTTTCTACTTCTTTCGTGTAGTTTTTAAATATTATAATCCTTCGGCTATGTATTTCATATAATATATATACTATAATAATAATAATTTGTATATAAATAACATTAGACAAAACTTAACTTAAAATAGTAATTTTTTATTTTTAATTTTTTTTATTTTTTTCTATTTCTTTTCTTTTTTTTTTTTTTTTTTTTTTTTTCTTCCTCTTTTCTATATTTTATTCTATTCTATTTTATTTTATTTTATTTTATTTTATTTTATTTTATTTTATTTCATTCTATTTCATTTCATTTTCTTCGTTTCTTTTCTCTTATTTTCTTTTTTTTTTCTTCCAATCGGACCACGGAGCATCAAGTCCGTATCCTAATTTCTTTCAAACTACATTACAATATATTTCTTTTTTTTCTTTCTCTTTTTCTTTTCCTTTTTCTTTTTCTTTTTCTTTTTCTTTTTCTCCTGCTCTTCTTTTCATTCCTTTGATTTTACTAATTTACATTTAAACTAATATATATATACCTACGAATATGCTATAGTATACGCCTACAATAAACTCTCTGCAGTACTTAATACAAGTTTGTTCTCACAGACTAGACATGCCACATTTTTTATTTTTTAGCGCAGCAGCAGCAACTAAAGATTACAATTTTCTTTCTTTCTTTCTTTCTCTTTTTTTTTTTTTTTTTTTTTTTTCTCATTTCTCGTTTTGTTTTTCTATACATTTTTTTTCATCGATATAACATTAAAAATCTTATAATCGAGTTTCACTTAGACGTTCATAAATTAATAGTTTTTTTTTTTTTTTTTTTTCAAATTTTTTTTTTTGTAAATTTTTTTTTTTTTTTTTATCAACGATAATTTATTTATTTAATTTGTTTAATTTTGTCTTCTTAAATAATATTCTAATTAAATTATAATAAACTTGAAATTTCAATACTATTAGTATTATAAATATCGATAGGTTCAATTAATTAAACCAAACGATAAATCATTTAAATCTTTTTTCTTTTTGTTTTCTTAATTTTTTTTTTTTTTTTTTATATAATATTCACTCGCCAAAAAAAACTGCCATATCAACTATTATACATAGAAGTAGAGAGAAGGAAGATAACTTTAGTCATTCCTTTGTACGATATAAAAAGAAACCACAATGTGGTTTCTTTATTATTTTATTAATTTATTAATTTTAAAACCCCTTTAGTTATTTTTTTTTTTTTTTTTGCAATGTGTTTATATTTATCGCCGGAGTACAGTAGTACACTAGTGTCTAGAAAACCTGACCATTATTGCTCTAAAAACTTCACCCTATGAGCCTGCCTCCCTCGTTTTATTAATTTCTTTTTTTCGTTTTTTTTTTTTTGTTTTTTTGTTTTATACCTACTAAATATTTTTCATACACGTACATATAATTTGTAAGTTTATTTCTTTTCTTCTCTAATTTTATTTAATTTTTCATTTTTCAATAATACAGTATCGTAACGAGAAAAGAAAGAAAAGAAAAATGTACAATTTTTTTTTAAAGATAGAAAAGATAATATATAAAGCTTAACGCGCAGAAAAATTTGACGATGCGCAAACTAAACTCGTCTATATAATTATAGGTATTTGAACATAAAATGTTGTTTAAAGAAAATGATAATAAATGATATAATATGTAATGCAATTTCTATAAGCAATTAGAATATTTAGTTAAGTTATACTCCAAAAGATATATTGTATTCTTTAATTAATTAATTAGTTAATTAATTAATTAATTAATTAATTAATTAATTAATGATCGCATTATTTAGAAAGATCAGAGTTTAGTATTGGTCAACAGAGACTACAGCATTTAGAAGTATCGCCAAAATGTATATGGCAAGCGTTTGGTATACCGTTAGAATGGTGGCATTCCTTGCCAACGTTATTAACTAACTGAGCGAGATCTAAATTTTGATTAATGTCTCCGTCGCTGCCTCTATATCTGTGATTATTATGACACCAGTGTCGTTGTTCGCCCCACATATCATCGTTGTAAAGTAATACAGATTTAGGTGAAGAAACTGATACCCTATCCCTAGTTATACTTCCGCAAGATTGTGCCTTGTACAATCTTCCCTTTCCAAAAATTGACGGTAAGGGAATGCATAATTTTTTATGTATAGCAAAGTAACGGCTCAACAAATGTAGCTTTTTATTTTTGCAATTCCCTTTGTTAACAACGGTACGATTATCTCCCTCATCTTTTCCCTGGGTCTTATTAGACACTCCGTTTTTCAATTTGACTGGAGATTTAATTGCGCTTTCCTTATCGTTTGTGTTCAATGATTTATTATCACCACCCTTGTTATTACTCACGACTTTAAGAACTACGAAATTCTTTGATTGAGATTTATCATCCTTTGAATATTGTTGTCTAGCGCTACATCCTCCTACAGTCGTCGTACTCAATTTCTCCTCAATAATTATTGACGATTTTCTACTACTACTACTACTACTACTACTACTACCGCTATTATTACTACTATTACTGCTACTAGTACTGCTAGTCGTTAAAGACCAACTGTGAAGTAATCTTGCCCCAAAACCCTTAGCCTTTTGTTTAACGTTTGTAGAACCGCTCGCTGTATATTGGCTGACTAAAACTGTAGAAGAATTATGGCTATTACAAGGTGCCTCTGCTTCTTGAACCTCTGTAATTCTATTTAAAGACTGACTTTCCCTCAGTCTAGTCTCTCCCGACCTTCTCCTACCCGTTCTATGTCTTCTTTCAAAAACATTAGCCTGATTAATCATCGTGCATCTTTTACCACCCGTTGTTCCGTTGCTTCCATTATTAGTCTTGTTATTTTCAGTGTTCGATGAGCTAGTTGTACATTCTCTGTTATCTGACAAAGCTCGCTCTCTATTACCGCTAGCAGCTCCTCCGCCACTGCCTCCTCCGTTACCCCCCGGATCTTGAGAGTCGCTAGAATCATCATGACTGTCTCTCCTCGGAGGTAGCGGCTTTCCAGACGTCCCAAGTTTGTGGGCTCTCTTTTTCCTTCCTTCGCTATCGTCGTCGCTAGCGTCAGAACTCGAACATGATGCCGTTCTAGTCTTATGAAATTTGCTCCGTCTTTGTTCGTAGCTAGTTCTTCTAACTACTCGGTTCTTCCCGCTATCTAAATTGGTCATTGCTCTGTCCTCGAGGATTTCGTTGAAAGACAACTCGGGTAAAGTTGAGTTATGCGGCGCAGGAAGCGACTTGTACTTCGGAGCTAATTCTCCGTCAGCTGATACCGCCGTTGTGTGTAACGGTATAGAAACCGTCGACGATACAGTTAAGATCGTTGTTACAGGTACCGAATCGTCTAGAATTGGTTTTATCCTATCTTCTTGAGGCAATGATGAAGTCTGATGCTTAGATCCCATTCTCCATTTGTTGCACGAACTTGATTTCAGATAATCTGTAACAGACTTTTGCCTGCCGTCAATACTACCGGGTTTTTTGATCCACCCTTCAGATGCGACCTCAAGACCAGTGTTTTCTAAATTATTCCTGAAGTTATCGTCGAACAATTTAGTCTTCATTGTTTCAGACAGACTCTCAACGCCTCCGCTGGCGTTTAATTTTGGCGTAGATTTGTAGCCGGATTTATTACTGTCCTTTATGATTTTATCACGCTCGTCTGACAAGCTGCTAGTCTTGTTGCATACAGATATTGTTATCGGATCGTGTGCGAGGTGTACATGCGAGTGTAAATGGCTGTTATGGATGGAATGTTTATCGGGTATTTGAGACAATTTCTCCTGTATTACGTGCGACAATTTTCCTTCAGATCTTGAACCTCTTCTACTAACTGAACTCTGCGTTGAATTACTACCATGATCGTCGCGACCAGAACACGAAGACATGTCGTCTTCGTCGTCCTCCTCTTGTACAATACTGCATTTTCTTACCCTGAAATTCTGCGAAAATTTACGATTTTTCATTTATATACATTTTTTTGTCACATGGATTTTCTGAAATCACAGTCAAACTTAAAAATTATTGAAAAACTTTGAATATCAGAGAATATGATATTTCTATATTATATTTGGAGAATTTTCAAGTATGTCGATGATCGTTAATCGAGGCTTAATTGATAAGTAGAATTTAAGAGCTGAGAGATAAGAAAGCGATACAACTGTTACAGTTGATTTTTATAAAATTTGAGATTCTCCTGTTGAATAAATGGGCTTATATCCAATCCAGGATATAATATTCATATAGATAAAGTTTTAACAGTGTAATTATGATTATAATTACCTGCGGTACGTCACCGGCAGTTCTAGGTATGCTTCGTATCGATTGATTTATATTACTCAAAGCGTTCTGATCAACTGCCGCATTATTTGTAGCGATATTATTCTGTTTGCTGAAAAAAGAAAAGAAAACTAAATTCAAGACGAGGATTAAGCATATTATAGAAAATCTACATTGATATCTGGACATTTATATGATCGTAATAATGTGAGAACAACAGAACTAGCTATTTAACAACACCAAGGTTTTACGCGCTGATATTTACTCCAAAAGAAATTCAAAGCCTCGTAGTAAGTCCTATTTGTTTGTTCTTTGTGAGGCTTAAAGCTTGTTTGCTAAATTTTCAGTTCGTCATTTATTACTCTTTAATGAGTTTTAAAGCCTAAAGCAACATACCTTTAGACTACAACGTATATATTGTATTATATATTGTAGCACTATAATTTTATTACCTGGCAAAAAGTTACCCATCATCAGAATTTAGTCTCATATTAGTTTTAAAATGAATTTATGCAATGATTTTTAATAGCTTACGCACAGATTGAGGAACTAATTAAAAACCTCGTTCCTCAAATTTGTCAGAGATTTTATTATCATCTACGAAGATCTTTTATTAAGATTTATTGACACCCATTTCTTTTACCAGCTAACTACAGATACGTGCTTGCAAATAGCTTGTAAAATATACAATTTACAGTAATTTAAAGATATTGTATACGTTTCTAGATCTACAAACATTAGCATAGCAAGAGTTATGTTCATTCCTTAGCGAAGAAGAAAGAATAAGAATAAGAATAAGAATAAGAAGAAGCAGAATAAGATAAGATATATTAAATAAGAAAGAAAGAGACATAAATACCTAATATCTAAATAAAAGCATATAGGATATTATATGATAGGAGTTAGTTTTGCTTGTAAATGTGATATTATTTAATATATTTACATTAGTATGTACAAAATAACTTAATATGCTACTATAAATAATAAATACACATGCGTTTATTAATTAAATTAATTAATTTCATACAGTATTTACCTTGTAGAGATGTTAAGTAATTCGGAACCATTTTTTTCAACTAATTCCTGCCTGTGCGCTCTCAACTTTCTTTCCGCCAGCAGAAAGTAAGTAGCTGTGATATGATTGTATTCATTTTTATCCAGTGCGCTATAATTGTTGTTGAAAAAAAAAAAAAATATCACAATTTGTTTTATATATAAGTTATTCGCGAACAATAATAATTATCCTCTTTGAAAATAATTATAATTATATATACTAAAAATGAAAAGAGAGAGAGAAAAAAAAAAAGAAAATATTGTAAACCTACTCAAGTATTTCTTCTTTGGTAGCGATATTTCCGTTCACCATTTTGGTGATAATGAGATTATGGTGTTCCTCCGAGACTTGTTGTCTTGAAACTAACGGCAATGATTCAGCAGGATCTAAATCAGACCCTGATACAAGCCATGAATTAGATGCAATTTCTTCAAGCGATGCTCGACGTTCGGGTTGTCTAACCAGCATTCTAGCTATGAGTTCTTTACATCCGTCGGAAACGTGAGTTGGAATAGAATATTTGCAGTCCATAATCATGGTCAATGTTTCGCTATCGTTTGCTTCTTGGAATGGGGCTTGACCGCATACTAACATGTATAATATTACACCGAGGGACCAGACGTCTGTAAAACACATTTACAACATTATTTTATTTTTATTTTTATATACTATATAATATAATGAAAAACAAAACTATCTTTGAATATTGATTGATTGAGACTTTCGTTTTTTTATCGTCTTTCTCATTCGTTATT
The DNA here is from genome assembly GCA_943736025.1 of Tenthredo mesomela. NCBI lineage: Eukaryota > Metazoa > Arthropoda > Insecta > Hymenoptera > Tenthredinidae > Tenthredo > Tenthredo mesomela. Next base: position 3,764,235 of record OX031018.1, read on the forward strand.
TACCGTTTAGAGATATTAGAGAATAGTTTGCGGCTAGTAATGAAACAAAGTGTTAAAAAAATTGATTTAGGAGAGAATGCGAAATGTTAATAGAGGAAACGAGTTGATAATAAAAATGAATTCTATAGTTTATATAAAATAAAAAAAAAGCCTGTAGTGTATCGATTTAATTTTAAAATCTAGTCTCACCGACTGCGGGAGCGTCGTAACTATCTCCGAGCAGTATTTCAGGCGCCGAATAAGCAAGAGATCCGCACGAAGTCTCGAGTTTTTGTCCAGGACAAAATCTGTTGCTAAATCCAAAGTCTGTTAGTTTAACCATTCCTAGTTTTTCAAAAAACACAACATTCTCGGGCTTAAGATCTCTGTGAACAACGTGCAATCTATGGCAGTATGATATAGCTCTGACTATTTGTCTGAAATATGTTCTTGCCACCTGTAAAATAAATATAATTTATTATCATTATTATTATCATGATTATCAATTTAAGTTCTGAGTTTCTAACTACAGTACTTTCACATATAGTAATATCTTAGCAAACCTCTTCGCTAAGACCACTATCGTGTCTCATAATGTAGTCGTAAAGATCCCCGCCATCTCCAAGTTCCAATATTAAATACAATTTTGTTTGCGTGTCGATAACTTCGTACAATCTTACGACGTTTGGATGTTGTACAAGTTTCATGCATCTTACCTATATATTGATAAAATGTTTGTATAGAAAATTTGAAGAAAATTATTATAAATAAAAAAAAATAAATAAATGATATATACATATATGTATGTATAAAAAATTTGTTAGATATTTTCTCACTTCTTGGAATAGATGAGCTCTTGATACTTCGTCCAATTTACTTTTGTCGATAACTTTGACGGCAACTTTTTCACCCGTAAATACATGACGGGCTAATTTAACAACGGCAAAATGACCACGTCCAAGAGTTTCCTCCATGTCGTAAAGCCCCGCGATCTTCCCATCGTAATTGCTGTGACCTACTCTCCGATGCATCCTAGTCCTGATATAATAGAATTTTTTCAATCAAATGCGTATATATAAAGAAAAGAAAAGAAAAATAAAAATAAATAATATAAATCTCTTTGATTCGTTATCAATAATTATACTAGACTATAATATTTATATTATACATATATACATACATATGCATATGTAAAACTTAGTTTTTTCATTCATAAATATAACAAAGGCATAATTTTGAAGTTATTTTAATTATGTTTAAAAAATTTATCGAGTTCTGCTTGTTTTTCTATATTGTAGTAGTATAATCGAATATAAATAGTTCTACGAGTTTGATAACTAAAGTTTATATATTATTTTGATGAGTGAAAGTACAGGCGAGAGGATTAACATTAGGCCAAATTCAATTGCATAGAAACCTTAGTAAGTACGAGAGACAACAGTAATACATAATAGGTGTGTCATACGTGTATATATATATATTTATATGTATTTCGTATTTTATTTCCTTGAATTTCAATAAAACGTCCAGACTACACTATTATTATGTACTCAGTAGGTTTGTATTATTATGTTTTTATGAAAAAAAAAATTTTTTTTTTTTTTTCAATACTTGTTTATATATTATGAAAAAAGTTGAGTTGATAATATATAATAAAATAAGGAAAAATAATACAAAAAGTGAAATCTTTTTTTTTTTTTTTTTTTTTTTTTTTTTTTTTTTTTTTTTTTTTTTTTTTTTTTTTTTTTTTTTTTTTTTTTTGTTCTTTAAACCGATAAATAAACATATGATGTAATTTACGACACGATGTATATATATATATATATATATATATATATGTATAATCGAGGTAAAAAAAAAAAAAAAACAAATATTACGATATATATGTTACTAAAATCGTTATTATTATAATAATTGTATGTATGTATTTTCTTATTACTCCATAATCCAAATCGCGATCTGATAAATAGATAAATAAATAATTGAAATCGTTGTTGTTGTTGTTTTCATTTGTAGTAGAAAAAAAAAAAAAAAAAAAAAAAAAAGAAAAAAAAAAAAGACGTGTGTAATATGTACAGTGATATAGTTAATACTTTTGACTTATTGTACTAAATAGCTTCGTATAATTATATCTATAATATTCTAGTATTATCTATACTATAGTGATATTAATTAGCAGACGCAAGGTAAAGTATACGTATAATATATGTATATATATGTAATGTGTATACTATAATATATGTGTAAGATATGATAATCACACTTCTAGTTGAGAACGATAAATTTTACGCAGTTAATATTAGACATAGGTATAGGTATGAATAAATACAAAAAAGAAAAAAGAAAAAAGAAAAAAGAAAAAAAAAAAAAAAAAATAGGAGGAACTAATAATATATACGTGAATAGTGAAATGAAATAATAATAATAATAATAATAAATATATAGAAAATAAATATTTGTAGAAGAAATTCTTCTCTAATAGATGTACGATTACGAAATGATATTAAATGATGTATTTTATGAAAAAAAAAAAAAAAAAAAAAAAAAAATAAAAAAATTTTCTATTCTATTCTATCTTTTCTTTATTTCTTTTTTTCTTTCTGTCTTTCCTCTATAACTATTCTTATTATAATTTTTTACTATCGTTTATAATAATACGCGACAGTAACGAGCGAGTATTAAACGACGACGACGACGTTTTTCGTTGTCGTTGTCGTTTTATAGTTATCGTTATCGTTGTCGTTGTCGTTGTCGTTGCGTCGTCGCCTATACACCAAACACAGTAGAGGCCATTTTAAATCTATTAAAAGCAAGCCTTTACTCACGACATACCTTAGATATACCGTTGAGTTATACCCCCGTCCACGCTGTCATCTACAGCCTAACTCCTATATCCTTAATATCGTTTGGTAATAACCACACATCTTAATCACTCTACTTTTATTTCACCACCATGTATTTCTTTATTATTATTATTGTTATTATTATTATTATTATTATTATTATTCTCCTTATTATTATTATTATTATTACTACTTCTTATGTTTTTTGATTCTCGTTCCTTTTTTTCTTTACAAATTTTTATCTACTTTTCTTTTTCTTCACTATCACGATTTTACTTATTTATTATTATTATTATTATTATTATTATTTATTATTATATATACTTTACTATACTCAACGCTGGAGCGTTTTAACGACAACGACGACGGCGACGAGACGCAAACTACTACTGCCTGTCTGTCTCTCGGTCTTATACACTACTATACTATACGGACACGAACGAGAATACAGTTTCTGTTTACAGATAGAACGACAGACTGCTTTAACAGCCCAACCCCGCTGCATTAAACTTTTCTCTCTCGCTGTTTCTCTCTTTCTCTCTCTGTCTATTTATCTATCTCTCTTTCTCTCTCTTTATTTCTACTCCGCGATGTTTATTGGTTGATGCGCTCCAGCGTTCGCGCATTGGTCAATGCGTATATTATGCATCAACCACGTATGTGTTGATTGACGTAGAGATGAAACCGTATGCGAGAGTACCATAAAGACTCGATGTGTTGATAGAAAAATACGCCAGATGGCTAGAACACGGCTTTTTGTTATACCTTGGTGTAATGCGGGTTGCAATACTCAAGGCGTAAGCCGCCGTTTCTAAGCGCGGGACTTTTTTGAAATCTCGTATATTATTTACTAAAGTTATTTAATGAGATATATGATCGACGAACTCGTATTTCAATAATCTAATACGCGAGATTATAAATTATTTATCGATTTATAATATCTAAGGATTATTTTTTCGAATTATTACTATATAATTGTTATATGAAGGAAATTAACACGAGTATATCTTTATTATTTCATGATAGACATTTTATTAGATTCCCTGACGTGGCATTCGCAGGTTTTACATAAATTCCACACTTTTTTTTAACATACATACTTATATAGTAGATATATATTATATATACTATATTTCGGAAAGGTATATAGTATATACTTAAGTATATATTCATCGCGGTAGAAGTATATACTACAAAATTCAGTCATTAGCTCAGATCCCGTTGTTAACTAGATACATTTTCCAAAAGATGATGAAAATTCCTCTGATACTTTTGTTTTTAATTTTCAGATTTTTTTTTTTTTTTTTTTGTTTCGTAATGTTTTTTTTTTAATTTTTTTTTATATTTATTTCTTCATAAATTTGAATCATCGTGTAATTATAATATAATTATATTAATTACATACATTTAATACTATATTTTTAAGCCAATTTGAATAATTATATCTCGTACTTATATACCTACTATATATGATTTATTATTTAATCGCATCGCATATTAATTTACTACTCAATTTATAACATTGATATATTAATAAACAATTTTCATTACATAATATCAGACGTGCAGTTGAGTTTGTTAGAAAAAAAGATTCTCGTGAGATATTTTTTTTTTTTTTTTTTTTTTTTTTCAGATTCAATATACAGCGACAGCAGCTGTGTATACATTATACAGTGTAATGCTGATTAAAATTAAATGGAAGCCTGTAGCTGCGACAATAATTAAATATACTACATATTATTATAAAAAGTATTAACTTATAATAATTAATCGGTTTGATTAATGGAATATAGTAGAAAATATACCTCGTCAAAAGTTTATATGTTTATGCGAATTATACGTCTATATTTGTTAATAAGAATTATTATTAGGCCTATTTTTTTGCTTTTTTACTTCTGTATAACTCTGTATTATATAATAATAATAATATAAACCCGGCGTTAAAATAATTATAATCCTTTGATAATTATATATTGTACCATATTTTTTTTTTTTTTTTTTTTTTTGTTTTCTTATTTATTACGCAGAGGCAAATATAGCATATGAAGTGTAATATGTATACCGTTTATTATAATAGGTAGGACGTATTGCTGAATTCAATAGGATTTTAATAATAATAATTTTTAGATTTCGGAGATAACAATGTTATAATACGACATAATATTATATGCGTGACAATGATATAACATTAAACACATATAATTATTAGGACATCACATAAATTTCAGATAAAGCTAATTTTTATTATTTTTATTATTATTATTATTATTATTATTATTTTTCCTTTTCTTTCTTTCTTTCTCTCAATATAGCTTCACGTATAATTATATATTATTGATCAATATTTTTTTTTTTTTTTTTTTTTTTTTTTTTTTTCTTATAATATCTTTATATTTGCATATTATATGCAGCTGCATTATATGCATATAGTAGTATGCGTGTATAATTATATAATATGTCATAAAGTGTAAATAAGAATAAAAGCTTTTGCAATTGAAATTAAATTATGCAGAATAAAAATATACAATTTTCTTATTACCTTTTCTTTTATATTATATAATATACCTTATATATATTATATATTTCAATGATTTGTCTTTATATAATTATAAATATATCTGTGTGCGTTTTATCTTCGATTTTATTTTTCATTATTAATTCAATGTTTCGCGTATAGTATAATATAGTTTTATGATATTGACGTAAACATTTTTCTCAAATATAATATAATCGAATCAAAAATAATTATTACAGAAAAGTTTTGACTCGTTATAAATTATATATATACTGTCATATTAACTTATTATCTTTTTATTATATATCATTATAATCATTCGGTATACATATAGGTATACTGGGAATGAGTATAAGTATATTTAATTTAAATATGTGTAGACCGCAGTTACATTTGACACTCTCTTATTTTTATATACATAATTATATTTCATAAATCTCTATTATTATTATTATTGTTATTATTATTATTATTATTATTATTATTATTATTATTATTATTATTTATTCGCGTATTTTTTTTTTATATCTATATAATATTTAACAAGATTGTCAGACACCTATATAGAATGCGTACAACACAGATATGTATAGGGAAGAGGCTGTTGCTTGGATATATAATTAAATATTTATGATATACACGTATATAATATAATATAATATAATATAATATAATATGATATAATATAATATAATATAATATAATATAATGTAATGTAATGTAAACGTTGATTATACTTGGACAAAATTTATGCTGTTACATATTTATGAATAGAAATTAATATAATTTACATTTAATCAATACGATATTGTATTATATATTCTGTATGTTAAATAAAATTAAAAATTAAAAAAAAAACAAAAAACGAAGGGAACATAAAATTTCAATTTATTCATTTCTGTGATATATATATATTTATACCTTTTAGTAAGACACCTTTTCTATATATTCACCTTGTCCAACCATAGTCGACGTGTTCTTTATTATATAGATATAATTTATTATTTTTAAATTCTAATATATAATTTACTCTACACAAATACATACATACACGCACACACACACACACACAACATATTTACCACATACACGCCCGCATAATATGTGTGTGAATAATTAATTTGCAAATAATTTAATTAATATATGATTGAATATAATTCGCATTTTATAGCTTATATATGACTATTATATAATATATTAGACGAGGTGCGTCTATAGCGAATCGCGATTGTCAAAAGTATATATATACGATATAATTTATCAGATACTATTATACGAATTATATTTTTATATACATAGGTATAGGTAATATAAGTATAGTATAGTCTAATTAGTCGAGTTTTACTTTTTTTTTTTTTTTTTGCTTTCTTTTCAAATTTTTTTTCTTTAGGACTGCGCAAGACTATAACAATATATATATATATAGATATAGTATATATATAGTATAGGTATAGGCGATAAGTTAGAAAATATTTTTTTTTTCATTTTTCTATATAAAACGAACAAAGAATTTATCTAGGCGTAAGTAAGTAGTAGTAGTAGTAGTATCAGTAGTAGTAGTAGTTCTAGTAGTAGTGTAAGTATAGTATATAGCTATTATAGTATAAGTACAGTCGCGACGTTATTTTATTTACTTATTTACTTTTTTTTTTTTTTATTCAATTTTTTTTTGTATTTTTGTTTTTTTTGTATTTTTATGTTATAAAGCGTAAAATTTTGTAGAAACTATTATATTTTATAGAATTTCTATATAGGTTTTCATCGTAACAGTTATATATTATATTCATAATAATTATATATCATATATATATATATATATGTATATATATGTGTGATCGCGGTATGTTATTAATAAATTTCATATTATAATATCATGTGACTAATAAATATTACTAATATAGATATTAGTATATAACGAGAACTATCCGTGTCTCAATAATTATAATTTTCTCTGTTAAAATTATACAAAATACGATATACTTAATTATATAGTCATCTATATATATATATTAGACCGGTTCAAAAAAATCGACTATTCTTTTTTTTTTTTCAATTTTCGCATTGAAATACTTTCGAGGCGGTGAAAAAAGATGCCTGTTAAAAGCGGAGCTCTTAATATTAAGATTTAGAGGTCGCTCATCGCGGATTTATATTTTCCATTTAAATAGCATAGGAATTTTTTTTTTTTCTTCAAAATTTCGTAACTCACAAACCAATGAACAAATCCAAATGACTCTTACATATTTTGATAGGGGATTGAACACTCTAAAAAATGTATCTATCATTGTGGAAAAAAAATCACAAAAAAAAAAAAAAAAATAGTTTATTAAACTATAAATTGAAATTTGAGCTTGAATAACTTTGGAAGGAGTCAATTTATCAAGAAATGATAAGAGAAGCTTTTTGTAGAGTGTTCAATTTCCTATGAAAATATGTTTGAGTCATTTGGATTTGTTCATTGGTTTGTGAGCTACAAAATTATATAAAAAAAAAAAAAAAAATTCCTATGCTATTCAAATGGAAAATAGAAATCCGCGATGAGCGACCTCTAAATCTTGATATTAAGAGCTCCGCTTTTAACAGGCATCTCTTTTCAGCCCCCCGAAAGTATTTCAATGCGAAAATTGAAAGAAAAAGAATAGTCGATTTTTTTGAACCGGTCTAATATATATATAGTATATATATATATTATATACCTATAATATATTATTATATATATATATTATATACCTATATAATAATTATTAATATTTATTATACGATATATAACATAATATAATACTATAATAATATATATTATACTTACGTCGATTAAATACTGAATCTAATCGAATGTGTATATAATATATATTATATGTATAATATAGTACTTTATATATATCATATTTTTTAATTATTATTAGAAAAAGTGGTTTTATTGTATATACTATAGTATAAGATATATCTATAGTATGTAGTATAGCCAAAATAATAATAGATTTTTTTTAGGAAGAACGTATTATTATTATTATTATTATTATTATATTATTATTATTATAGTTTCAGATTTACGAAGACAGAATACTGGGTATATATAATTAGTATATTATAGTATATTAGTTAGAGCGTTGATTAGTTTGTATTTAGGCAAGTATATAATATGTATATAGTATATAGTAAAGTATAGTTAGTCATTCTAGTAGAAAAACAATTTATAGTATATAGGTATATATAGACGTACGTTAATTAGTTTATCACCTATTCGTGATATATATATATATATATATATATGTATATACTTATAGTAATTAGCATAAAGATATTCATTTATATAATAGTATATGATATATGTATATTAGTATATAAATATCAATATACATATATATATATATTTATTTATTTATTTAAATATATATATTGAGGATTGTCCCTAAAAGAGTGCGATGTGCATATGATTGTTTGTTTTTTCTAGGCCGTATAGTTTTTTTTTTTTTTTTTTTTTTTTTTTTCTTATTTTTGACGAGATAATTTTTGATCGATTATATAATAATATATTTCTCCGTTTTACATATATCGCGGAGATATATTGTGTACTCTCGAAAGAGTTTACTTGATCGTGAATTAAATTTCGCCGATTTGTACGTAACATCGATATTCATTAATCATTAATATTATATATTATACCATTTATATTATAATATAATATCTCTTTTTTCATTATATATATCTACCTATAAAGAGATAGTGCAGATTATCGTCCTACTTTTCAATTTTTCAATTTTTCAATTTTTAAATTTTGCCAAATTTGTCGATATTTCAATTTTGTCAATTCTGTCGATTTGAATTTATTAAGAAATTTTCTTCCTACTTGTTTGGCGTGTTATCGTTAAATACACGTGTATGTATATTTTTCACACACATGTAATAGCGTTACCAAACAGCTAATTATTAGTATAATTTTTAAACGTCACGGTGAACAAATTTTCATTTAATCATTAAAGTATAGTATACTTTATTTAATTTAATTTTTTTTTCTTTTCTCAATTTTTTATGACCCATATTCATATAGGTATAGGTATCTCTTGTATAACTATTACCGAATATACACACATACAGTGCATGATATCAGATATACAACAAATTTTTCTAATCCTACATTTTGATTATCCTTGGACAACGTATAATTATATTATATAGATAAAGTTTTCTTCTTTTCTTTTTTTTTTTTTTTTTTTAATTCATTTTTCTTTCTTTTTTTTCTATCTCTCTTTTACTTCTTTCTTTATTTATTATATCTATAATACTACTATATTTAGTACGCTATATAATATATATGGCTAAGCCTACTGTACACCAATGATATTACGTTGATTTCTCTATAACTTCATATTATTTACTTATTTAAATATATATTATGCTGCTGTGGCTGCTGCTGCTGTGTGTGTATATATTTCAGATATATATATAATATTATATTACATAAAATTTCACCATTTTATATATATTTATATATATTCTTCCTTTTCGCTAATATTCTTAGGCGGGATAAGCGCAAATATTCAATTTTTTTTCCATTAGTTGTGTGTCTCACTTTGCGTCATTTATTTGTTTATTTATTTATTTATTTATTACGTGTGTAATTAATGATTTCGTTATATATTTATGAATAAAATATCTCTTGTTAATATATATAAAAAAAAAAAAAAAAATCATAGAATATTAATTGATAGTTTATATATTATAAATTATTATTAATTTTTGTCCATCGTATCTATCGGGTGCAGTGGGTAAAAAATTGAATATCAATAATTTTCCATTTTTTCATTTAAATCAATTCTTTTTAGATTTTTTTCTTTCCTCAAAACCTTCTGTACTTAGTTAGCGTTTCGAAAAGTGGGCCCTCGAAAATTCTCATAGTAATCATAATAAATATACATCTGTATTATATGTCTATACAGGGTGTAAATTCTTCGGGGTCTGATCTGGGAGGAGCTTCGACGTGCCGAAGCTCCTCCCAGATCAGACTCCGGAGAATGTAAACCCTGTATAGTTATATTTTATCTAAATTTACGTCAATTCGCAAATTTAGGAAAATAATATCTTTCTTCTCGACGAAATATAATATAGTTATATAATATAATATAATATAATATAATATAATATAATATAATGTAATATAATATCGATGAAAATATAACGATATAGAATAATAAAAAAATATTTATATCCAGGTACTACATATTATTGCTGGCTAATTTTAAAACTTGTATCATAATAATTAATGTATTGCTTCGAATATATACTGTACATACATACGTATATTATACAGTGATATAGTATATTTTTTTTTTTCCTCGTTCATTTTTTAATAGGTATTTACTATATAATAATAAAGTAAATGAAAATTAAATTAAATATGTCAAACAGAAGAAAAAAAGATAAGAAAATTAGTTTCAAAGAGTCGTCAGCGTTGATATCATACTAATGAACAAAAAAAAAAAAAAAAAAAACTCTTGAGTCTTCTTCTTCTTCTTCTTCTTCTTCTTTGGTTTCTTTTTTTTTTTTTTTTTTTTTTTTTTTCTTTTTCAAATACAAAAATTAAATACATCACAGTTTTATACATATATAGGTATAATATGTATTAAATATAGTTTCCTTGATAAATTATACATATCACACTGAGTTTTACTTTTTTAATTATGATTGTCAATTATTATTAATATTTAAAAAATATTTCTTTATAATAAATACAAGATTATACATAATATTATAGGGTTTATTAAGTAGTATATAATTAATGAAAAAATTTAAATCCAGTTTATTTGATTTCTTATTTTTGCTTTTGTTTTTATGTTCTCTTGATTGTCAACGACGTCGGTGCAGTATTATATAGAATCTTGACTTTTTTTTTTTTTTTTTTCAATTAATTAATAATAATATTATTATTATTATTATTATTATTATTATTATTATTATTTCCAATTATTTCTTCTCTTTGTAAAACCAAATTCTTTTTTATCAGGTAATATATTATGGTAAACGCATGCACATTTCACAAACAGTATATATATTATATATATATTTACTATTTAGTAGTACATATAATTATGTAATTTCTATTTCATTATATTTATTCTACCAGACGAATGTTAATCATTCCTTATAAATGATCAATATTATTATTATTTTATTATTATTATTATGATTGTTATGATTATTAATATTATTATTATTATTATTATCAACTGATTACCGTTTCACGATCAATCTTGAAGCTATTATATTATATATACGAATTGCTGACGTCATCTTTGAAACTATATATATATATATATATATATATATATATATATATATAGGATAGTTATATCTCAACGAATTTGTATGGTGTTATACTTCTATTTTTTACGTTCGATATATTATAAATAAATAAATAAATAAATAAACAAATAAATAATAGGAAAATTTTGAAAAAAAAAAAAAATTAAAAAAAAATTCTCTTTATCATATTATTATAGTTTGATATCAAGAAATGATTTTTATTACCGACTCACCTTCGTCCTTAAGCAATAGACTCAATCTTAAATCAAGCTCGCCAGCTTCGAGGGCCCACTTTTCTTTCAACCATCATGGAGAGTCTGCATTTTGGGTTCCTAATGTATGGATTGGGAAAAGAGGGTACCATCCGACTGTGAGACGAGTCAGTGTCAAAAGACTCAAATTTACTTCGGCCCCACCCAAACCTTGGTTACTTTCGAAACCCATGTTTCTTTCCCATAACATTACGAGGAGATTTCTATCGCGGACATCGTTGCTTGAGTATTTTAAGGTCTGGCGATATTGGGGCTCTCTTGAATGACGGACCACACGGGTTTTACGTTTTTGTAACCATTTTTCACCGTCTCGTAAATATGTTTTTACGTACGTGTCTGGATAGAGTGAAAATTCACATATTATGTACATATATATAATAGGGTGCTTTTTTTTGAAACGACTATTTTTTTTTTTGCAACTCCCCATTGAAAATCTTGTTGTAGACGTCGAAAGGGGAATCCTGTCCAATTTTTAGCTCTTAATTCCGATTCTAGTACTCGCGCTCTTCTTTTTAAGTTTTTCCATGCTAAAAGCATGTGAACATTACGATTTTTTCTTTAGTCGCGCAAAACTCAGCCGCATTTCAATGGATTGTTCTCATCTAAGACTCATTTTACAGAGAATTTAGTGTTCTTCAAAAGTGCTTCAGGTAGTTTGGCTGTGGTTTCAACCGCCGCACTTGTGTGAGCCTCCAAAGTCGATTTTATGCATAATTCTTCTTTCTCGCTGTGGGCGAATACACAGTTGGACTTGGAGAAAAAAACTTTCGGACAATTTTGTAGGAAATTTATTTCTCTACAAAAAAGTCCAATACATAAAGTCTCTCAAACCAGTATTTCAAAAGATATAAGGACTTTGATTTTTTTAAATATAAAATTCCAACAAAATGTCAAGTTTAATATTTTCAAGTCAGTCAAACTATCTTGGGCACTTTTGAAGAACACTAAATTCTCTGTAAAATGAGTCTTGGATGAGAACAATCCATTGAAATGCGGCTGAGTTTTGCGCGACTAAAGAAAAAGTCGTAATGTTCACATGCTTTTAGCATGGAAAAACTTAAAAAGAAGAGCGCGAGTACTAGAATCGGAATTAAGAGCTAAAAATTGGACAGGATTCTCTTTCGACGTCTACAACAAGATTTTCAATGGGGAGTTTCAATAAAAAAAAAAAAAAAAATAGTCGTTTCAAAAAAAGCACCCTAATATATAAGAACTATATCAAACTACATTGTTCATATAGATTTTTATTGCAATTGTAAATAAAGAAAGAAAAAAAAAAAAAAAAATAATCAATCAATGGTTCTCCGGAATCTATCCAAAGGTTTTGAACAATAAAAGTTTTTAATAAAAGATATTTGAAGCTTGACATTTCGACGTCAACTGATTCTTTTTCGAAAATTTAATTCACTTCATTGTGCAAGTTTTAGTGAAGAGTTACGAATTTTACAAAAATTGTATCTCTAGAAAATGCACAAGAAAAAAAAAATTGCAATAAATTTTTTATCATTATGATTTCAAAGTGTTTGACAAATCAATATTCCTAGAAATTGTTTGCAATTTTTTTTTATCTATTTTTTTTTCTGTTTTCAACTATATAGAGAAATTTGAAAAATAACATTTTCTTGGAGAGATTCAGGCAATTTATATAAAAGGTAAGAAATTTTACTTACCAGGTTCGATTCGTTCTCCGGGACATATTCCTCGAGCGCATATTACCTCCACCTCTAATGTCTCTTTTCCAACGAACAGACCCAATTTCACTTCCCCGTTTTGTATACCTGTCGAAAAATCGGATATAAATTAGATGAAAAGATGAGAATGGAAGATCATTTTTTACGCTTCTTTTCATCGCCCTATGCACAAACCCGTATCATTTATCACAAGTACCATATGATAAGAAAATAGGTTGATGTTCGAAAATTCAGAAAAACGCTGATTAAATAAGATTTGCAAATTTTTCATGCCCATCATTTAATCATGTAAAATACTATAAAATATCACCAAGACGATAAGGGGTAAAAAATCTATAATCAGAATTTTTTAATCAAATTTATTCAAAAACGGATCTAGACTTAATTTAGCAGAAAATTCCGTCACGCTTTTAACGTTTTTGTCAATTTTCTTGTTTTTAAACAACAAATTAAAAAGAAAAAAAATAAAAAAATAAAAAACGTGTAATTACCGCCGGTTAATTTAAATCCTCGAGGTGCAATTTGACCGGGTCCCAATTTAACGTCGAACCCTTCGCTGTCCTTAGTCGATTGACTGAAATAAGTCATATATCATAAGGTCGTTGTAATTATTTAAAAAATTATAGCTTTGGTAAAAATTAATGAAAAACTTTTCAAACTCACCTCCACTTGTCGTCGTCGTCAGATTCGCTATTTCGATCTAACAGTTTCTCAGGAATATCCAATACACTGTCCTTGCGCTCACCCCGCCCTGAGAAAAATCCAGGTAATTTAAATAATTAAAAAAAAAAAAAAAAAAACCAAAAAAAGAAAAAAAAAAAAAAAAAAAAAAAAAAAATTGGCCTATAAGGTATAATTATAAATGAATAACTTGTATGACATTTGTTTAATCATTTTTTTATAAAAATCATAAAAAATTCACAGATAAATATTGCTGATATATTAAAATTGGCAATTATTGTCATACAAGTTTCTTATGCAATAAAATGAAACGAATTTTTGCTACATGCTTGTGGGCTTCGACCACCAATATAAATATCAATCTACGATATATTTTTCTCAATTTTTCATGTAAAAAAATTTTGTTCTCTTTTTTTTTTTTTTGTTCACATATCACATATACTTATGATTGCTATTCGAAAACCGGAAGGATTTTTACAAAAGTATCTACCGCGCGATTATCTTGAAATTACAGTTTCCAAGCGCGCATGCGCTGATTTATTCGAATATTACGAGAGACGCCAATTTCAGACTCGGCACGAATATATATCCCTAGAGTCCGTCTGCTGTTTGTTTCCGATTGTTGTAAAATACAAATGGCGGCAGACCGTGGTAGAAATAGGTTATGTTTGTTGTGAATCTAGCAGACGACAGAACTAGGGATATTACTGAAAAGTTGGTGGACGTGCTGGTGCGATTCTGCCGGCCAATGATATTCGAATAAATCAAAGTTCGCGCGCTTGGAGCCTGTAATTTCCACATAATCACACGGTATAGCGATATGGGTAGTATACACAGCTAGGTAGTAGTATAGGTAATTTGGCTCTCATACACATAGGTATATTACTTCAAGCATGAACGTGAGTAGGTAATAGTCTTATATATTAGGTACCTACTATTACATAATCAACTGTTAAATACAATAGTTTATAATAGGTATGGTACAAATGTATAGCTACTGCAGGTTTCAAACTACTATATACCTAAACTATAGAGTATAGATATACTTGCGGGATCTCAGAATTTCAAGGGCCCGATAAAGTAGTATCTGAAACCTTTCCCAAAAAAATCGCTATAAAGATTCGAAAAAAAAATAAATTCAAGTCCTGAACCGATGTGAATTTTTTTCTAAATAATTATTAAAAAAAAAAAAAAAAAAAACAAACGGAAAGGATCAGTCTGTGATGAGATTTTTTTTTTTTTTTTTTTATCAAACAATAAACATGTTTCATTCATTTTATTCGATGATAATATATGATACCTATATGATTTCTTAAATAGTGATCAGAATGTCACCTGATCTTTCAACTTTGATACGAATGATTGTATACCGAGAATATTCGGTGAGAGTAGACAGTGCCCTTCCTACGGCAAAACCAACACGGGCGCGCACCGCGTGCGTGAGGCTCGTGCGGGAGGGGATGCAATGCTACTGGCACCTCATTTCGTCCCGACCGAGCCTCACGCACGCGGTGCGCGCCTGTGTTGGTTTTACCGTAGGAAGGAGACTGTCTACTCTCACCGAATATTCACGGTATACCTATATCAGGGTGGTCCTTATTTAGGGCCTGTTAATAAATTCGTCCGAACCCCTGGATAAAGACCACCCTTATACATATATACGAAACTGTTTTAATGATCGTTTAGAAACTAATTTATAGTTTGATATGAAACTATAATTGGCGAGAAAATTAGGGGACAGGACTACATACGATTTCTAATATAAGTATAGTATAAGCTGTAATTATATAACTAGTCTTAAAATGCATCGCTAGCAGAAGCAATAGTAGATACGAATAGGATTTTACACAGAAAGATAATCGCATGATTATAGTGATAGTACTGCTGCGGCTAACGAGCAGGAAAACCTAAATTGATACTACGGTAGGTAATGTTTGAGGCAAATAATTACTCCCAGCACTCATTGTGGTCATTTTTTTTTTTTCTTTCATTTTTCGTTTTTCAATAGGATAAGATTCGTTACCTTTATACACCCTACGAAGTGCTGAAAGGGTGTATTGTCATTGTCAAACTTGCACACATACAACACAGAGCGATTCTAGGCAAAGTTTTGGCAATTCTGTAAACGCCTGCATACAGCAGGGCAGTGAGTTGTACAACTCACGTAACCGCTTGATGTTTGAGTTGCCTGTATGCAGGCGTTTATCGAATTACCTACCTATAGGGATACCATTTTGCCTAGAATCGCTCTGTATATGCCGACTAGGGTGGTTCATTTTTTTTTTCTTGTTTTTCATGGGCACTCGAATAAAGTTATGAGGAATCCAAAAAAAAAAAAAAAAAAAATCTATGTAAAAACTTGACAACATTGGACAATATTTAGAGGTCTTCCTTTTTGCGTTGGCCTTAAATTATGTCAATTGCCGGTAGCAACCTCTAAATATTTTCCAATTTTGTCAAGTTTTTGCACAGATTTTTTGTTTAGTATTCCTCATAACTTTTTTCAAGTGCCAATGAAAAAAAAAAAAAAAAAAAAAAAATTAACCACCCTAATACCTACACTACGATTACCACGTCAATTTAACCGAACTGCATAATTATGGCACAAATGAGAGTATAAATGAAGTTATACGATGACAGTGGTCATTGGTTTCATGAAAAAAATTAAAAAAAAAAAAAAAAAAAAATAAAACACCATGGCTGAAGATTTGTTGAACGAATAGTTTAATCTCACGATATTATTAATCACCTAGAAATTTGTGTCGAGCTATATTATAAACCACAATTTGAATATATAATAATATATTATTATTTTTTGTTGTTGTAGTTGGGAAATAATTAAGTGAGAAAAAACTTCATTCCACAATTATTTATATATTATATACTGCAGGGTTATATATATAAGGTTATTCTAATAACAATTCGTCACAACTAAAAGCAATGTTAAATAAATAAAGCAACGTAAAATAAAAATATCTTCAAAACAATACATAAATATATGTATATGTATATAATATACTTTATATAGGTATAATTAATGGTACATAAGCGATTACCAACTGTACATAGGGGCTCAGGATTGTGTAATCTCGCAGATCCGAATTACCATCGATATTAGATTTTATTTTGAAAATTTTCATTCCATTAAGGGTTGAAAAAAAATTAAGAAAAAATTACTGTTTCTTATTCTAATTTCAATTTAGAATATAAAATATCACCTAAACAGCTGTAAAATATATCCAAACGACAGTAATTCGTAACTTTATGCGATCTGGACTTAGATAGATAGATAGTAATTAATCACAGTTTAGACACGATTAAACGATATATAGATAGATAACGAAGATAGGACATAGGTGAAATAATAGCTGGTATGGATTGTAGACAAGAAATAGAATAAAAATCGAGGATCGCATTACTTTTCATCACCTAATTATGGGAATCAACGGAATTACTGTGGTCAATTCTAGAAAAAATTAAAAGGACAATTTTGATTTTTATCGTAAAAGAAAACGTTAGAATTTAACTAGATGTGGCAATTTTTCTTGCCCCTCACTTGTCGATCTTGCAAATAACCGATTTTTTCATCCATCCGTTTTGAAGATCTTCTAGCGAATTTGAATTTGAAAATTTGATACGATTTAGAAACCGTTTCGAATACGACTGTTTCAAACACGACGAAACACGATCTGCCTACTATTTCGAAAGAAAAATAATGTATCGATTTTTAGTCAAATTGGAAATTCAAATTTTCGTTATGCATGGTTTTCAAATTTGAAATCTTTTTTTTATTTCAAGTCTTTCGTCTCGTCATTTCTGAGTAGTTTGTCAAACAGATCTACCAGAAAACTATATAAATTTCAAAAGACATCCATGAGACATATTATTTCGAAGTTTTTTTTTTTTTTTTTTATTGCGCTGGTTTAATTTTTCAAAAAAATCTATATTTCGGATACTAGAATCCTGGATTTTTTTTTTCGAGCTTTTCTAATATCGATAAGGTGATGAAAAGTAAAAAATTGATGAGAAATTAATATGATAAGATGATGACGAAGGAGGGTGTGAATATGAAGATAACAGACGTATATTTTGGATAGAAAGAAAAAATAGAATAGAATAGAATAGAATAGAATAGAATAGAAGAAAGAAAGAGAATAAATCTTACCGGAGCCCCCTAGATCGATGGTCGATAGTGCGTTGCGTAAATTATCGCGGTGGTGTGTTGTGCGTAAGTGCACTAGAGGAGGAGGAGGACGAGTTAGCGGTCCTCGGTGACACAGGGTCGCACTGCCACACAGTAACGGTTGGTACAACGCACTCTGTTGATGGACGCCGGTCGTGGCGTTGGTTGCGGTATTCGAATTGACAGGGTTGATTGCGATTCAACCGAGTTGAACGATTTACGGTTTTTGGTACGACATTGCGTTTCGCATCGATTTTGTATTTTGTTTATCCCGTTTTTTTTCCCGTATTTTTGGCGTGTGTTTTTCGTTTTGGATTTTTTTTGTAAAAATTCACGAACCATTATCATTAATCAGTATTCTCATCATTCTTATACAGAGTATTTTCGTGCGATAAGACAACACCGGAATCCCATAATGAGTATGAAACTCGTAACGCCTGCATTCCGGCAACCCAAACATCATATCTGTGACTAAAGCCGATTATATGATGTTCAGGTTGCTTGTATGCATGCGCTACCGCGTTTAAAGTTTGATCTTTGGGATGCCTGTATGCAGGCGTTGGTGCGTTTCTACTTCTTTAAAGTATATCTTTATACGCACGAAAAATACTTTGTATACTTTGTAATAGGTATATATCTCTGAATACAGTTAACACAGATCAAATATTATATTATATTGACCAATAGAACAATAAGACATAACACGTAGTAGCTAACTCATATATACGTTACAGATATAATAAGTATCATATACCGAGAAGTTTCGTGGACGCGGAACGCTAGGGGTACCAACCCGAAATTTTTGCTATTCCATAGGCGTAGGTCATACAGTAAACTGCAGCACCAGTTTGGTAACTTACTAGATGTTTCTAGTAAAATCACTAGAGATCACTAGAAATCTAGTGATCATTGGTCACTAGATTTCTGGACTAGAAATCTAGTGACTAGATTTCCAGTGATTTCTAGTGATCTTACTAGAAACATCTAGTAAGTTACCAAACTGCTGCTGCAGTTTACTGTATGACCTACGCCAATGGAATAGCAAAAATTTCGGGTTGGTACCCCTAGCGTCCGCGTCCACGAAACTTCTCGGTATATAGAAGCAATTAATACACAACACAATATCTGGAGATAATTATATATATGGGTAATATATAGGTATATATGTGTAATATACTTATTATGACTGGCGACACTCAATGACGATCAATATTAGTAAACGCGATCGCGAACCGCGGTAAACGATTATTTATATCCTCACTTTTAATTAACAGATTATTTATATACGTTGACCCTTTCAGGACGGGGTTTCTTTCTTTTTTTTTTTTTTTTTTTTTTTTATCGAAATTTGATGGAAAGATAGTTTTTTTTTTTTTTTTTTTCAACACGATATCGACGCTGCTTACGAAAACTAACACGTTTCGGATTTCACCGCGAAGACTAGCATGTTTTATAATTATTAATCAAAATATCAAAATAAACTTATAATTAATATTCTCGACATTATGCTGTCGTGGAAAAATTGGAAAAATTAATGCTTTTTTCACAGGTTCTTTACAGGTATTTCAAATTTCTGATTGCTTCATTATGGAGCTCCTAAAAAAATTATTTGAACATTTGTTAAATAATTTCAAAACGTCGTTTGTATATTTTACAGTACACAGCTAGATAATGATAAAACGTTGCAAAATAGAAATATTATTCGTTTCAGTTCGATGAACATACTAGTCTTCGCTGCGAAATCCGAAACGTACTAGTCTTCGTGGTAAATATCGAGACGTGCTAGTCTTCGCGGTTAATACCGAAACGTGCTAGTCTTCGTGGTTAATATCAAAACGTGCTAGTTTCGATATGTAACAGAAATAATGATCAATAAATTGAACAAAATTTGTCATTCTCCCTATTTGAGATAAAATCTTGGGATCTGATGGCGTAATTATTAATATATGGTCGCCTGTCCTGAAAGGGTTGATATTTTATACCGCGTGTTGATTCGATGTGATATATAGGTGATATATGAAAGCATTGCACTGGATGATCATATTCTCACTCGCCATTTAAATATCGAACATTTATTTATTGTATATTTGCTGCGGGGGTGCGATGTAATAGCACACACATAATGGTGCGTCTCGATTATGCATAAAATAAAATAAAATAAATTAAAAAAAAAAAAAAAAAAAAAAAAATAGAGCAAAGTTCTTATGTGCACGTATAACATGTTTAATTACGTTAATTAACTATCATCGTCTTCTGTCAATTAATTAACAATAAGATGCAAAATAAACTTTGCTCAATTTTATTTGAGACCATCACAGCTAGCTGCCATGCCTAAATATGTCGCAATACGTGAAGTTGTACATCGTATATACCGTGATATTCTGTGGATGCGGCCCAGCAGGGATACCAACCAAAAACTCGCTAGCAGCAGTTTATAGTAACTCACTAGATGTTCCTAGTAAAATCACTAGAATTCACTAGATTTTTGGTATCCCTGCTGGGCCTCATCCACAGAATGTCACGGTATGTAATACGTTCATACTTTTGTATGGGAAGTTGGAATTTTTTTATTTTTTAATTATTTTATGAAAGGACCCCGCACATTTCTTATGGGAACTGGCTTTCCGATGGATTTGGCTGAATTTTTCAGGTTTCGTAGTTCATGCAATGCTGATCAAAAGTTACCATTGCCACAACTTCCAAAAGTGAACCATTCGACCTTGGTAAGCGGTTAAGGTTTAAAATCGGTCCATTTGTACTCGCGTTTCCCCTGATCTGTGAATGAATAGCCCCTCGCTTTTACCGTTAGGTGATTTTTTAAGTAAAGGTTTTTCGAATCATCACTTCGTACTTGAGCTATTTGATAGTCAGTTCCGGGTTAAAAGTTGGAAAGTACACCGAACGGAAATTCCTGCCTGCAAAATACCAGTACTTTTGGGTTGGAACTGATGCTACACGAAATGGAATTTAAACTTCAACCGGTTACCAAGGTCGAACGGTTCTCTTTTGGAAGTTGTGGCAATGGTAACTTTTGATCAGCATCGCATGAACTACGAAACCTGAAAATTTCAGTCAAATCCACCGGAAAGCCAGTTCCCATAAGAAATCTGCGGGGTCCTTTGTAAATTTTGACATCGATGTGCAACTTCAGATTTTTGACTTTTATATCGATGGGTTTAATAATCATATATTTGATAAATAAATATATATCGCATTCATTCTGGGGGTGGTAAAGACTGCACACTGCACGTATAGCAACAACACAGTGAAAATAACAGATCTAGCCCTGACGTAGGTATAATAATAACGAGCTTCAGGTATAAAAACTGGCTGAAATCGTCCCTAATTCAATATTCTATGATAAAATCGAAAAATTGAAAAATCCGTAGGTATAATGATATATAATACATTCATAGAGCTACACACAGCTATGATATCTGTATACGGTGATATAATCGAAATTTAGTTGATTCTCTTCTCCAAAAAGTGGAGAAGAATACTAAGTGAGGAAGAAGAAACAAAAACAATTTTCAAAAGAAAAGAAAAAACAAAAAAAAAAAAAAAAAATAGTAAAAAAAAAAAAAAAAATCGCTCGGGTCGAAAAATTTTTACGACGCGGTTTACGCGGTGTGATTATAATGTAAGCGATGCATATAAGGTATATATAATACACAGATATGTAATACATATTATCACGTGACACAGACATGACAGGGGTATAATATACTATATCATAAAAAATTAAATTAAAAGAAGAAAAAATAAATTAAAATAAAAGAAAAAATGACGAAAAATGGGAAGAGTGAACAAAAATGTTATTTTGCAAATAAAAATGTAATTTATATATAAATATTATATTATTAAATTATTATTTTTATCTATACTCACGACTGCCTCGCCTTTTCTCGGACGATAGACTCATCGTTCGACCCAATTCTCCTTTAACAGCTTTTAAAGATCTCAAAATTTCATCAGGATCTCGCATTACTCTTGCACATGAACTTCGCCGACGATCTCGATTGTAGACTACAACTGGTACATCAGCTTCGCCTGTGCTACCACCTGGAGAAAATAAATAAATAAATTTGACTCACGATCAAAACGGGACGCACAAATATTTTTTTCCAAATTTTAGAATTGCATGAACTTATTTTTGGAATGATTTAACCAGAATCTATCATCTTATATAACGATTTTGAAAGGATCGGTTTGAGTATGACTCACGTTTGCTATCGGTTCCTCCCTGGCTTTGGAAACTGCTTCTTCTACTTCCAGGTAAAGACCTGCTATAATCTTTGCTGAGTTCGTAAGGTTCAACATCGAGTTGTTCAGATTGGCTAGAACCTCGTCTTGAATTAGCTTGCCAAGCGTGATCAGGATGTAGAAAACATGGCTCAGGACTACCACCGTCACTCTGAGTATCATCGCTGATACTTCTCTCACGAAAATCGGTTCTCCTTAATAATCTCTGGGCTATTTCAGTCGATAGAGAACCTCGGGGTGACGCATGCGGCGATTTACCATATCGCAAACACCGCGGATCTTCAAGACGGTACCTAGACACATCGGATGAAATATTTGGTCAGCAAATATCCTGTTCCAAATTGTAATAAATAATTGCTGCGCGACATACCAGACAGCTCGATCGTCAATGAATGCTTTTTGCAAATCGACAGTGCACTCTCCCATAAAAACGCTTTCACGATCTGGACAGTAGTCCCATAGAGTGACTTCGATGCTTTTGTCCATAAGCTCGTCGCCAGGAACACCAGAAAAATTAAGGGTTGCATTCCATATCGGATTTTGGGTTGGTTCGGCCACGTCTGTTTTCAGTGAGCTCTGATCTCCACTGAAAATATCATTCATTTCCATTAAAAGACCGTTGAGCATTATTTTCTTCTTTTTTTTTTTTCTGAAGTCTGAACCCACCATGCCGGTACAAGTCGCAATTTTGCATAAGCTTCGGGGGCTGTGCCATACCCAGTGTCTTCACGAGTACAGAGTTCGTCTCCGGCCAAAACTGATATGACCAGTTCCTTCCTCTCAGCTTCGTACCAAACTTGGATTTGAACACGACCCGTGACTTGTCTTTCTTTTGCGATTTGTTCCTACAAGAATTTGAGAGGGTATGATGTTAACGATTGAATTTTGAGATCAGCCTCGCGAGTCTTTTTGTTTTTTTTTTTTTTTTTTGTTCTTCTTCTTTGATTTACAAAAACCGATTTTTCTTTTATATATATATATATACATGGTATGTTACCAAACGGATAAATGTGTATATGGTTCGTTCGCGCAATGAGCATGCAAAAGCGATTAGGGAAAACGTGATGCTTGCGATAATATAGGTGCCTTATTATTATTATTATTATTATTATTATTATTATTATTATTATGGTTTCATTTTGTTTATCGCTTGATGTGAGAAATAGCTGATTTATATTTTATAGTTAAGGCACGTTGTATCCTGACAAAAAATTTTTCTTCCCAATAATAAAATATATCAGTCAGTGTGTATAGGTGTACCATAGGTATATGTATAAATACGTCACGTATCTAACAATAATTATATACATTTATACTAGTTTTACAATTTTCTACTTTATGATAATAATATATACATACATATATAATATATGTAACTATACTGCAGCTACCAAGGCGAAGAGTGTTATCTAGGTATGTGGATGAGATTTCTTCTTCGGCCGTAAGTAAAAGAAAGAAAAGAAGAAGAAAAATAAGAAAAATATAAGAAGAAGAAGAAGAAGAAGAAAAAGAAAAAGAAAAAGAAGAAGAAGAAGAAAGAAAAACCGTTCCCTTTTTTTCCGGACCCCCAATCTGCACAACCCTTCAGCCATCGACATTTTTTATTATAAATTTGTTTCAATCGTTAATTTTCTATGTATTTGTATAATATTTGATCAAAAATATCATCATACGTCATGCTCAATCCACATGCATGTATAGGTATATATTAGGGTGTACCAAAAAAAAATAAAATTCAAACGCACATCAACATTCCGGTAGAGCATCTCAAATAGAATATCTCAGCCAAATATGAGCTCTTAATATTGATATTTAGAACTGCCTAACTCAGTTTTCCCATTTTTGATTTGAATAACACGTGGAAAAAAAAAAAAAAAATCGGAAAATTTTCGAATTGTTTTTTTCTCGTAACCGGCTTGATTTAGAAACTATCTGAATACAGATTCTTATAGGAAATTTCACGCTCTACAAAAAAGTACTGAGATAGAATTTTCCTAACTCTCACCGATTAAGAGATATTCGCCTATAAACATTGAGTCATAGCGTCATAGAGTCATACGACTCTGGGAAAAACAATTTATTTTTCAACCGCGCATCAAAATTTCGGTAGAGCATCTCAAATAGAACATTTCAGCCAAATATGAGCTCTTAATATTGATACTTAGAACTGCCTATTTTAGTAACTAAAATTAGTAACGAAATTAGGCAGTTCCAAATATCAATATTAAGAGCTCATATTTGGCTGAGATATTCTATTTGACATGCTCTACCGGAATGTTGATGTGCGTTTGAATTTTTTTTTTTTTTTGGCACACCCTAGTATAAATATATATATATATATATATATATATATATATATTCTTTAAATATTATATCCGACAATAGGAAGAGGGTTTTTTTCTTTTTTCATTTTTTGTTCTCTCTATAGCCGAAGAAGATTCGCAGCCGAAGCAAAGCAATTAGAAAAAATGAAAATAAGAATTGGACTATATTTGCGACTGGTTTATGCTTCGAGTTATACAGAATGATTCAGAATCACCGCTTATACGCGACCCTGTATATACCTATACATACCGAGAATATTTGGTGAGACTACACGATCCCCTTCCTACGGCAAAACCAACACAGGTGCGCATCGCGTGCGTGAGGCTCGTTTGGGACGGAATTAGGTGCCAGTAGCATTGCATCCCCTCCCGATCGAGCCTAACGCACGTCTGTGTTGGTTTCACTGTAGGAAGGGGATCGTGTAGTCTCATCAAATATTCTCGGTATATACGTGTGATTATAATATTATTCATCATAATTAACCGCTATATTCACTATTTTACATTTTATATATACATTATCATATCTGTTTTGGCTTCCAGAGCACCAACCAGTCCAATTAATCGTTTCGGCTAGTTTAAGCTAACTAATTTTGACCCAGGGGCAGTTTATCGAGCCTATATATTCATTATACGTATAAGTATATGAGACAATTTAATTTTGATTTAATAATTGAAGTTTTTTTTAATTAAACTTAATCAACTACATTTATATATATAGGTACAATTAGTCTGCCCCTGCGTCCTAAGTCTAATGTTTAAAAGGCGTATACTAGTTCGTGCCAGTTGGGTGAGAGTAGCGAGTGCTAACTAAACTTATATTACACTTACATTATTTCGTCTGGATTTATAGTGACGAACACCACTTGGTAGAGAATTTTTTTTTTTTTTTTAATTCTTTTTCTTTCTTTTTCTTTTTTTTTTTTTTTTTTTTTTTTTATGAAATTAGAACAATTCATACAATACAATAATATACCTATAATAATAGAACGAAAGAAAGAAAGAAAGAAAGAAAAAAAGAAAGAAACAAAGAAACGGTATTAAAATTAATTTTATGACAAAAAAAAAAAAAAACTGACAAATTAATTAATTAATCTTTATACATAATATAATATAATAGAATTAATTAAGAAAAATAATTCTAAAAATACAGATCACGACAACCCCTGAAAAGTTTTTTTAATATTTATTCCCAGCTTACATCCAGTTACACTTTAAATCATATTGGTTTCCTTTATTTTATTAATTTAAAGTATATATATATATTTATATACTTTGTTTATATAATTTAAGGCTATATTTCTGGAGCCTTAGCTAAAATCGCTAAAACTTAGACTAAAGAGGTATTATTGAACGCTCTGAAGGGACTTGAACTTCTGGTCTCGCAATAATTGTCGATTCTTTAATTTTTTTTTTTTTTTTTTTATTTTTTATATATATATATATATTTTTTTGTTTTTCCCCCATTTTTTCTTTTTCTGTGTATAAGTCCGGTGAAGAACCTTATAAATTCAAGTCCTTTTTAAAGGTTTGCAAGAAAACTGTGCCCCTCGAAAAAAATAAAATAAATTTATATGTGTTAACTTTAAGAAAAATTCTTCATGCGCTAAGATAACCGAAATTTTTTCGCCTATATACGTTTTGTATATATGTTTGTATATACCTATATACAAACATATAATATATGTATATATAACCATATATGTACGTATATATGTATAATACACACTTTTATATAATAAATTGTCAATTCGCAGATTGTCAGCTAGCATCTCGATCCTAAGTAAAAAAAAAAAAAAAAAAAAACCTATTGGAAACGACAGAAGAAATAAAAAAAAATATAAAAAAAAAAAAAAATAAAATAAAATAAAATATTAATGTTAGATGTTAGAGAAATTTTTAGTTTTTATATTTTCTATTTTATATCGCGCGGACACAATTTCCTCGCTGTAATTTATAGGACAGATTGTGTTGTGTGTAATTAAATACATATATATATATACAGTATATATATATATATATATATTATATATATAACTATATATATTATATATATACATGTATAGATAATAATTATTATTGTGTTTCGTATAAAATACTTTTTCATTATCAAATTTTTAGATTTTTTTTTTTTTTTTTTTTTTTTTATCTCATTTTTCATCATTCAAATACGGCGTGTAATATAGGATAGTATAACTATTGTGGAAATAAAGAAATGAATAAAAAAAAAAAAAAAAAATCAGAAAAAAAATCAAAATCAAAAATAGTAAATAGAAAAAAATGGAAAAATTAAAAAAAAAAAAAAAAAAAAAAAGAATCCAACACAACTCGCCCCAACTGACACTTTATCTATCAATAAAAACATGAAGAGATCATTAACCGCATATATATATACCTATATATTATATAGTATATGGGGTGGTCTCCCTCAAGCGGGACACTTTTCTGCGCATAGGTCACCGATTTTAGTGCCAAGCGAGATTTTGACTCCTAACCGATCCCGAAGAAGGAATATAGAGCCATTCGCCTTGGTATCAAGTGGTTCGAAAGTTATTCGATGTTCAAAATATGAAAAAATCTGTTTTCGAGCGCACGGAACAATAATCTTTAGACGTACGTAACTTCGGTTTGAGCGATCATACAGATGTTTTTCACTAGTGATTCGGAATCGCAAAACTTTCACTTTTCACGCTGTGAGCTCAGAAATTTTGGAAAAAAAAAAAATTCTTGACTACGATTTTTTCAAAAAACTTTTGTTTTTCAGTTTTCGAAACGAAGGTGATAATTTTCTGATGATGAATATTTTACTGATGGTAGTCCTTTGAATACTAAAGAATCTCTGAAATTTGTGGAAGGGTCTTCGGCCTCGTTTTTGTTCAAATAATTTGACGATGAATTTCAATCATTGGAGTAACGCGCCTAGAGTCTTTTTGTTCAACCAATAGGCCATCATAGTTTTCACTATAAAGATTTTACGGAATTTGACGTATTCAGAAAAATTGCTATCAGAGAATCATGAAATCCGTGCGCTCGAAAACAGATTTTTTCATATTTTAAACATCGAATAACTTCCGAACCACTTGATACCAAGGCAAATGGCTCTAGATTTCTTGTTGGGGATCGGTTAAGAGTCAAAATCTCGCGTGGCACCAAAATCGGTGACCTATGCGCAGAAAAGTGTCCCGCTTGAGGGAGACCACCCCATATGTATAATAATTATCATACTATTACATTAATATCGGTGTCTAAAATTATATATTGTATATTGTATATATGTATATTCTTTGATACGATTTTTGTTTTTGTCTTTTTCTTTTTACTATATTAATATTAGCATATCTAGGTAATGTAGTATATAATTTAGATATAAAAGTCATGAAAAATTGTTTCGAAAAATAAATAACTGAACGAAAAACAAAAAAAAAAAAAAAAAAAAAAAAAAAAATGAAAGAATTTTTTTTTTTTTTTTTTTCAACTGATTATTATCAGTAAGGTATAATATATGAGTGTATAATATAAATATAATTATTTTTACAAGTAATATACATCCAGATCTCAGATATGGAATCCTCTATTCTAACAAATATGTATAATACCTACTACATAGGATTTTTTTTTCTCCTGTTATATCGTTTTTTTTTTTTCCATTTTCTCTTCTAAGTTTTTTGCTCAAATTCTCGAAAGTGTTTCTGTTTTTTTTTTTTTTTTTTTTTATTATTTTTTTTTTTTGTTCAAATTCTTTTATTCTTTTTTATCCATACTATTCTAAAATGATGTATATATATATATATATATCTATTCTAGTAAATGATATAGAAATCCAGTTTCGACAGTGATTCGCTAAAAAATAGCTATAAGTGGGTAGTTTTATAGTATATAGGTGCATTGTGTATATATATATACTACGTATATATTCGTGTGGTGATTTGACTCGATAGACGTGAGACATATAGCGATGTTGGGGATAAGGAAGAAGAAAAAATCAAAAAAAAAAAAAATCAAAATAAAAAAATAAAATCAAAAAATCAAAAAATTAGAGTAACATCAAATATTTGTTATTTACAATTTCAATAAAAAATGAAGAAAAAAATAATATTAAATAAAATAAAAAAAATTATAATTTAATTACATACATATATAGTCATACGTCAAAACACACATCGCCTATAGATAAATAAGACCTTTTTTACGATATTATTCTCTAAACACACACAATCTACGCCATTTATACTTATTTCATATCTACCTATAATTATATATCTATATATATATATATATATATTATATATATATATTCATCTGATCTATTTATTATGTACTGATTTATATACTTTTCAAGTATGTATATACCTATATCTTGTTATATCATATATATACTTTGTTAGCTATGTACCACCGATCGATCACGTTCTCGCGATTTATTATACTAGATATATATAATATGTATGTACTATATATTTATATATATATATTTTCATTAATTTCATTTTGTTTGTTTTTCCATGTTTATATCTTCATTTTCATTTAATTTATTTATTTATTTATTTATTTATTTATTTATTCTTTTTACTCGGAATGTAATATCTCTTTAAAGTCTATTATTATATATACCTACTATATCTATAGGTACTATATACTACATAATAATTTAAATCTAAATCTACAAAAAACTAAAATAAAAATCTAATCCCTATATCATATTTTCTTCCGAGTGAAAAAGAATATTTTATCATTTTCTATACCGATTGATTGATTTATTTATTTATTTATTTATTTATTTATTTATTGATTGTACGAAAGCTTAAATATATTATAATATTATAATAATATTATAATAATTCCGAATATTAATTAATTATATATTATTAGGGTGGTCCAAAAAACCGACTAGTATTTTGGGTTTTTTTTTTTTTTTTTTTTTTTCTTTCTTTCTACCGATCTCGCATGAAAATATGTTAGTTTTACATGTCTTTATAAGAACCCTTTCCGAAAATCACTACGATAGGAGAAAAATTTTAGTGTTCGGTCCAGAATTTGTTAAAATCTTCAAAAAGTCAAAAATCGAGTTTTTCATTCTATTTTTCTTTTAATTTTTTTTTTTTTTCGCACTACGTCATTACTTTTTACGTATTAGAAAAAAAAATCGTGAATCCTCTGAAAGTTACAGCTGGATATGTTGCATGCATTTTTTTAGAAGTCCCTCAAGAATTTTGTAAATTTTCAGTGATTTAATTTTGGTAATAATTATTATCAGTTTAGAGCTAAAAATGTCAATTTTCAGAAATTCATTATGTCCAAGTCCCGCCTTAAACTTTCTTCTTCATTTTTTTCCGTCGAATTACTTTTTTTTTTTTTTTTTTGTCAATTGAGACTGGTGATAATTATTGTCTCGATGCTTTTTTATCGTGTCTCGCACTTCATTTCTATTCATTATGGTGCAAACTGATATAGTAAAAAAAAAAAAAAAAAAAAAAAAAGAATCAAGCCTCAATATTTATATTCAAACGTCACTCGAAATCAAAAATTGATTTTTGACCATTTCGAGAATTTTTTAGTCTTGAGCGATCTCTGAAATTTTTTTAATCGTGCTGATTTTTGAAAAGAGTTCTTAAAGCATGTAAAACTATATAACATACTTTCATTCGTGATTGAAAAAAAAAAAAAAATTGTCGGTTTTTTTGGGCTAATATATATATATATATATATATATATATGTATTATATTATTACATATGTATTACCCTAATATATATGTATTATATATATTTATCATTGAACTGAACGGTTAATAATAAATAGACATACCTACTATAGATACCGGAATGAAAAATTTACGAAAAGTCACGCGAATATTTGGTCGTTTAAATAAATTTTCATTTTCCTTTTTTTTTTTTTTTTTTTTTTTTTTTTTTGTATAACAAAATACACATAGATTATGTGAAAAAATGTTTCAGCTCACTCAAATATAGGTGATACTATATAGTTAGAGGTATATACTAATAGTATAATAATATATTATTTCAATTAATATATTTAATTATTTTTTTTTTTTTTCTTCCTTCATTCTTTCATTTTTGTCTCTTATCTTTATATTTCTTTTTCTCTCATTATATTATAAGATTGATTGATAATTATCTCAGCGAGTGCCGACCCCGTAATTCCCTTCACTTTCCTATTTTTTCAATTAATTTTTTTTTTGTTTTTTTTTCTTATCTCACCTTACCTTCCGACAATATATAATAATAATTCATTGATTAAATTTATCTTGCATATTATATGAGGTATTCCATGCCAACTCGATCAATGATTTTCCCTTACCATTTTTTATTTGTTTCATAATTTTTCATACGGTTACCCCAACAATAACACACATTCGTGATTTTTTTTCAATTATTTATTCATGCGAATTTATTTTCGAAACTTCCAACAGAAAGACACTTTTGATTTTTTTGAAAAAAAAAAAAAAAAAAGAAAAAAAAATCTGAAAAATTCTGTGTCCGAAAAGACGATCATTTAAACCCCTATTCGTAAGTGAAAACTATTTTCCTCATATTTGTTTTACTGATTTAAGAAAAAAAATTATTCCGTAAACGTGGTGGAGGATAATGACTCCCAAAATTTATTCGAATTAAATTTTCGAAAATAATATCAATCGTATTTCTGGAAAGTCATTATCCCCTACCTTTACGTGGAATAATTTTTTTTCTTCAATCAGCAAAATAAATATAAGGAAAATAGTTTTCACTTTCGAATAAGGGGTAAATAAGGATCGTCTTCGGACACAGAATTTTTGAGTTTTTTTTTTTGTTAAAAAAAAAAAAATCAAAAGTGTCTTACTGTTGGAAGTTTCGAAAATTCGTGAATAAATAACGCTTCGGAAAAAAAAAAGAAAAAATCTGAAAAAAAAATCACGGGTGCGTGTTATAGTGTTGGGGTAACCGTATGAAAAATGATGAATCAAATAAAAAAATGGCGAGGAAAAAATCCAATTGATCGAATTGGCATGAATTAATACCTAATATGTATATATACTGCAGGTAGAATCGCATATATAAAGTATAATACCAAACAGGAAAGATAATAAATATATCGTAGATAATATCACAGTGATATAGACACATATAGTAAAAATATAGGCAAGGATTTATAGAGTGCCGAGGATTTATTATTAATTAATTAATTATAGAAATTATTATTATTATTATTATTTTTTTTTTTTGCTTTTTGTTTCATTCCCTCGTTCCTTGGCACTCTTATTTCCTTTGATATACCTATATATATGAATATATATATTTATGTATGTATTTGTATATACATATATATACATATATATATATATATATATACATAGGTATGTTTAGGTAGGCTTATAGCAGTATTATAGCTATTAAAATTGTCCAT
Source organism: Tenthredo mesomela (assembly GCA_943736025.1). NCBI lineage: Eukaryota > Metazoa > Arthropoda > Insecta > Hymenoptera > Tenthredinidae > Tenthredo > Tenthredo mesomela. The sequence continues at coordinate 3,796,686 of OX031018.1, forward strand.
CGCAACAAACATGTGTGTGTGTGTGTGTGTGTGTCAGTGTGTACATCAAAGTTTCGAGCCCTGTATAGTATATATATATAATTTTGTTTTCTTCTGTGCGTTTTTTTTTTTTTTTTTTGAATTTTTTTTTTTTAGATTTTTTAGGCGATACAAAGAATAGTGCTCTTTTTGTGGTGATTTGTTTCCGATAGTATATAAAAAAAAATATATATACATATATAAACATATTATATATATATATATAAATATACCTATGTTATGTATTAATATATTATGTATTGTTGAATATATGTACAAAATGATATTTTCGATATAGTATGCGTAAAATTTCATTTTACGCACCACTGTGTCGAAAAATATCGTATGAAACTCGTGCGTAAAATTTTTACGCACTTGTTGCATAATATACTATTTTCAACCCCGCGAAATATCGTATATATATATATATTATATACCTATTATATGTATAATTTATGTATTTATATTGTATATGTATGTATGTATGTATGTAGTTATGTACATTTGATTTCATTAGGTATGTATAGGTAGTAGATTTTTTTATTTAATTTTTTTTCCTTGTTTTTATTTTTCTTCTAATATATTCTCTAATTATCCGATTTCTATTTTTCTTTGAATTTTTTTGTTGTTCCTAGTGAATACTATAATACTATATTATACATGTACTGTAAATCAAAAATATTATATATGATCTATGTGTGTGTGTGTGTGTGTATATATGTATAATAGCCCGTTAATTTTAGAGTTGAAAAAATTTTTTTCCTTTTTTTTTTTTTTTTTTTTGTTTCTTTTTCAAATAATAAATTTTCTAATAGGTACACGAATCAAGATCATTGTGTTTTCAGCGTGTTCACGTCAATATCAGACAAAACTATGAAACTTATACCGGTGTCTTTGGCAATTTCCGGCGCGTTGGCGACGATGGTGTTTTGTCCGTTTCCGTTTCTGAAAAGTAATTTTAAAACAATTCGTTAACTATATTATAGGTATAATTAATATTATACCTTTCTATAGAGATAATTAATTAAGTTTCTTTTTTTTTTTTTATGAATCGTTACGTTTTCGTCAAATTTGTTCATTTCATTTCACCGAATTTTCTTTACCTAACAAGATCATAAAGTGTAGCCTATGTGAAACCTTACACTATAGTGTTTCTTCTGATTGTCTTTAAAATTTCCCCATTTAATGTTAAACTATACATATGTGGTATTCCACGTGAACTGGATCGGTTTTTGGCCGGAGGTCATCGAATTTAACGCCAATGCATATTAAGATTCCTTGTTACTACATGAGATGCCCCCAACAGTTACAGAGTATGAAAATAATTGGTTCAATTTATATCGCTGTCATAATTATTATACCAAAAATTTAATTATTACATTTTTAACTCCACTTATGTCTGCAGCCATGCATGAACAAAATCATAACTTTCCATAGTGCATTCGACGCGGATAAATGAGCTCTTTCGAAATATGTAGCACTTCAATTATTTTTGGAATTCTTGAACATGTAAAACTTTGAAAATATGCGATTTCTTTGTTTTTCTATTTGAAGGGTCACACCAATTGCCCTGAAATTTTCACCGAAATTACTTCGAGGTGCAGGCACTAAGAAGTGATCAAAATTTCAGCCTCCCGTTTTTATTTTTTTTTTTTTTTTTTCCAAAAAACCGGCGAACCGTGTAAAACTTGGGAAATATGTGTTTCTATTTTTTTTTTACTTCAAGGGTCACACGGATTGCCTCGAAATTTTCACCGAAATTACTTTGGAGTGCCACAAAGAAGTGATAAAATTTTCAGCCTCCCGTTTTTTACTTTTTGTTTTGCCAAAAACCGATCTGGTTCACGTGGAATAACCCATATGTATATTATATTAATTTAGTTTTTAATTTTAAGAACTGAATATTTTTGATCAAAAAAATCAAATCAAATCGAAATCAAAAAGAAAAATGTATTTTTTTCTTTTCTTTTTACAACTTTTATGTATAGTATATAACAAAGAGGATAGGATAGAGTGGAAGGTGAGCGTAGCCACCGCGGCGAGCGCCATCTGTTGAGCCAGATCCCCTACCATAATTACAGTAGTTGTGTTAGTGAAGTGTTGAGACGTCCGTGTGCGTGCACACAACTTTGCTGAGGATATTAGCAAAATTAGTAGCGTCGCATGCTGATTGTAGAGTCAAAAGTTATTTGTCACTAATAAGTGTAAAACAAAAACGCCCGCGTGCCTCGTAATAATACATTTTTCTATCTCCCACGGGAACTTGAATTGTAAGTATAAAACGCAGAATAACAATACATAACCTAACATAACCTAACATAACCTAATGTAGCTCCGCTGTATATGAAATATTTGTACGCGTATTAAACGTACAAATTGCAGCAAATCAGTTCAATGCATTCCAATATTTTTTTTTATTACAGACGCGCACAGTGGCTGTTGATACAAAGACAAAGCTCAGCAAACGCACAAAAAGATGAGAATATTCGGAAAAAGTGTGTCTGATATTGTGAATGGTATAAACTATATTAAGTAATGTGAATATTGTAAATAGTGCATATATGTAAATATTTTTAATATTGTACACATTGGTAATAATATACGTCTTTACCGAATTTTCAAATATGTGTTGATTGTCTTTTACACATCAGATACTTATACTTCGAAATTCTGATTTGAAATGACCGCGAATTTGGCGAGTGGGGGGTGAGTAATTGGGGATCTGACTCACTAGGGGCGCTACGGAGCTGGCTACGAAATAATACACAGCGGCCTTATGGGACCTTCCACTCTATCCTATCCTCTTTGGTATATAATATTGTTATGAAAATTTTCTTATTGTGGTGTGGTAATGTAGTACCTATGGTATGTATACCGAGAAGTTTCGTGGACGCGGAACGCTAGGGATACCAACCCAAAAAGGGTCCTATTTTATGGGCAGTGAGCTGCAGCAGCAGTTTAGTAACTTACTAGATGTTTCTAGTAAAACCACTAGAAATCACTGGAAATCTAGTCATTATATTTCTAGTCCAGAAATCTAGTGACCAATGATCACTAGATTTCTAGTGATCTCTAGTGATTTTACTAGAAACATCTGGTAAGTTACCAAACTGCTGCTGCCGTTTACTGTATGACCTACGCGTATGGAATAGCAAAAATTTCGAGTTGGTACCCCTAGCGTTCCGCGTCCACGAAACTTCTCGGTATATATTATATAATAGATATATATAAAAAAAAGTATGATCTGCAAAAGCATCTACAAAAATTGCAAAAAAAAAAAAAAAAAAAAAATAATAAAATCTAAAAATCTACAAACAATAAGCCGTGTATACCTATATATTATATTACCCTAACAATGATATATATTTATTTATAATACGCCTAATGTTTCTAGATTAAAAATATGATAGAAATGATAATAATAATAATAATAACCTACGTATATAATTAAGATTTTTTTTTTTTTTTTGTTACAAGTGGAAAATTCTGACTTACCCAATCCGAGTCCGAGACTACCCGATGGTTTTCCTGGGTTTGGTACCATCCCTGGATCATCGAGTAAATCACCGATTCTGTAATATGAGAATGATAAAAAAAAAAAAAACCCGGAAATTATTTTTGTATCTGGGAAAATGATTCGAGACACGAAAATCAAAAAAAAACAAAAAAAACAAAAAAAAAAAAATAGAAATGAATAAAAAATCAGATGAAGATATACGCACATATCTGTCGCATGCTCGACTACCAACTCAGCTACGTCTCCAGTTCGTTCCATTATCTGTGCAACTTCCTCGAAACTTCTGTCTATCAGAGATACGGTCCCCCATTCAAGAACCTGGAAATTCAAATCCACGTTGGGGAAAAAAAGAAGCGCTATTTCCTAATTGTTCTTTTCTTTTTTTTCAATCTCAAATCTTATCGAAATTTCGGTAAATAGCAAAATATCGAATAATAGGAGATGTCGGAATTTTTGAAAACCTAAGTCTCCGTGGATCCCAGATATTCTGCAATACCGAAATCATACTGAAATAGGTACTATAAAACGAAACCAACGAAAGAGGTCGAGTCGAAATTCCAAATTTAAAAATCTGCAATCGGTAAAAATTCGCACTTCGTTTCAGACGATTTCGAATTTTTATGGCCTTCCGGATCTTATCGGCTTTCGGAATTATGAACCTCCAGTGTTCTTTGTTTCAAAGTTTTTTCCATAGACTTTTAGGAAAGTACCTTTTCCACCGAGTTTTCGATAATATTCAGAAATGTACCGAATCCTCGATATTTCGATATCGGTATTCCCGGATTTCAATACTACGAAACATTTCGAGTGAAAAGATATGTAGGTATACCGAAATATCGTAACCCTCAACTATCGAGGCCCATAGAACGTAAAGATCAGAAAAAGTTTTTATCCGATCAAAGTAAACGAAAAATAAAGCGCAACTGAGAGAAAAAGGCCTTTAGCTTGTCTGACTTCTATAGCTCCCGGCGATACTACAGCTGTATAGATACGGGATTTGACAGGTTTAATCTCGCGGACTAATCAGTCTGAGATTAGCGAATGGCCGCGAAGAGGAAGTGTGTATAAATGGATTGCTGACGGTAGAAACTAGCTCGAAGCAAGCAACAGGTGTCTAATAATAAGACATCGTGAGGATGATGTGCGACATTAGGTATACCAATATGTATATGTAGTACCTCTGTTACCGATCGCATTTACAGTTGTGGACTTTGCGAGATAAGTCTTTGGCAAAAAATTAGTATCAAACTACGAGAAAAACGCAGTTATTCCCAAAATTCCCGAAAGAACAGTCAAATAATGAGGAGAAAAAAAAAATAAAAAATAAGGCAAAATCTAAAACCGGACCTTATCTCCTTGCTGAAGTCCTGCCTTCTCTGCTGGCCCCCCGGGTACCGTCCATACAATATAAGCGAACGTACGTCCATCACAGCCAGTCTTACCTCCAACAACTCTCATCCCAAATCCACGTGCTGTAACAGAAAAGCCATTTTCATTATTCTCCCAGGGTTTTGATTTGGCCAAAGTTTTTTTTCGATGGTTTCACATCAGGGACCTCAAATTTGTATAGATCAGGAAACATCGGGAGGTATTAAGAGGACCAGTACAGTGACTTTTCGAGAAATGATCATAGTCCGAAATGAATTTATTTCATAACCCAAGTTCATTTCACATCAAAATATTTTTCTTTTTCAAAATCATGTATCGTAAGGATTTTAGAACACCGTTGGACCGATTCAGGTCATCTTGGATTCATTTTCTTCAGAAAACAATGCCTCATCATGTGAATATAGGAATTTTGAAATAAAAAATTATGTCATAAGATATGATCAATTTACCAAATTTGCGGAAATTATTATCACTTATTTCTTAAATAACTTGGCCATAAAATAAAATTTTTTCAAAATTCCTACATTCACGTGATGAGGATTTGTTTTCTGAAGAAAATGAATCCAAGATGACCTGAATCGGTCCAACGGTGCTCTGAAAACCTTACGACACATGATTTTGAAAAAGAAAAATATTTTTTTGTGAAATGAACTTTGGTTATGAAATAAATTCATTTCGGACTATGATAATTTCTCGATAAGTCGCTGTACTGGTCCCCTTAAACTCTGATGGATTATTAAAATCGTTGCTTATTCTCTTCTTCCACTATCGACGTTTTCATCTGCTACCGGATATTCCGACTGTTTTTTTTTCTTCTTCTTTTCTTTTTTTACGGGTTATCTGATGAAAACTCACTGAACCACGATACAATATCGAAATTTATTACACGTTGACCTGTACACAGAATATCAAACATGGAGAGATGCAGGTATTGTAAAACGCCGTTAAGTGATCCCCGTTTATCAACCAGTATGTGAACAGTGGTTTCTGTGTGCAGATGGGAATAAGTCACTTAAATATGTACCCGTACCCGCAGGGTTCGTTGTTAAAAAAAATTCCACATCCACATCCAGTTGAAAAAAAAAAACGAAAGAAATAAAAACGTATTTTAGCAACGTTGCCTGCAGCTGCAGAAAGCGTACGGAATAATGTTTTTTCAAAAAACCCTCTTCCACTTTCACATTCGCCATAATTTCTCTTCCAGTTATAATATACATAATATATCAACTCCATACATCTTTCGTATTCTGAATTCTGACCGAAACCATATTTTTCAAAAACCGACGTGTGGGTCAGAGAATTATCTTACATCTAACATAGGATTATGGGCTAGCCATACACGGGTCAAGACGTAATACTGATTTAGGGTCAGCCGGGTAACGGAATCGTAAAATATTTCATACAGCTTTTTGGGGATGGATATAATAAATATACGAGGGGCAACCACTCGTCGATTGACCGTACTCGAAGACTTCAAGACTTCATGAAGTCGGCTGACTTCAACTGACTTCAACTGACTTCAACTGACTTCAGCTACCTTCAGCTGACTTTTAGTGACTTCATCAGCTGCACTGACTTCAACTGACTTCAACTGACTTCAGCAGATTTCAAGTGACTTCAGCTGACTTCAACTGACTTCAAGTGACTTCAGCAGACTTTAACTGACTAACTGGCTTCACCTGACTTCACCTGACTTCAACTGCACCTGACTGTAACTGACTTCAACTGACTTCAAGTGACTTCAGCTGACTTCACCTGACTTCATCTGACTTCACCTGACTTCAACTGACTTCAACTGACTTCACCTGACTTCAACTGACTTCTCAGCCAGATGTACACCTGACTACGAGAGTGGTTAACCCCGCGTGAATATATTATGTGTTCAAATTCGCTATTCCATATTTGGATCCATCATAGGTGTGTTTTCTTTTTTGTTTTTTTGTTTTTTTAGGATATGTGGTTTCTTACCTCTGTGCCCCTTGTCCATGACTGGATCTCTTCTGAGTACTACTCGCCGTTTCGAATTAACGCGAGGTACTGAAACGAGAAATGTATAAAAATGTCGGTAGGATATTCACTCGGTGATCTTAGTGGATGAAAATTCGTTTATAATGAATACTGAATGAGATAATTAGAATAAAAAATAACGGATAAGAGACCGAGAACGATCGTCCGGGAAAATGGCTTTCCGGCTCTTTCTAATCCGCGAAAGAACACTTGCGTCAGCAACCGAGTCAAAGTAATCGTAAGCTCTAAGGTTAGAGCCAATAAACCCCCTCATACAATTAGCTCAAGCCATTTCGTGGAACACTGTCTCAACCGAAACGTAGCCTATGTATGTACACGTAATGTGTGTTAGAGGAACATTGAGTGCCACATATTGAGCGTCTAGGCAGGGGAGATGACTAATTAAACTGAGATTGCTTAATATTTGGTCTTGGTGATATTAAATTCGAAATAACGAAGACAGACGTAATCAAAAACACTTGTTCGTCAATTTGTTTTCGGTTTTTTTTTTTAGAGATGTGAAATTCTCAAGAAATATAATCGGTGCCTTTCGCCCCGACAAGAGTGAAATTATGAACGAGCTTATACTATCCTCGATAAATGTGACTTTGGAACTTTATTCAAGTTCTATATTTGCGGGTTTAATTTGCTTTTCGAAATTTCGTATTAGAATGATGAATAATGTTCGCATATATCTCACCCAGGTCGCTGTCGACGTCATGAATAACGATTTTGATCCCTTCCCCATCAGCAAGACTTCCTTGACGTGGTAATTCCCTGTCGTCAACGGTTGCCCTGGCCACATTTGCCGCTGGTCCTTTAGCGACCCCAGGCACAACCGGAAGTCCTCTTATTGCGTTTATATCCGGCCTAGAGAAAAGAATATAAAGGAGAGAGAAAAAAAAGGAAGAAGAAAGAAAAAAAAAAAAAAAAAAAAAAGGGAAAGAGAAAAAAATATCACCCCCCAAACGTGTCCACGTAACGATATATCATCTGGTTAAAAAAGAAAAAGAGGGAAAAAAAAAAAAAAAACTTTCCGAAAAAATCACAGAAACGAGATTACTGTTTAAATATTATCATGACTGATAATATATATATATATATATAAAGTCGGGGGCTCAACGTTTTCTCTGAGTTTTATCTTTTTCCACCATATTTTACAGCAGAAACTCGGCCGAGGCTGGTTTCCGACTTTAAACATTTCTCCCCAGAGTACAACAGCTTACCAAACTTTAGGGTTGACGTACACTGTGTGTGAACGTGATTTGCTTCCTTTTTATTTTTTTGTGGGACGTTAAGATTTAATGGAGATGTATGGAGTATAACGAAAAAGCCATGAAATTACTGCCCCAAAATATTATCGCACCTTAAATACAACGAGTCAAAAAAATGAAGGAGAAATCAAAAATTGGAAGAAAAAAATGTAAATTTATCATTGCTCACAGTTGAGATCCTCTTCGTCGACTGCGTCGATCTTCGTCAGGTACCAGAGTTGGAGATTGAATAGTTGGAGCTTCAGGAGCTGGTGTTGAGTCCAGATTTATGACCTTTTCTTCTTCACCTCCCATGTCGTATGGAAGCACGGGCTTCACTGATCTGAAAGACGATCTCCGTGATGTAAGAGGCCTTTCTTCAGGCTCTCGCACTGCACCTATTGAAAAATAAAAATAGAAGAATATATAGAAGCGAAGGAATAAATTAGGCAAAAAGCCGAAGAATATTACCTTGTGCAAAAATCGTAGCTCTTTGTTGGGCTGCAGCAATGGCCATCGCGTTCAGTCCACTGGCTCCTGGTGTCGCGTAAACATCGTAGGCTGATGCTCTCCTGGGAAGTTGAACTGGTAGGTTTAGTCCCGGTTCGGGATGCGAGGGTTGACCGGAACTGGACATCGTTCCAGATTTTACCTCCTCGTCGTACGACCTCTGCCTTGCAACCCGAGATTTTCTCCTAACTGTACCTCCGCCTCTTCGAGAACGGTGCCAACGTTCCGCGTCCTCGTCACCGCCACCAGAGTTACCCAAGTCCCCTGTGAGCTCGGGATCTGTTCGCCATTTATCAGACCATTAATTTGTCTCGGTATTTTCACGACCGCGGGATTAGTCTAATCCGTTAATCGTTGAGACGCGGTTCTGTGCTTTCTATTATCACGTTTGCACGACCGATTTCGATTTCACGAATTTTATTCAAAAAGTTATTAGCTAAAGTTAGAAAACGAAAGGCGAAAAAATTTGCATGTAAGGAGGCTGCTAAAGTTGAATAAAAATCAACAAGAACTGTTGAGATATAGAGTTCATTTTTTGGTGGTATTTGTTTTTTTGTCAAAAACGAGCGTTTAGAATAGTATAAGTAAAGTAAAATGCAGTGTCGTTTTCCTTTCAGACACCCTATTACATGCTTGAAATCACTGACGCAAACATCTGATACAGAGATCTCAAACTGGCAGGAAGGAGACTGTTTGAAGAGGACTAAGTGCACAAACAACAACCCCCCAAGACATACTTGATCTACATTTTCTTGTCTCTCAAACCAATAGACATGGGTGAACAGTGAACAGAATCATCCCTCGAAATACGATTTACGATATTGTAAGACGAGGGAAGGTGTAGTAGGGGTTATCCATATTATGTATGTATGTACATTGTACATCTTGGTCCTCGAATTGAAGGGAACAGTTTTTTAAATACCGGTGTATCATTACATTACCTTGTTATCTTGCTCATCCCATCCACATCGGAGGGAAATTTGATAGCAACGATAAGGGTTGGAGAAAGAGAGTTCTTCACCCCATTATAGAGACGGGAGACTAGAGATTTAAACACAAAGCTTACCTCCCGAAGGTGTTTGCTTCGAGGTTCTTTGGGGTGGACTGTTGGCCCTCACCCTATCGCCTCTGTCGTTTCTCTCGATCCTTTCACCCTGCTCATTTCTTTCACTTCTTTCACTTCTTTCACCTCTCTCGCTTCTCTCGCTTCTCTCGCCTCTATCACTGTGATGACGTTCCGGTGATCCACCTCTCGATTTACTTCGCCATTCCAGTTCACGCTCCCATCTTAACTCCTCGCAACGCTCTCCTGCAACCTTCCGAAACTACAACATTACAACTACGGTTACGGGCCAGAATTAGGGACACCACCACACGTATGGCAAATGGAAGCAAGCTCTGCACACAGGGAATATACCTATAGGTTTACTTTCGTCAGCTCGGTTACACACCCATGTATAATATATGGCCTTAAACTTTTCAAAAATCTATTACTTCGTTTGATTTTGGATTTGGACTATTTATTATTCGGGAATCTAATCGAACACGAGAAGATAAAAGCAGGATGCGTCGGTCGGTATTTGGTAACAGAAATACAGAATCGATCTATACCCATTATGGTGTGCCAAAAATAAAAAATTCAAACGCATCTGAAGATTCCGGTAGAGCATTTTAAACAGAATATCTCAGCCAAATATGAGCTCTTAATATTGATATTTAGAACTGCCTAACTCAGTTTTCCCATTTTTGATTTGAATAACATGTGAAAAAAAAATCGGAAAATTTTCTGAATTGTTTTTTCTCGTAAACGGCTTGATTGAGAAAATATCTGAAGACAGATTCTTATAGGAAATTTCACGCTCTATAAAAAAGTACTCAGATAAAATTCTCCTAACTCTCACCGATTAAGAGATATTCGCCTATAAACATTGAGTCATAGCGTCATGGAGACATTTGACTCTGGAAAAAACAATTTTTTTTTTCAACCACGCATCAAAATTTCGGTAGAGCATCTCAAATAGAATATCTCAGCCAAATATGAGCTCTTAATAATAATATTTAGAACTGCCTATTTCAGTAACTAAAATTCGTAACTAAAATTAGTAACTAAAATAGGCAGTTCTAAATATCAATATTAAGAGCTCATATTTAGCTGAGATATTCTATTTGAGATGCTCTAACAGAATGTTGATGTGCGTTTGAATTTGTTTTTTTTTTTGGCACACCCTAATACCCGTGTATAGTAATGACTAATGATGATTTCAATTACCTCCAAGCTGTTCTGATTCTTTTCTCAAATAGTCAAGTTTAGACTGACTGATTCCAATCAGAAGTTGAGCTCAGATATAACTAGCAACAGATGAGTAGGTATGGATCGATTTTGGGTCTGCGGAGATTATACATATAGTGCGATAACCACAGTATAAGGTGTAAAACACGTAAATATGTCAATCGCACATTCAACAATACTGGCGTATATTCGATTTTTATAACATAATACAACGTCATGTAGCATCGGTTGTATAATAATGGATAGGTAGTACATTTAACGAACGTGCAACGCGATCACAAATACCTCATATTTCATATAATACCTTGGGGGTATATAGACGAACACAAAAGCACAACGTAACAGCTACTTGAAATTTCATAATCGTAAAATCGAACACACAGGATGTTGGCACATTATTATATAATAATATGAAAAACGATTACAGAAAACCGAGTTGAAATTTCATTTTGACAAATTAACATTTTACTTATGTAACCGGAGCTGACGCATACACATATAATATATATAGGGAATGAATTAAGACAATTAATAATAAGCAGTGTCAAACATTTATTATGTGTTCTACACTTTGATATATACTATATTAGTATATATAGTAGGTATGTATATGTATTTATCGATTATCGAACATATAATACCGCGGGTCGTCGTACGTTGAACAATGAATAACGCTACATCCGCATATCTGCTTACCTTTTCCAATTCTTTAAGGCTTGCAGGAGATACATCAGAGTGTCGTCTCAATTCTGGACTTCTTGGTGGTGCCAAACCACTGGCAAGTCCTCCGGTGTGATTTCCGGCCTGACAACCAAGCCTTGCATCACTGTGCCTTCTTTGAAGTGCTTCAAGGACTGGGACGTCAAGTAATGAGTCAGTCGATTCCTGAGTTACGACTGGCTGTCCTCGAGAAGCAATTTTTCGACGACAAACACTACATCGCCATGTGGACTGTGGGGGATGATCATCGTGATAATCGGGGTGAAGCAGAAGAAGAAGAAAAAAAAAAGGAAATTTAACGGTTTTCAGACTCACTGCATCGTCGGTTTCAGCAGTCGTTGAATATGAGGCACAATCTTCGCAGACTTTATGCTGACACTCGTTGCAAGTCCTGGAGAAGTCGTCGGGCTTAAATGACTTTAGGCAAACCCGACAAGCCCCTGTTCTACTCGCTGGTCTTCCGGGCTCAGGTTTTCTGTTAGAGAGATTTTTGGGGAAAGAAAAATGAACAAACACTTGTACATTTACAGTGGCTCTTCTCACTCACTAACTCACTCTTTTGTGCTGCGTGAGTCAAGCTCTCTAGAAAACCAATTCTTTCGAGTGTACTGGGGGGAAAAATAAAAGAACGAACAAGAAACGACTACTTCTTGCTTATAAGGATGAGATTTATCCTCCATGAATTTTGTAAAAAAAAAAAAAAAAAAAAAAAAACACTAATCTTTTTCATTTCATTTTATTTTTCAAACCATATTGTCATTAATTTTCCTTTACACCTAAACCCTGGTGACAATATCAAATTTATAATGCTAGTGTTTTCGTCAAACGAAACGATTTATCGATGAAATTTCAAATTTGATTAATGGATTCGCGCGGAAGATCTGGCTGAAATTGGGTATATAGCCATAGCCTTGACACGATACACAGTTCAATTTGTACCGGGTACCTATTCAAGGATTTTTTAGTGATACAGGGAGATTCAGGTTGAGCGAGCGATATTTGGGAGTAATGGTCCTCGTCAAATTTGAAGACTAAATTTCCTTTACCAAAAATTCGTAGGCACAATAGTTTCCGAGCTACGAAAGATCTTAGTTTACCGATCACATAATTATAGAATTTATAGATGACTCAGACTGGGCCGATCATGAGTGTAAGTTGAGCGGTGCCCAGTCTATATTATGCGACCTATACGCTCCGCGATTGGTCGACTAAGATATTCCGTAGCTCGGAAACTATCGGTCCCTCGAATTTTCGGTAAAGGAAATTTAGTCTTGAATTTCGTTGTGGAATCTACTCTAAAAATATGACCCTTTAAATTTGAATTACCCTGTATACACAGATAGCATGGGACTTTGGGTGGCTGAAATATCGTGAAATGTAAGTTGAAAGGAAAACTTACGGCTTGGGTGGTTCGACTGGTGAAGTTTCTTGTTTAGGCTGAATGTCTTCTACTGGGGTTACTTTAGCCGGGGTTAATTTCGTGACTGAAATAAGATAAAGGTAATACCCTGCGTTAATTAATGGTGTTAACGAGAAAACAGAAAACAGACCAAAATGAAAAAAAAAAAAAAAAAAATAATAAATAAATAAATAAAAATAGAAGAAAAAAGAACAACTTCTTCACATAAATCCTTGTGTATTCAGTTCCCAAAAACTTGTTGCTACTTAGGCAGGTAGTTACATACCTAGGTATGTATACCGTATACGTATACATAGGTACATAATGTTTCATTATCATTCTAGCTATGTGGTAGGTATATATTCTCCCTAAAACTTTCTCTCACATTGTACACATACACACACAAACTAATTAAATCCTGATTAATCTCTCGTTTCCAGATCCACGCCGACGATAATACTGATTAAATAATTACGTTGTCAGTTGTAGTTAATATAAAGTTAAGACATAGTACATGAATTAAAATGAACATTAAATTTCTAGCTTCGAAGACAACAATATTAGTAATACCTAATTATTGATTTAATGCCCATCCCTAGTCGCCCACCTCCTTTTGGTCGAAATGTGTCACATTTCGATTATTATCCGAGCCCAGACGTGAAAAACGCAAAAAAGGCCAACTTAGCGCAAATTCTATTTCAATTTCGAACACATACGTCCGAAAAAATGTTCGTTTTGTTCGAAAATAGAGTTCACAGATGGTTTTTACATTGTTCGCCGAGGAAATCGAATTCGAATAATTTTTTAACAATGTAAAAACCATCTGTAGACTCGATTTTCGCAAGAAACGAACATTTTTTTGGACGTATATGTTCGGAATTGAAATAGAATTTGCGCTAAGTTGGCCTTTTTTTGCGTTTTTTACGCCTGGGCTCGGATAATAATCGAAATGTGACACATTTCGACCAAAAGGAGGTGGGTAACTAGGGATGGGCCTTAAGTTTTCAAAAACGATAATGTACATCAAGCAATTAATAATGAATTTCGTTTTGAGACGCAAGATTTCAGAATACACCTAATAACGAAATTTCAAATTATTGGATAAAAGTTTGGATATTCCATTATTCGAAGAAAATTTTATTCTTTTTCTTTCTCTTTTCTTACATTTAGGTATATTCTTACTCTCTTCGTTCAAGCGAACTTGAAGCTTTCACAAAGACGACGTAGCTGGTATTTTTCATCTGGTATACCTACCAATCTGTGCTATATAGTTACGCGAGACGGGGTTTGAAGCTGTTATTTTTATCAGAGAGAGAGAGAGAGAGAGAGATGAAGAAAGAAAGAAAGAAAGAAAGAAAAAGACAAGATGAAGAGAAAGTAAAAATAAAATAAAAAAAATCAGTAAAAAAAAAAAAAAAAAAAAAAAAAAAAACATCGAAAAGAAAAGAAAAGAGAAGAAGAGAAGTTTTTCTTTCAACTTCTGTGACCGTATAGTATAGTATACTATATGGAGTGGCGAAAACACGTATATAGGCGAACTTTGAAATAAAATAAAATTTCTCTTTCGTTGGGGTAGGTTTTTTTTTTTTTTTTTTTCTCTCTCTCTTATTTCTTCTCATACTTATATTCGTTATTTATATCTATTCTTAAAAAAAGTTACCTTACTCAAGATGAAAAAGAGAGAGAGAGAGAAAGAAAAAGAAGAAAACCCAAAAAAGAAAAAAGCACGTTCGCGCTTTTCCATTGAGCAAAAACGTGAGGGATTAAACCTATGGGATGAAAATTGTTTGATCATTTATAATAATATATGTTATTATATATTTGTTATACCTATAGGTTTCGCTCACGCAAAGATTTATGAAACAGTAATGGCTACTCTAAACAGTAATTCAAGTGCTTTCAGAAATTGAAAGCACAATGAAGGTTACTCGTTAAAAATTGACGGCTCTGAGACCTCGGCTCTGGTGGGTTAAGTCCTTGATATTGGGGGTTAGCAGTCGAGGGTTAACCCAGCTGGTTCCACAAATACTCCCACGATTTCAGAGAGGACTTATTCGCCAAGCCTTTCCCCCCTCTCGTCCCTTATACCTTATCCCTTATCCCTTATCCCTTATATCCCCTTTCCCTCCTCTCCTATATAGGCATCGATTTGATGAAACGTAATCTCAACTTTGAATGTCACCCCTAAATTGTCCTGCCTTGTTAATAAACGATAATAGAAAACGTATATATACGGTGATAATTAATCAGGGTACCTTTTTTGAATTCTTTTTTTTTTTTTGTTACTTACATGTTAAATGATCCAGTTCTTAATAAACAGGATTAGAAATATTCAATTGAAGATTATCTTAAATCTACTATCAATATATTCATAAAAGCTATATACGGATTCTGTTGCGAGAGACATTTCTCATTGAATACAATACTACTACACTCAGAAAAAGTTCTTGTTGCCACAACCAAAATTTGGATTATTATATGGACAATCACATTTTTTTGTTCAGTCAACCAAAAAATGTTGTTGGAATAGCCAAAATTTTGTTAGGACAACCAATCTACAGATGGTCTACAAAATTTTGGCTACCCCAACGAAATTTTTGGTTTACTGAACAAAAAATGTGATTGTCCATGTAATAACGAAATTTTGTTTGTGTCAACGAGACCTTTTTCTGAGTGTATACTGCAGTACGAATCTATATATACAGGGTGAATTAAGTCTAACGTCCGAACACTTTGGAGCAGCGTTGAGGTGGCCGCGATTTCGGCGCGCATGTAAAATCCTATGCGTGCAGCCGAAGTCGCGGCCACCTCAACCCTGCTATGCGAGTGCTCGTCCGTTAGATTTAATTCACCCTGTATATACGTCGACAGGTATATATATACTATCATACCTACAGTAATTTCGAAAACCCGATTATGATGTCAGTCTATTCGCAATATAATGTACTACAATCTTAATTGAAATCTATACGAAATTTGTAAACGTCTGACGAAATACATGAACCTATATATTATATAATATTATGTATATATATATTCCGTCAGCTGAAATTGAATAAGTTAAGTATAAGGATCGCTGAATTCTTCCGTATAAATTCTGAACGTCCAAAGTTGTTTGGATATACTACCGTATTACCAAAACGTTATTATAATTTGATAATCAGATCCCTAAGGTTGTTTTACAATTTTAATACAACAGAGTGAAAACCGGGAACGAGCTGCAGATAACGGGGAAAAATTTATACTATACCGCACCGGTATACAAAAATCCTTATTCTCAGTTTTTTTTTTTTTTTTTTTTTAAACCCTGCTACACTACACCCAGTCGAGTTTTCAAGCTTAAGGGGTTAATCCCAACGAAGAGTAGCGGTACGCTTAGAGATTTTTCGTTTTTTTTATTTATTTTATGCTTCTTTTCTTTTCACAAACAATTTCATCACCACTTGCAGCAAACTAGTACTAATTGATAGTGTCGGCCTACTTTTACCACAAACGCGTTTCCCAAGAATCTTTCACAACATTTTCTGAGAAGTTGAGTTTTTTTAGACAAAAAAAAAAAAAACCACTCAAACTGATTACACTCTCATATCTCATATACCATACCATTTATGCTAAGCGAGTATAATGTAGAAAGAGGTAAAAAAAAAAATACTGTGTATAATGAAAAATATTGTTCAAAATTGTGTGAGCGCATGAGATATTATGAAACCGCGCGGTGTTTAAACGTTAGTACTAAAAGTCACTTTAACATCCCCTACCGCAACTCGCACCCTAATTCGAAACAATATTCAACGAATGTCTGGGTGCAGGTAATTATATATGCAGAACTTAGTTTGCAAATGAGAAATCGGATCGATCCTATACAGAGTTCAGGGTTTTCGTTAAGGGTGAAAGCAAGGATCCTGCGAGATGTTGGGGTAAAGTAAGGCAAGGGACCTATATAGGTATAAGGTGCAGGGGATAGAACCTCGACTGTGGGTCGACTATATATCTGGTATAAGCACGGGACCACAGAAGCGTTGATTTGAGCTTGTGGTGTCAAGTGAGCTCTGGAAAACCTCGACTAACGACGAGGCGTTATTTTACCACCCTAGTCCCCGTCCTCGTCCCCCCGTTCCCGTCCCCTCTTTACTTTTCCACCCCCGTTAGCTCCTGCAAGGGGCCCCAATTTACATTTCAGTAGAAATCGAAAAATCGCACCCTTGTGTCAAGTAGGCAGATAGGCTGCAGGTACAAACCATGGCGGTATAAGCCATGGCAAATCGTTAGCCACCCTTACCACAGAATTATCAAGATAGCTCTGACTCGCTTGCCGTCCCCCCGGTGAGGGGGCCTTATTTCTAAATGAAATTTTTCCACACGAAGAATCTTTGATGTACACATGATCGGCACTGTGTCTGCGTGATGCTGCACGTGAAATTTTATACATCCCCGCTGCTGGCTTTGAGATAGATTTTTACCCACCCTTATCACTCGGTGAGAAAAATTGAGATCGACTGAAGCTATATTATATATATATATAGAGAGAGAGAGAGAGAGAGAGAGTAAAATGCGGCTGCGCATAAAACACGGTGAGATTTTCTAATTTAGATTCCGGCTAATTTAAATCCTCATCCCTCGCGTTCCTTGACTTTCATCTCATCACCCCCGCGCGCGTGCAGATAGAACACTGCGGTCTTTCTTCACTTAGACATACCGGAAACTCGACGATCTCTTCATTAACTACTCTGAATTTCAATTCTATCTCATTTCTTATTCCTACCACGAACTAGATCGACTCTTCTTCAGTTAATCATCGCACCCACGCAGTGTTATTTATTCTTAAAACTTATTTGATGCTACCAAAAACAGACTAGAAGATCAAACAACTTTCGGGTCACCCCTGCAACGAAGATGAAAACCGAAATAACGCACCTTTACCTATTTACATACATATATGATAAATAAACCTTATATACCCATACTAGCAAACAGTCCTTGGACTTATATGACCTCAAGGGTTGACTAGCCAATCTTGAATCAATACATCAATCAATGGTGTCTTAGGAGGAAAAAATAAAAATCGTTGCTGCTACGACAGTATAGAACAAACTCCTGAATTATATGTATGTATGAGTTCAATTGATCGCATGCAGCATAGGGTAGATTATATTGTACATATACATACAAACGTCGGAAATAAAACCGTGGAAATTATTTATCACTGTAGGTATATTTATACACGTAGGTGTATAAATTATTCAGATCAGATCACGATCGCATCCGCATCTGTTCGATATTCCGAACCGATACTAAAAAGTGCGTCGTATGTATGGTGATACTATACCAGGCGATTGTCTTAACTATTTATTATCTCGATTAGACGTGGAATTGAAGCTATAGAGTGCAGGGTATCAAATTTTTTTTATTTTTTTTTTTTTATTCTCCCTTAGTAAAAATTTCAACGTTTATAGAATCGAAACCCCTGGGTTCGCGTAATCCCTCCCGGACCTATTCAACCGATTACAGATATATTCTCCTAAAGGCTTTTGAGTTCGGTATACGAAAACGATTCCGGCCTGTAATGGAGCATAATTCCTCGATTGAGATAAGAACTTGAGAGAACCAAGGCAGACCTTGAACCATTATCTAAGCCCCGTTTCTAACCGAGATCTTCGTATTCTTATTCCCTTTTTTTTCACTCGAAGTATAGATCTTGACTTAAGTTACACTTTGAGGAATCTACACATAGGATAGGCAGTCTTCTATATTACGACTTACTTATCGAGGATTCGTATTATACATCTATCATATCGATGCCCGATACGAATAACAGCACATTTCAGATTCTGGGTGAAAAAGAGCACGTTTCAAATCCCGGGTGGAAAAGAGTACATTTCAGATTCCGGGTGGAAAAGAGCACGTTTCAGATTCCGAGTGAAAAAGAGCATGTTTCAGATTCCGGATGGGAAAGAACACGTTTCAGATTGAAAAGGAAAAATAGCACGTTTCATATTCACTTGAAAACTAGCACAATTCAGGCGAAGCGAATATCACTCATTAGTAAGTGTCAGGTAGGTTTATTATGAAATTGGAAATGTACAATTATGCACAAAAACTCGATTCAATTTTATCATTGAATGATTAATTCAATCTTATAATAAACCTACCTGACACTTGTTAATAAGTAATATTCGGTTCAACCTGAATTGTGCTACACGGAGAAAAATTTATAGTAAATTTTCTCATACTCATATAGTAGTTGTGTCATATACTTTCAATATGACAATTGTTCCTATACTTTATACCTAATGTCACCATGAATATAGGAATGTCTTTCTCACATTCATGGAACATTGAGTATAATGTATCGGAACGATCGTCATATTGGACGTATATGACACAACTACTATATGAGTATGAGAAAATTTACTATAAATTTTTCTCCGTGTAGTTTTCGAGTGAATCTGAAACGTGCTATTTTTCATTCTCAATCTGAAACGTGTTCTTTTCCATCCGGAATCTGAAACATGTTCTTTTTCACTCGGAATCTGAAACGTGCTCTTTTTCACCCGGAATCTGAAATGTGCTCTTTTCCACCCGGAATTTGAAACGTGCTCTTTTTCACCCGGAATCTGAAATGTGCTGTTATTCGTATCGAGCGTCGATATACAATGCACTGCGGGATTAAATGGGGTGGAAATTACCTATACAGCTGTTTAAACTCAGGTGGAAAAGGTTTGAAAAGCTCTGCAGTCTTACGCATCAATGATTGAAAATAGTAAATATCTGCAATGTGAATATAATATGACGGTAGGAAAATTACGCACCATTTCCGGTCACCGTCATTAGCCCGCTTCCAAGTTGCCGCAATTTGCTAAATGTTGTACCACTCTCTTCAAGGGTTACGGATCCTGTTGATCCGGGCTCTGGCTGCGTGGTGACCATCTTTAAAATAAGAGACAAATATTAAAATTTTATTCAAAAGATTTGTGACACGGGGAGAAATTTTTTTTTTTTTTCACCAAAAATACAAATTTATGATATCTATATAGGTAGTGTACACTATATACTCAAAATCCCTAAACCAATGTAAAAACAACTCGAGTCGAGCTTCTGCAGGGTATTTCGAAGTTCGTATATAGGTATACTGAAGAAAAGCTGCGAAAAGGTTTTTGTCGACTCGACGTTCGAAACTAACTTATGAACTTTGGGGACCTCGAAGTTTTGGGAGGAATATTAAAAGGGTAGGTATAAAAAAAAAAAAAAAATAAATAAATAAAAAAAAAAATGTTTTACCAGAGTTTTTGAAAACTTGACTAAAATTTCATACTTCATTGTATTTTACAGCGAACGATCGTTCTGAGAAGTTTAAAAAAAAAAAAAAAAAAAAAAAAAGGAAAAAATACGTATAATATTTATAATCGATGTAATTATTTCAATATTGCATTTAATACCAATGAAGAAATTGAAAAAATCTTAACAATAAGTTCATGACACGCGGTTACGCTATATATTGTGGTAAGGCAGCGTAAAATATTATCCGGTAAACATGACGGGGGGATGGTGGACATTGCGGATCATAACTCGGAAGTAGCTGTGTGTACAGTATAACAGACCATAACTTACTGGCAGTTAAGAGTTAACTACCATGTTTTGTCGTCTTATATGGTCGGTACTCGGTATAATAAACCGCGAATCAGTTTTACCACTTGGAAAATAAGAATAGGGTATGTAAAAAATAAAAAAAAAAAAAAGAGTGGACATCATTTCGTTGTTGAACGTTTACCAGAATTTTGTAGCAACGATTTTAGTTAATATTAAGTAGATATTAAAGTGTGCAAAAAAAAAAAAAAAATTCAAACGCACATGAAGATTCCGGTAGATCATTTTAAACAGAATATCTCAGCCAAATATGAGCTCTTAATATTGATATTTAGAACTGCCTAACTCAGTTTTCCCATTTTTGATTTGAATAACATGTGAAAAAAAATCGGCATATTTTTTAATTGTTTTTTTCTAGTAAGCGGCTTAATTTAGAAACTATCTGAAGACAGATTCTTATAGGAAATTTCACGCTCTATAAAAAAGTACTGAGATAAAATTTTCCTAACTCTCACCGATTAAGAGATATTCGCCTATAAACATTGAGTCATAGCGTCATGGAGACATATGACTCTGGGAAAAACAATTTTTTTTTTTCAACCGCGCATCAAAATTTCGGTAGAGCATCTCAAATAGAATATCTCAACCAAATATGAGCTCTTAATAATGATATTTAGTACTGCCTATTTCAGTAACTAAAATTCGTAACTAAAATTAGTAACTAAAATAGGCAGTTCGAAATATCAATATTAAGAGTTCATATTTGGCTGAGATATTCTATTTGAGATGCTCTACCAGAATGTTTTTTTTTTTTTTTTTTTTTTGCACACCCTAGTAGATATGCAAATAATTGCACTTTGATATTTCCATTTTTTTATTTTTTTTTCGTTCTGGTGGAGAAAAGCACAACAGTTCAAGGCTAATTTTGAATCATTCAATTGGCACGAATGAATTTAATTTCACAATCCATCAATCACTTTATACTTCGCAGTACAATTATTTCCCGTCTCTGAACCAAGTTCGTAATAAGCTATAACTTTTGTAATATCCTGTCGCAGAATTAATTTCAGAGTAGTGTGTAAAAGGGCGTAAAGAAGGCCACATATATATATATATATAAAGTATATATGATATAGGTATACCTACATACTTTATATAAATAAAACAATTTCCGTACACAGGAATTGAAAAATTAAGGACGACTAATTACTTTCATATAACAATATGAAAGCGAAAAATCATAATGAACAGATATGGTAGGTCGATCCATAAAAAGAGGCCGGTATATGACCCATATAATATATGACCCGGATCCTGCAGTGCAGGATGAACGACTAATGATCGGAAGTATCGGATCCCCAATCAGGGAAAAGAATAATTCGTTAGCGAGATAATAAAATAATTCGTAACTGACGGGGGTGGTAACACGGTAGGAAGATATACGATGTGAACATAAAAATGAAAAAAAAAAAAAAAAAAAAAAAAAAACCCATTACCAGTATAGATATGTATGGAAAAGCTGAGGGCGGGATGATTTTCAGCATCCATTGAAAACTACAGGTGTGAAACGGAGACGAAAATTCGTGTCGTCGTTATTTTTTCTATATTTCATCATAAATTAAGAATGAAAAGAAAATCATTAGAAATTTATTTTGACTAAAATTTAAGCTTGATCCGTTTTGTGAAAATCAAAGTGAAAAGCCCATGAAGACATCGAGACAGTAAACGTTTGAACATTCATATTTTGAAATTTGTGAGTAATAAAAATTTGGAAAAAATACTCAACCACTATAATGATCATTAATATACCTACCTACTATACGAGTCAATGAATGTGGAAAAAAATTTCTACAAAAATCGGAATTACGAGTGGATGATGATTCGAGACGGAATTTCTCATGCGTACCTAACATGTATTGTATGCGGAGGAAAAAATTATGAGATCGAACATGTATATAGGTATATGAATGAAAAACGGAAAGTCATTTTAACCCTTCAGAGTTGGGGTTGGATTATGGTTGGAAAAAGGGGTAGGTATAGCAAAGTCCATTATCCCCAACATACAAAATCCGGAATAGCCGCGTTGTACAGATATCGGAGATTCGGTGAAAAGATATAAAGGGAAATTGTGGAATGCCGGAGGTTTAAATATCCTATAAAAAGGCGAAATTTTTTTTATTTTTTGTTTTTTTCATTTTTTTCCCCTATTTTTCTCTCTTCGTTGCGAACATGCATTAGTTCTCGGAACATTTTATCCGCAGTGATTTTTGAGTTTTCATAATATCGGGTACTATAAGCTCGCTAGTAGAACACTGACGAAATTTTCTGCATCTATGATTATATAAGATGACGCAGCATCCAACAGCTAATATAAGAGATTCCGGTAGCTAGATTAAAGCGATGTGTCCATGTCGACGGACACATTGAATATGAGATAAAAATCTAGCTTCAAAGGGTTGGCCCATAAAGAATTGAGGTAAAAATGTTGAAAAATTTGAAAGCCTTTGAAATTCGTCCAATTTACATATTATCACTGTGGTATGTAGGTAGTATAATTTATATTAAACTGGCGAATTTCACTCGAGCTTTATGAAACGCAAGTGAATCGAGAATATAGAAAACTGAGGAAAGAATAGCGTTCGCGGTATAAGAAAATCTGGCGATAGTTATTCCGGATAAGCGAGTAAACTGATATAATATATTCATACTCAGAGTGAAGGTGAAATTATGAAAGCGAAAATAAGCTGATTGTGAGTCGTAAAAGTGAAACGATCACTTTGCGCGTCTAGAATTATACATCCGAAGAGCCTGCGTTGAATTTATAATTTCTTTTAATTTTCTCATCCGGTGGGGGACACCGGATCAACGAGCTTTTGCTCGCTCGCATATAATGTTTAATTGTCACACGGAAAAAAAAATAATTTTTGCTGAATTTACTATGTTGAGCAGCTGCATATAGGACAACACTTTTTTGTAGTAGAAATTAACAAAATTCTAGTATTTGGTATATAGGAGCAAAAGTAAATTTCAATGTCCTAGTGAGTAAATGTTACCACAATTGTTGTCATTTCTACTGGAAAAAAGTGTGGTCCTATATCCAGCTGCTCATTTTTTTTCCGTGTAGGTTTTTTGATATCAGAATTTAGAGATTATAGTCACTCACCTTCTTCATGAAGGACATAACGTTGGTAGGCAACATCTTGCCGGATTATTGTTTATCGTTTATAAAAATCGAATACAGTTGTAGCTTCGAAGGTATATAATATAGAGTGTAAAAATTCCTCCTTTTCTCTTATATATGTGCGTAATTTCAGGCCGACAAAAAAACCAGTGCTTCCTCCTTCTTCTTCACACCGTCTGGACAAGCTGATAATCCTTAATGAACCGCATCTGCCCGTGCGGGAAGATTTTCCTCATAAAAAGCATGCCGAGTCTGTAAAGAGAATAAAGAAGAATTAGGGAATATTAACAATTTTTGACCAAATTATATCACTTTTCGATACTAGTGCGCAAAATTGTTTATTTTCGGACGATTGTGAAAGTTTTTCGCCCGAGCGAAACAACGGTGACAATCACACGAGTCGAGAATGATATTTTTCACGTGTATTGGATTTTGTTATTTTAACACAACGCGCGTTAAGTTGAATTTTAAGCGTACGCAAAATCGAACTTTACGCACAGCGTGTTGAAAATACAGTTTTTGTAACACTGTATGGAAAGTTCTTACTTTGTGTACCGAAAATTGTACGCAAAATAACAGATTCCTGATGATCTCTACAAAGTGTGCGGGAATGTTGATTCCCGCACATTGATCCATTCAAAGTGTGCGGGAATCAACATTTCCGCATGATTTACCTATGCGGGAATGTTTATTCCCGCACACTTCGTCGATTTATCCGCATGCGGATCATACACAAAGTGCGAACTTCCATACAGTGTTACAATAAATGGTATATGAACTAGTGCGGTTTCCGCACTAGTATCATAATATACTAATTTCACGAATCAACAATCATAATCTCCGACTATCTAATCGTGAGACTTTGTTTTTCCTGCGGAATATTCTCTAGCTGTTGGTGTATAATTTCGGAGTGTTAGATAGGCAGATAGTACTCTGTTATACCCCTGGGTTAATCGAGATGCAGAAACCAGCTCCTTCCGGCTATAATCCTAATTCTCATGCGGAAGCCAGAGAGGGAGGTTTCGCAGAGCACTAGACCTCTCGGAGGAGTAGGTACGTATATAACCGCACGGTTTAGCACGCAGTAATCATTTCAGGGCTCGAGGGTGAATTAGCCACCCAGCAGGCTGAGAATTTGCGGATAATAAATAGAGTTAAAGAGAGAATTACTAAACTACGTACTCAGGCTGAGGCTCTTTTCTCATTTTTACATTTTTTTTTATCTTTTTATTTATTTATTTTTTTCATGATAATCTCTGACGACAATTACCAGGAAATTAATGAAACAATTTTCTCAACCCTCTCTAAGATTACGTAAAAACTATCGAGTTAATTCATCGGTTCGGTATTATACTAGGCGATGATTAATATTTGCACTAGGAAATGAGGAGAACGAGTAAACATTAAAACGCGAAAAGATGCTCTGAGAGAGAAAGAGAAACAGATAGAGGCGATACGTAATACTAAGGATCTATCGCTTGAAACGTCCTGATCGATAAAAAGCGGAATTTAATTTCCAGTATTCCGTTCATTTTTTTTTATTTTTTTTATTTTTTTTTTCTTTTATCGAACGTTCAATCAATAATCCATGAGATGTATGAGTGATCGAATGGACTACTTCGACATGAAGATATATGACAATATGGTAAATCGAGTATAACTATGCAAATCTTGAGTTTGAAGATGAAGGAAAGGGATGATGACAACGAAAAAAAAAAAAAATACAACAACAACAACAAAGTGAATAAAAAATGTAAAAAAATAAATCAAAGAAAGATAAACTGAATCTCTCTATAATAAAAAGAAACGAAACTGTCCCCACAGTCTGTTCAGACCGTAATACACAATATACACCAGCCCCCCTCCTCCCTTAAGGGAATGGAAATACCAGATGGAGGTACACTCCGAATACGACTTGCCAACGACCCGGTGCTCGCGACAACGAGGAGGAGAGTTCAGACCCAGATCGATACTCGATTATTGCAGGTGTATGTGGGGGTGTATTGGACCTTAGCTCAACATTTCGAAGAGAAGAAGAGAACGGGGATAACTGGGGCTAGAAGTTGGGGAGGGTTAAAGGAGGGCGCTGTTCTTCCAGGTGGTGCGATTGAATCGACCGCAATATCCGCCCCTGAACTGTTTCCGATACCGCTTTTAGTCTATGTCATACATATTGGGACACATCGTATATAGCTAATTGCCAAAGATATGATAAACTCTGCATGGGAGAACCTGCATGCAGGAAAGGTATAATCATCATCCAAACGCGATATGGACAATCCTTATAAGTCGTGTGACTCTGCAGGAATAAGAGAAAAGTAAATGTCGTTTTTTTTTGTTTTTTTTTCAGACGAAAATTGGGGATTATAAAAGTTTTCATGGTATATATATATATACATCACAACTAACCGGGTATCTTATTCGCGGTTTGAGCAGAGCTTTAAATTTAGGTTGATTAAAGCCAGAGGGCCCGAGGGGGTATAGAATGGAATGAGAATGAAAAAAGAAAAAAGTTTTAAGACATTTTACTTACATCGAGAGTGACAAATGGTTTTTAAAAATGCGGAAATGTAATTATCAAGGGCTTAAAAAGGGATGCTTTGCAAAACTCGCATATTTTAATTTTTACGGCTTATATAATATACATCATATATATATATATATATGTATAGCTTTGTAACGCGTTTATTAAATGAATCGTGAATAATGGTCTTTCGATATAAGTTAGACCATGAAACTTTATCGGATGGTGTGGGAAGATGGTGTTTATATACCCTAACAGCTGAATTTAATTGATGGTTTATTAGCTAATATACGCGGGGAGGAAACAAATGACGCAAAGTTATACTGACTGATAATCGAGCGGTCATCACTTTCTCCCTTATCCATGTCGCGCGTCATCCCTTAGGATGATAAATACCCGGATCCGCAAACCCCCCCCCCCGAGGGTTTTCTGGGTGTACCTATAATACATCTGGGTAGATAAATTCTACGGCTTAATTCGGATAAGTACAATTCCGTGAACTCCCAAGCTCTCTTATACCTTACTGTGCGTTCATTATCGTTAGTTCAATTAAGATTATCAACGCGCGAGTTTTAGGATAGTATAGTAATCCTACCACCCACCCTTATGCAGGATATACCTACTATTCGAAAAATGAATGAACACACGGAGAAAATTTTATAGGAGAGATTCCCATACTACGTATAGTTGCGGTGGGATATACTTGTAATATGGCGATCGTTCCTATACTGTATACCAAACATCACCACGAATATAGGAATGTCTTTCTTATTTTCATGGAAAATTAAGTACAAGTATCGGAACCATCGCCATATTGCAAGTATATCCCACCGCAACTATACGTAGTATGGGAATCTCTCCTATAAAATTTTCTCCGTGCATTTATTTTTTTTTTCTTTTTTATTTTAACAAATAAAATGGGCATTTTCAACCCCACTTGTTTTAGCTTTCTTATATACGGATACGGCCAGTCTTAATAAAGAACGAGCCCAAATGCCCAGGGGTTGGTATAACCCCGTAGGGAGCCTACGGAGACCCGGGAGCCCCGGGAATCCCCGAATTGAATTAACACAGGGCAAACTAGCAAACTACTCCTACAGATGACCGTTCTTCCATCTAAGTCTCGTGTGTATATGTCTGACTTTGGGAAGGTTTTATCATTATCACCGTTGCCCTCGCGGTTCTCAGCGTTTTAACTTTTCCCTAATTTCTATCCTTTTCCCCCTAGTATTTCCCCAATTCTTATTGTATTCTTTTATCTGACCCAGCTCGGTTACTCGTTGGCTAAATCAAGCCTCATGGCTCGGGCTAAACTACGGTCAATTTAACCACCGAACCGTTAGGTCCGCTCTTTCGGGTCCCTCTAACTGATCGAGTGTATTCATGTATACTGGCCATGATTCGGGTGAGCGAATCCCGCACGTGGGGATATAAATTTTTTTTTTTTTACAAACCTTGCAGCACCAGTAGCCGCGCAGCTAAATTCTGTTATGTATCAATTAATTGAACAAATTGTTTCTCCCATATCCCCACACATACTGCGACATTAAATGAGGAAAAAATAACGAATTTTTTTCATCCACTATGTATACAGGGTGATTCAAATTCAATGGTAGATATTTTTAGGGTATAAGATTCCTCGTCAAATTTTGAGACTAAATTTCCTTTACCAAAAATTTCAGGGTAGAATAGTTTCCGAGTTACGAAAGATCTTAGTTTACCGATCACATATAGAACCTAGTAGGTGACTCAGACTGGGCTGATCATGAGTGTAACTTGAGCGGTGCAGCCTAGTCTATACGTTCGCTCTGTACGCTCTGCGATTGGTTAACTAAGATCTTTCATAGCTCGGAAACTATCGGTCCCACGAATTTTCGGTAAAGGAAATTTAGTCTTAAATTTTCACGAGGAATCTACTGTCAAAATATGGCCAGTTCAATTTGAATGACACTGTATAGCTGTCCTGAAAATCCTGAAAATTGAATTGAAATTGACTTTAGAATGTGTATATCGCAAAACTGTTCGATTCGATCGCTGTAATCTACCCTACATGGAGCTTTATTGTGTTGTGTATAAAACAATAGCAAACTAGGGTCCATTTACCTCGAATCCAAATCCCAGCGATGAATATCACTAAATCGTTTGTTCTATACAGTCGAATAGAATTTCATGAACGGTAAAAAAAAAAAAAAAAAGTATATAACATATTTTTGTATATATATAAGTTTCGTAAATAAATCGAATTTGTTGGTCAGTGAGCACAATGAGAGTTGTGGTATTAATCGACGAAATTTCTATGGATAATTAATAACTAAACTTTCTATATGAAATGAAATGAAATGAAGATAAATGAAATGAAATGGGATCGAGTGGGTAGATATTAGTTGATTGAGTGGAAAGCGCGATTTATCGACTTGAAGAAATAACCGCACGCCGATATAGGGGTTGAATAGTAATCCAGCTATAGTGCGTGTCTGTCGTGCGACTTCATAACTCAATAAAAAAGAAAAAGAAAAAGAAAAAAGAAGGAGGAAAAAAAAAAAAAAAAACCGTACTGCGCGACATATATATAGTATAAAGAATTCCGATAAATTGAAAAGATGTTTCGGTTGGTATATATACATGAAATAATAATAAATAAAAAAAAAAATAAAATAAAAAAAAAAAAAACTGGCTGTATAATATTTGTTTTATTCATATATCTATGATATAAGAAGGTATACATAATATATATGATCGTCGCAGACTGTGACTCGACCCTCAATGTCGATTTCTGATAAGTGATGAAAGATTCTAAAGTTTTACGTATATGTACGACGACGACGACGACGACGAACCGTGAAGTCGTAAAACAAAAGGACAAACGACCGGTCAGCAACGAGTGGTCAGGGACATCCGGTTAGAATAATATAGTTATACCTATATGTTGAAAGAGGGGTCGAGGTCATTTCTTTTTTTTTTTTTTTTTTTCCATTTTTTTCTACTTTTTTGTTGTTTTCTGTCTGTTTTTTCAATATTTTTTTTTTCTTGTTTCTGTTTTTTGTATTTTTTTTTTTTTTTTTGTATTTTTTTTTTTTTTTTTTTTTTGTTCTAGAACGCGAGGGTGGAAGTTGATAAAAAAAAAAAAAAAAAGAGAAAAAATCAAAAGACCAACACATGAGAAACTGAATAAGGATGAATAAAAAAAAAAAAAAAAAAGAAAAAATAAAATACAGAGTGCGCGCAGTGGCAGCGATAAAGAGAGAAATAGAAAGAGAAAGAAAAATGAGAAAGAGAAATAGAAAGAGAAAGAGAGAGAGAGTGAGAGTGAGTTAGTGAGTTAGTGCGAGTGAGTGAGAAAGAGAATGGGGCAACCCTCCCGATCAATAGCTACAGGTGGCAGCCATTGCCTAACCATGGTTCATCTCTCTCTCTCTCTCTCTCTCTCTCTCTCTCTCTCCGCCCTCGCAAGATATAACCTACGTCGAGGTCCGGGACGAAGAGAGAACGAGGACGAGGACAAGGACGAGAGACGAGGAAGAGAGACAGAGACAGAGACAGAGAGAGAGAGAGAGAATGAGAATGAGGGGTGAAAACTCACCCTCTACATGTTTCTGCGTAACCTCACTAACTACCAATTCTCTCTCCTTCTCTTACCTTCAATCCCGCCCTAAAGTCCCTATATACTATATACTCAAATTTGTAACAACCGAAACGGCACGCGTATATATATATATATATATATATATACATATATTTACATAAATATGTATATATGCATGTATATACCTGTATATATATACAGTATATGCACAAGTTGTCTACTATATGTACTACATGCTATGTAGTAGGTACAAGTTTAATTTTAACAGTTGTCTGCATACTATATACACGTAGTACATATAGGTATATGTATATATATATATATATAATGCTGCAGGACACGTATAAGTATATATAGCGCGACTAGAAGCTGGTTACAGACCTAATTTGACCATTTTGGATTCACTCGAATAAACTTACTTAACCCCAGCCCCCCCTTCCCCCCCTTCCCGCCCCCAGCCGCCGGTCGTTTGAAAGTGACGTTATACAATAATTGCGGAGCGTTGAGGACCTGGAAAATTTTAACGCTTGAACAATCGCTAATAACATACTATATATATATATATATTAGACCGGTTCAAAAAAATCGATTATTCTTTTTTTTTCAATTTTCGCATTGAAATACTTTCGGGGGGCTGAAAAAAGATGCCTGTTAAAAGCGGAGCTCTTAATATTAAGATTTAGAGGTCGCTCATCGCGGATTTCTATTTTCTATTTGAATAGCATAGGAATTTTTTTTTTTTTTTTTTTTTTTATATATAATTTTGTAGCTCACAAACCAATGAACAAATCCAAATGACTCAAACATATTTTCATAGGAAATTGAACACTCTACAAAAAGCTTATCTTATCATTTCTTGATAAATTGACTCCTTCCAAAGTTATTCAAGCTCAAATTTCAATTTATAGTTTAGTAAACTATTTTTTTTTTTTTGTGATTTTTTTTCCACAATGATAGATACATTTTTTAGAGTGTTCAATCCCTTATCAAAATATGTAAGAGTCATTTGGATTTGTTCATTGGTTTGTGAGCTACGAAATTCTGAAGAAAAAAAAATAAAATTCCTATGCTATTTAAATGGAAAATAGAAATCCGCGATGAGCGACCTCTAAATCTTAATATTAAGAGCTCCGCTTTTAACAGGCATCTTTCCCCCCCCCCCCCCCCCCCCCCCCCCCCCCGAAAGTATTTCAATGCGAAAATTGAAAAAAAAAAAGAATAGTCGATTTTTTTAACCGGTCTAATATATATATACATGATAATTTATAGACGTAGGTATATAGGTATTAAGGGTGATTCAGAATTCGTGACGAATGAAATTTCACAGGGTAATTCCTATGGTCATAAATGAAATCGAAAGTTCCTCAGGCATTTTTTCTAAAAACGATTGTTTATATCAATTTTTCAAGTTTCTCTTTTCTACAATATTTAACGAATTTTCTAGTCCCAATTTTCGAGAAATCGAAAAAAAAAAAAAAAAAGTTTTAAAAATAAAATGACTCAACAACTTTCGATCACATAATTGTTGACCAGAAATTGAAGAAAAAAGTTTGGCCTGAATTTGTAAAAAAAAAAAGAGAAAATCAAAAAATTAAAAAATTGAAATGAAAAAATCGTTTTTCGAAAAAATGGCTGAGGAACCTTCGATCCCATTTTCGACCAGGTATTATTACCTTGTGAAAGATTCGTTACGAATTCTGAATCACCCTGTATAGTTATACGTAACTATAATAAATTAACATCAAGTGTACAAAAATTTGAAAATTGATCTTATTTTTTTTTTTTTTTTTATCTTCCTTATCATTGCTTTTTTTTTTTTTTTTTTCTTCTTCTTCAATCTCAATCTGTATATATATATATATATATATAAGGAACTTTGAGAAGTATGATAAAGTGACGAATTTATAGGGAGCAAAGAGCGTGACATGGTTACAAGATGTAATATTAAACTCTCCCCCGCAGGTAAATGTCAATTTTTCTTTTTCTTTTTTCTTTTTGTTTTTTTTTTCTTCGCTACGCATGTTTTATAACAGAAAATTGATCACTCCGACGGTTGTTTCTTTTTTTTTTTTTCCCCTCGTTTTTTTTTAACGGTTTCATACCTACAACCCGCGGTGGTATACCTACTGCAAAGTTGAAAAAATTGAAAAAAAAAAAAAAAAAAAATCATAATCAACGATATCATATATTTATAATAAAAAAAAAAACGATCTCCATGGTACTATATAATATTTGTAAAGTGAAAATATTTTCAGTTGGTTAAATCTGGTATAGCCAGTTCGAGGGTAGAAAGCTGCAGTCGAGTTATTCTCGACTTTTAGTAGACAGAAAATCGGTAATTTTTTTTTTACCTATATATTATATAGGTAGGTATAGGTATAGGTACGTATACTACATATACCGTATAAATATTCTGAAGAGAAGATGAGGGAGAAAGTCGGATTGAATATGACGCGCCTACGGTAGATGGGTAGGAAAATCTTTTCTTTTCTTTTCTTTTCTTTTTTTTTTTCTTTCTATCTTCATCCCCCTTTCGGTTTTTTCCTTTTCCCCCTCTTCGACTTTTTCTTCTTTACTACGAGATTTTATGTATATAAATGGGTAAAAACGACAATAAGAGTTGAAAATTTCTATAGTGAAATGCATCAGTTGCGGGTTCTATTTTCATATAGTATATGCATACCTATTACAACCCGAAACAAACTTTTCAGACTGATTGATGTGACCTTAAGGGGGTTTCCCAGTCAAGAGCTCCAGAAAGCGTGCATGTTTTTCGAAGCGTTGTTCCGTTGAGGGTTGTAAAAGGAGAATAAATGAAAGAATATGTTTTGAAAGTGCGCAACTTAAGCTTTAATTTGAAAGAAAAAGGTTGACAATATCATCAAAATTACGACCTCTATGGCCGTTACAGTCATGGTCTGCAAAAAGCAGCGTCGAAAACGGTAAACAAGATTGTAACCGAACGGACCATCTGAAACCCAAAAACAAGGAGTCATTTTAATGGTCAAGGTACCATCTAAGCTTCTATGGAACGGATTTGTCGTCCGTCTTTTGGTTTATTATTAACTTGCAAAAACAGTTGTCAAAATCAAAGAAATCTAAGCTTTTTGATTCAAAAATTCGCAACTCACCCAAATTTCGGTTTATCAAAAATCGGTTCCATAGAAGCTTAGATCGTACTTTGACCATCAAAATGACTCCTTGTTCTTGGGTTTCAGATACTCCGTTCGGTTACAATCTTGTTTACCGTTTTTGTCGCTGCTTTTTGCAGACCATGACTTCAACGGCCATAGAGGTCGTAATTTTGATGATATTGTCAACCTTTTTTTTTCAAATTGAAACTTAAGTTTCGCACTTTCAAAACATGTTCCTTCCTTTTTTTTCCTTCTACAACCCTCAACGGCACAACGCTTCGAAAAACATGCACGCTTTCTGGAGCTCCAGACTGGGAAACCCCCTTAAGATTTCAGTTACATATAAATATTTATTTATCAGATGGTGTAAAATCGTTCCGCAAATACTACCTACACCGAATATAATAAAAAAGAGTACTACGAATTGATTCAGCGAATAATTTGAATTATTCGACGATCTGATATTTAAATATGTCGAATATGTTAAATTTTTTTCAATAATATGAATCGTATATAGGATTCAATCGAGAATTTTATCAATATTTTCTTATCTTTATAAATTTATACGTAAAATGAAAAAAAAAAAAAAAAAGAAAAACGTGAACAAAAAGATTCGGGTAAAAAAAGATTCGTCGAAGACCGAAGCCCACCTCTATCAATATCACGACGTCAATGACCCCGAATTGACACATGGTCTATTGGACGTTGAATCTGACCCTGGTACAGTAGCCATAAGTATAAGCTCTGAGAGTAACTGCGAGACATGGGATACGTCAAGGGATGATCACGAGGGTTGGTCAGAATCGCGAGTTTTTTTTTTTTTTTTTTTTTTTGAAAAAGGTAAAAAAAAAAAAAAAAAATCAGAAGGGCAGTTGATGCGTGTCCAACATTCTCTGCGGAATGGAAATATGCGGATGATATGAAATGCACGGGGGTTTATACTATATATAGGAAAGGGGGATAATTCGAATGTCAAAATCTAATTCCAACGGCCGCATAGGAAGTAGTATACCAACGCACGGGGGGATATCTTGACGGACATACGTATATAATATATAAGGCGAGTCACCCTTTTCGATAAAAAAAAAAAAAAAAATTATATCAAATTACGAGCGGGATCGATACCACGTACTCCTTTCGCATTTTCTTCAAAATATGAATTAAAAAAAACACTTCAAAGATTTATATTTTTATTTTTCCCTATATTATAGAGAGTGCAGGTAATTTATTTATTGAATCTCGACGATGTAATTATATTATATATCCTCTCGATTTTTTAGAGCTATAAGTTCATCAACTAAAAAAAATATTGCATATCCGCAAAACGGAGAGAAAAAATAAAAAATAAAATCAAATAAAATAAAGCTATGTGAAAGAGTAGCAGTGGTCCTTTCAAGCTGATTAATTACCTACCGTTGACCCCAATCAGTCAAGTATCAAGTATACCCGGTTTTGTTTGATCTGAAAAGTTTGAAAGTATAAAAAAAAAAAAAAAAAAGCTTTAACACCAAACACCGCAAGTACTATATATATAGATAAGCGCAGAGTGGATTAAGAATTAGGGGTAGAGAACCCGTTCGGTCCGCAATTAGGTATCGAAGAATAAACTTTCTTTCTTAACTCGAATAAGTTATTCCCCCATTTTTTAAAACTTCGGATTTGTTCATTTATTCTTTTTTCGATATCGGGGGTGGAATGACAAAAAGAAAAAGGACTTTGGGAGGGTATACTATGTGTGGATATAATGGGCTATGAAAAGCCAATTTTCTTTCCCTTTTCTTTTTTGTTTTTTTTTCGATTTTTCTTCTTCTTCTTCTTTTTCTTCTTCTTCGCAGCTCTTTTTTTTATTTTTATTATTTTTTTTTTTTTTCTTCGACACTTGCGGAAGGAATTTGGACGCAAAGTGACCGGGAGAAGGTAAACGTAGGTATGTATATAGAATAGTTTCGGACACCTGTAGCTATATTGATCGGGCGTTGTAGCCGCCGTCGCCAACGGTGCCGTCACCTGCGCCGCCGCCAGTACCGTCGCCCTGTCGCCCTGTCGGCCTGTCGCGCTCGACCCATCCCTTAAAATTCTTTTCCACTTCCACTTCCACTTCCACTTCCACTTCCATATCCACATCCACTTCCCACACCCCCAGGGTATGAAGGAAGGAAGGAAGTAAGTAAGGTGGATGCGATCGCGTGTTCGGAACGTTTTCCCACAACGGTTCCACATCGGGCATAACGTCATCACGACATTTCTCACCGTATTATAACCGGCACTGACATAAGAGCTGAGCTATGCCATTTACTACCAACACCTTCAAAAATGTTAATAATGTTTTATGAAGTGGCGTCTGAGGTACGTGCAGAAATGCGAATCTTGCCTCCCTGCACCTACTCCATTTTTTCTTCTTCTTCTTCTTCTTCTTCTTCTTCTTCTTTTTAGGTATATATATATATATAGGTATATATCCTAAAAGGAACGCGATGGCACGCGGTCCTCCCCTTTATATATATATTTATATTGCTATATATAAGCTCTGCTCTCCCGTATTATCGAAAATTTCAAATTCTGATAACGAAAACGTATAGGTACGTCGCTGCATTGAAATATGAAGAAACTTTTTAAATTTCGTTTCATACAGAATATAAAAAAAAAAAAAAAAAAAAAAAACTGTATAATAATAGGAGAAGAAGATGAAAAGTACGAAAGCAAAAGACTCATGCTACCAGGTG
The DNA here is from genome assembly GCA_943736025.1 of Tenthredo mesomela. Lineage (NCBI taxonomy): Eukaryota > Metazoa > Arthropoda > Insecta > Hymenoptera > Tenthredinidae > Tenthredo > Tenthredo mesomela. The sequence continues at coordinate 3,832,518 of OX031018.1, forward strand.
AGAAGAAAGAATTTCATGATTGGTAAATAAAGGAAAGCTCAAAAGAGTCGAAAAGTTTGTAATAAGAAAGTATACCCCATGGCGGCCATGGGGTTGGCCTACATTCGAATTAGGTCGAATCTGCGACCCCGTGTCTCGTGGCCTATGGACTATGGTCTGAGCGAGTAGAGGGACGGATCCGGGTACAGATCCGGGGTAAAACGCACGCGCGCGCGCGCGCAAATCGAGAACCCAATAGGGTATATGTCTGTTATACATACATACGTGTATACATCGCGGGTATTCGTTAAATTCTATATAAAAAAAAAAAAAAAAAATAAAAGTAGAAAAATTAACATTGGAATCAGACGACGAATAGGTAACAGAGGATCAAAAGAAAAAAGAAAAAACAACGACCTTATACGATAACGATATTATGCACGTATTCATGAATCACGGTACCGTTCAGACATTTGTTTGTTGGTCTTATGTTAATATTACAGTGTAAAATATTATAGGCGAAAGATCTTTCGGATATGAAAACTGCAGGGGAAAGTTATAAAAGAGAGTAAAGAAAAATAATAATGGGAGTGAAAAATTTGTATGAGCCTTGCGAAACGAGGTGTTTACTTGAAAAGTGATCATTTTCTCATTCCTGCACTTGTCTAGCGAAATTCGGATGGTGAGGTGAGTTATAAATGGGAATGAGTTCCAGTCACGTCACCAAGCCAAGGGTGATTTTGTTGTGTACACAGTGCACTGAACGAATACCTTTTAGGACAAGGTCAGATTCAGAGGCCTCGTGCTATTGAGGCGCTTTCAGTTTGAATATTTGATGGTCCTTGAATTAGGCATGCTCTTGTGCCTACTCTTTCGTCTAAGTACCAAGCATTATCCCACAAATGTATAACAGCCTTCAGTGTAATCTGAAGTGGGGGTAAAACCTCGTTGTGAAATTTTCCATATTACTGCAGCTGTTTACCTGTTTTTCAAAAAAAAAAAAAAAAAAAAAAAAAAAAAAAATTTCCCCCTTTTGTTTAATTTTTTTCTTCAATCAAATTAAACCGATAATCGAGTCGCCATCTTTTTTTTTCCATTCCAACGTTATACTGACGCCACTATATCATCACACGTGGTGATACAAGTTTCGCATCGATCTATATCTCCGTGTATGTATACACATTTCTCATAATCTATCACACATTTTTTCGACAGAATATAACGATCAAGCTGTTGATCCTCGTTCCTCATATCGAAAACGTCAAAATACGTTAAAGATATGATAGCTCATTTCCCAATGTTAATATACAAGTCACGTATGGTATATACCTACTAGATGAAGAAAAATTGAACCTAAATCATTGATATGATGAGAAAAAAAAAAAAAAAAATGGAGTTCAAAAATCGGTTCCAGGATAAAGTTTCACTGATTAGTTGCTTAGTTGAGCGTAATTTAAAAATCGAGCATATGAAGAGGAGAGAGAGAAAATAAGAGGGTGAATGGGTTAGCGAGGTGGTGGGATGACGAGAGTGGAAATAGTCGTCTGTTCCTAAATGACCAAATCACCAACCTGTTACTGGGTCGGGGTCCCGTAGGTCCAGCCGCTTCGCGTCAAGTTCGGGTCGGGTTCGGGTTCGGGTTACCTTCGGTTGTTGATTTTCGTCGTGTTAAAATTCGCGACCGCGATGGACCCAGCGCGAGGATAGATAGTGTCGGGCAGACGGCCCGGCTTGAACTGCCCGGGCCTCCCCATCCGCCACCTCAACCCCCCAGACCATCGTCCTGGTAAGCTCAGGGCGCAAGCTCAACCTGCCGCGAGCTTTTGCAAAGAGAACCGAGCGCGTAGGTACCGAGCCGCCGAAGATTACGAGGTAGATGAGGGAGGGATCGAGCCCACGACATTCCATCATCGTATATAAAAAAAAGGACCCCTTAAAAACACGACTGACACAGAATTGTAGCGTCATATATTTAAGGGTGTATAGGAAATAAGCGAAAAAAAGATATAAAGAAAAGGCTAAAAACAGGAAATCACTTATTTTCAAAGCTACATACTTGGCGTGCACATTTTCGCTATAAACAGTGTCTCGTTAGTTTAAAGACTAAAACGGATAGTTTAAAAGGGATTGATCGATTATGGGGATCCTGATCCTGCGCAGGATAACTAAAAGGAAGATTTTCTAGTTCTCTCAATTATTTTGAAAGCTACGTACTTGGCGTACACATTTTTGTTATAGCCAATGTCTCGTTAGTTTGAAGACTAAAACGGATAGTTTAAAAGGGATTGATCGATTATGGTCATCCTAATCCTGCGCAGGGTAGCTAAAAGAGAGATTTTCTGGTTCTTATAGTTATTCTGAAAGCTACATACTTGGCGTGCACATTTTCGCTATAGCTTATGTCTCGTTAGTTTAAAGACTAAAACGGATAGTTTAAAAGGGATTGATCGATTATGGGGATCCTGATCCTGCGCAGGATAACTAAAAGGAAGATTTTCTAGTTCTCTCAATTATTTTGAAAGCTACGTACTTGGCGTGCACATTTTTGTTATAGCCAATGTCTCGTTAGTTTGAAGACTAAAACGGATAGTTTAAAAGGGATTGATCGATTATGGTCATCCTAATCCTGCGCAGGGTAGCTAAAAGAGAGATTTTCTGGTTCTTATAGTTATTCTGAAAGCTACATACTTGGCGTGCACATTTTCGCTATAGCTTATGTCTTGTTAGTTTAAAGACTAAAACGGGTAGTTTAAAAGGGATTGATCGATTATGGGGATCCTAATCCTGCGCAGGGTAGCTAAAAGAGAGATTTTCTGGTTCTTATAGTTATTCTGAAAGCTACATAGTTGGCGAGCACATTTTCGCTATAGCTTATGTCTTGTTAGTTTAAAGACTAAAACGGGTAGTTTGAAAGTGATTGGTCGGTGGTGGGGATCCTGATCCTGCGCAGGATAACTAAAAGGAAGATTTTCTAGTTCTTTCAATTATTTTGAAAGCTACATACTTGGCGTGCACATTTCTACTATAGCCAATGTCTCGTTAGTTTAAAGACTAAAACAGGTAGTTTGAAAGGGATTGAACGGTTATGGGGATCCTAATCCTGCGCAGAGTTATAGCTAAAAGAGATATTTTCTGGTTCTTTTAGTTATTTTGAAAGCACATTTTCGCCATAGCCAATTTCTCGTTAGTTTAAACACAAAAACGGGTAGTTTGAAAGGCATTGGTCGGTGATGGTGGGGATCCTGATGCTGCGTAGGGTAGCTGGAAGGAAGATTTTATGGTTCCTTCAATTATTTTGACAGCTACATACTTGGCGTGTACATTTCACTATAGCCTATGTCTCATCGGTTTAAAGACTAAAAGGTCTAGTTTGAAAAGGTTTGATCAATGTTGAGGATCCTGATCCTGCGCAGGATAGCTGTAAGGTAGATTTTCGGGTTCCTTGAGTGGTGAAATTGATTGCGTTTATTATTGTGGATAGATGTCTAAGCCGATCGCGCCGAGCGTGTGATCCATGTGCGTCAGCGCTATTCAGTAAGTGGTAAAAGCGCGAGGCTAGGATCGAGCCAGAATTGATATGCCTGGGTGAGTCTGGTAAACAAACCACAAACCAAGGGGATGATGATGATGGAAACAGCATTTCAGGGATCGGCCGTTCTAAGAATAGGAGACTGCCTACACCCACGTATAGGATTCCCTCACACCCTTGATCCTTCGTGTCTGCAGACTACATATATACAGTCATACGACCACCTCTACCTCGTAGGAGAACTTTTGGGTCTGTAAAGCGCGTCGAATCTTAAAGTGAAAGCCGTTAACCAATAGGGATTTACCGATCCAGTAATATACGTATATATATATACCTCCTATCCGATAGCCGCAAAGTTTGTTAATATAATGTCGTATAGTATATACAAACGCTGCAGTAGCGTCGTAGCATTGGCTATCAAGGATAGTAAAATGAGTTTAAAGCGGGTGCCACGGGTCGTAAGATTTAATTAATTCTCAGGATTCCTTGGTCCACCATCTCCCCCACACTTCTAAAGCTCGAAGCTTTCCAGGTTCTCGTAAGCTCTCGGAGCTTCTAGTAATAAAACGTGATGACAAGATTTCAGACGAAATCTAGTACCCCAAACTTTTCAATACTTAATGCTGTTGCGCATCCGATTTTTTTTTTTTTTTTTTTTATTCTATAAGGACCTTGATTAGAAGAAGAATTAACGCATTTATATACTGTGATGATATAATCGCATAAGAACTAAATCGCGTGAAAATTTTTATCGCGCTTGGTATAAAAACCCAAAGGGAAATTCGAGATTCGAGAATGTTGTATTTCGACACGTACTAGGTACTTTTTCGAACGATATTTTATTTATAAGGAGCTTCACGTCCTTTCCAACCAATATCTATGATAATCTGTGATTTTGTGATTCGCATTCGACATAAAATACGCATAAAGACAAAATGTTCTTCGACGTTCTTTAGTTCGAGACACAGGTTACCCGATGTTATACCCTTGCGGGTATACATACATACCGTTTTATACGAAGAGGTATAAAACAACAACTTTCAAATCCACATGTACAAGGATTTCCACGCCGAGAGGATCAACTGCGGAAATACCGTATATAGGTACCTATGTTTACATATTTTTTTTTATTGACACACTTTGCATGAAATTTACCTACCCATAACGTCGTTTTGACATTTTCTTTACTATACTTACTTTACCTATTTCTTCAAGCAATATTTTTAACTGGTTCACTGGTGGACCCGAAATCAACGTTTTGTGCCAAAACTGGTGAAAGGACATAATTTCGTGTTCAACATGAAGCCCAAAAAACTTAGGAACATCAAGTTTGATGCAAATTCGTTCAAAACTGACAGAGATATCCACGTTGCACGTATATATGTGCCATAATACCAGTTGTGGCACTTTTTCTTTTTGCACATATATGTGCCCTTACCAGTGAACCGGTTAATAAATTACATTTCGTGTCTATAAAATTACTCAATTTTGTATATACTGGGAGTATTCGTGGAAACGCTTCATAGGAAAGTAAATTGATGTTTGAGTTGCATGTATGCAGGCGTCCTATGAACCGTTTCCACGAAAACTCCCGGTATATATGTTTTTCAACAATACTACGAAACGCTCAGGTAATCCACCTTCTATAATATATCACGGAATTGAATATCAAAGAAATTACTTATACAAACTCCATAATATACAGAATGGTGTCCGGAACACCATTGATATTCTACGTATACCTGGGTCCTTCAAATCCGTTATTTAAAGTTTAAATACCGTGAATCCAGGCTGCTGAGGAAAGGCCAAGTTACTTAGGTACCTGGGCACGGATGAAAGCTTGAATTTTCCATCACTACCGAGGCTTCCTCTTATACCCCACACATAATATATCCCCATTTATATTCCTGTGCTTTTATGGGTATACTCTATGTATCTATACATATATATGCGTGTGTTTATTCCAGGCATGCTTTTAATCACTTATCCTATATCCCGCACTGTGTGCATATAATATCATATACACACATACATAGTGTATCTATATAATAGTTAAATTTGTTTTATTTTCTATAGTAAATTATATACCTATAGCATAATATAGAGCAGTTCTCACAAAAGAAGAAAAAGAAGGGAAGACAAAAAGCAATGTCATTTTTTATTAAACTCGGGCAGGATACTCTCCTTGTCTACCAAAACTTCATGTTTAACGAGAACTTTAAAAGCCGACTCGAAGCTTAGCTGATAATGCTGAGTGAGGGTTGACGCGGGACCGTTTTTCCCCCCCCCCGCCCCCCTTTGCGAAACGCTTAGCCCTTGTTGAAGACTCCTCGAGACGAAACATTATAACAGTGTAGCAATCTAATCTATCATAAGACTCGATTGTAGTAGCTACAACGAGCCTTTATTTATTTTATCTATAACATTATCAACTTCTAGAACAGGAACAAGATAAGGAAAATAAAATTGATAGTGAAAAGCACGAAAACTGCTGATTAGTTGGATTATTTGAGGGAAAATGAAAGGTGCATTATACACCTCGAATTTTTGGCAGCTCGTTTCTCAGCTAAAACACATCCGATCGATGTGAAATTGATATCACTGACGTAGAAAAAGTGCATGGAAAGCATGATGCACTTGGATTTCCAAAAAGCGAAAATAAAATGTACAATTTTCTATCAAGAGTGTTCTGTAACGAATAATCGTTGTTGCTGACGTTGTAGTTGATAAATATGAAAACACCCGAAACATTTTCGCTTTTTTGTAAATCCAAGAGCATCATGCCCTCCGTGCACTTTTTCTGCGTCACTGTTATCAATTTCAGATCTATCGGATGTGTTTTAGCTGAGAAACGGGCTGCCAAAAATTCGAGGTGTACTATAATTCACCTTTCATATCCCCTTAAACCTGATGTAAAAAAATGGTACTTAAAGTATTTTAAGACCTAGATCCCCATACCCGCGGTCATACCCCCGTGCTTAACCATCGTGAAGAAATTCTTTAGGAGTAAAACTTGTCGCTAGACACTTAACTCAGAAGCAAATTGCTTAGTAAAAGGTATGAGTATCATGTATATACCTACTACGCGCATGATACTATATAAGTATACTACAATACTATTATACTTTGTTCCAAGGTAACACTTAGTTAGAGGCACAAAAAGAAACAATTGATAAAGGTCTCGGAGGCAACAGCTCAGCTAGCAATATCCGCGGATCAAGAACCCCGAAGAACCCACTTAGGGCAATATTGTATTATGTTATGTTACTCCAGCTGCGCTATATTACAAGAATAACAATCTATACCTACCGTATGATGAGTATAAGATATATATGAGGATAAGTATAGGTATATCATCATCATCCGAAGAATAAATAAAAAAAAAGTAATTAAAAAAAATGAGACTACCGAAGAGCGGAGGCCAAAAAGCTATCTACCCGCAATTAGAACGTCTTGCTATCTACATTTATACTCTAAAACCTAATGATGAGCGAGAGGAGGAGGACTTGAGATGTTAATTACAAACACCGCAAAGTTCGTTGCAAAGACGTTTAGGAAACTGTTGAAAATGATGAAGAGAATCTTTAATATAATATTAGCTGGAGTGAAGAATAGGCTACTGCGTGGAAAGAATAGAAACCAAAATGGCTATTAGTCTGGAATATATAGGTATGTTCTATATTCTTTTTCTGTTTTTTTTACAATAAAATAAATCTTGTAGATGCTCAGAATATATAACGGTAGATGTATTAGGTATATATAGTGTATGGGTAATGGGTTGAAAGAGGTAATTAAGGAGACGTACTTTGGTCGTGACCAGAGATTAAGCGGTGCTAAGTGTTTAAGGAAGCGAGTTGCAAAAGTAAAGTACCTCGATGAGGGAAGGAGAAGGCAATAGAGGGAAGAGAGAGGGAGAGAGAGAGAGAGAGAGAGAAAGAGATTATTCGAAATCGATGGAGCGCCACCATCGACCATGGGTAACACGTGTTGGTCCCATTTGTGAAGAGGATGAGGAGAGCTGGTACTTATGTTCTACATTTGCATGCTGCAATTCTGCAACACGTTTTATAGCTGTGCAGACGTAAGAGTCTATTATGCAGTTGGTTGCAGAGGACTATTGGTGCGACATAATTGACCATTTTTTTTTTTTTTTTTTTCACTTTAAGTATTTTAATTTTTTATTTTTTATACTGCTTCATTTTTTTCTTCTTTAAATAGAAGATTGTTGCGTTAATTACATGCATCTAGGCATGTTATGCAGCTGCTATACAGTATACACGAATGTATACTTATGATTCGAGATAAACACTGTGTGTGTGTGTGTTAGACTGTGTCAAAAAAAAAAAAACGACATCTTCTTTTTGTTCGGGCCCTTTCGAAAATAGTTAGTGCTTAATATAAAGAAAATTGTTCCCAAAGCTGAGCTATGTAGCTTGAACACAGAATTAGCGCATTTGAAAATAAGATTTCCCAGGTATTTCAAATGGCAAAATTTGTTTATCTTAGTTTTATTTTTATAATTCTCTTTATTCAACTGATAAGAATAAAGTAAATATACGGTTTTGAAGGGAAAAAAATTTCTGCGAAAATGGATGAAAAAAATTTTTTTTAATTAATTTGTCGAAAAGTAAGTAGTAATCAAATATACGTATGACTTTCAAACCACTGTAACTCGTTAACGGTTCAATCGAGCAACTTGGGTCAAAGGACTATTTTTGTACATCATAAAATTATCTACAAAACCATATATATACTTTATTCTTATCAGTTGAATGAAGAGAGTTATAAAAATAAAACTAGGATAAACAAATTTTGCCATTTGAAATACATGGGAAATCTTATTTTCAAATGCGCTAATTCTGTGTTCAAACTACATAGCTGAGCTTTGGGGACAATTTTCTTTATATTAAGCACTAACTACTCTCGAAAGGGCCCGAACAAAAAGATGTCGTTTTTTTTTTTTTTACACAGTCTAGTGTGTGTGTGTGTATAATAAAAAGAGGAAATTTAGTAACGCAATAAATTCTGAATAACACAAGGCTTGCACAGCTATAGGTACCATACGCTTACTGAGATTTCGTTGCTTGCTATCGATTTTTAGAAAAGAAGAACATATTATGGACCTACTCGCCACCTCTTGATATTATACTTACTTTACTTATGCCCCTCGCCGGACTTGGGTTTTACGAAAAACCCGCAACTCTACATTAACATCATTAGTTCGTATCTTTTTCACTATTCATAATCATAATCTGGTTTTAAAAAATTACTTTGTTAGAGAAAAATAAAACATTATTATTCATCTTGAGATGATGTGGTATAGCAATATATATATATATTATACTAATATGGCAAAAAATATCGAACTGCTAACGAGCTCCGTATAGGATTATATTTCGATGTTTTTTTTTTTTTTTTTTTTTTTTCACGATAATTCAACTAAATGTTTTGTTCGTTTTGCCGTTATAATGTATATCGCAGTGATTTTCTAAACTACTGGATCGCGTGGCGTGGAAAACTTTGTCACTCGATCTTTATCAAAGTAGGTATATGTAATGTATACAGGTATATACATAAAGTTTATTGTAAGTATACCTATATGTATATATAAACGTATGTATGTATGTATGTATTACGCTTATACATATTATACCCAGATCGACATTTTCAGGTAAATAATGTATGCATCAATCCACGCATTTTCCTTCGTCATTTGCAATTTACTATACTCAAATTTTCGATTTTTATGTAATAGAGTACTACTGTAATATACTAAGATAGGTAGGTATATAGGTATTGATAATTCTGTTCGATATTCATTTCAGCGAATTAAATTCTTTAAATTACAGCCTTATAGTATACTATAATTGGTATGACGATGATCAAAGAAATATACAGAAATCATCAGTTTCTAATTTAAAATCAAAGAATAAACTCGATAGTTTGAAAAGAAAATATTCAATTATAGTCTCCAATTAAATTCAAACTTAAAACATAATTCGACAGCTGAGCAGAACAACATCGTATCTCAGAATTGGCTCCAAAAATATCGTATCTCGAAATTTGTATAAGAAACGAGCGGACATACGATGTTTTTAAAACAAATTTCGAGATACGATGTTTTTGGGGCAAATTATGAGATACTATGTTGTTCTGCTCAGCCGTCTAGTTATATTCTTAGATATCAATCCATAATTTTCGTTCACTAGAATATAATTGACATCAAATCACCTCTACGATATATTGAAATGATTATAATTACAAATGATAAATTATGATAATTGCATAAATTATTATTTTAACTAACAATGAATTATTAAATCATGGGATAATGTGGACCCGGTAGGGCCCATCGTAGCGTCAGTATATTATGAGTGTCCAAAACCTATTTTATACAGACACATATATTGACCGCGACGAACTACCCTTCATGCAGACATTAGTACGCCTTGTTGCATACATCCCGCTTGACATTGTTGTGATCCATAAGCGGTAGTTGTATCCACTAAGGCGCACGAATATTTGCGGCAAAAGTAGTTCGTCAACTTAACCGCGAGATGGCAATACAATTTTGCACACTGAAGGAATCCATTCCTGTGACCACGTGGAGTCGAACCACGCGTCGAAGGAATCGAACCTTCTATGAGTTTAGTTGCGTTTCGTCCTGGTGTGCTCGGCGGACTCGTCAGTAGGGCTAAGCCGAACACACCGTACCCTAGACGCGCATGTTGTCCAGTGGACATTAGAAGTTACTAGATGCTCGTATATATACGGAGGCGTTGTCCAGTATAGCGCTAGTGAGATAGTAATTCTGCTTATGCGCCGCGTAGTGGGTACGCACGAAGATGTTATGACGCCACATCACTCCCCTCCTAGTGACAACGATATGCTGTCTAGGAGTATCGAACGAGATAGTCGAAAGTCGAATAGCATTCTTCATAGGTTGTCCCAGAGAGAATATTATTGTCCTTTTGACATCTGTTGAGATGCGAGAGGTGGAAGGTCAGAAACTCAGAATGTACGTGAGAGCAAGACTCGAGGCATATACGTTTATATTATGTATATGAACGTTTGTTTAGCCGAGACCGTGTTGTGAAGTATCACGTCGGGGTCACCAATTGAAGGAATCCATTCCTGTGACCACGTGGAGTCGAACCACGCGTCGAAGGAATCGAACCTTCTATGAGTTTAGTTGCGTTTCGTCCTGGTGTGCTCGGCGGACTCGTCAGTAGGGCTAAGCCGAACACACCGTACCCTAGACGCGCATGTTGTCCAGTGGACATTAGAAGTTACTAGATGCTCGTATATATACGGAGGCGTTGTCCAGTATAGCGCTAGTGAGATAGTAATTCTGCTTATGCGCCGCGTAGTGGGTACGCACGAAGATGTTATGACGCCACAACACCGTCGACGGCACTCAAGGGACCTTTAGCAGGCAAATAAATTTAATTTAATTTTTAACTTCCCGTTTCCCGTTTCCATGTTTTTTTTTTCTCGCTAAATACAGGAGAATCTTATCAAACTACACAACGATCGCGAGTCAGGGTGAAGATTTCCTCTCGGAAATCTTCAGTTTACGCCGATTGTCGATGATTTATTCAATTTCAACGATTTCATCGTAAAAACGAATGAAAACCTAAAGTTATAGGAAATCAATATTTAGGAAGGTTTTTCGATAGCTCTCGAGCCCACGAATACGAAGTATATCGACAAATTCAGGAATAATGATCTGGACCAACGATAATCGAGATAATAGTGGCCAGCATCCCTCGATTTCAAATATGAAAAAATTCGATATGCAATCATAAGTCAGATATTACAACAATGACGTGCGGGTTGCATATAATAAAATCGTTGACTGAATATTCTTAAAGACGGTTCCCCTTATGGGACTTTGTGAGCCGGCAAAGTGGGCTCAAAGTGGGCTTGGGGATTGAAAAGTGCCCGAAGTTACCGACTGAAATAGCATTGCAGTATATCTATACTGCCGTGCTTAGGTAGAAGGCAGTAAACTTCATTTACTGCCTTTTATTATTTTGATGCCAATATATTCTTTCAACGATTCTCTACATATCAATTATAAAATGAATCATTAAGAATGTTATTTCAAAAAGATATTAATTTATTAAGTTTGTCAAATATTTGATATCGGTTACATTTCCTACATATAAAAGCAGTAAATCCATTTTTTAGGCATTTTTATTAATTATGATCTGAAATTACACTTAAATGACTTTCCATAAAATCATGTAATATATTATTAGTCATTCGATAATTGCTATGAAAAAATAAAATCATTAATTTGGTTTGAAAATATCAGAAATTTAGATTTCAGTTTTCTCTGATTTCACTTTTTTCACTTTACTGCCTTCTTCCTAAGCACGGCAGTATAGTGTACGAATATATACCGCGAGGTTCTCTGTATGCGGAACGCTAGGGGTACCAACCCGAAATTTTTGCTATTTCCATAGGCGTAGGTCATACAGTAAACTGCAGCAGCAGTTTGGTAACTTACTAGATGTTTCCAGTAAGATCACTAGTTACGCTGGCTAGTGGAATTGCGCTCAACCATACCCTGTTCAAGCTATGTTTATTCTGTTTGAACCCGAGAACAGCGCGCGTAAAATTTGAAGGTTAGGCGCTCAATTTAAAATGAATAAATAAATCGTGCGAATAAGTGAAGTTGCGGGAAAACTGGATCAGGTGAGGAAGATGATTCAAATCAATCGATCAACAAAATAATTATTAATCAATAGCAGGTTTGACTTGCAATCAATTTATTATGAATCAAGCAGTTTTTAAGATGTTTTTGTTGAATCGTTGGAACAATAAAATGGTTATTCATTATCTCATAACAGAATAATTATTAATTAATGTAAAGTATTACTTGCAATCAATTTATTATTAATCAAGCAATTTTTAAGAGGTTTTTGTTGAATCGTTGGAACAATAAAATGGTTACTCATTATCTTATAACAAAATTATGATACGTTAGCAATTCGTGTTACTCGCAGCTGCGATCGAGCAACGAATAGTAAATAATGACTGAACAAACTCTTCGGATTGGAATGATGGATTAATAACAAATTGTTTATTTCAAAATTATAGTAAGAAATCGAAGAGGACCAATTCCTGGACAACTGTGTTAGCCATTTTCAAACATCAGGGCTGCATCTGGAACAAAACAGTGAGAATCAATTAGCACTACGTCACTAAACGTTGTAATCAACTTTGAATTGAGGCGTTTCCAACAAACCTCAGTGTCACATGCTCTTCAGGAGAATTTAATTAGCGTTGTCGTGCCAAGTAACGTACAACAATTTTCATTCCAAAGCTTACCATTGCTTCTTTGGATAATTCTCTGCACCTGAGGACACCTTCGATAACCCACAATGAGTCTCAGCGAAGAGCGATCCTTGCTTCGTCATCTGCTTTGTGGCTGCATAATATCTTGACTCAGGCACTCTTTCGAAAACAACAGCGCAGAACATCCTCGAAGAATATTGATTCCGTAACGCTAAAACATTAAGGCAAACGAGTCATGGATGGATCGTCGTTACACAGTGTGCCCTGTACAACGTGCACAGTAATCAGAAATTACCTGAGACGATTGACTTTGGAAACTATCTAAGGATGATCGATTGTAGTTAGATGCCGCTCGAGTCAACCTCGAGGTGTATCGTTGCGGTTCATCAAGGGTCTTGATTGACTTTCATCGAGGGACTTAGTTGACTTTCATCGAGGTATTTAACTCTGGACAGCTACTTTGCTGCGACTCGAATGTATCGTCAAAGCTTATCGAGGGAATCTTGCCAGCACGCTTTGTACTCTCTATCGATCTACGGTCATCGCAGCGTGTATGGAGTCTCAGCTGCAGTCACCGTTTGTCGACTGCAATTACTTTTCGGCTTCAGGATTTTTATCTCCAATGCAGGAGCTGGTTTAATTTATCTCATCGGTGGTATCGTGGTATCTTTTCAAGCGTGCTGGAAAGAGTGCCTGAGTCAAGATATTATGCAGCCGCAAAGCAGATGACGAAGCAAGGATCGCTCTTCGCTGAGACTCATTGTGGGTTATCGAAGATGTCCTCAGGTGCAGAGAATTATCCAAAGAAGCAATGGTAAGCTTTGGAATGAAAACTGTTGTACGTTACTTGGCACGACAACGCTAATTAAATTCTCCTGAAGAGCATGTGACACTGAGGTTTGTTGTAAACGCCTCAATTCAAAGTTGATTACAACGTTTAGTGACGTAGTGCTAATTGATTCTCACTGTTTTGTTCCAGATGCAGCCCTGATGTTTGAAAATGGCTAACACAGTTGTCCAGGAATTGGTCCTCTTCGATTTCTTACTATAATTTTGAAATAAACAATTTGTTATTAATCCATCATTCCAATCCGAAGAGTTTGTTCAGTCATTATTTACTATTCGTTGCTCGATCGCAGCTGCGAGTAACACGAATTGCTAACGTATCATAATTTTGTAAGATAATGAGTAACCATTTTATTGTTCCAACGATTCAACAAAAACCTCTTAAAAATTGCTTGATTAATAATAAATTGATTGCAAGTAATACTTTACATTAATTAATAATTATTCTGTTATAAGATAATGAGTAACCATTTTATTGTTCCAACGATTCAACAAAAACCTTTTAAAAATTGCTGTTCAAGCTATTCAAAAATTGCTTGATTAATAATAAATTGATTGCAAGTAATACTTTACATTAATTAATAATTATTCTGTTATGAGATAATGAATAACCATTTTATTGTTCCAACGATTCAACAAAAACATCTTAAAAACTGCTTGATTCATAATAAATTGATTGCAAGTCAAACCTGCTATTGATTAATAATTATTTTGTTGATCGATTGATTTGAATCATCTTCCTCACCTGATCCAGTTTTCCCGCAACTTCACTTATTCGCACGATTTATTTATTCATTTTAAATTGAGCGCCTAACCTTCAAATTTTACGCGCGCTGTTCTCGGGTTCAAACAGAATAAACATAGCTTGAACAGGGTATGGTTGAGCGCAATTCCACTAGCCAGCGTAACTAGTGATCTTACTGGAAACATCTAGTAAGTTACCAAACTGCTGCTGCAGTTTACTGTATGACCTACGCCTATGGAAATAGCAAAAATTTCGGGTTGGTACCCCTAGCGTTCCGCATACAGAGAACCTCGCGGTAGATATACTGCAATGTTAATTCGGTCGGTAACTTCGGGCACTCTTCAATCCCCAAGCCCACTTCAAGCCCACTTGGTCGGCTCACGGAATAACCCAGGGTGAGCTGTCTTTAGAATACTCAGTCAACGATAAAATGTACGGACGAAAATTGCGCGGGAATTATTTGAATTCTCTATATCGCCAGATTTACTTATATTTCATGTATTATAAATGAATTTTGTTCAAAAAATTTAGTATCATCGTTGAGTATGATGAAACGATGTTTAATAATAAGTCATGTTAATAACAAAACGAAGTTTACTTAAAATAGGTCAATTTATTATTAACAATATATTATACAAGGTACATTGGATACATACCTAATTCTATTTTATTTTATTTTTTTCAACAATTATGCAAAAGAGTTGAATAAATTACACAAAGGCACATAAATTTACAAGCATTTTATATATCTATACTATATACTATATTTGTATACCTAGATAGATAATCTCACTTTCCGATAAAAGCAACTTATATAACGAAAAGTCTTTTACTTACTGAGTTTATTATACATAGAATTAAGAAAATCGAATCTCAATGTATTACCTATTCATTATTCACAGCTAATAACAAAACAGCTATATAAAAAACGCGGTATGAAATTAGTTTTAGAAGACCTTATAGTTAAATTCTTTTTCATCATTCATATGTATGCAAAAGGGTTTTCTATTCAATATAATTCTCAACACTGACTAAGAAACAGGTTTGGATAAAATCTCAATGCTTCTATGGAATCGTCTCTACAAGCTTTTCCATGCCTCTCAGTTGCTATCAGTCTTTCTCTAGCTAAGAGAACTGATATTCCCTCAGATTGTGCGAGCTCCTCAACAGTTATAGACCCTTTCTCTTCGAGCTGTAAACAAAAGCGATAAATAAACCACAGGAAACGTTATTCAAAGTTCAATTAACTGCTGAAATCTCCTATATAACTCACCAGGGCTTCTACACCTTCGACTATCGCCTCCTCGCTGTGAGACTCCAGCTGAAGAACCATCGCTCCACTGTCAAAGGTTCTTAAAATAACTGGCAAACGAAGCGGAGCTAATTGTCTACTCGCATTCAAGACATCCTCAGGTGATAACAGCTCTAAACCCCTGGCTCTGTTCACTCTGCAGTAAACATCGGTCAAAGCCATCATGCCGCCAACTTCCTGTATGAATATAATAAGTTGTTTGTTTTGTGATAAATGGGATTGTCTAAGATTTCATTCGCTAATAAAAAAAGTAATGAATTCTTTCAACAGTTTTATCCAATCAAGTTCAAAACTTGGGACATTCCAAGCAGCGAAACACACCTTTAAAGGCTCTTCTAAAATTTGTGCCAACTCTCTGGCAAGTTGTCTGAAATATTCGTTACTACTTTTGTAAGCGTCTCTTGTCACCGGGTCATCAATTCCTAAACTCATCAAGTATGACTTGAACCTTACGGTTTCATCTTCAGTTATGTCTCCTTGTCTTTCCTGCAAGAATAATATAATATAAATATGAAAAAAGGGCGATTCAAGCCTCTTTCTTTCTTTCATTTCATTAATTCCATTCTTTGATCAAACTAGATACGTTTTTCTGAATGTAAAATTGTATCTCGATTAAAAGAACTGCAATAAATTAAACCCCGAACTTCTGCGGTACAAAATAAACGAAAATTCAACTTTCCCAAGCCCCAATTTCCTAAATGAAAATTCCTACCGACCCTTATCTTGTTAGAAATGGTCTTTGAAATGTTGACCATGTCCTTAGCCATTCCCATAAGTTTCTGTAGATCCTGAAAAGCCATGGATATGCTTTGGTCAGTAGCCTTTTGTTTTTCTTGTAGGCTTCTTTCGATGCCTACAATTCCAGTCCTAGTTTTAATAACGGGCAAAGTTTTTTGTGGCTGATTTATTTCCGTGCTAGAAGTTGGCGAGTAGGGGATAGGAGCTGAGGTTGCAAGTTCCCATGCTCTTTTTATCACAGCGTCAGAAATGCTTGATATAAAATTAGGCTCCATTCCTTCTTTGAAAGATAATTTCACGTGATTATTTGCACTGTAGTTAACAGGCCCTGGCATTTTGTCTGAAATAGAAAACGGTCTTTACGATAACAGGCTAGAAGTCGGGAGATGATATGATGATTCGAATTCATTAATATAGAGATAATTTACCAACAGCTGCTTCGGCCAGATGTAAAACGACCTTTTTACTTCTACTGAATGAAAATGCGCCGGGATTTTCTTCTTCGAAATATATAACGTATCTTAGATGAAGAGATAGGCATGTTAAACCTCGCGGTATGTCGCCAGGTCTACCCCATAGAATTCTATGATTTGTTAATACCAATTCACCGCCTTCGAAAGACGTCTGTGCAAAATAATTTCAACATTTTTAGGTTAGGGTTTGTTTTTGGGTTTTTACAATTTTTATTACTACAATGTTGTCGGTTACCTTTGAATCACCGTCGTAAAGTCTAACCGACTTTTCTCGCTTCAGAAAAACCTCGTTTAATTGAAGCCGAGCCTCAGCGTATTCGAATCTGTTCATTTTTGTTTATTATAAATAATCGCTAGCTAGTTAGTCGATAAATTGTTAGGTTAGGTTAGGATTAGGCTTTGGTTGTTTGACTTTTCGTAAACACGATGGCGCCACTCGCCAGCAGCAGCAGCGCGACTCTCGACTCTCGAAACTCGTTCTTCGATGTCAATCGATACTCGAGTCTCGAATAGATCGCAAATATTTTTGAATAAATAATTTTAATTATTAGGTGTATACCTACCTACATTTTTATTTTATTCTATTCTTTCATTCAAGCGATGAATATTCGGTGAAATAATTAACACATTTATGACATAGTATAAGATAATTTTTTATTCAATTTATAATAAATATACAATTTCAAGTACAATTTAAATATAATCGTATTATTATATATTATATTTCTATTTAATGACAATTGTATATTAGTATAGACTGCTATAATATGAGCACGTCATTTCTATGATTAGACCTTGCGTTGGGGCTTTACGTAATGGGCATAGGTGCTCATACCATACATATAGTAGATTACGAGAATAAAAAAAAAATTAAAAAAATTGTCTACGTCACCTACTACGGTGGTATGGTCGACACGATCAGGGAAAATAACGAAAGAAAGAGAGAGAGAGAGAAAAGGCATTGAAGGTAACTTCAATTAGCTAGAACTTCCGGGTATAGCGGGAATCTAAGTTTAATCTACTTGACGAAGTACATAATGCGAGAATCAGGATAATTCTCTTCTAGCTCTGACTTTATGCCAGATAACGAAAACCAGCTGTTATCATACAATTTAATATCTAGCGTGTATGACTATTTTGGCGATGACGTTCGCATTACGGTTCTATAGACCGTAGTCACGAGAATTGCATATTTCAAGAGCTATATTATCATGAAAGCTATTTTGTATTCAGGGTTCAACCCACTCTAATGTTTCTCAGCGCATTTATGCCTGTATTTTTACATTTTATGAAAACAACATTTCATGCAAATTATTGTAACACTGAGAGTCTATATGATTGTATTCATTCGTATACAATTTTTTTTTTTTTTTTTTATATTACGATTTCTCGCGGTTATTGAATCATCATACATTTCTTCACGATCATCCTACTAATCCTACTATATATGCAATCATTTACATAATTATTTATACTATCTCCGGATGTTTAGCCGGAGTCCACATCCTAGCTATCTTGGATATTTACTATTTATCTAACTTTATGTATGTTTGAGATGAAACTTTGCGTTATGATGATGTTATGTCTTCGGAGTAATAAATATTTCATTCTTTTATACCCATAACCATGCATGGCGAGAATAATGACGTGAGGAATCACGGCATTTAACCTCATCTAAACGGTGTAGTATACATGTATCTATAGATATCTATAGAGTCGAGGGTAATACCGGAAGTATAAAATCAGACGGATCAAATAATTCGTCATTCATTGGTCATAACATGTCTATACTATCATACTAACATCTATACTATAGGTAGTATGTGTGATGTAAAACAAACTACGATCTGCCTTACCGACCACGTGCGAGTGCCGTCGTCGTGATTCGTTTGTCAAATATCCACACACATACGGATATTACACGTATACGTATACAAACGTATACGTAGATTTGAGATCGTAATTCGTAAAGCTCGCAGAGAGAATCGTTTTTCAGTCAGCTGTCAGCGGGCCAAGTGTGTGGAGGTGTTTTATCGCCTATTGCGATAAGCACATGGCATGTATTCGATAACTTAGTATACGTGGCTTAATCGATCATTGTAGGTAGAGTGTATATTATCGTCTCGTGTTTAATATTTAGTTAACATAAACAAATAAATAAATAAACAAATGAATAAATAAATTGATATAATTAATGAATAGATAGTATAAATAGTAGTGTACAATAGAAATGAAAATTTTATAGGATTGAGTTAATATTCGATAATGAAAAGATAGAATTTTATTTAATTTGTTTTTTTTTTTTTTTTTCTTTGAAATCACATAATAATTGAAGTGCAAAATTCTAATCAAATCTTTAATGATTGACAATTTAATCCCTACGGTATAATATACACATAGGTGAAAATTTTATATATCTGTGTGTGTGTGAGTGCGGTGGTACGGTTTGTATATTAGTTCTTTGTTCTTGAAAAATCCTCAAACAAATATATACGTAAAATAAAAAAAAATTTAATTATATCGTTAAGTATATACCTTAACTCGTGTCATCGACCTCTCACATACAAATAGGGTATATATATTACTATAGTCACAATAAATTTCTACATAATAATAATAATAATGATTAAATAACGTCGGGATGTATTAAAAAAAAAAAAAAAAAAAATCGAATCCCTTTGTGAATATTTATTTTAAATATATAATTGACTCGCGTTAATTTACACACATAATATGTAATTATTATACTAAAGCGATTAGTTGAATAAAAAAAAAAAAACAAGAAAAAAGAAAACACAACGTTAAAATTCACGAACTATAATTGACGAAACAAAAGAACAAAAAAAAAAACAATAACTCGTATACCCCAAACAGTCGTAACAATACTTTAACGTAAATTACGTAACACTAAGATCAAGATAAGAGTCGTACTGGTCGGCCTTCACCTGCCCCTTTTTTTCCTCCTCCTCGTTATTATATATTTTATTTTATTAAATATTTATATTTCGTCTTTTTTACATTATATTTATGTTTCCTTATCCTTATCCTTACCCTAAGTTTGAAAGAAGTAATACAGTACGATGTTTGATACATTATAGTATGAATGAAAAAAAAATTGATGATAATTGTTGAAACAACAATTAACAACTATAAATAATAATGATAATAAACTAAGATAGTAACGATGTCAAAAACAATTGACATTAGCTCCTAGCGCATCAATTAGTTCCGCAAAATCAAACTCAAATAATAAATCAACCTTTTGTCTGTCGTCCCCGCACTAACTTATTACAGTTAGTTAGTTATATTTAAACAAAGCCTTAAATATGACTGTGACTTATACAGCTGAAGTAGCAACTTGTCGAGGTTTCGGCTGTTTTCTAAAACTGTTGCTAAGGTGAGATTATTATGTCAATTAAAACAAAATAATATATAAACTGTATGTCCTTGTGTAATGATGATGAACAATTTTAAACAATATGATATTCGTCGTCAAATTACTCTATAGAACTAAAAGGAAACTTATAATACTTGTTGTGATATTGTAAAAAAATTTCTACTTCGGAATAGACTTAACGCATTCGCAATGCTTGGATATTGAACAGTTTCACTGGTCTAATTCGTAATCTTAATTTTCGGAGATATTGAGCTTAGAAATATCAGAGTATTGGCCATTTCTTATTTAGCTAGCTGTTAATCTCTTGCGACGTCCAACCAGGTACTTCAGATCTTTTAGTTTTCTAGATTTTTCAGATAAGTAGCATAACAGTCGTTCACAATCTACAAGCTATCACTCATATTTAAAAAAAAATAAAGTTGCTTTGATTCACAACTGAATATGAGAGTCATATGAACTTACTGATACGCCGATATATTTAGTCTGGGAATTTGTTAAATTCTGATATAAAAAATGTTTGTTGTGATTCATGGAACAGAATTTTCCCTCAGACATATATATTGATTTCATTTTTATATTATCTACTACATCGTGTATATTCTCAGATCAATATCTCTCATTAAATCAATAAACATTAGAATTGTGAAACTCTAATTTTTCCATGAATAGTCGAGTCGTAGCTGACTGTGCATGTCGATGGTAAAAGATAACAGCATTATCTCCCATCCAGAGAACCCTGGACTTGTATAGAAAAAGTTTTATTGATTGTCGTCGCAGTCATGTTGTAGAATTTAAACTTATGACAAAGTATTTGAAAAAACAAAAAAACTTGCTTTAAAAGCGGGAATTTTTGTTGAATCACATTTTAAATTATAATACGTTGGAACTTTCACTTCTCTAAATTTGTTTTTTTTTTTCGTAATATTGCAATAAATCTGAGAAGTCAACAGCTTCCAAGAAGTTTATCGTCCCGCTAATTAGTCACTAGATTTTATTGTATTAAAGAGCTCTTGAACAATCTATGATGATTCATTAATCATTTCTCTGTATTAAATGCGCAAACTAGTTGCTAGAACAATGAGCTGAAATAAATGAAGCCGTTTAATTTGGCTCAATTTAATCAAGAGGCTTAAATTCACGTTTCTAGAATTTTGAAATTACAGTTTATATTTACAACGCGCAGTCGGTTCTTGATAAAGGCTTTTCGCTCATTCATTTATCTGAAATACTGCACAGGATCTGAGGCACGTGATATATAAGCACGGTGTGACGTCAGCATTACAGTTTATTTTTATGTGGTAAACCCGTTAGTAAAACTATGTCAATGGCTAGTGATAATATTACTCATTTTCTATTATATCAATTTCATAGTTCAAATATGTGGTAAATGAATGATAAGGATTTCTCAATTCAAAGATCTAAAATGAAATTCTTTTATAGCTCGACGAAAGAAGCTTTGTCTTTTAAAACCTTGGATTAAATCATTCTCACACAAACTCTGCTCTCTCACGCCAATACAACTTTATCTTTATCTTTCATACTAGTATTTAAAAACCGCATTACTCCACTGACCGTGATAAATTCTACAGGACTGATTATACGCACATAAAATATCCTCATATTTCCTACAATCTCACAACTGAATGAGATAATGCTAGAGATCGAAGGCCAAATGAATTCTATATTAATTACGAAGGCATAGTTTGGCCAAATTATTTTTACATATGAAAATAATTATTCAGAGTATGACTACGCAGACATCGCACGCTTTTATCGTCAGTTGTTTGAAGAGAAAATGATATAAAAAAAAAAAAATAACACTTCTCTCCGAACAGACCAATCTTTTAGATAGCCTCATTAGTCATTACGATTGCGTTTATTTCCTAGCTGTTAGTTCTGCTATTTGATGTACTTAAAACTGGCCCAGTACTCTGAACAATAAATGACTTATTTTTTTATCAATTCATTATTCTGAAAGATAACTCACGTACCACGCCTCGTACATTTACATTCTCTATCGCTAATCATTACACAATGTGATGCAGTATGTTATACTTACCAATTTACATTATACAGATGCTGATTGTTGTTCTTTAAATTTAACGCCTTACTTAGTCTCTGGCAAAATGACTTCTGAGAAGTCGACTTGGAACACTTCGCAATTTACACTAGTAGTAAAATTGAATAAAATATTTTCAGATGGCGAGCGAGTGTCTACAAGTTAGTATGGATGGATTTAGCGGCATTTTTATTGCTCTATTACTCAATGTCATTTGTATATCGATACCTATTGGACGAGGAGCAGAAATTAGTATTCGCATCTGTTGTTGTATACTGCAAAGAGTACAGCGATCTTATTCCGCTATCATTTGTGCTCGGTTTTTACGTCAGTATCGTTATGACCAGATGGTGGAATCAGTACTTAGTCATTCCCTGGCCAGATTCAATAGCAGTTTTTGTTTCCGCCACTATTCACGGCCAAGATGAACGGGGGAGACTTATGCGACGTACTATTATGAGGTACGATAAATCAGGTAGAAATTAATACCTCAGAAAGTTGAGGGAGAGAATTTATATGCTAAAATATCGACAAATCTTCAGTCCGAATATCTTCCATTTATTCCAGATACGTTTGTGTATGTCTGACGGTAGTCCTCACCAATATATCTCCGAGAGTAAAGAAGCGTTTTCCTACGCTGGATCATTTGGTAGACGCAGGATTACTGTTAGAAAATGAACTCGCTATATTCAAGAGTTTAAACAAGAAGTTTCCAAAACCTAGCAAGCATTGGCTACCAATTGTATGGGCTTCTAGCATAGTAACTCGCGCCCGTAAAGAGGGCAGAATACGCGACGACTTCGCCGTCAAAACTCTTATAGATGAGATAAATCAATTCAGGGGAAGCGCTGGGCGGCTTATACACTATGACATGATCAGCGTACCTCTGGTCTATACTCAAGTAGTTACATTGGCTGTATATACCTACTTTACTACCAGCGTTATGGGTAGGCAATGGACTGAGTCATCTGCAACAACGACTAACGGGACTACGACTGGCACAATAGCTGCGGCAAACGTGGATATGTACTTCCCCGTATTTACAACTCTACAATTTTTCTTCTACATGGGTTGGCTAAAGGTTGCAGAAACTTTGATCAATCCTTTCGGCGAAGATGACGACGATTTTGAAGTCAATTGGATTGTCGATAGAAATTTACAGGCAAGAATGATTGAGATCTATCTAGATCTTTGCTCTTATTTAAATATTTTTGTACACTGATTAACTTTCTTTGCTATTTTCATCAGGTCAGCTACCTCATAGTAGACGAAATGCACCACGAACATCCAGAACTTATCCGCGATCAATACTGGGACGAAATATTCCCTATTGAATTGCCGTATACAGCAGCTGCACAACCTTTCCGTGAAGAACATCCAGAGTCTTCAACAGCTGGTATCCAGCTATCGGCTGCTGAACAGGAGCTTTTACCCTCTTCAGCAAGAATCGAGGATATGGCACCATTCTACACCAATAAATTCAGCACTGAACTCGTCGACGACGCTGCATCAGGGATACATTTTACAGCGAGTGGTAAAATGTCCAGGTAATTATACTGCCCCATATTTATTGTATTAATTAATCCGAAGAATACTGGGTTACTAAAAAATTGTCAAACTTTCAGATTAGTAAGTTACAGTTTTTTTTATTTCGCATTTACTCACATACTCATTTACTTCTTTTATTTCACTCCAACTTAAGCAGCCCGACCTGGTTGCTGGATTATTATTACAATGGATTGTAAGTTTTTATCCGGTCAATGTTTAACGTTGTATAAAAAAAAAAAAAAAAATTTAACAAAGATAGAATATGTACAATCTATGTCGTTGTTAGATAGGTGTTTATAATCAACGCCTAGCTAGCGTGTAAAGGAAATTTAAAATTAGACTCATAATTTAGATAAATGTTACGCATGGTATTTTTTTATCATTGTCCGTAATGATTTTTACATTGTATTATATATCAACACAGATTAATAATTTCATCCTAATTTAGACTGTTTTTGCTGATAAATGTATATATCATCATGAATACACAATTGTGTTATCATAGAGCGTAGCATGAAATTTGTATCATATGAGAAAAGAAAATTTACTCAACTCATTCCTCAGAATTAAACCAGGAATATTTTGTTCCCTTAGAAGCGGCAGCAGGATAAGTACTAGAGAACGAAGGTTCAGCGGCGGATCAACGCCCAGTAATATCGGTGGATCGCTTACTAGAGTTAACAGCGTTACAAGCGTTCTTAAAAGACTTTTTAGCAAAGAGGATAGACCGGAAAGCAACAAAGCAGCCGATGGGTCTAGAACTCCTGGCAAACTTCCGTCTTCTAGTTCTGCAGCTTCTCTACAAGCTCGTTTTACAGGTAATTTATAAACGACCAAGTAATTATGAAGCCCACTAACTGAATTATCATCTCTATTTTTTTTTTAGGCGGAGGATCAACAAGAATTGGAGTTATCGAAGAGGTCGATGAACAGATGACGATGACATCAATGAGGCCAGAAACTAGGCCACATGTTCAAAGCATTTTTCCACAAGGTCCGCCGGCTCCTAGTGCGCCAATGAATGTTCCCGGTTCTGTTTCTACAGTTAACGGTAGAAACTCTGGCGAAATTTTATCCACTAGTGCCCCGGCGGTGGCTCTCCGACCTTCTAATGCTGGAAAGTTCGGGTAACTAGTGGAATTTCTATAGCAAATCAAGCCTGGAGTTAATCCAAAGATTTCTGAGGTGTTAACGTGGTCATTTTTGCTTGCAGGGTTCATCGCACCACTCAGTCAGCTAGATCTAGTGTCGCCTTTGAGCCTACTGCAGAGTATGTCGGCGGAGCTGTTATCGAGATGGATAATAGCAGCCTGAGTAGCACGAGCACAATGAGTTCTGACGACGAATTTTCAAAGCTCAAAACTGAAAGGGACAAGCAACGGCGGGATAGAGCAATAATGAAATTGGCTAGGAGCATAAGCGCTCAGACTCAGATTAATCAATCCGGTAGTCTTAGCGCCGGGGATTCGGAAGCTCTTTTGACCGAGCTGGCTAATGCTTCTCGTATTTCGCTTAGGCCTAGGAACGATAATTACAGCGATCATGTTTAGAAGTTTCAAGTGAAGTAAATGGAGAAAAGAGTTGGGAAAATTGATTTGCACCAAAACTCACTCTCCTCTGATTGGAACCGCTCTTTCATGTTATATAAAGACACACAAATGCTCAATTAAAAACAGATTTTATTCGTATAAGAATTTATTCTGAGAATTGGTGTCGATTCTTTATACGAATAGATAGAAGAAGAAGATGAAAAGATACCGTGACTTAATTAGTTATTAAAATTTGACTCTACTTAAAATTTGGTACATGGTTATTATAGTTATAGTTATCTCGCAACTGCAGTTCGAATACAGTATAAAGAAGCAATATAATATAGACAGTTTAAACTAAGCTTGTGAATAATAGAACCGTTGCCAATTACATAATAGAAAATCATTATTAGTAAACGTACGTATATTGAATAGTCGAAAAGATCAGTAATGAGTGCAGAACTTAGATATTATATGATTTTTTTTTTTTTATTATTATTAAAAAAATAAAACAATTTACAAGCTTGATAATATTAGATGAAAATAATTCAGTTACTATTTTAACTATATTAATTATCAAGTTAGGATAATACGAGACGATTCATTGGTTGTGGTTTCCTAAGATTTTAAAAACTATGTATTCGATCAATTCTTTTATAAGAATTTGCTTTACGATGCTATTTAGTGCACAAAATAATTTAATATCGATTATATATAATAGCACTAAACTTATATTACCTATATTTAATACTACCTATCATTTATTGAAAAGACATAATTTCATTAAGCTCTGATATACTATTTAGAATAGATAGTGAAATACATTATTATATTATATAATAGTAGGTATATATAGTATAGCTAGGCAATTTAATATTTTATAACAACATTATTTTGCGATGAATATTCATAAATCCCAGATCTTTTGATATATGCTCAAATTATTGTACTGTATTTAAAACGCTACGTTTAATGTCTTTGTCATTGTATAGATAGACAGGGTCGTAATATCGAGAGAATAACATTCACGATAACGCGTTATCACAAGAAGTGTTATTTTTCGTTTCTTTTAAATATCGTTGAATGTTTTTTTCATATGTTTTTCCCTCAAAGAATTAGAGATAAGAAGATAGCATACAGAAAAAAATCAATGATCTATTGAAGATAATATAACGAGCAGGATAGGAAAAATTTACAAAATCAGAATGCGGGGATTCCTTTTTAGTTACTTCTTTATGCCATATACGTATATGATAACTCGTTTAAATAAGTCAATGAGTAATTTGGAACAACGAAAAATGATGACTAATAAGAATTATTGATGATATTCGAATGTATAATATTAGAGATACATATTTTATTTAGCAAATCTTTTCATTTCACTTATGATATACGTTTAAAATTAATCGTATATCAAGTGCCTGTAAATTGTGCCTGTAATTTTTATACCGAAGGGTCGTGCCTCCTTGGTTGTGTAGAATTATTATTTTTTCTTCTTATATTAGGCTTGAAATTTACTATTCTTATTCTTATTTAATTTAATTTAATTTAATTTAATTTAAAATATATATTATGCACACAAGCATGCATTCAAATCTCTTTGAAACATTCCGGCAGTAAAGTTTCTTGCGTATACTATACGTATACAATTTAAAGACAAAAGATTCTATTATCTATAAAGAAAGTAAAAAAATAAAAATAAAAAATAAAAAATGGTCCAAAACCAATATTGCGATATTGTAAAAAAAAAATAATATTAATCATAACATGATATTTTTAAGTTTTTGATAGTCGACTAAGAGAGATTCTACCTAATCATTCGATATTTCGACTAATTTTTAAAACACATTTTCTAATTTTTAAATTACTATATAAATTCAAATTGTACCTATTTTTTTTTTTTTTTTTTCACTGAGTTGTATTTTAAAATCATGCGACGAGTTTGAGCTACAGATTTAAGCAATTTAATAAATGAAGACAATTTATTTTTTCAAGTTTCTTTATAGATTTTATATTATATACCACATAATTTAAAGCCCAAACTTGTCGCTGTGTTTTCTTGTTTATCTTCTATTTTAATTTTTGACTAGTAGTAATTTTTGACCGACAATATTGATAATAAGGTCCCAATGTTCGCGATCGAACATACATACATAAATTTAAACTGCATATTTGTTTAATTGTTAATTAACTATTTAAAAAAAAAGTCTAAATCTGTTGTAACAGACTTGAAGAAGAAAATATTCGGTGCTCGACTTGCGTTTCGCTACGCATCAATCATTGTTTTACCAGTATTATAATATTATTGCAATAAATTATTTCCTCCTAATCTAATAAAAAAATCTTGTCATTCAATTCAATTCATCAAGAAAAAAAAAAAAAAAATATAACTATTTTATGTATACTTCTCATTTCACATTTTCTTTCAATTTATTAACAACAATAATGATTTATTATAACAAACTAATAGCAACAATTGCTTGTAACAAGAAATATTATAACAAATGTTATGAAACTACGTTTACTATAGGATTTTCTTTTTTTATAACACAGATTTTTATCAGTACTAGAAAAATTTTATTTATACCTAATAGATCTTTAACTATTTTAACACATTTCTGAAGCTAACTTCTATCAGTTCAATTTAGACAATTCAACAAATCTATCATTATTACAATAATCTTTGTACGTGTGTTGATGACCCAGTTTAAAATCTGGATATTTTTTAGTAAAAAATTCTATATATTCAGGATGCGTTGGATCAACTTCCATGAATAATAATCCTTCGTTAACCAGAGCTTTGGATGCGTATTTCATCACAGCTTTGACCAAGTTTAAACCATCTTTACCACCGTCCAATGCTCTGAGGTCTTCGTATCTGAAAATATACAAGAAAAAAAAAAAAAAAAAAAATATTCTATTATCAATTTCATCGATTATTTCATTCCGGGGATAAAACTGAGTTTACATTCTTATCTCCGGTGCCAAATTGACCAGTTTAGCCGTCGGTACGTATGGTGGATTACTGACAATAACGTCAAACTGATTTTCTTCAAATTCTGCAGCTGATTCAACGCTTTTAACGAATTTTATTGTCCCATTTTCCCTCAGCACAGCGTTCAATATTCTCAAATTATCTCCAAGTCCTAAAGTCTCTGCGTTAGATCTAGTCAAGTCGCAAGCATGCAGACTCTTGTCTATGGATGTACAATGGATCTATAAAATATGAAAAAAAAAAAAAATGACGAATATTTCTTCCATTTATACAAGAATAGAAATAAGAAATAATAAGTTATTCTCCCATTATCCACCTTGCTGTTAGCGTGAACAAGAGCTAAAGAAATAGCTCCAGACCCACATCCGATGTCCAATATTTTGTATTGGTTATTTTTCATCGTTGATAAACGACTCAGAATAATATCAACAAGTATTTCTGTTTCTGGTCGCGGTATGAAAACCGGTGGCACCATTCTCAATGTAATATCTCTGAAGTCCCATTCTCTGATGATATATTGTACCGGCATTCTAGCGTAAATCGGTAAAAAAAAAAAAAAAATAAAATAAGAGAGAGCGAAAGAAATTCTACTTTTATTTTTTTTTAATTTTTTTATATTATTATTCATATTCACCTGGACATTCTACACTCGCATAATGATTCTAGTCTGGTTATTTGTTCCTCGGAGAGTTTCTGATCCGGGGAATCGGCCAGGTCCATTATCTGAAGAAGTAGTTGTTGGTACTGTGAAGCTGTATGAGAGATATTTTGTTCTTAGATGATAAGTGTTATCATAGCATCCAATGCAATACGATAACAAACGCTTGATGCGTGAATTTATTTTAACCTCAAAATTTATAATAAATAAAAAATTTTTACCTACCTTTCTAGTTCCCAGAACATGGGCTAAAATATGTTCGATCGATTCAACCGGCTCTGAGATTCCTTCATGTTCGAATTTGTTACTCCAGTGTTTGATTGTTTCGTTTATTGTAAACCGCTGGTCGGCATTCTTAGTTGATAATTGTTTGCTTGTTTGTTTTAGAACTAAGTTCTTTGTTAAAGCGAAATTATTATTGGATGTGTTTAAAAACGGGATTCTGCACACTCTCAACATCTTGTAAATCATTATTCTACGTGTATAATGTATATGAATAAGTTTTATTATCGTTAAGTCAACGCTAATCTTTATCTAGGTTTTGTTTATTTTTAAAATATATTCCTAGTGCGTTTAATGAACGCTTAATTGATAACATGACACTTCATGAATCAATCGGTGGCGACATCTTACAGAAATTTATCAAACTAGGATAGACACAGCTTGGGTTGCAAAAGTTTATATTGTAGCGCCACTCTGGTGACGATTTGCGGAACTATATTTGCCGCAAATAGTCGCGCGCGAGTTATTTCGAATTTATTTAATCGTTGAACTTAGTATAATTAAATATTGTTAATAAATTATTATCAACGAGGGTATTTTTCCACTCAGATATCTTTTGATTATAGTAAAGAGAAACTATATTCGAGTCTTATGTTTACTTATATTTAATTATATTATGTATTTCAGCTGTATTATATTTATAATAAAAAAAATTGTATACTATAATATTATGAATTTTTAATTCAACTTAGCGATGTAAATTATTCATTATAATAACTGCATGGCTTGGGATGATTAGGATTATTTATTGAATTATTTTACTCCAGAAATGGTACTCGTCAACTACTACGACATATCATTTTACAACATACAAATATATTATAAACATTTATATTGTGTTGATTCATTGTGATAATAAGCTTTCAACAGATAAACAGAATTATTATAAAACTCTTGACACTAGATTATGCAAGAATATATAATAATTCACGACATTGAATGGGGCAGTTTTAAATACTGCTATCTTAGTATTAGCATGATATTTCGCGATTGTGCGATAATACGCGCGTGTCGAAGATAGCATATGAAATGTTACGAAAGCGCAAAGCCGATGGGCGCGCATTAGGATGTTTTTCTCCTCAATCAGGGGATTTGTATATATATATATATACAAGGAGACAGGTGTTTGAGGTGAAAACCCACTAGATCCATCCACCTTTCGTTTTGCACCTTTGAGTTCAGAATTGATTTCAATGCACTTTCAATGATCGCCATGCTATGCATATCCAAATTTTCTGATCTGAGGGATTTTCTTCTTCCTCAAATTTTTCGCACCTGCACTTTCACTGCACCAAGTGAAAAAATTGTATAATCATTACAATAGTAGCTTGAATCGAAAAACGTAATGGGAAAAACATACGAGGGAATAAAATGAAGAACCTTCACTACGTTGACAACATTTTGTCATTGGATCATTTCGCGGGGCGTATAGCATGGCGTGCAGAGCATAGTGGGATCCGAGTTTTAACCATGGCTTCTCAGGGCTCACATGTCAGTCGTAGAGTGACCGTCAACAAATCGAGATCATTTCCTTACGTTATAGAAAATAAACAAGTATAAAAAAAAAAAAAAATATATATATATATAAATATACTTTACGATTATTACATTCAATTTAAATATTCGCATTGAATTGAGCGTATAAAGCTTTTTTTATATTCGAAGAATATAAAAAAATCGCGCAAGGAATTATAAGTAAAATTATAATTTCTTATCGAGATATTCTCGAATTCTATAGCTAATCGTATATTTTGATAATTATTCTAACACTGAATAATTTTAACTTAAATATTTCAAGTGCCTCGACTTCTGTTTAAATTAATTTTATTTTTCATTTTTTTTTTATTTTTTTTTTTATTTTTATTTTTTCTTTTTCTACCACCTATCAGGACCTGTGCACACTTAATCGACGGAGAAAATTTTGCTAAACTGCAATGGCGTGTCCCATGAGAAACGGAGGGTCAGTAAAAAACGATAAATAATATATTTATTTTTTTTTTTTCTGTGGTATTAAATCACGATCAATTTTCATTTATACATTAAATTCCTCATCATTTTCACCTGTAAAAATCACTCATGATATTTCACATCTAAAAAAACAAAAATTCATTAATTTTCGACGAACGAATGTCTGGCCAATTATTGCGACTTTCTTACGAAAATGTACGCCACTATATCGCAATACCCGAACGTTCCGAATCCTATGATAAATAAGTACATAATATGTTTTTTGTAACACATGCACGATTTTTGCGTTTTTTTTACCCATTAAGCGGGCCTAAAGTGACGGTTTTCAGACGAGCGGGCGTTTTCAGTTTTTATTTGCCCGCTAAAACGAGCAGCGGGCGTTTTTAGTTTTTATTTGCCCGCTAAATCGAGCAGCGGGCGTTTTCAGTTTTTATTTGCCCGCTAAACCGAGCAGCGGGCGTTTTTGGTTTTTATTTGCCCGCTTATGCTCGAGTAGCGGGCAAATAAAAAGTGAAAACGCCCGCTACTCGAGCATAAGCGGGCAAATAAAAACTAAAAACGCCCGCTAAATTATTTTTCAATATTTTCATGAAAATTATCAACAATGATGAAAAAACGCGAAAATCGTGCTGTTACAAAAAATATGGTGTGCACCAGGGCTAAGTGGGCTTTTTGACCTTGTGTGGTTGCAGTACTCGTCTTCGGCTCGCCGACGCACTCGTCTTCGACTCGTGCTACCTCGCCTCTGACTCGTACTGCAAACTCCACACTCGGTCTAAAAAAGCCCACTTTACGCCCTTGGTACACAATATACTATTATTTATTTATTATTTCGGATAAGATTAAATCACTCGACTCATATAATTGAACAAATGTTCAAGTGGTGATAAACAAACGCATACATACATACATACATACATTCATACATATAAGCGTGAAAACAGAAAAACAGTGTGAAATTAATCTAATTCTACTAGTCAATCTGTTTTTTTTTTTTTTTTTTTTTTTTTTTTTTTTTTTTCTACAATATGATTTATTCGTACAAGTTAAATGTGATAAACTTTAGCAACATTATAAGAACCGTGCGTAAGATTCGCGCGATCGTGTTTCGTCATGTTATTATATTGAGCGGGTCGATAGGTCGATGTGTCATCATATCACGAAATCGAATAATCCAAAGTATATAATAAGCGGTTAAACGCATCCGATACAATTTTTATGAATTGCTATGATTATTTATATTTGTCAATTTACGTTAAAAATTTCGTCAGAATTTCGAAATCCTGCGGCTTAATGAAATAAAATTGTAAATTTTCTTTAGAGATGATTCGGACCAGGGAGGCGATCAGTTGACAGAAGGACCGGGAATTCTTTACAGTGAATATCTACGTCTTGATAAAATATTGTCTGCCCAAAGGATGCTGAGTGCACAATACGGGAACGAAGGTGTTCACGACGAACATCTCTTCATCATCACTCATCAAGGTTCTTAATATATTATTGAAAGATCATCATCATAATATATCGACCAAAGATATATATATATTTTTTTTTTTTTTTTTGTAAACTAAATTCAAGTAATCTGTTCATCGTATTACAGCCTACGAATTATGGTTCAAGCAAATCATCTTCGAACTAGATTCTGTGAGAGCGCTTTTCAACACGGAGGTAAAAAGTCTAGTTTTTTTTTTATTTTATTTATTTATTTTTAAGTGTTTTGTAATCGCAAATTACTAAAATCGTTCTTTTCAGGTTCTCGACGAATCAAGGACGCTAGAAATATCGAAAAGATTAAACCGAATCGCCCTGATATTGAAAGTAAGTGATGAATAAATCTTAGCTATGTATAGGGAAGTCCGTATGTTATGATAATAAGATAAACTAGATGCGATTACACCATATCTGTGTTATTATATACCTAAGGAAAATAAAAATCAGCGAAAACAAAAAATAGAAAAATCAGATAAATTTCGCTTGATCTGAGCGAGGTGGCTTCTTCTCTATAAGCATATATACACATTTGGGATCTACACGTAGATTAAACCCACACATGTGTATAATAAATGCGTATACATGAAAAATGTGGAAACAGAGGCCGAAAGAAAATAAAAAAAAAAAAAAAAATAATAATAATGTCCACGCGGGGAGGTAAATCCCTATTTGACAATGACAGTGGCGGTGGTTTTAGCCGACTATAAGGTGAACGACCTGTTCGATGTTCATGGCTCGGGTAATCCAATTAGTTTTACGTCAGTACCTAAGTATGATCATCAAGGAAGTATTAGATTTCGCAACTATATTTAGGCTGTTAGCTTATTACAGTTCCGGATTCTTGGAGGTATATTATACCTATAAGCATACCTGGCTGAAAACCGCACGTGGTAAAAATTAGCTAACTGGGTCAAACGCGAATAGTATATATACTATATAGGATTCTCTTCTTCCTTATATCCAGATTTTCTCTATACAGGCATGATAATACGATATATGAGTATAAGTATCTTTCATCGTGTTAGTATATCAGCTCCGATCGCAGAATGATGTAAATAATACGTACTATTATTCAAATATCGAACTATTCGCATATAATATATATTATATATATATATAGAAAAAAAAAAACAAAAAAAAAAAAAAAAACAAGAAGTATAAAGATTAACTCATACGAGATAAACGAATGACACGTATAATTTAATTGATTTGCAACTATACATATACAGCTATAATCGAATTCAAGGTTGTGCGCAAATAACGGTATTACCATTATAGTATTACTATACATGCACGTATTAATTGTATAGTTGAATTATACAATATCTTACTACATTCTACGTTGGATTCCGTAATAAATATATATAATAATATATATCCGAGGCCTTGCATAATTATTATATATATAGTATAGAAATATACCGTGTGATATATATATATATATATATACCATACCACAGGTATATAAACACACCTTTATAATTTTTCGCACATTATTACATATATATATATATACCTACTCTCGGCTCAAAATCTCACCATCACCATCACCGTCACGGCCACTATCCAGTGTCGAGTTCCATCGAGTCGTCTCAACTTACAAGACCTCGATTTATATGTACATCCTATTTGTTCGTAATAACTTATTCTATATACTTATATATATATATATATATATGTATATACATATTGCATATTATACTAGTATCTATCTATAAGGATAATTTTCTTAAGTTAGAAAAATATTTCTTCAGGGTACATTTTGTGCATTAATATAATAATTAATCATGTTTTTTTTTTTTTTTGTCGTGAGAAACAGAATAATAAGAAAAATAAAAATGATGATTTTGATTATTAACGTGAAAACTAAAAATATATACGAAATTGAGACGATAAATTCTGCACAGACATGTATATATGCGTAGATTGTCTACACGTATATTATATGAGAGAGTCTCCGCTTACGCGCGGAAGCCAAAGAAATATCTTCGACTCGTCGCTTAATTTTGGATCGATGGTATAGCTTTAGGTATACGCGTATATGGTCATCCTTGAGTCAATCTTTGTTAAAATTGATCCCACAGCTTTGATTATATAAGGCAGAAGCGACAATTGTCAGCGAGAAAAAAAAAAAAAAAAAAAAAAAAAAAACTAAAGAGGGATGATGATAAAATATATGCGAAAAATATAGTAAAATAAATGTAAATTTTTTCTTTCTTTCAGCTTTTGGTAGACCAAGTTATGATATTGGAGACAATGACACCGTTGGATTTTATGGCTTTTCGTGACCACCTATGCCCAGCTTCCGGGTTTCAATCACTACAATTTCGTTTGCTTGAAAATAAACTCGGTCTTCTTCAGGAACATAGGGTGAAATATAACCAGAGTTATAGCAGAGTGTTCGGTCGTGATATAGACGCAATGACTGCTTTGGGTAAAGCTGAGAATGAACCAAGTCTAAGTTGTCTTGTACAAAGTTGGTTGGAACGGACGCCTGGTCTTGAACCGAACAATTTTGACTTTTGGGGAAAGTATACCAGAGCTGTTGAAGGGATGTTGGCGAAACAGGAATTATCGGCAAAGGTAAGAGACGCGAATTTTTTTAAACACATGACCAAAAAAAAAAAAAAGAAAAAAGTTAAAAAAAAAAAGTTAAGGAAAAATAAATGAGATCGAAATTTTTTCATCTTTGACTGATAATATACACGCGTGGATTATAGAGAGACATAAACATAAATCTTAGTATATCTTAGCCTCGCGGATCATTCGCCTCCGATACTTCATACTTGACGCGTAACTCAAGGTTTGCGGTAAACCGCAGATCTCTCGCGTAATAATATTAACGTTCAATACAAGTATAAGTCAGTCGAAGGGACAAAGGGACATACGCAGATTATTGTACCCTGCACGTTGGTATAGTATTTATTGCCCGTTGAACCGCGAAGTTCTAATAATAATTAACAATTGTATAGCTTAGAAATAGGAACAAAGAAAAAAAAGAAAAAAAAAAAAGAGAAGAGAAGAGAAGATTAATCAATTTGTTTTTTTTTTGCGCCCAATACTTATATTTCGGGAATTGATATGCCGTCTTTTTTTGTTTTTTTTTTGTTTTGTTTTATATAGGCAGAGGAAAAGGAACAGGTACGAAAACAGCGTCTATCAGTCGTTTCTTCGCGGCGAGCAGTCTTCGAAACTATATTCAACGAGGCTCAACACGACGCTCTTGTATCCAGAGGAGAGAGAAGATTTACTCATGCGGCTCTTCAGGGGGCTGTAATGATCACGCTGTACAAAGATGAGCCTCGTTTTAGTCAGCCTCATCAGATCCTGACTGTTCTTATGGACATTGATTCGTTGATTACGAAATGGCGATGTAAATAATTATTTATTTAAATAATTATTTATTATACCTATCTATGTGTGTTTTAAAAATGATTTTTTTTAATTTTCTTTGATTTATATAATTAATTTTAGACAATCACGTATTAATGGTGCAGCGAATGATCGGTTCGCAACAACTTGGAACCGGCGGTTCTTCTGGTTATCAATATCTGAGATCGACGTTGAGGTAATTATATAAAGAAAGAAATTAATTGAAAGAAAATTGTTGATAATTTTTTATCAGGTATATAAAAGAATAGTACGGAAAAAAAAAAAAAAAAAAAAAACTAAAACAATGGAATTTGAATTTCAGTGATCGTTACAAAGTCTTCCTTGACCTCTTCAACCTCTCGACTTTTCTAATACCTCGAGACCTGATTCCACCCTTAAGCAGAGATATGAAAGCAAAGTTATCCGGCGCTTGGGGAAGCTGGGGCACAGATGATGATCAAATTAATTTAGAAAGTTCTGCCGAGGGATCTATGTGAGATGATATATAAATATATATAAACCTGTAATATTGCTGGTGCAATGAACGGGTAATGAATTCCTATTATACGCGTATAAAAATTTGTTATATATAATTTCATTTTATTTCTTATTTCTTTTTTCTGTTTATACATTTCAGGCTGCACTTGTTATTAAATAATTTTTTTTTTTTTTTTGGTTGAATAATAAATAATTGAAAATAATTGAAAAAATAATGTAATAAAATATAATATATTATTATTATTATTATTATTATTATTATTATTACATGTAAATAGTTGAATAACTGCATATAGTATATAGTTTATTTATTATATCTCGCAACTTATTTACCAGATATACATACATAAGTATAGACATATATATACTTACACCTTGCATAATATTTAGTTGATTTTAATAATTGGAAAAAAAAAAAAAAAATCACACTATATGATATGTGTTGATGGTATGTTCCTCTCGCAAGTATATACTATATAACATACTATAGGTAATTATAATTATATAGCTTATGCATATATATATATATATATATATATATATAGAGATAAATTTGAATAATTACAACATTATCAATAATATATATTATATAATATTGTATAACGATGTATAAAAGTTTGAAGACAAAACAAGAAAAAGAAAACGAAAAAAATTAAAGAAAAAAATAAAATAAAATAAAAAAGTAAATACAAAAATATTTACCTATTAGATTTTAGAATATATATATATATATATATATATATATATATATATATATATATATACGTTTCGTCGCAAAGTTCTTATCGATCGAATTATGTATGAATATAATACGATAAAAAAAAAAAAAAAAAAAAAAAAGAATTAAAATTCATCCTATATTAATGTATATTGATTATTATTTTATATACATTATAAATTATACATGTGTATATATACAGCAAATTGTTTTAAACTATTAGATCGCTATATACTATTATTATATGGTATAACAGTATAATTATGTAATATTTGATATTATAATAATATTATTAAAAAAAAATAATGAGAGGCCCTGTTACCTATAATATAATAATATCTATCTATAGTTAATAACTATTACGATGATTACAAATATCGTGTTTAAAAAATGTATATGTAATTGTTGTTAAATTAGGTATACGTGTGTATATTAGGGTGGGAATTTTTTTTTTTTTTTTTAGTTTCTTTTTTTAATTTTTAATTTTCATAACTTATACCACCGGATATAATCTTATTACGTCTTTATCATTACAAAATATTCATGATTGTGGAAAGGCACATATATATCGGTTTCAATAATTCATATATATATACATACTAATATCTATAGATACATATCGATTTTCTATACTTAATTACATATAAGATTAGCAAAAAAAAAAAAAAACTCTTGCGTCTCTTCTCCTTTCTAGATCACGTTCAAAGATGAAACCTGATTAGCTATACCTATATTATAAAAAGAAATGAAAAAAAAAAAGAAGTAAATAATAAAATAAAAGAAACCGTATGAATAAATAATAATAATAAGATTCTATATAAATTAATTGTAAATGATAATAATAATAATAATAATAATAATAATAATAATAATAATAATAATAGACGATGACTTATAATTACCGCATAAATTTCCATTTGTAGCTATGTATAGGTATCCCTTATCGCCGAAACGCGTACCCCAAGAATTTCTAACAATGTAAAATGGTACAGGTCCGGTTTTGTCATAGCCAACAATTTCCACCGCATGATTTAGACTTGAAAATTCACCGTCACAGTGATACTGTATAATACCACCCAAATAATTTTGCCATGATAATGCGTTTACAGCTGCGGCAACAGGACCGTGATTAGCAATAATAGTCATCAACGATTCTTCGGCGTCAACAAAACTGCGCAATAATTGTATATCAACATGCATAGAATTTTATTGATGAATAAATAGAATATTAAATAATAACTAATAGAAATAAGATAAAATTAAACAAAAAAAAATAAATAAATAAAAAAAAATATAAAGATCGCAGGCGAAGGTAATCGGGTATGATTAATTACAAATCAATACCGAGTGTATCGTGGGTTGCATATTTATCAGGCGTATAAAGCGCGCGCGTAATATTTTATAGTACTACTATACTTACTTATCGCAGGTGAAATCAGTTACCCTTACGCCAATCGTTGTAGCTGAAGAAGTTTCCCTGCGAATATTTATTTTATATCATTTTTTTTTTTTTTTTTTTTTTTTTTTTTTTTTTTTTACGGGATATACAATTAAGTTCAGGGCTTTTATTAGGGAATTGTGAATTATATATATTCATTTACTTGTTCAAACGACACGTGTCCGTTATCCAAGTCATTGGGTATACGGATTCAATCTGGATTTTCACCTTTGTTGATTTAAGCCACATAAGTAAACTGCATATATCTCCACCGTTACAACCAAAGTTATTATTTCCCGCGCAATCGATCATCTGATATTAAAAAAAAAAAAAAAAAAAAAAAAAAAAAAAAAAAAAAACAAGTATGGAAATTGAATGCCTTGTACTATATTATTCTTTTATAAATTCATTATTTTATAAGTAGGTATGTATCTTTTTTAATATGATGTACTACCTCTTGAACGCTCAGCTGATAAAGCGTACCATTTTTCATAGCAAACATAGTTTCCGCAACTTCTACGGTACTAAAAGCCCAGCAAGCACCGCAAGTGCCTTGGCTTCGTACAGGCGTTACAAATCCCTTTTCTCTCCAATCAAATCTTAGAGGAATTCCAACCGATCGACGCAATCGATTATTATCATTATTATTATGATTATTATTGTTATTTTTTGCATTATTACGATGCGAGTGATGATGTTCGTGATGTAAATGTCTCATACTACGAGACGATAAGTCAGTTCGTAAGTTTGAGGCGCAAAACTCGTCCTCTGACATATCGGAGAATTCAGTTAATCCATAAGTCGCGCTTTCCTTATGCCGCCGCATTCTATTCATCTCTTCGATTTTACGTAATGAATTCTACGGTTTAAAAAAAAAAAAAAAAAACTGATTTATTATTGCCGCTAGAAGATCGTGTATTCTATGTATACGATTTGAATAATTTCGCGCGTTGATTCAAAAGTGGCGGGAAATTCAAAAAATTCCAATATAATTATTAAAATTAGTAAAGCAATCACAGCGCAATTAATAAATTGTTTACAGACAGCGCTACCTACCTGAAATCTTTCAAACTTCCGCTCGTATTCCGCAGGTGAATGTCTGTAAGATTTATTAAAATCCTCAACGTATTCCTTGAACAATTTAACATCTCTAACCGAGCTGTTTGATGGCTCGATTCTAATCGGTATTGCCAAAAAGCATAAACTTACTAGACCGATTGTAGCTATCAATGTTTTCCACTCCATTATAAAACTATTTGTATTTAATATATTATTGACGATATGATATAAAACAATTTTGCAATAAACTTTATTATCTAACAACTCGACAATCAATTTCAACCATTGAAATCTCAATATATATTGTTATTCTTTTATTTAAATAATTCACACCGCAACTCGCACCTTGTTTGCGTATAGATGCAGCTTTGTGATGACAGACGTGCAGACACGCGCCCCGCACGTCCCTCGCATATAGTGGATAAATCATGATGCGATTATAACTAGCGAGCTACGATGAAATAATATATTATTTTAAATAAACTCGCGGCATTATCTCTCAACAATAATAATTTCACGTTTCAATATTTAAAACGTATTTTAGCTTTTTTTTTTTTTAACTTTTTTCGGCTCAAATTTGACCTAAAAGTGTCTAATTTGACCCTAAATAAGTCGATCAATTCCCACTTCCGTTTCCAGTATAGTCTTTCGGTTTCCCGTCTACTTTCTTTCTTGTAACAGCGCTAAACATGGCAGCCCGTTCGATTTCTAAGAAGCGGAAGGTTGGTTCTATTTCATAGACTTAAAGAATGTTTATTATAAAAATATAGTGATTGATAACAAACGTGAACATTTATCTGTGATATTTTGTTATAAAAATTCAATAATCTTAACCTAAAAATATCAGATGGTTCGGATACCCGTACGCGCGAGTGTTTAGAAAAATTCTCACACCACCGCTGTCACTTGTTGTGTTTCACAGTTTTAATTTATACCCATAATTCGATGCAACAATCAACATTCAACACCTTCACGATGTTTTTTTTATCTTATTCTATTCGCTAATCGTAGTTTAAAAACGTTCGAAAAAATTATACGAAAAAGTTAGGTTAGGTTAAGTTTTACGCGTAAACACCGAGAGCTCACGTTGTTGTTTATTGTTTATATCATATTTCCCCATTATTTCATATCTAATTTAATTCTTTATTACAGTTCGTGGGTGACGGAGTATTCAAGGCTGAATTGAACGAGTTTTTAACTCGTGAATTAGCCGAGGATGGTTACTCCGGCGTTGAAGTACGCGTTACACCAACTCGTACAGAGATAATAATAATGGCTACCAGAACGCAGAATGTTCTCGGTGAGAAGGGTCGAAGAATCAGAGAACTTACATCCGTTGTTCAGAAGAGATTCAACTTCAAAGAACACAGCGTAGAACTTTACGCCGAGAAAGTAGCCACTCGTGGATTGTGCGCTATCGCACAGGCCGAATCACTGCGTTATAAACTCATCGGAGGACTTGCTGTTAGACGGTGCGTATTTAGAGATCTATCATTATATCAGAAATACAACAATTGCCTTGGAGGATCATTAAATATCAGAAAAACTCCAATTTTTCATTTTTAACACATTTTTTTATCTACCCTGTTTATAATAAACTCTTTTCTTAACTACAGCGCTTGTTACGGAGTACTTCGTTTCATCATGGAGTCTGGAGCAAAAGGTTGCGAAGTAGTAGTGAGCGGAAAACTACGAGGACAGCGTGCTAAGTCTATGAAATTTGTTGACGGACTTATGATTCATTCTGGAGAGCCGACTAACGACTACGTAGATACTGCTACTCGTCACGTTCTTCTTAGACAAGGTAATTATCGTCGTAATCGTTAGGATATAGATGATTGACTATGAATTATCGTTTTTAATGAAATTTTTTGCTATTTTTTCAGGTGTCTTGGGAATTAAAGTAAAAATTATGCTCCCGTGGGACCCCAATGGCAAAACTGGACCCAAGAAACCTCTGCCGGACAACGTCTCAGTTGTGGAACCAAAGGAAGAAACACTTCCCACTTATCCATCGTCGGACGTAAAGGTTGCAAAGCCAGACGCACCACCTGTGGCGCCAATTCCTGTCTAATTATATGGATCTTAACATTAAAAACTTCTTAAAGATCTATTTCAAATATTCAGTTATTTCAATCACCGATACCATCAGAGATATAAGATATAGAATAATTAAAGAATTCTGGTTCTTTGTTTTGTTATATGAAAAATTCGATTTATTTATTTATTATCAAAAAGTTAGAATCATGATGATAAATCACAGAAAATAGGAATAACAGTATCATCGTTGATCCAAATAGTTAATTCTTCGTTTATTTCCACACGATTTTCCACGAGCCACCAGATTTACACTTCTTATCTTTACCGCACAATCGATTAAAGGTAGTGTTAGATGGAAAGCCGATTATTTCTCTATCCTCTTGTATTCGAAAGGTGAAAGTAGACTCGTGAGTCCCGATGAAATACCTGAAGAAATATTTAACAACGAAAAGTTAAACTTGTTATACATAAATTAAGGAATAGCAACAAAATCAATCACCTCGCTTTTGAGCAAATAATCTGTTCCACTATAGCCACGCCTCCGTCTTTATACAAATTTCTGTCCTTCTCAGAAGGAGAATATCTACGAATCTCGTACGTATCCAGATACGATTTAAGCTCTTCGTATTCTGAAAGAAAAAGCTCCAAAATTAATTAAACTGAGTCAACGATGGTCTAATATATTTCTCACCATGATCATACGCGTCTGTAGC
The DNA here is from genome assembly GCA_943736025.1 of Tenthredo mesomela. Taxonomy (NCBI): domain Eukaryota; kingdom Metazoa; phylum Arthropoda; class Insecta; order Hymenoptera; family Tenthredinidae; genus Tenthredo; species Tenthredo mesomela. The sequence continues at coordinate 3,875,211 of OX031018.1, forward strand.
AACGAAAATAACATTCAGATCAATCTCTTCGGCCTTTTTCTTCAATTGAGATGCAGCGTTTTTAATAGTTGGCACAGAATTAGATCTCCCAGTCAGAAAATCGCCACGTCTAAGATGTACGCAGAGATAGGGACCCCCTAATGCAGTTCTCCTTCCCTATAATATAGAGAAAGTGAAAGTACAGACACAGTTTTAAACTCTCTCTGCGCGTATTAAAGAATTTTCAAAATTTAGCTACTTTTTCTTCAGTCCAATCAGACTTCTGCTCCGTATTATCGTCCACGTCGTTTGAACCCAGATATTTCTTTCTATAATCATCAGCAATTTGGTAAAGAGCCGAGTTGTATCTCATGCTGCGTCTAGCTCTCCAGTATTCTTCTGTACCGTATGAATCATGAAGCGGTATTTCCATGTGATCGAACATCACAGAGCTGTGAAATAAGCAGATTTTTCTTTACTCCGATTTACTCCATTCTATTTTCGTTTCATCCAATTAAAGCCAGAAAAACATATCAACCTGTAAATTTCTGGATGCAGATTTTCACCCAGTCCATACATAGTGCCGTGAAATATCACACAGCTTATCTCTTTCCCAGTTATATTAGAATATCCCCAAAATCGACCTGCGTATTCAGATTCGCAATCTACCAGTTCATTTTTGTCCTCAAAATCTCCGGTCTTAAACATATCTTCGTCATTTTTAAGCACATAGATACGATCTATAGCGCATTTCTTACTATTCGAACAATATTCTGAAACATTATTGAGATTTGTGTTACGCGATTCTCTCTTCTTTGTTAAGAAAGAGATATTTTGGATTTGATGATCGTTTTATACCTTGAAAAAAATCACGCATCTCTATTACAGGTATAAATTTTCTTAAACTTGATAAGTCGAAGAATGTACTCCACGGTATTTGACGCTGTGAACCGATATCTCTACTTTTCCAGTGATACAAGTTCCCTGAATGATTAAATAAATAACAGGTTTATTCTAGTCTATCTATAAAGAGCCTCGACTCTGGTAAGTAGTAGCTTGTTTGTTTATTAAATTTTAAATTTTTCCAACTTAATATTACCCCAAGGCGGTAAGACTAGACGCCAATCATACAATTTGTCATATTTTTCTATTAAATTTTTAACGAATATTGCTGCTCTTATATAAACGTCTCGTCTTAGGTTGAAACCCTCTGGTGGATTGACGTCGTATAATATAAATCTGTGATGAAAAATAAAAATTGAGGTAGGAAGTTTTAAGAAATTTAATACATTCATTGCTATTTATTTATTTATTTATTTATTTATCATGCGTTTATTTGTTTAATATACATATTATAAGCGTGAAATGTGCGGTTAGGTTATGTTAGGTTATGTTAGGTTATGTCAAACCTCTTGTTTGAAAATTCTTCATGATTAGTACAAGCTTTATCATTCGATGAGTATTCGTCTGGTTTTTCGCAGTATTCTGATCCTTGAGTATCAACGTTAATTGCCAAAACTGTTAAAATTAATATAATAAAATACAACGCGCGTATTTCGCTGAACTCCATTGTAGATATTACGATCTCTGACGGTATGATGGGGTGAGAAATGGTATCGCCATCTCGCGGTAGAAACAACGAACTACTTTTAACCCTACGGACATAGAGGCGCCTTACCATATGCAACCATGTGTCAGATATTACAATAATGAGGTGCGGGTTGCGTATAATGAAACACAGGGACGAAAATTGCGCGGGAATTATTTTGAATTCTCTATATCGCTAGACTTACTTATATTTTAGGTATATAAATGATAAAGACGTATTGGAGATGAATTTTGTCTTAAAAATCGAATGAAATTTATTGATAAATTCAATATGATCGTTGAGTATGATGAAAGTACGATATTGGAGAATAGTAATTTCAAAACCCAAATTTATTTGAAATAGTCAAATTTATTATTAACAATTACTCCTCTATTCATTATGAATGAAAATTGTCCATCTATATTGTTATGTCCAATAATAATAATAATAATAATAATAAAGTCACAGGCCAACTCCACATTATAAATTGATGTTTAATGGATTTTAATATTAATCTTCATCAAATACCGACAGACTAACTTTAACTATACCGACAGATAATTCTGTATACCTAATAATATAAAGAAAATCTATAAATGGTAATACGTGATATTTGTCTGTTTTATCAAAGGCGGGATGCAGATGTGATTTTTGCAACAATTTGAATTCAAAACTGATAGAAATAAAAATTAGTTCTAAGCTTGTTTATAACTAATTATGAATATTGATGAAGTAGTAGTATAATGGGTTCTTGTTTTATTTCATTTTCTTTTCTTTCACTTACACTTGTATAAAAGAAAAGAACCGATAATGCATAGCTTTATATTATATACGTATATTATATAAATATACATACGTCTATGTATTTTTCTTCTATTCTTTGTTCGAACTGAATTCAATGTTCGTTAATATTATTGAGGTAAAGTTATATACTTATAGTTAAGAAAATCGATTCTAGCGTTCGTTCGTATAATTATTCTATGATAAATGATAATAATAATAATAGCTATATACTATATCTAAAAATACTTATACTATATTATTATTTTTTCCTTATTATTTTATCGATAAAAATATTTTAACGATCAATTAAACGACTCTAAAACACCGCAAGATTATCTGCTATCGCCTGCGACAGGGTCGGCAAACGTTTCCTGCAGCGTCTCCGATGGATTGTGTATTATGCCTGTGTGCGTCGCGACGTACCATAATACAAATAATTTTTCTGACTATTGCATGTTTGTCGTTTCCCTGATCCTTTTCCTTATATACTTCTTCGATATATTTTATATATGAATTTTGTTCGTTTTGCTTCTTTTTCTTTTTCTTTTTCTTCTTCTTCTTCTTCTTATTCTTTTTCTTCCTTTAATTTTTAACCTTCGCCATATATCCGTTTATAGTTTCATTAATTTTTGCTTTTTATATACATTTCGTTAATATGTTATAATATTACGTAATCAACAAGTTTAAGTATCGTAAGAAAAAATAAAAATAAAAAATAAAAAAACTCATTATAATTTGCACGTGCACCACGTTTTTTTAAACGTTATACCTTTGGTATTATCTCTATCAGTGCCGACAACTTCTAATGATTTCAAGTGTGGAGTTGGACCAAGAGGAGGGGGGGGGGGGGGGGGGGGGGAGGAGGATAAAAAGATGAGTGAAACAATTTTTGTTCGTTTTGTATCTATTAATTAATTGCGAACGTTGAACCTGTAACAGGGTTTTTAGATATAAATAAATTCATCGATGTGTTTGGGGACAATCCATATTTATTTTTTTTGGGATCAAGAGAGAATTGATATTCTCCGTATACTTGCAAAATTCAATTTTACAATTACAATTACAATTTTACAACTTTCCACACAAAAGTCGCCGGCGCTGATCTCTATATATATTTGTATATGTGTGTGTGTGTGTGGATATTATACGGTAATAACCACATACTGATCAGTGCATAAAATAACGCATATGTTACTCTTTTATAGTTATTTATAAAATTTAACTGAGAAATTAAACGAAGATATTTTTAATGCCATTATAGGTTCAATCCTGCAATAAGCACACCGATTCTTTATTACCGCACGATTCAAGTATCTTTTTTTTTTTTTTTTTTTTTTTTTTAACAAATCCAGTTTTTTTTTTACTCATACAGTATACATATAACCCCTATACTCACATGTAATTAGCTCAATTAAAATTCACTGAAATATACCCGTATTTAGAATTCAAATAATCAAAAAAGAACGAGAAGAAGAAGAAGAAAAAAAAAAAAAAAAAAATATTGAAATTTATTCATTCTTCTTATATATTATACAACCATTTTTATTTTCAATCATATTTCCGAAAAATTTGATATCTCCTACCACATAGGTATATAGATATATATATATATACATATATATACATATAGATCGGATTCACCGCGAAGGAATGAATGTAGCCATATACATACCTATGTAATACTTAGGTATATGTATATACGAAAAAGGGTCGGATAGGGCCATAGGGTGTAGATAGTACGATATTAAGCGCGATGTGCGTCGCGTCTTCGGGGGTATAGGTGGCGAAGAAGTCATAACGTTCGTTTCAACTGTAGAAAAGCGAGAAATAGAAAGATAGATATAAAGAGTTGGGGGGTGGGGGGGCCCTTTTCAAAGGGGTATCACGAATCAGTCAAATCGTCGAAAGTACATACCTATATATACTTTTGGTGAAGATAAAAAAGTAAGGAAGAAAAAAATGTGCAATTTCTCTCCCTCTCTCTCTCTCTCTCTCTCTTGAACTTTCGATATATTTATCTATCGGATTTTCTACCCCCTCTCGCAGGCAAAAGGGGGGGGGTTTGCAAGTTGTTAAATTCTAACTGTGCATACTATACATTATGTACTACATAATATAATGATGTGCAATTAAGCTTCGGCTTAGACGGACAATGGCGTGTGCTACGAAACGTAAATCGTCGAAGGACGGTATCTGCGGGGCAGCTGGAGGAGGAAAGTAAAGTAAAGGAAAGGGACAGCCGACAGAAGGGAAGGGAAGGGAAGGGAAGGAAAGGGAAGGAAAGGAATGGAGGGGAAATAGGGAATAGAAGTGCATATCTTAATTACAATATTCCCTCGGGTTCCTGCGCTAAACCTGGGACTCTCGTTCATCCCCCAACTCTACGCGCTCTCTTACACTCGGTAGAAATTTAATTAATTTACCGGTATATCCACCTTCGTACCTCTCTATCTACGTATTACTATACTATACCTATAAACCCATACTTGCAGGGTTAACGCTCTGAAAATTATTGTCGTTAATTTTTGTATCTTATATTAAATGCAAGCCTAGCCTCACACCATTATTTACCTACCCCTATATTTCCAAAAAAGCACAACATTTATTCATCAGTTCTTTTATGACGATGGTTAAAATCTAAACCCTCTTCAAAAAGTCAAACTATTTAAAATAGTCATTAAATGAAGTAAATCGTCGATTATAATTGACCACCTATCCCTAATATTGTCGCAGAAAAATCTTACGGCCCTATATACTAGCCATGCCCTTCCCTAAAACGAAGAGATTTTGGTAGACAGAAAAAAAAAAACGGTTAAATTGAGCCAAGAAAATTATTCTTGATTCAAGATAATTTTGCGGTCCAAAAATGAAGATCGAAATTTTCTCGAATCAAATCAAAATTTCGGTCTTCATTTTTGGACCGCAAAATAATTTTGAATCAAGTAAACCTTTCTTTCTGTGTATAGCTATAGGCGAACGGCTAGAAGAGACTAGTGTAGAATAAAGTTGGGTGATCGAGGGGTTGACTCAGGGGTCTGGGGTTTGGCGTATTTTTCCAAAGAGGTTGAAAGAGGATATAAATTTCCTTAGGGCTCTTTCGCGCTCGGCAGCTGGGGCCGTACGGATCCGGATTCGAATTTCCGGCTTAACTTAAGAGCTAATAGCACGGCCGTGTGCAACGCTCGATATATATATACATGTAGGTATATAAACCCCCGAACCACCCACCGACTGACCCTGAGACCCGAACCTCGATTATTACAAAAACCGAAGAAGAAAGAAGAAGAAAAAAAAAAAAAAAAAAAAGAAAAGAAAACGTTTTCTGTTTTATGTTATAATTTTCTGTTTTCTCTCGCTACTTTTCTCTACAAGGGGGAAAAAAAAAAAAAAATAAAAAAAAATAAAAAAAAAAAAATAAATAAATAAAATAAAAATGAACTAACCCTGGTCGTCCTGTATACTTGAATATATTTCGATGCACGTATGCGGCGATCAATAAATAGACGCAATTCCTAGGACGACCTACACAACCTACCTACCTACCCCTCTCTTATACCCGTTCCCCAACACCAATGCCCCAAGAGATTTTCCCTCTATATATCCATGTACACACACTACGTCTATATTTTGTGTATATAGGTACTATATATAGGACTTTGATAAAATGAATAATAATATTGCAGAAGACTTAGAATCATTATTTCTTCATGTATACATATAAATGGGGTAAAGATGATCAGCAACGAGAATCCCATCAACAATTATATATTACAATATTATATAAATATTTGAATTGTTGTTGTTGTTGTTGTTGTTCCAAAGAATGGTATTGTTGATGAATAAATGGGGAAAACGTTTCTAGGGCATCGAGGTATATGTGTACAGAGGTATTTACGTTGCTAAAATGTAGTATGGGTAAAGAAAACGGGAAGTGAAGAGAAGAGAAGAAAAGCACCAGCTTCGCTATTCCCTGGTGGAGGGGATGGGGGTGAGGGTGAGAAACGTCTTTGTGTGTTTAAATTAAATTAGGAGAAAACTGAGGCGAGAATATAAGGGTAGTAGAAATCGGAAACACTTGCGGCTTGCGTTTGTAAATATGTATATATATATATATATTTGTACGTGTATATATATATATATATGTATATGTGTAGAGATTTTGAATAAATTTATAACAGCTTAAATTAGAGAAAAAAAAATCCATATGACATTATTATTCACCTATCAACCCTTCATGGATATAAATCTGCATTTATTATAATTCCACAATTTATATATACTCGTGTGATCCACATAAGACGATGAAAATCGCTCTACGATTGAACGGCAATAAAACTTCGTAATGAATATAAATTCCCTCTCTCTCTCTCTCTCGAAAAAAAAAAAAACGAAAATAAACAATCTGAAAAGATTTCGAAAGCATCGATATAAAGTATCGTTCTATAAAGATTCGCGTAACGGAGTTGCGGTTTCATTCAGTGAGTCTTTATTCACTATAATATATGGGTAATTCTCCCGAGATACTCATTTTCCTGGTAACCGAGTTTATTTTCAATAATCGCTCTGATTTTTTAGATTTTTTTGCCAGAATCTATTAGATCGTGATATTTTGAGATAGTGCTACAGGACAGATTTTTTTGGTAAATCCTGTTAATCGTTTTTTTGCCATGTTTGACGCCTAAATGTCATTCCTCTGGCCTGTAACCATCACATCTTCCCATATTGTAACGGGCGCAAGAAGTACTTAAAATTAAAAACATTGCAAATCATCAATATTTTCTCAAACTAAAGAATATTTATAACCTCCTTTCGAAATCCATAAAAAATAAATGAGCATAGATATCTCACAATAAAAATCGAAATCTTGTAACCAGTTTTTCCGTCATTCCTCTGGGCCGTTGGAAATGAGTCGATATTAGTGCAATAGGTATCGGTAAGTAACCGGGCGTTCAAGAGCAGTGTGTCCTAGATCTAATTGACCGAGCTGACAGTTTTTCAAAGTTTCATTTTTCATGCTTATGACTTTTTTATTACGAAAAAGTGTGGCTTGAGTAGATGTCACAAGCTGGAGCGTCATTCCTCTGGCGAGTGTCAAATATATATTTTCAACTAAATTAAATCTTTGTGTATGTTTTTAAGTGAAACTATTGAACACTAAGTCATCACCGCGTTTTGAGGTTTAAAAAACCGCGCATGTTACATTGCGAACAAGAAATCGTCAAAATCGTCATTCCTCTGGCGTCATTCCTCTGGCCGAAAAAAAAAAAAAAAAAAAAAATCCGCAAGATAGAACTGCGAGTTTGAACACAAAAAGTAAATTAAAAAGAAAAAAAAAAAAAAAAAAAAAAAATAGTAATGCGAGTTTGTCCAAGTGGTAATTATGTCTTATTGATTCATAGTAAAGGTCATCGATACTTTGAAAAGCGAAAATTAACGGTTTTTTTGATTTTTTTTTTTGCATCCCGAAAAATGAGTATCTCGGGAGAATTACCCATATATATTTCTTTCTATACTGTAGGAGAGTCTAGGATCATCTGTATAGCTTGTATAGATCAAGAATTTTGTTGCCTCTTTTTTTTTTTTTTTTTTTTTTTATCTCCTATACATCCCATGAAGAAAATAACAATAATATACCAAGACAACAGGGGTAGGGTAGTATTGGGGTTGAAGAAAGGATGCATCGAGTGTTAGAGATCGCTGGGGATATTCTGACAGTGCGATGGTTCAAATCGGCACAAGAACTGAGAGAGAATAGAGAAGACAATTTCTATATAGTACCTACTACCTATAGAGTTGCGGATAGTGGTGCAAACGTTCAAGAAACAGTATAAGATATAAGGTTGTATAACCAAGGCATAGAAAGGAAGGTACTGAGGTAAATGTAAGTATCTATATCTATATATATATATATATATACATATGTGTATGTGTAGCATGTACGTATATATATATATATGTACGAACTCTTCCTTGTTCGCACGATCGCGATCAGGGTTTGGGGGTAGTAGTAGTAGTAGTAGTAGCAGCAGCAAAGACTTGGTGGAACTATAGAGAATAGAACTGTCTCATTCGAGAGCGGTGGTGCCTTTGTCTCAACGGTTGACAGCGCACCTCGGAATCCAAACTGTAAATCACTGGAATAAATCTCTAGCTCTTGAAAACGAAAAGATTAAAACGACGAACGAATAAGGGTGAAAAGGGGACATATAATCCCACGAACGAGCGAAAATATACACCCGTACCTACTCTATCTCTCTACCTTCGTTAATTATTTTTAATTTTTTTTTTAATTTCAATTTTTTTATCACAGATTTTTATTCAAATACATATTATACTAAATTATATCATGAATATTAAATTCATATTCCATAAATCATAGGTATCTATACCTATATATACGTCTACATTATTATTTTAATTTTTTTTTTAATTTTGGTCTCCACATAAGTTCGGTTCAAAAATTTTTCTTATTTATTTATAGCAAATTGTATTTTTAAATTAATGAGTTCGAGTGTTACATTATCACGATGAATAAGACAATTATTGTAGATATTTTTCTTTGGGAGAAAAAAAAAAAAAGAAAAGAAAAAAAAAAAAAAAATAATCAAATTCGATTTGAAGAAGATACAAATTTTCATTGATTACTATTTATTACATTATATTTGATGATTGATCTACTATTTAATTTCTATATTCTCAATGATATGCTATCGAATTTCGGAGTATAGGTATACTATATAGAGCGGTTTGTGTTCAACGCGAGGTAATTCGACACTAAACTGCCAAGTGCTTGATTAATTACCTCACGTACTCTGAATAACCTTATTTACTCGGATTTACATGTACCTCACACCGTCGCGTTGCGTTGCGTTGCGTTGCGTCGCGTCACCCCTAAAGTAGAAAGGGTTGACGGAGTTGCGTAGCACCACCAGCGAGTGTTACCGGTATAAGCAGTAGTAACACCCGTAGCAGGACGTCCCGTACAGAATAGTATACATAGGTATATACATCTAAGAGTTATATTTCTCTGGCTTTACCTGTATTCTTGATTTAGGGGTGTATAAATAGTAATCATCCCTTTATATAGCTGTAAGTTATCACATCAACACTATAAAGTATAGGTATAATTATTTAAGGGTTGAATAAACATAAAAAAAAAAAAAAAATAAAAAAAATTGTATATGATATAATGATTTCTGTTATAAAATCATGAAAATTATTTATATACAGTAAATGATAGTATCTATAGGTGGGTATGTATCATATATATATATATATATATGTAGGTATGTATGATCTGTACTCGAGAAAGTATAAACGGCAACACTTTTTCAAGCCTCGTTGAGAAAACTCTCGATCTAATTCGCTGAAACGTGTATAAATTACATTTGCATATACGGGTATACCAGGTCGAACGCCGTTATACTGTTATATACCTATATACATATAGGTATAGAAAATTCGCGGAATTGTATATATATATATATATATATATATATATATTGTATATAAAGTTTGCACAGTACTGCAATAGTATCGGTTTTGCGCTTTCGCACATATATATATATGTGCATACCTATACATCTCCTATTCCGATACGATTCGTCGATTGAGATGTTCGATTGTGTGTGTATATTATTGGGCACCACGTAGGTATAGATAAATAAATAAATATATATATATATATATAGATGTGCTGTTGCATCATATATATGTATGTATATATATATATATACATATATATATATTTTATATACCTATAAGCTTGTAGTTTCAAATGGAAACTCCACAATGATATCCGCGCATAGGCAAACAAAACGAAATATATATATATTTTCTGCCCGTTCGGGCGCACGACAGCACGCCGATACATTACATTAAATCAACCAATCGGGTAAAGTGCACTGCCTATATGTACCCACGTATCTATGTATACATTGGTAGATAGATAGATAGATAGGTAGATACATGTTACAGTTGCAACGGGTATACTTTACCCTGCAACAACCACATCATATATATATATATACATATATATATAAAAAAAAAAAATTTCAACGACTCTTTTAACTAAAAAACTGAAAAAGGTGTCAGACCGAGAAAGAGAGAGAGAGAGAGAGAGAGAGAGAGAGAAATTGAAGAGTGTTATCACTAATAATCAATGTATTTATATAGGTACATATTATGCATATTTGAAAGAAATTCGTATATAGTATAATCAGACAGGGGTATGAAAACGAAGCTTCGCGTCGCGTCGTCTGATCGAATGAAATTGAATCAGTACCCTATAGCTTGCACAGGGGCTGGGATTTAGTCCTGAAATTATTTGAAGAATATACTTGAATTATTCGAGTCGATAGATAGATATAGAAATATGATACCATCGGTGATCATGTAGGTATAGTATGTGAAAAATAAATTCTTGATCAAAATTTTCTACTAGAAATTATTAAAGTACTAATGCATGTCAGAAGAAGGACGAAATAACTGCAACCACAATTAATTTTCTAGTCAGTATTAAATTTTTTATTATTTACTCACAACGTTTTCGCATATATATATATATATATATATATATATGTACGTATACATACATACGGATTGAAATATTCAACTGGCGGGTTAAATTTTCATTGAAAATTTATCACAACGCAGCGTCGATTCCATTAACAAAATTAGTCACTAAAATTTCTCTCTCAATTTTGCTATAATATCCTTGAATACTTAACCTGTGTTACCCTTAAATACATCAGTTTCATATGAGTATTATAACTGAGGAGAGATATTATATGAGCAACCCAGAATTCTACTCGTCACCTAGCTTATACCTTATATTACTCAGTTTCCAATGAAAGATGCCCCCGGCACGTTTCAAACTAATTGACACGCGGATTTTCTACCTCCGATTTTCAGGAAACGCGAGCCCTCAGGACTAAGGACTACTATATATATATATGTAGGTATGTGTAGGTACATCAGTAACATCTCCAAGCCAGTCTCATATTTGATGAAAAATATATTAGTCTTCAAACTTATATCGCGCGAGACCAATGTAATCACTGTTCCTTCAAAAGTTTCCCCCTTTTTTCCCTTTTACTTTATTTATTTATTTTTTTCACAGTTTTTCCTTTTGGTTTTGATTTTACTCTTCGGTTTTTTCTTCACGCTCTCATTTCGACTTCATATATATACTCCTTGAATAAACGTTAAAGTAGTTTAGTTTTTTTATCAAATTCATCTTTAGATAGACTGAAGAGGAGACTGATGAGGAGGAATCAGATAACAAGAAGTTTTTCTTAATTTTCTTCATTTTTCGTCCCTTCCTTTTCTCATTTTCTTCATCAGCTGCTAATTCTTTGCACTGATCTTCTTCACCGAAGTATACTAGATATCCTACACACGCGTATGTCCAGTTTGCTCTAATCTCGTCCTAACAGTCTCGTTTAGTAGAAAATATAGGTACCTTACAAGAGATTTTCTGGGATCTCCAGCTGCCACAGCTGCTGATTGGATATAAAATTTCAGTTCAGTTCAGCTACGTTCTCTTTTCGTTTCGTTTTCGATTCACCTTTTTCCTTTTCTCTCTTCACTTATCTCACTGCAATCTTCAACCTAAGACATATACTAAATGAAAGACAAAATTACCTTGTCATTACATTTTCACTTCGCTTCGGTATAGGTACATCTAATTCAGTAAACTAGAAGACGCATTTCAATTTATTTAATAAGCACGAAATGATTGATTGAAGTGTCCAAAATTTAATTTTGAAGAAAAATAGTGTGCTAAAATTAAAAAATACGAATTTTTGGTTGATCTACAAAATATCGAAAATCCACTTAGCGCTATGCAGATCATTAGTTTCTTTATCAATAAGTAGCAATATCTTCTATACTTATACCCAGATTTCTTATTTTTATCTTACAACGACTTCCTTTGAGGGCTGTAATGCCTGTGAAGAGAATAGCTCATACTCGTCTAGGATCCTAGGATATATAGATATATATATATATATATATACCTATAGTAGCTAATTTCTACTTGAGCTATATAATTCGCCCTCCCTGAGCCCGTCGACAGAGTCCCATGTCATGTCGTCGCTGCGTCGTTAGCGAGGTGCTCGTCAAGTAGGCGTCAGTAACGTCTCGAACTGAACGAGCTGGTAGGGAGAAGAGGAATTCACCAAATCTCTGCTGCAGATCTTCACCCTTCTTCTTCTTCGTCTTCTTTTTTTTGTTTTTTTTTTTTCTTCTTTCTATTTCTTTTTTTCATCTCTTATTCTCTTTTCCCCTGCATCGAGATGATGAGAAGAAGAAAAAAAAAAAAAAAATAACTCAAAAATGTATCATTTTATTTTTTGGGATGCAGTTTTTTCTACTTCTTTTATTTAGTATTGTTCGTATTATACTACATTAGGGTGGTTCAAAAAAGACCTAATTTCTCAGATGTTGCTGCTCATTTGTGAATATGTTGTTTGTGATTTTTTTAAATTATTCCATCTTTGTGAGCTCTATAGGACAATATTTACTACTGCCTCAGTGAAGTTGAAATTTCGAAATTTAGCCATTTTTGCCAATTTCAAAGTTCTCAGATCAAAGCGCTCATCTGGCTACCACGAGATTCTCATTCAGTGGGCATGTTGGTTCAAGATGAGACTCGTACGATAATATTTAGTACTGCCTCGGAGGCATTGGAGTTTTTTCAATATTTTGCGTTTTTTCGGAGATTCGATCGCCAGGTGCTGCTCATGAGACAGTTTCATCTTACCAATATATAAGGAAGAAATCCAAGCAGTTTTCAGTCTGCGGGACTATTTTTACTACTGCCTCATTGAGGGCGACTTTCCTTCAAGTAAAATTAGTAACATGAGGCAGTAGTAAAAATGGTCCCACGGACTGCAAACTTCGTGTACTTCTTCCTCAAAATGGTAAGAAAAAACTGTCTCATGAGCAACGCCTGGCGATCCAATCTCTAAGAAAACCCCTAAATAGTGAAAAAACTTCAATGTCTTCGAGGCAGTACTAAATATTATCGTACGAGTTTCATCTTGAACCAACATGCTTATTGAATGAGAACCTAGAGGTAGCCAGATGAGGACTTTGATCTGAGAACTTTGAAATTGCCAAAAATGGCAAAATTTCGAAATTTCAACTTCACTGAGGCAGTAGTAAATATTTTCCTATAGAGCTCACAGAGATGGAATAATTTAAAAAAAAAATCACAAACAACATATTCACAAATGAGCAGCAACATCTGAGAAATTAGGTCTTTTTTGAACCACCCTAATACTACACACTACATACTTACCTGTAGTTATATAATATTTAGTTATTTCTAAGGTAGAACCGCACACGCTTTTCTTATACTACATACCGTTTCCCGCAGTTCTTCCTCGTTGCTACCCTCAACCTCGTACTCCTCTTCCTTTTCCTTCTCAGCGTCGTCGCGGAGCCGTCCTACAGGACTTAGTAGCTCTCGGCGTGCATTAACCTTAACGACCTTTTAGCCAGTTTTTTCGCTGGATTTTTTCCTGCCAGTTTCCTGAGATTGCCGTGTCGCCAGCTCAGCGCCTCTTAATGTTGGTTTTGCACCCCTCCTAACTCCCTCCTTTCCCTCCTTTCCCTCTTTTCCCTATTTCTTACCCACTTCTTCTTCTCTTCACCATGGCATGTGATCGTCTCTCTTTTCCTGCCTGCCAGACTCACTTTGTCGTAGGTTTTCCAACCCCTCGCTAAAGTGACAAGTCGTCTACCGGACATATAAACTCGAGATTTGATGCACTGCGTTATTCGTCAAGTCGTTTTATTTTTATTTTTTTTTTATATTTTTCTTTCAAATCTAATTTCGGTTTTTTTTTCTTCTCTTTTTCTTTTTTTTTTTTTTTTTTGTTACGGGGGATTTTCGAAGAAACATCGACGAACAACAATTTAATCGATCGATAAAAATCATCCCCTTATATTTGGCTGTTATCAGTATAAAATGAAAAGTTCAACTAGTCTATTTGCTGGTTATTTGGCTAGGCGACAGTTTAAAAACCCGACCATCTGCATCCCCTGAAGGGAAAACTTTCCGACTAGTTGGATTAGTTAGGTTGAACAATTCGGGCCCAATCCTCGCACGATATCTGGTAAAATGAAACTGTGTTATCTCTTCACTCGCCTCTCCAAGCTCACGAGCAAAAAGAAGAAGAAGAAAGAAAAAAAAAAAAAAAAGAAAAGGTCAATTTTGGGGATGAAATAAAACCAAACACAAATAAAACCGCAGAAATTGATTATATATAGGGGAAGGTGGGGCAGAACGGACAGTGGGGCAGAACGGACACTAAATCCAAAAAAAAATAATGTCGTCGGAAATGATTTTTTATGAAATGTGGCGACGTATTTTGGATAAATAATGACACAAAAAAAAAAAAAAAAAATTAAAAAAGTGAAAAAAAATAATTCAGTTTTCCTTTTTTTTTTTGTGTCATTATTTATCCAAAATATGTCGTCACATTTCATAAAAAATCATTTCCGACGACATTATTTTTTTTTGGATTTAGTGTCCGTTCTGCCCCACTGTCCGTTCTGCCCCACCTTCCCCTATATATACGATGAAGAGTAAAATATTAATCGAATACTTGGATATCCTAATGATATCGAATATTTAACTATATAGGCACAAAAAATTAAAAAGTAAAACAATTAAAACTAAAAAAAAAAAAATCTCTATATATAATATCATATTTTATTCATCGAATATATAGCTGATTATAAGTCGACGTTGAGGAAATTGAGTTGGTTCTGAATACGAGGTGCGAAAATAAAATTAAAATAAAATAAAAAAATTAAAAAAAAAAAAAAAAAAAAACAAATAAAAAAGGAAGTAAAATCGACACGTGGAAGTTATATACCCTAGAAATATATATATATAAAGATACTTACCTACCTACCGCAAAGTTTAATAACATTTCACGTCTTCCGTGGAACTGCAGAGTTACAGAGTTACTCTTACTTCGGCTCTTATTTCTTTTCGCAAACTTATATTTCCCTCTAATTAATGTTATCTTCGTTCGCATATATATATATATATATATATATATATATATTATACACGTCTATATTTCAAATGTTATATACATGTCGTATCTACTATATATATATATATATACTATAGAGAATAATTTCTTAGATGTTGGCTTTTAGCTGGTTATATCATACGTTTCATGCGTTCAAGATGCTTTGATCTCTCGTATATACATATACAGGGTGTCCCAGAACTAAGTGCAATAAATGTTAGGGGTAATAGAGGGGGTCGAGCTGAGTAAATTGACCCAAAGAACATGTGGTCTCCGAGTCAGCGTTCGCGAGATACGACCGGTTAAAAAATCGCGTTGGGCGCCGGCATGTAGGCAACCGCGGACACAGCAGGCAGCGGTTCGCAGTCTTTTTGATAAGCGCGATTTTTCTGATACGAGTCATAACACTTTTGAATTCGAAAATTTCAAACAGAAACACTTTCGACATCGATTTTCCGTCAAACACAACAACATTACTTGTTTCCATAATAAAATTTCATATCAAAAGTATTTTTGTTTGAAATTTTCGAATTCAAAAGTGTTATGACTCGCTTTAGAAAGATCGCGCTTATCAAAAAGACTGCTAAACGCTGCCTACTGTGTCCACGGTTGCCTACATGCCGGCGCCCAATGCGTTTTTTTAACCGATCGTATCTCGCGAACGCGGACTCGGAGGCCACATGTTCTTTGGGTCAATTTACTCAGCTCGGCCCCCTCTATTACCCCTATCATTTATTGCACTTAGTTCTGGGACACCCTGTATATATATATATATACCTTTAGCCCGTACGTAAATTAGTGGAAGACGAAAGATGAAGAGTATTTGTATATATATGAATATAAGCTTTGCGAACTTTTTCTACGACAACCCTTATTATAAATTATTCGTTAAATAATGGCTATATATATATATATATATATATATATATATATATTTTTTAGGGATTATTATTTTATATATATATATATATATATAATCTATTCATTGGGTTATTGGGATCGGTTATAAGAGTGAGTCTCGGCGATAAGATGTGAAATTCTTGAATTCAACCAGCCAGTAGCAGTAGGTAGTAGCAGCATCAGAAGCAATGAGTAATAGGATGCTTATTCCCGAAGTTCTTTAGCCTTAAGGAACGGACGGGAGCTGATAATACGATTAATTTACTTTCAAGAATCGTAAAATTACGATGAAACTTTAAATTGGATATTTTATCTCAAGATCTCGGCGTGGTCTCGTGTTCACGCCATTCACTTCCTTCTATACCACCCCTAGATACCTTTTTCAAATAATAAAGGCTTCGAAATAAGAAAAAAAAAAAAAAAAAAAAAAAAAAAATAAGAATAATAATTATACCCACGGAACCAAAAGCTATGATTGTCAATAATCGTGACGATGAGCTTTTCTTTTTCTTTTTATTTCATCTGGCTAAAAATCGCATTTTTATTATTACCAGAGGATAGGTATAGAATTTTCATTTCTGTATGTTAGATATATATTTTCAATAAAATTAACGAATACCATATCGAGGTTACGCGGGGCTTTGACCGAGCAAATTTCACCCGCGAATTAATGTTCAAAAATATCTGTATCTATTTATCTATCTATTCGTCCATGTAGGTATATATGGATTTACAAAGTTCAGAGGATCGTTTACGCAATATTTTATCTGTTTAATCAGCGGCTGTCAGTATGTCGCTCTTTGACGTGGTTGCAGCAGCAGCAGCAATGCGATATATCATATATATATATATATATGCGATGTTCGTCATTCATTGGAAAAAAAAACTAATATCAACTGGAAAAAGAAAAGGCAGAAGAAGACGAGAAGAAAAAAATAAAAAAATTAAAAAAATAAATAAAAATTGACTAAAATTATTTTTTCATCCCTTAATATTATTAAATCAGGAATTAATTATTTTGTAGATTAAAATTCCGGGATTCGATAGGATTCGATATATATTATATAGCCCTGTATATTAGGGTGTGCTAAAAAAAAAAAAAAAAAAAAAAAAATTCAAACGCACATCAACATTTCGGTAGAGCATCTCAAATAGAATATCTCAGCCAAATATGAGCTCTTAATATTGATATTTAGAACTGCCTAACTCAGTTTTCCCATTTTTGATTTGAATAACACGTGAAAAAAAAAAAAATCGGAAAATTTTCGAATTGCTTTTTCTCGTAAGTGGCTTGATTTAGAAACTATCTAAATACAGATTCTCATAGGAAATTTCACGCTCTACAAAAAAGTACTGATATAGAATTTTCCTAACTCTCACCGATTAGGAGATATTCGCCTGTAAAGATTGAGTCATAGCGTCATAGAGTCATACGACTCTGCGAAAAACAATTTATTTTTCAATCGCGCGTCAAAATTTCGGTAGAGCATCTCAAATAGAACATCTCAGCCAAATGTGAGCTCTTTAATATTGATATTTAGAACTGTCTATTTTAGTAACTAAAATTAGTAACTAAAATTAGTAACGAAATTAGGCAGTTCTAAATATTAATATTAAGAGCTTATATTTGGCTGAGATATTCTATTTGAGATGCTCTACCGGAATGTTGACGTGCGTTTGAATTTTTTTTTTTTTTTGGCACACCCTACTGTATATATATATGTATATGGGTATAGGGGTAATTTATAGCCGGAGAGTCTCATCTCATCTCATCTCATCTCATATGATATCCTCTGACAATGAGAAGGAGGCGTCAAACCGAGCGAAGGCCAGAGATCGGAATACTTGGGTGATCAAATTCTGAGCTCGTTCTAGGGGGTCTTCCATAAGGCCAAGACCCGTGACCCGATCGGTTGCAGGGGGTTTGAGAGGACCTCTTCAAGTGGCCCGTCCCGGACGACTATATACTCTTATCCTCATCGTTTGTTACGCGAGAAACCTGCTTACCTACTTATACGGCACGCCACAAATATCTCATACAATTTATTGCAGCTCTTATAATAAATAAAATAAAATAAAAAATAAAAAAAAAAAATAAAAAATCAATTAGTTAACATTTTTTTTTGTCCGACGAAAATATAAATCTTTACCCTATAGAAATTCATTTATTATAATATTGTGGTACGTCTCCTTGCTGCACAGAATAGTCACAAAAACGCATTTTACAAGATAATTCAATGAATTATATTTATTAACTCTTCCCATTTAAATATACCAGAGGAAATACATGCGAGTTGTTTATTTAATTATTATTGCACAGCCGGTATTCGCGGTGAAAAATTTTTCCGTGTACCGTTTCACAGGAAATGAAATTCTCTACAAAAAATCTAATAATAATTATTTTCATAAACTCAATAGTTTGGCCGTGACAAACGTTTAAAGCTTATTTTTCAAATGTATATATGCATAGTTTTAATTTACAGACTCGCAGTTTTGGGGACATTATTTTATTTCTACAGAATTTCAGTTTCTATATAATCGCGTAATATACGCGATACAAATTCGCGATAAAACGCGGCTGGGTAATACCATATATATATGAAAAAAAAAAAAATTAAAAAAAAAAAAAAAAAAAAAAATAATAATAATACCTATTTATATAATATGTTAATTAAATGGAGAGATTTATAATTCATTAAGATAGTGGCTAATAAAATATGTGTTATAGCGAATAGCGTTGATCTTTAGCGAGTATATTTCTTTAAAATATATATTCTAAAGGATATTCAGGTATTTATAGAATTTTTTTTATTTTTATTTTTTTTTTGTAATTCTTTTTTTCCTTCTTCGCATATTGGCGTTAAATAAATGTTAATTATTTTGTTTCTTATTATTTCTTATTGCTGTATTAAATTCAAGAATTCAAGAATTGTTGTTGTTCTTTGTATCCCCCCAAACTCTCTTCTCTCATCGCTCGCGCATAATAACGATGAATATTATTATACAGATTTTCCAGCTCGTTGCGGAAATACCGGCGATCTACGGGTATACCTATACCTCTATAGGTGTACTACTAAATGTACGCAGGAAATAAATGTATAGGGTATATATATATATATTCTGTAAGCACCGCGTGGTAACGCGTAAATAATAATTGTTCTATATGGATCGGTAGGTAGGTATGTATATATAATACAGATTAAATCTATGCGGATGATAAATAATTGTTTAACGTTTTGGAAATCGCTATAATATATTAACGTAATTAGATTTTTATTAATGAGTGATAAAAATTGAAAAAAAAAAAAAAAAAAAAAAAATTAATATTTGTATTTTTTTGAGAATCTATCTTGAAACAAATTCCATATTCGAAAAGATCCGCAAATTTTTAGATGAAAAATACATATTATGATCAAATTCTCTTTTTTGCGATAGAGATGGGATAAAAATTCGATCGCAAAAGTTAATGTAGGTACTCAAAGTTGAAAGACTAATTAACGCGTCTCTCCTGAACGGTAAGGCTTAGATCTAGAGGTATAATACTTGGTGGATTTTTACGTCGCAATTCACACTATGAGATATCAAAATTGCAGACAAATCGAAATTTTGAACCCGGATCGTTTACAGATAATATTAATTGGTAGACCTGCCCAAATAGATAATATATTAATTAGCATTAAGTGCCAAGTCTGATGAACACCATCATATTGAAATTGATCGCGAAAAAAATTGTTCGAAAATTGAAAATAAAATAAAAAAAAAAAAAAAAAAAAAAATGATTTTAAAGTATTAGAAGAGCTGCAAATGGTTTTCTAACATTTTATATGCACACACATATAGGTATTATATAGATATATAGTTGACCTGTCGTGAACGACCCCCAGCGACGACCGAGTTGACCCATCAACCGAAGCCTGCTTCCCTTTCTCTCTTCCTGCCTGCCTGCCTGGATAGATCGACGACGTTTTATTCAGCGATTTCCACCCCGCCTTAGGGGGTTGGTAACGTCCTTGCTTACCCCGAGGGAATTCTTCGACCCAGTCCCACGTCTTATACTTGCGACGAGACGGTTGCCTATATATTTATATATATATATACATCTATAAGCAATAGTATAGCATAATGCTAGAGCTTTTGGTTCTCGTCTAATACTATATACTATACTTGGCACGCTCTTGGGGTAAGATATTATATTATATTATATTATATTATATTATATTATATTATATTAGATTAGATTAGATTAGATTAGATTAGATTAGATTAGATCAGGTAAAGTTACGTTACGTTATGTTGGGTTGGACATAGGAGCTGTAAGGGATGGTCAAGAAAATATATATATGCATCATGCATGTATATGTATTTCATTTTTATTCTCAATCAATTGAAAAGTTTTGAAAATATTTTTTAAACAATACCTAATTTGATTTTAGAAAGCTTGAAAAACCGATCTATATATATATATATATATATTTTTTTTTCAGTTTTATATTCTTAGCGAAATAAAAATATAGATAATATATTTTGGTGATATTATATATATATATCGTTGGATAAGAGATATACTTGAGAGAAACGAATACGGTTACCAAAAAATAAATAACTAGAAATAGAAAAACGGATATGGAATAGAATAGGATAGAATAAAATCTAACAGAATATAGGATAAAATGGAATATAATATAATAGAATAAAATGAAATAGAACAGTCGCGGATAGGAGGCTCGGAAATCGCATATAAGGGACATACGGCTAGGTATGGCATGTATATATATATACCTACAGCATAAGGGTTGGTATAGTCAGGCGAGCTACTACAGCAGTAAGGGGCTACTATAAACGGAGGCTAAGAATAAGAATGAGGAAACGGATAAAAATTACAAATCTTTCCCATTTATTATCGCTGGAGTTTGTCTGCCCCTGACTTCTAGCTACCACTCTACTATAAGTAGCCACATACGTCAGCCTCCGCTCACCAAACCATTTTATATCTTCTGGTTCCCCCAATATTATGCTGAGAATATCGGTTTTTCCCTTTTTTTCAAATCACGCGTTTTCACTCAGTTTCTTATTTCTTTTTCTGCTTCTTCTTCTTCTTCTTCTTCTTCATTTTCTCGATTTTCGGAATTTCAATACTTCTGAAAATTCGATGTCACGTCTGAAACGAAAATTTCTAATTTTGTTCAAATGGCCGAGGGGATATTCCGTTTTTCTGTTTAATTTATTTTATAGTGTTAACGTAGAATCATATTCTTATTTTTCTTCTGGGGTACCGAAGATCTCTTGTTTTTCTCTAATTATAATTCCGGTACATATGTATTATATAGTCGTTGTGCTTTCGCTCGAATCCGCAATATTCCTCTCGTCTGCTAACAGGGTGGGAAATATTCATACACCCTAAGAAGTATAAAGAAGAGTAGAAAAAAAAAAAAAAAAAAAAAAAAAAAAATCTGCGAAGTAGGTATATATATATGACCAGGGACGATTACTTACTCTCGGTGGAATTTTTCGGGGTAGATTATACCCTCGTGCCATCGTGGGACCGTAGAGTGAGACGGTACCTACTACAGTACCTCTACAACTCTGAATTCTTTACAAGGGTAAATACTCGGGTGAAATCTTTCTCTTCTTTCTTCTTCTTCTTTTTTTTATTATTATTCTTCTTCTTCTTCTTCTTCTTCTTCTTCTTCTTCTTCCATATATATATATATATTATATAGGGATGCAGGTAGACACATATACACAACGGTGTAATAATAAGGGAAAAAGAATGAAAAAAAAAATAAAATAAAATAAGAAGACATAACGTCCTCGTACTTTCTCTCTTTCAATTACCTGATTGCTAAAGGCATAATACATTATCCAACGTATGTACGATATGGATATTCACCCTATTGATCCCAGGGATCAGAAAGACCAACGCGGTCCCTTTTTTTTTTTTTTCTCTTCTTCTTTTCTGGATTATAATATATTCACGAGAAATTAACGATGGTATAGAAAATTTTCTGTTTCGCGAAAGGTTTTCGTATCTTACGAAAATTTTGGTGCGCTTTTATAAAGAGAAAAAGTAAAAAATTAAAAACAGAAAATTAAACAATCAAATATTTAAAAATCAATTTTCAATATTCAATAATCGTGATTGATTTCTTATTTATTTATTTTTTTTCCCTTAATTTTTTTACCTACTAACTTTTATTTCTTAACTTATTGTGTCGCCGCGCGCTCTTCGACCCGATACTATCCCAGACTATATGGGGAGTCTGGCAGGCGCCATTCAGCCAGAACTTTCGGAGGCTGGGTGGCGCCAGCTAAAACGAGATTCAGACGTAACGGCGCCGCAGTTACGATCTGCGGCGCCAGATATTCTGCACCCTTGTATTAGTACGGTATATATATACTTACTAGCTTCACTATATATACACTAGACACTGAGAATCTCGTTCATATAAAAAAAAAAAAAAAAAAAAAAAAGAAAAAAAAAAAAAAATAGGGGTGCTTCACAAGAGGGATGAAATGAGTATCAAATCTCGCGTGTTTTTTTTTTTTTTTTTTTTTTCTAAAAATTGAATTATGTCTGACTTGAGAATCTTTTTTTTTTTTTTACCAAACACTCAAAATTCAACAATTTTCAATATTTTTTTTTTTATACAAAAAATATCAAATTCGTTTATAGAAATTTATCGCTTTAATTATATATTATATATCTGAATCATTGAAGTTGACGAGATTTTAATTTCTTTAATTAACATAAAATAACATTGTTCGCAGCGTTCGAGGTTAAATTTTGAAAAAACAAGAAAATTATTGGACATAAAAATTGCTTTCAATGGAAGAAAATTTCTAAAAAAAAAAAAAATAAAAAAATAAAAAAATAAATGAAGAAAAAATATATGCTAAGGCTGTTTATTCTTGTCTGCGTACCTTTCGCATTCTTTTCGTTAAAAAATTTTTCGACGCTATTATTTATACAGAAAATATATATGTATATCTGAATGTATGTATATATATAAATATATATATATATGTGTACACAAGGGGAGGAGTAGACGCGATCATCTCGTTAGAGGTTTTCACCCCAGTTGCTTTTTCCGTTATTTCCCTTTTGTTTTTTTCCTAATTGTTTTGCAAAGTGTCAACCCTGTAGTGGTAGGGGATGAAAAAGCGCAGGATCTTAGGTATCTGGGTAATTTTAATTCCATCGAAATTACTTCTAGAGGAAAATAGATAGTAGCCTCGACGATCCGGAGTCCTTATATAGTACAATGTTCTTTTGTTCTTCTCGACGTGATTCAAGTCCAAGTCTTAAATTTCAGGCCTAGTATCCCATCTTATTCTCAGCCGAAAATAGGAGGAGCGGTTAAGGAGAGGAGAGAAGAATAAGAAAAAAAAAAAAAAAAGAAAGGAAACGAAAATAAGGGAAAATAAAGGACGGAATAAGACATTCCAAATTACATTGCGCAGGAATTGAGGCAATATAGCATCGTTAAAGGCTTCTGCACAGTAGTATAGCTCGCTGATAGATCAGACCATCTGAAGAAGAAGAAGAAGAAGAAGAAGAAGAAGAAGAAGAAGAATGAGAAGATACAAAGAAAGCGTGAGATATTTTTCGAAGAGGAATACATAAAAGAAATTATATAGAAAATTAGACTAATTTCTGGCTAATCATTTGTCATTTAATTAACAAATATTTCCGCTTACGTATGAGAAATAGAATTTTATTGAATGTATACCTACCTGCCTCAAAATTTCTATCGATTTTTCGCATCGTTCTTAGCGGATCAGAACGCGTTTTGGAATATGTCAAACGCATCGGTTCCTTTGTCGTTTGAAAAACGTAGAGAATACGCGATACTTGAACGTGTCGTTGAATAGTAGGAGATGGGAAAGGTTTAGGAAGCAGACATCCGGGTTTTGAAATTCGAAAATCCAACATAAGACAGAAATAAGAAATAAGAAAAAAGGAAAAAAAAAAAAAAAAAGAAAAGAAGAAAAAAAAAAAAATTCGACAATCTTCTAAGTCTCGAATTCACATTTTTACTAAAAATATTAATTTCCATAAATTTCAGTTCCTCGTCGTATGACCTTCGTGCTTATTTATAGTCGCCGAATATGGCATCTACTTATTACTTTACTCCGCTTAGGCACTTGATGATAAATCACTCAAGAACTGCTAGCGAACGTCTACGCCGCTGCCGAAGAGCTTAACAAGAAGTTCTCTTCGCTCTTCTGGTAGGTATAATATGTTCTGCTCCTCTTAGAGTCCAAGCTGAGGATTTAATCACCGATTCTTACTTATGCGTTCAAAATTCCTTTAAAACGAAAGAAATAAGGGTTGATTATATTTTTTTCAGTTTTTTTTCTTTTGCTAATTAATTGGTTTTCATTTTATTTGATTTTTTCAATTTTTGAGGGGCAGATTTTTTTTTTTTTTTTTTTTTCCACCCCTCATTTCGAGGTAGATCGATGTATACGTATACGTATATGCAGAGGTATTAAGATTGACAAGATTGACATGCGGGACGCGGCGTTTGTCTTGTTTTCCGAACCCCAAACCCACCCCCGTTCAAAAGCACATAATATATATAGTATAACGTTCGATCGTATTCCTCTTATTTCTTTATTTATTCTTTATTTGACGCGTGACGCACGCCAAAGTAATAGAATAACGGATTTCCAGAAGAGAATAGTATGTGGCAGACGGGACGGTGCGGCAACCCCTCACCCTCACCCTCACCCTAACTCTCACCCCGTTTGTTGAACACGCTCGTATTGAATCGTCAGAATAAATAAATTCAATATATTAAGTAGAGATTTTGAAAATAATTTCTATCTTGCGGATCGAATGGAACGATTTTCAAAAAAAAAAAAAAAATATCAAAAAAATCTCTCAAATTTATACACAGAACTAATATGTACACAGAAAGAAAGGTTGACTTGAATCAAGATAATTTTGCGGTCCAAAAATGAAGACCGAAATTTTCTTGGATCAATTCAAAATTTTTACTCAAGCCAAGAAAATTTGGAAAAATTTTTCTGTGTAGGTCTCCTTTACCTAAATTCCCATCAATCGAATCTTCAAAAGGTTGAGGCGAGCTTTTAAGCAAATCAAAAAAAGAAAGAAAGAAAAAAGAAAAAAGAGAAATAACGCAGATTGTACGTTTGGAATGGGAAAACGGGGATCCCATTTTCTCTTTGAGTAACGTCGACGCTACTACGGTTTCTGGTTATATATACGGTATAAAACGACGTCTACGTCGCTATGACGATTATGCGACGTTTTTAATTGTTGGATCGCTACACGTATACCGCTTTGTTATTCGTCGGTTCACCGCCTGCACTCTAACCGCCCTAACAAATCTAATTTTGCAAACTTCCCTTACCTTGTCTTGTTTCGCGGATCGCATGTATAGGTTGATACACAGTCATGCGGGGGTGGACATAGATATAGGATAGCTAGCTAGCTAGCTGCAGGACGAGTATATATATATATTGAATATAATGCATCCATGTATAAGTATAGGGGTAGTTATATAGGTATGTACGAAATGGGTATATATGTTTATATACATACATATTATATATAAATAGGTGTATATATATAACCTGCAGGGTGAACATTTCAAAGCATTACAGAGCTGGATAAAGAAGGTAATATACCGCGAATGCCATTTTATTTGAAGGATGTGGGTGAAAGAGAGAAAGAGAAAAAGAGAGAAAGAGAAAGAGAGAGAGAGAGAGAGAGAGAGAGACAGAAAGATTCTAATGATGCGCCGAAGCCCGCGGCAAATATTCCCGATAACAGGAAAGCTAGACAGGGAAACCCTCCCTCCTTCCCTTATTTATTCCCTTACCTCATTCCCTTATTTTTACCAGTTTGTGGTTTGGGGTCGGTTCGCTGTGCCACGGCTTTGAGAATAAGAGAGAAAGAATGAAAAGAATGAAACCTACATAATACAGTTTCTACCGTCATTATTATTTCTTTCACAGCGTCTACCCCATCGCACACCTTTTTTTTTTTTTTTTTTTACCTATTATTTCTCATTTCTTCTTAAACATTCTCTTCAGCTATATGCTTTTTATTCAAGTGCAGTTCAAACCACCCTGCAACACCACCACTAGCTAGTCACTAGATATATATATAGGTAACTGCAAGTTACTATAACTATGGTAGATGTATACGAAGATCAATAAGTTGGATTAATTTGCTCAAACTTCGTGCATGCACACTAGGGTGGTCCAATTTATTCGGTCATATTTGAATTTCGATGCTTCCATGGGCTAAAATGTCTCCAAATATATACAAAAATAAAAATTTTAGTTAAAACCCCAGGTTCCTATTTCAATTTTAAGTATACTGCCCCAACGCAACGCCTTCGAACTTTCCCGTTCAAGGGGACCAGTACAGCGACTTTTCGAGAAATTATCATAGTCCGAAATGAATTTATTTCATAACCAAAGTTCATTTCACATGAAAATATTTTTCTTTTTCAAAATCATGTGTCGTAAGGATTTTAGAGCACCGTTGGAACGATTCAGGTCATCTTGGATTTATTTTCTTCGGAAAACAAATCCTCATCATGTGAATGCAGGAATTTAAAAATAAAAAATTATGTCATAAGTTATGATCAATTTACCAAATTTGCAAAAATTATTATCACTCATTTCTTAAATAACTTGGCCATAAAATGAAAATTTTTCAAAATTCCTACATTCACATGATGAGGATTTGTTTTCTGAAGAAAATGAATCCAAGATGACCTGAATCGGTCCAACGGTGCTCTGAAATCCTTACGACACATGATTTTGAAAAAGAAAAATAATTTCATGTGAAATGAACTTTGGTTATGAAATAAATTTATTTCGGACTAATAACAAAATAATTTTTGGTACTTCAGGGATGTTTTTGACTTCCTTTTGGCTGCATTTTTTTTTGTACATATATTTGGGGACGGCCTGGCCTATGCGGGAGTATTGAAATTCGAAAATGATCAAATCAAGATTTAAGATCCTAATTTCAGAATGTCAACTGTCAAGTTGCTAAAAAATTGTTGTTCAAGTATTTCCTGTCTAAATAAAAATCTGTAGATTATTTATTTTTTTTTTTTCACATCGACTATAACACGTTTTCAGAAATGAGGCTGTTAAGGTATATTAGTAAAATGAATAATTGTGGTTTTAACGAATCAATTTTGTTTTATTTTATTTTTTTTTATTGACATTCAATCGCCGTTCAACTCTCGTCTCACGGAACTCGCGTTCTCGCGAAGAATATTCAACTTGACAAGATTATCATTCAATTAATTGCACGACGAGGTAAAGACCGAACAAGACGCGCTTTCTAAATACTGATCGAAAATTCTATGACTACTATTTATCCTGCTCGAGGTCGTAGATTGCTTATCATCCACTAGCTGTATTTCTTATATATATAATTATCTAGTTAAAAATAGATTCGTAAAAAATAATGAATATAAAATCATTAATATTACATATGACTCACGATCGTTTACCTATATAATTAAATCAAAATTTTGATTGCCCCGTGAATATATATATTTTACACTAATGTAAATTAAAATCATTTTCTCTAAAAAGTGTCTATTTTCAACAATTTTTTAATCAAAATTATAAAATCGGTTTTCTTGAATAAAAAAAAAAAAAAAAAAAAAAAAAATCTTCTAATTTTTGAAGTTTAATTTTGATGGAAGAAATATTAATTATAAAATTGAAAGGACGTATTCTTCGATCCGAGAAATTAATAGCAGATATTTTTCGATCCCTTTCCAGTATTTTGGGAAATCAAATTCTAGGCAAATAAGATCAGAATTTTTTATTTCATCGTTTCATCCCTTAAATTTTAAATTAGAGAAACTAGCTCAAGATTTGTATGTTGTCGGTGTATCGATATTCCACTTTCGCACATCGATATATATATATATGGACAGAAAATCTTTGCACGTTTAAAAAAAAAAGGGAAATAAAAAACGAAAAACGAAAAAGGAAAAAGGAAAAAATGAAAAAGCAGAAAATACGGAATTCCGTTGAGAGAATATTCCGGTTTGGAAGTGGATGGATATTTTACTTTCGAGGGGTCGGTATTGGTAAGCTTCTGATGTATTACTGGCTGAGCTTGCGGAGTCAGCGGCAACCCAACAAACCGGACAATCCGATTTTTTCTCCTCTCTCCTCCTTCTTGTAGCGCTCCGTGTGCAGTAGGTATAAGATATACCCTAAGTGGAAGGAAAGAAGGAGAAAGAAAAGAAAAAAAAACAAAACAAAAAGAACAGAAAAAAAAAAAACGAAAAGAGACCGCCTTTGTATCCCCTTCGAAATCGGGACTATACTCAGTGTATACCATCTCATGGCCTCTTCTTATTTCCACGTTAAAAGGAAAAATAAAAGATATTTGAAAACTAAAATTGTAATCCCTTATAGATATAGCGATTGGATTTCAAAATTCTGCTACGTTGACAAAAATGAGAAACATATACCTATATACTACATAATATTATGAGGAGTCTGCAACTCTTCAACGTATAGCATTTATCTACATACATGATATACATCTATATACCATATGCAGTATCATCCCTTATTCAATTATCCCTTAGAGTTCGAAAACCGATCGAAGATATTGAGAAGAAAAAAAAAAAAAAAAGGAAATAGAATAAAATAAAAACTAATCTGAATTTAATGAAATGATGAAATTTCCTTCAGGATCTGATCTTTAACCGTCACATGACCGGCCCGGATGTGCAGGAACTGCCGAAATGGCTCTTCGAGCACACATCTCGTAACAGTTTGTGTCTGTCGGCATGAAACGACGAGACGCCGACGCCGGGGTCAGGCAACGTAGAGTTCAGTTAAGTTCAGTTTGGTTGAGGGCAGCGTGGGCAGGGCAGGGCAGGGCAGGGTAGGGTAGTATAGGGTAGGAAAGGGAGGGCTCGGGCCCGCGCAAGTAGAAGGACTCATTATGCAGTCAGACCAGAGTTGCTTCAAAGGGCGAATTGCACGTCTATTCGTTGCGCTACAGAGGGAGAACCGGAGCTTGTCCGCCTTGCTTATTGTCAGACCGCAGTCCGCGAGCTTCCATCCCTCCCTTCCCTTTCCTGCAGCTTTCCTTGGTTCTCGGTTCCACAAATTTACATTCCTCCTTCAACATCGAGAGAAACTAGTTACCCCAGTCGCCGCAAAATTATGCACGCGGACCAAAATTTAGACTAATTTTCAAAATTCGCAGTTCAAATTCTCCACGACTGCACCGGGTTTCGAAAAATTTTCTTAAACTGGCCAAAAGACGTTTAATATAACGAAATAAAGAGCGAGTCAGTCTCAGATCGTCCTTTGACCTCGATCAGGATGTGCGGTCCATTTTAAAGGACCTTTTCACCCGTAGTATAAAAAAGTGAATCGGGGAAATCGGGACGAAGAGGATTGGATAATCTGGTTTTTTATTCCGCAATAAGGAAATACTTGAAAATAATATTCGCAGCTCATTCCACTCGATATTATATAATATACCTATGTATCAGCGAAAAAAAAATGAAAAAAAATTACTAAAGGAAAAAAAAAAAAAAAAATTTTTTTAAATAAAAAAATCAGAAGTTATATAACGTCGGATGTCGTGTAATGTATAGGAGAGGCTTTAGAACTGCGCGACACGACGCATATGGTGTAATAAAATACGCGGGTAATGAAATTTTATAATACGTCACGTATATGTTACGTACTATATAATACGTACGAAAAAGGCGGTATCGGGGAACCCCTCTTTCAAAATCAAACCGCGAAAGTATAGTTTGGCGAGACCTCGTCATTCTGAGATGTTATATAGGTATATATTAGACCGGTTCAAAAAAATCGACTATTCTTTTTTTTTTCAATTTTCGCATTGAAATACTTTCGGGGGGGTGAAAAAAGATGCCTGTTAAAAGCGGAGCTCTTAATATTAAGATTTAGAGGTCGCTCATCGCGGATTTTTATTTTCCATTTAAATAGCACAGGAATTTTATTTTTTTATCTTCAGAATTTCGTAGCTCACAAACCAATGAACAAATCCAAATGACTCTTACATATTTTGATAGGGGATTGAACACTCTAAAAAATGTATCTATCATTGTGGAAGAAAAATGACAAAAAAAAAAAAAAAAAAAAATAGTTGACTCAACTATAAATTGAACTTTGAGCTTGAATAACTTTGGAAGGAGTCAATTTATCAAAAAATGATAAGAAAAGCTTTTTGTAGAGTGTTCAATTTCCTATGAAAATATCTATGAGTCATTTGGATTTGTTCATTGATTTGTGAGCGACAAAATTATTAAAAAGTAAAAAAAAAAAAAAAATTTCCTATGCTATTCAAATGGAAAATAGAAATCCGCGATGAGCGACCTCTAAATCTTAATATTAAGAGCTCCGCTTTTAACAGGCATCTTTTTTCACACCCCCGAAAGTATTTCAATGCGAAAATTGAAAAAAAAAGAATAGTCGATTTTTTTGAACCGGTCTAGTATATATATATATAATCCGCATTGAAATCCATTGGTAATAGGTATCTTTATATTTACAGATGAGTAAATATAATTCGCTAGGATTGTAAAAAATTTCAAAATTGAGTAGATAAAAAAAAAGAAGAAGAAGAAGAAAAAATAAATAAATGAAAAATATTAAGCTGGAAATAGCTGAAAAGTTTGTCGATTTTTTTTCGCGGGCTTTATCTATATACCTGAATATTTGATCTCCGAGGTGTTGCTGTTATAACGTCGGGATAAAAAAATCTCTCGTATTTAGGTACTACTCTTTTAGTCATGTACGTCATGTATATATATAAAATATCTCGTCCATTTCTATATTTTTTTATTCGTTAAATAATATATAATATAGTTAAATAACGAACGAAGGGTTTGGATTAAATTTTCACCGTTTTTTTGTCAGATTAGGGACTATACCGTGTTTCAACTGTATACCCTACCCATAATACAAACAGATTGTTACAGGCCTCTTTTCTCTTCTCTGCACAAGCCTTTAGCCTTGTGCTTTTCGGTGGGTTGCGGTCCTTTTAAAAAATGCATAAATTTCCGCTGAGCTTTTGCGGGCGGGTTTGGCGGGGTAGAATAACGCGGGGTATGGGATGGGAAAAGGGATGAACGTTGGAGAGGTTTGTTACGAAGGGGTAGGTAGGTATATAAGGCCGAATGAACGAACGAACGAACGAACGAACGAACGAACGAACGAACGAGCGAACGAACGAACGGACGAACGGACGTTGTGGTAGGGGTGGGCATCCGGCTCTGGGAGCTAAAATTTTTGAATTATGAACACCGCGATTTGAATTATGAACGAAAACGGACCTTGTCTCTGCACGGATGTGCGGATTATAGACTCGGTAGGTACTGACGCGCTTTTATAAGCTCTCTAACGCCGAGGGAACTCGCGAACCCAAACCACCGAGCTGAATTATCGCCTTTTCACTTGTTTAGTGAGTTACTAACGATCCCACGATCCGATATTCAATGCTCAACTTATCCTAATTACATCATAGCACCGCGACTTATTCAGATACGAAATTATTTCATCTGCTCAATTTTTTTTTTTTTTTTTTCACGGAATCTCAAGAAAATTTGAAGACTCGTTGTTCAAACGTCTGTTTGCGGTATAACAAAAAAAAAATAAAATAAAATAAAATAAAAACAGTTTCTTTTTCGAAATCTTTCGTTTAAAAGAAAAAAAAAAATCAATATCTCCGATTTTTTCTTTTCTTATTTTTATATCAACGAGTTATTTAATCTTGAATTCAAAACGGTCTGCGCACACTTGCAGTCTTATGTACCTGAATTACGAGTGGAGTTATTCAAGACTGAATAACTCGGTGAAGAAAAAGAAAAAGAAAAAGAAAAAAATACGTCTTCCTTTTTTTTTTTTTTTTTTTTCTATAAATATCTTCTGATTTCATGGGTGCAATGATGATCACGTCGAGCAGTAACTTCGATGAGAGGTTCTCTACTGTTATATCAAAGTCTGTGGGTATATATGTGCAATAGAATAATAAGACTCATGGTGTTGGAAAGAAGGAAAAACGCAGGGAAAAAGAAAAATGAAAAATAAAAGGAAGAGGAAAAGGTAAAGGATAAGGAAAAGGAAAAGGAAGAGAAGAGGAAGAAGGGGGTTTCGCGTAGTAGTAGGATGTAGATAATAACGACCTATTGATTTTCACTTAGAGAAGTCGCTGTTTGCTTTTATATTTTATTCAAGTTATCTTAGTCGGTCTTAGTTTCGGAGCCTCCACAGAGAGCTGGGGGCTAGGGGGTCTCCTCGTTTCCATTTCGCTCATTGCTACTTCGAAGGTTGGTAGGTGGTTATAGGTATAGGTAACTTCCTACGCCCATCTACTATCACCTCGTTCTTATCACTCGGTTATTTATGACTACCAACCAAACGGCATTAAATTTCCATTACTTAAATATCGGCAGTTAATCGCCAGTGCGTTATTTATTACACTTTGATAATGATCCCTCCCCTCGCTAACCAGCTTACGGACTTATATATATATATATACACGTATATAACAGACCTGAAGAAAAAATTCAATATACTACCAAAAAAGAAGAAGAAGAAGAAGAAGAAGAAAAAAAAAAAGATTCACTATGGGCAAGTAACGCGGTTTTTAAATTCGTCTCATGAATGAATCCAATCGCTTTTCTATATAACAGCGTAAATTTAAGGCCTCTACTTTTCATCTTCATCTTCATCTTCGTCTTCGTCTTCGTATTCGTATTCTTCTTAGTTCTTATTCTTCTACTTCTCATAGCTCGCGCCCCCTCCCCACCTTTCGAACATCTTCTAACAAAGGGTGAGTCTTTGTATTTACCGATGCAACCTCTTCGACAGAGGGCTCAGTCAAGGTGAAAAGTTCCGCTTTGTTGGTTCGGAACATTGGGCGAGTGATAAGCTTCCGCAAGATTTCACGGCACGTACCATAGCCGCAATAAAACGGAAAAACTACATCGAAGAGGAAGAGGAAGAGGAAGAGAAAGAAGAGAAGTCTATCGCGGACAATCGCAGTATAAGGATCATACATCGGAATATCTTGAATTTTCAAAAAGGACTACTGCAGCTTTTATTTTCTTTTATGTTTTTGCGAGAACTTCATATACTATATCTGTGTATATGGTTATTGTTATTATTATTATTATTATTATTATTATTATTATTATTATTATTATTCAATCGATCAGTTGCTCGTATATAGTACGTAGTTTTAATATTCAGACTTTAGAGGAAGAGAGAGAGAGAGAGTAAAAAAAAAAAAAAAAAGAGAGAGATTGGTAAACGTGTCTCGGTTGGAATATTGAAAGCGAAATAACTTTTCGATATTCTCACGCTTGCGAAAATATTGCCATTCGAAATCGTTTTCATTCATGGGGGTCCCGGAGAGCCGTAATAGCTGGGAATCGGCTCAAGGAACACAATGCGAAAGAAGCAACGTTCTTTCCAGAACCGTCAGTCGGGAACCTCCAACCTCTCTCACCTTATGTCGCCCTTTTTTCACCTACTTTATACACATACGAGTTATACACACAAGTATCCACGGTCTATTTATCTAAAAAACTCATTCAAAAAAAAAAAAAAAAAAAAAAAAAAAAAAAATAGAATAAAAAATGAAAAATTTTTTTTTTAAATTGATACATATTTTACATTTTTTTCAAATCGCAAACGCAATTCTTGAAATTTAGCTGTAAATTTTCTACTCTTCAAATCGAAGTGAATAAAATTTCAAATAATTTTCTAATCTATAGGTTTGGAAATTCGAGTGATTAATTGTGAAAAAAATCGAGTAGGTAGATAGAATACAGTTTTTCAAAATATGTAGGTATATAGCAATAATTATTTCTAAGATTTATATACCTGTGTACTCCCTTAATGGATGAGGCATTCTGTAAATAAGCAAGTCACCCTTCGTTTCGATATATATACTCTTAGAGATAAATTCCTGTTGTGCATTGTTCCTTTGTACTATACTATATGTAGTATAAATGGAACCTTTTAGTATCACGAGGAAAATGACAGTAGAATAAATCCCGGAGACAGAATAGCCTATGGGAACCTTGAGGATTCGAAGATGGGAATTTTGTTTGAAAAATTAATGAGTGATTAGTTTACCAACGATTCAGGAAAACGTACCTCCCGTGAAAAAAAGGATTAGATCAAATTTGATCCAGTTAGATCTAAATTTTTGGGAAAATTGAATCTCAACAGATCTCGAGAGACATCACTACATTTACTTTGATCTAATTCGCATAAACGTATACAAATGCAATTTTAAATCTATAGTCAGGTCTAAGTAGATCTTGAGAAATCTATGTAGATCTAATTTTTCCCAAAATTTAGATCCAACTAGATCAAATTTGATCAAATTCATTGATACAATTTGATCTAATCAATTTTTTCCTGGCCTGCAACGTACGTACACAATATAATTATGATTTCCCTGAAAACGTTGAATGGATTTTCCCTCGGGACTTTTTTTTTTTTTTTCGAAAAAATCTACTTCTTGGCCGCCAAGTTTCACCCTGATTTAAACAAGGGTAGTTTTTTTTTTGAGTTTTTTGAGTTTTTTTTTTTTTTGGTTTTCGACGCGGAATGGCATCAGGCGGAAAAAAAAAATCTCTGCTGCTTTAGTTCGGGTCGGTTTCTTCTTACACATCGCGTTCTATACCCATATAGTATACGTATTCGTTGTATTCTACATACAACTATAAGGGTTGTTCGCATATACATGAGACAAAGTAAGTCGGTGGTTGTGCGTGGGCCACTGTGCCATTTGCATAACCGTGTTAAGGAGAGCATATTCCGTTTCAACAAAACAAAATAATATATCAACGTGGAACAGGCAGAGAGCCAAATGCCACGGGTGTGGGCAGCTCCCATCTAAATAACCAGAAATATTCTAATTCTATTGAATCTACCTCTCGAAGTTTACTCCTCAGGGACTTCGTCGGAATTTTCTGTATACAGAAACACTGCGAGAAATTCAGAAATATACAACAAATATAGACTCTATACATATAGGTATATGTACCTTAGACTGTGTCAAAAAAAAAAAAAAAACGACATCCTCTTTTGGTTCGGGCCCTTTCGAAAATAGTTAGTGCTTAATATAAAGAAAATTGTCCCCAAAGCTGAGCTACGTAACTTGAACACAGAATTAGAGCATTTGAAAATAAGATTTCCCATGTATTTCAAATGGAAAAATTTGTTTATCCTAGTTTTATTTTTATAACTCTCTTTATTCAACTGATAGGAATAAAGTAGATATACGGTTTTGTAGAGAATTTTATGATCTACAAAAATAGTCCTTTGGCCCAAGTTGCTCGATTGAACCGTTTACGAGTTACAGTGGTTTAAAAGTCATATATGTATATTTGATCACTAATACTTACTTTTCGACAAATTAATAAAAAAAAAAAAAATTTCATACATTTTCTCAGAAATTTTTTTCCCTTCAAAGCCGTATATTTACTTTATTTTTATCAGTTGAATAAAGAGAATTATAAAAATAAAACTAAGATGAACAAATTTTGCCATTTGAAATACATGGGAAATCTTATTTTCAAATGCGCTAATTCTGTGTTCAAGCTACATAGCTCAGCTTTTGAGGACAATTTTCTTTATATTAAGCACTAACTATTTTCGAAAGGGCCCGAACAAAAAGAAGATGTCGTTTTTTTTTTTTTGACACAGTCTAATGTACCTACTACTATACGAAACAATCTTGTGTTTATATTATTCTGAAATTTGAGTCAAATTTTTGAATTTTATTTCTTTTTTATTATCATTTTCGAAAATATCTAGCTAGTATTATAGTAGCTGTACGAATGTATAAAACGAGGATACCTAAACCCCTCTAGTCCCTATGGGATATAGGATATAATATATCCGACTTAATAATCATTTTTCCCCAAGGAATTTATCATCGGGGTATCAGCGCTTACCAACTTCCAATAAAGTATCAATCGATTTTCAGTAAAGGGACGGTTAATTTTTCCTCTGAAAACGCGTTAAAACTTATCGCCAGTGTGTAGACAGTCTGCAACCAACTCCCTTACTTTCGCCTTACCTTCAACGCTATATAAGTATATACCTACCTAACAATCTCCGATAGCTCGATGTGCTGCCCCTCTTTTTCTACAGCGATGTCCCCCGGGGAATTATGAGTATCATTATAACCGAGAGATTAGAGGACCTCGTAATATTTTTATTACCAATCCTCTTTCTCTCTTTCTCTTTTTTTTTTCTTTATTTTTTTTTTTTTCTCCCTCTTTCCCATACTTCTGGGTGACCATCTTCTGTCGTATCTCATATCCTTCGTCAGTTGTTAATAATATCAAATGCGATGAAGAAAAAAGAAAAAAAAAAAAAAAAAAAAAAAAAAAAAAACCTCTATAGATGGTTCTTTTTTTTTTTTTTTTCTCTTCTTTTTTGTTATCGTCATATTTTTATCTTATACAATTTTTTGACTAAAATTCTGTACTGTCTACATCCCCTTATATAATTTTCTTTATCTAACAAATTATTTTAGCCCATTTATTCAATTGTTTCATAATAATATGAAGAAATTTCCAACTTTAGCGCGACTCCCCGTAAACTGGAGAAAAAGAAAAGAAAAAAAAAAAAAAATCAGAAAATAAGAAAAACGAGATTGTCATTGAAATTTTGAGAAAAAAAAAATTCTTTTTCTATGAAATTCTTCTAGTCATAGTAAACATATTTGTACCGTTTTTAGAGAGTCTCGTGACATTTAGTGGCACGTGGAAGCTGAAACCGTTAGGAGTGGCTGCATCCCCGCACGGAGAAAATTTTATAGGAGAGATTCCCATACTACGTATAGTTGCGGTGGGACATACTTGTAATATGGCGATGGTTCCGATACTTGTACTTAATTTTCCATGAAAATAAGAAAGACATTCCTATATTCGTGGTGACGTTTGGTATACAGTATAGGGACGATCGCCATATTGCAAGTATATCCCACCGCAACTATACGTAGTATGGGAATCTCTCCTATAAAATTTTCTCCGTGGCGTTGATCTCCTAATAATTCCTTATCATAGATAATCACAGCTTAAGAAATAGCTAAGAAGAGTATAAGTAGTAGAATCGGTACATATAACAAGGTTGGAAAGAGTCTCGTGCCTTATATCCTGCAGGAGAGTTGAAAATCGAGTCCTTAATTTCCATAGTGAAGTGCGAGGCGAGGGTGGTTCCTTGAGTCAAGGGTAGCGAGCGTCGCGTCGCGTCGTGTCGTCTGCCCGTCTCGTCGTATTATATAGCGTTGAGCTTTGAGCTTGGTAAGCATATATTCTTGGTAGGGAGTTTCGTCCACCCCCTCAAACCTTGCCTTATTTCTTATTCCTTTTTCCTTTTTTTTTTTTTTTGACTTTTTTTTTTCCATTTCCTTTCATTTTCCGCGGTCTCCCTCTGCTTTTTTCTCTCCCTCATCCTCGTCCTCGTCCTGGTCTTCGTCCTCATCCTCGTTGTCCGTCGCGCATATTTTACCGTTAAATTTACAACTCGCCAACGGCAACCTTTTCATTACGTATTTTACGATTACGATGTTTATAAAAATTGCTTTACTGCTTATTATAAAAAGGATAGGATGCACTGGAGGAGATACTAGAAACAGAGAGAAAGAGAGAGAGAGAGAGAGAGAGAGAGAGAGAGAGAGAGAGAGAAAGAGGGATACCATAACTAATACAACGAACGATTTTTATTTAATTTTTTTAATTTTATTTAACACTGTACATACACGTAGTAGGTATATGACGTTCTGTGTAAATACATATATAGGGTGATTCAGAATTCGTGACAAATCTCTTGAGGGGTTAATCCTCGTCAAAATTGGTATCGAAAAATTCTTCAGCCATTTTTCTGAAAAATGATTTTTTTCCTTTGAAATTTTTTTTTTTACACATTTCTTTTTTTTCTCTCTAGATCATTTGTCAATTTGAAAGAATCCCATATATGATGCCAATGAGTTTTTTTTTTTTTTTTTTTTTTCAATATTAGAGAGATTTCTCAGTGAAAGTTTCTTATTTGGTGGAAGATGTTAAAAAAAATGTGTTATGATTCCAAGAAAAAAAAAAAAAAAAAAATCATTTTTCGGAAGAATGGCAAAGAAACTTTTGATTCCAATTTTGACAAGGATTTTTTTTACCCCTCAAGAGATTCGTCACGAATTCTAAATCACCTTGTATATATCTATGTAGTTATAACAATTATTAACCTACCCCGTTTTCTTTTACCCATTTCATTTTTCTTTATCCTTTTCTCATATAGGTACCTACCTATACTACTCATATTATATGATGTCGTAATGGATTCTTGATGGAAATTTAAACACCACCTCGTTCATCACGTAGTCGTAGTAGAATATATGATATATGATATATATATATATATATATATATATATCTTTATAAACGGGACAGTACTTAAAAATTAATTATTATACCTAATAAACATAATAAACTTGATAATGAAAATGTGGACATTTTTAAACTAGCTGGTAATGAATATAAGCAGGAGTATGAGGGATGAAATAATTCATAATTTACAATATAACATTATGTTTATTATTATCATTGTTCATTAATCGTATTCGTTATAATATGTTGTCGTTTGTGTTTGTATATGTGTATGGGTGTTTTTTTTTTTTTTTTTTTCTCTTCGTTATTTATTTATTTTTATATTTATTTATTTTTTTCCTTTTTTTCTTTTTTCCCTCTTTTTTTCTGTTAAATATCATTATTATAATTATTATAGGTCATTTTATACAACTCTCTATACATCCTCTATAATTATTACGCCTATATATTTTTATATACAAAAGCATTAATTAATTAATTAATTAATTAATTAATTAAATTAAATTAATTAATTGATTCTCAATGCTATTCTACTATAGGCTCCCGCTGAGCTGTTTGCACTGTTGCATTCACATTATATATTATTTATATATATATATATATATATATATATTAGGGTGATTCAAAAAAAAAAAAAATTTTTTTTTTTCTTTCACTAACAGGCTCAAAAGTTTCATTTAGGTCAAAAAGTATGCCTGTTAAAATATGAGCTCTTAATATTAATATTAAGAGTGGGCGCATCGCACTTTTCGATTTTCCATAAGAATAACATGGGATAAATTATTTTTGCCTCTTCTCATTCTTATAACTAGCAAATGATACGTCACACAAAGAATCTACAGACATGTTTTGGTTGGAAAATGAAAAACGAAAAATACAAAAAAAATAAAAAAATTAAAATTGTAAAAATTAACATTAAAATCAATTAAAATAAATTAAACTTTGACCTTGAATAACTTTTGAACGAGTGGACTTATTGGAAAATAACTCGGAACTTTTTTGTAGAGCGTTCAATTCTCTACAAAAATATGTCTGTAGATTCTCTGTGTGACATATCATTTGCTAGTTATAAAAATCAGAAGAAGCAAGAATGATTTATCCCATGTTATTCTTATGGAAAATCGAAAAGTGCGATGCGCCCACTCTTAATATTAATATTAAGAGCTCATATTTTAACAGGCATACTTTTTGACCCAAATGAAACTTTTGAGCCTGTTAGTGAAAGGAAAAAAAAAAAAATTTTTTTTTTTGAATCACCCTAATATATATATATGTATATATATATATATATATATATATATATATATATATATATATATATATAACACACCTCCCACGATTATCGAGTCTTTGGTCTAGTCGATTCGGTAGATAAATAATTATATAGTTGCGTTTAACGGGTATTTTATATATTATATTATTATATATAGTATATAAGTATGTATCTCACACCGTTTTATCATAAAAGTTCTTTAATCTTAAATTTATCGACGTCAAAAAAAAAAAAAAAAAAGTCTTTTTTTTTTTTTTATTTCTTTTTCATTTTTCCCCCAGATATAATACGATGTCCGTATGACTCGTCGACTCGTGGGAAGGGGGTAACGAAAGAAGAAAACGTAGAGTGAAAAATAAAAAAAAAAAAAAATTTCTCTCTTTACGTATATTATGAATTTTTTTTTATTTCATTTTTCATTCTTTCTTTTTGTGTCTTTTCTTATTTTGGCTATACAAAATTAATTGACTAAAATCTCGTAAAATTTGTTTTCTTTACTCTTTTTTTTTTTTTTTTTTCTTTTTTTCTGTTTCCTATTTTTCATTTATTTATTTATTTTTTTTTTTTAATTATACTCATACAACATCGACGTCACAATTTTCGTTCGATAATTTCTTTATTACGATAATATATATATAATATAATATAGTATATATTTAAATATATATATATATATATATATATTATATACACATTATCATTATCTAATTATTATTATTATTATTCATTATTCATTATATATTATTTAATTACTATTATAATAATTATTATTATTAATATTATTATTCGACGGTAAAATTTGAACGTGCAGTCGTAATAATGAAACGAAAAGAAAAGAAAAAAAGAAAACGAAAAAAAAAAAAATAAGAATTATTTTTTTTTCCAAAATAAGAATTATTATTTTTTCAAAATAAGAATTCAAAAAATTACAAAATAAAAACTAACGTTCTTATATAACAATAAAATAAATAACGTTCTTATCGAAACATGTAAAGCTCTCTTGATTATTCGTTTTATTTTTTTTTTTTTCGTTTTTTTTTTTTTTTTTTTTTTGTTTATTCATTGTGTTAAGATACAGTATATAATTAGATATATATCTATTTTTTTTTTTTTTTTTTTCGATTTCTCCTCTTTTATCAGCTCTTTTCATTGCACGCCTATTATCTTCGTATTATATACTAGGTATATACTATATACTCTAATTGTGATAAATTTTTTTCACCGTCTTTCTGCGTATGTCAGTTCAATATATATATATATATATTTTCTTTTCTTTCTTTCCTTTCAATTTTGTTTTGTTTTTTTTTTTTTTTTTTTCACTTCCAGCGGTTTTAAAAAATTTCTCTTTTTTTTTTTTTTCATGTTTTACAAAATTTTTCATCACGTCTCGATCTACCGCGAGACAACATATAGATATATATATATAGGTACTATATTCGTTATCCTTATCCTCGCGGTTTATCACTAAACCACATTGTGCGAAAGAGTGCCGTCATCCCGCCACGTATTTGCTGGAAAGAAAAAATCATCTATTTAAACTCTCTAAAAAATTGCCGCCCCCCCCCCGGTTTTTCAACAATTTATTACGACGTAATTGGTAACGTCATCGATTTACCTGTGTAATGCATGTCCTTAGCCATCGTTGGACACTTTGAATCGGATCGCTGTGAACAGAAAAATAAAAAAAAAAAAAATTACAAGAGATAGAAAAAAAAAAAAAAAAAAAAAAAAAAGAAAGAGAGAGAGAGGAGAAGGAAAAAAAAAAAAAAAAAAAGAATATTGACGAAAATGGCAAACGTTGCGTATTATAGAAAATTTCCTCCTTTTATCGAGCACCCTCAAACCCCTGTATGTACTCAAATATGCTAATTTATTTTCTGCACGGTTTTTACTCATCCACGTACCTATAGCTCTTCAGCTCAAACTCTCTCTACTCTGAACCCCACTCTAAAATGAATGACATTTCAAACAATACCTATATATATAGGTACCTATGCCAGCGAAGTTTTATCGAAAAATAATGATGAAGTAGTACCTGTTTTTAACATCGATCTTTCAATCAACCGAATTAATGAACGAATAAATGAAAAAAAAAAAAAAAAAAAAAAACAATTTTTTTCGAACAAAAATTTCTCACCTTGCGAAAGTCTATGTTCGTTCGTATAGTCCGATGATGTAGACCTTGAAGTGGCCTAGCGTTGTTTCCTAGTGGTGCTTTTGGTGTACCGTCTGGTCCTTGCATCAGTTTTCTCAGTACGTAGAGCTTCGGGTTTTTGAAGAATTAGAGACGAAGTTAAGAAAGAAATTCAGAAAAAAAAAAAAAAAAAAAAAAAAAAAAATTGTTACATTTTATAAGACAGAACTGACGAATAATGAGGCTTAATTGATAAACACGTAAACGTCAATGACGAAAAATAATCTCGTTGGCCTTGATTACCAAAGTTTTTGTACCTACTGTCTATCTCGAAGTCAGACAATTTTTTTTCTACGTTCTTCATCATTTTTCAGACAGTTTATTAAATCCGTTGTTCAATTATTAAGAGACAAAAAAAAAAAAAAAAACTAGCTGACCAGGTAATAATCGTTTAAACTCACCTCCTGAGCTGTGATGTAAATTGGCTTGTTAAGTATCAGCCAAACTGTAGTCTCCCAACATCCCGGATGCGTTGTGCTACCCTCGTATGTCATATACCCGTTAGTTTCCGGAAGTAAAGCTCTCAGTGACAAATGTCGTACCTGGGCCTTGTCCCCTGTAAAATAATGATGAAAATAAAAAATAGAAGAAAAAAAAAAAAAAAAAAGTAGAAAAATTGAAAAAAAGAATAAGAGTAAAATAAAAAATCACTAGTTTTAAATTGGCAAAATTTGAGTCTCTGTTTTTTTTTTTCTTTTCTTTTTCTTCTCTGTACAGTAAATCTATTGGAATCTTTTTCATATCTCACAGTCTCCCTATCTCTCTATATACTCTATTTGATTGAAATTTCGTTTGTAGTTTGTTGTCACCGCAGAGAAAAAGAAAAAGAAAAAGAAAAAGAAAAAGAAAAAGAAAAAGAAAAAGAAAAAGAAAAAGAAAAAGAAAAAGCAGCGATATACTTTCTGTCTTTCTGTCTTTCTTATTTTTATTTTTTTTTCTTTTTTCATCATTTTCTCGTTCTTATACAGACGAGACTCTCCTCTTTCTCTCTACCCCTACCGTATATACTTTGACAGGGCTAGACAA
This sequence comes from Tenthredo mesomela, assembly GCA_943736025.1. NCBI lineage: Eukaryota > Metazoa > Arthropoda > Insecta > Hymenoptera > Tenthredinidae > Tenthredo > Tenthredo mesomela. Next base: position 3,918,430 of record OX031018.1, read on the forward strand.
CGGTCAGCCAGCTTTCAATCTGGTATTGAACGTTATAACCGAAAATCCAGGACCTTCTTCACACCGGAGACAATGACAGGGACAGTACACATACTCGCACATTTATATTATATACTATATATATGTATATATGTAACATATAAAGTGAGAGAGATGAAGGAAGGAGAGGAGCTGAAGAGACGCGATATAGTTATGCGTGTGTTTCAATCAATACGTTGTTAACACGGCAGTGGGCATCGCACATAAATCACTAAACAATGGAAAGCCCCGGGAATGACATCAGGAATCTAAGTGTCCCATTGTCGTAGTAGTATACCTACTCCCGCTCCGTTCATCCAGAGATGCGAATTAATGTAATAGCTCCAGATCTCGACGAGGTATTCTATTATTGCGATCGCGTCACCTCGATATACCTATACTATACACGATGAAATGGCATTCGGAACTTCTGTTTAACACGATTATATACAAATTGTATCAGAAATATCGATACGATTGATATGATCTATCTATAATACTTCCATATATATAGATACACTTAGAAAAAAGTCTTGTTGACACAACCAAAATTTCGGTTATTATATGCACAATCAAATTTTTTGTTCAGTCAACCAAAAATTTTGTTCGAATAGCCAAAATTTTGGTTGTACCAACAAAATTTGGTTTTCCCAACGAAATTTTTGGTTTACTGAACAAAAAATTTGATTGACTGAACAAAAAATTTGATTGTCCATATAATAACCAAATTTTGTTTGTTATTTTTCTGAGTGTACGAAAGAATATGTGGAACAAATCATCGACGAAAAAATTATCACCGCACCTTGGAGAAGGTTTTTTTTTTTTTAAAGGAGTAATTGTAACTTTGTTGAAGATCGTATAGCTTCATATTGAATTAGGATTTTCGTATTTGGATGAAATTTTGAACATGCGTTGAAGATTCTTTTGGGATCGTATACATGCGTTGAATCTGGATTCTTTTTCTCTCTCTGTCTTTTGGCCAAATATTTAGAAGGCAAAAAAGAAAAAAGAAGACAAGAATAGGAGCGCTTTGTAAGTTGAAATACAAGAGGGAAAATATTTTCCCCCGTTGATAGAAAGAGAAAAGGAGAATAAGAGGACCCCCTCTTACCTCCAGCTTTTACATGCTCTGGTTCGAATGAAAAAACCATTATTCAACTACGTCGTGACGTAGCCAGGGGTAGAAATACGGGGGTTTGGTAGGGAGTAGGAGCAATTTTTCACAACTTGTTTTCGGTACCACTTAAGGTGCCTATACCGCACCGCGCCAAGGTATCTTCCTTCTTTTCTCAAGCCTGGCCTAGAGTCTAAGATATCTTTCTCCATAGTTGAGTGCCTCTCCACCCCCCAATCCTCACCCCCATATTTTTCCCTTGTTATATACCTATACACGCATATTATATTATATATATATGCCCATAGTATGGCATTTCTTGTATTGAGACTGGTTGACATTAAGGACGAATGTGCCTCGCAAATGTCTGCAACAGCGAAGAAACGCGAGTATGATGAAAAGAGAAGAGAAAATAAGAGAAGAGAAGAGAAGAGAAGAGGGTGGGTAAGGTGGTGAGATTCTTAGCTCGCCATTCAGAACGCTAAGAGCAGAAAGTAGCAGAATCCTCCTTCTCTCTGGCATATCTATATACTTTATTTTTATTTATTACTATACATGGGCGACGCTACTACTGCGTCCTCTGCGTAGTCCTGATTTTCTTTAGCGACGTCAACGTCGAGGAGGAGCTAGTATAGTATAGTGTAGTGTAGGGTAGGGTAGGGTAGAGTAGGGTAGGTAGCTGGGGGTGATCCGGCGCCCGACTACTACCGACTCTTTCCACTCCTTGTCGCGCCTCGTGGCGGAACGAGGCGACGCGACGCTACGGTCCTTCTTCAGGGTGTACAAGACGGGGATGAAAGTGGAGGTTGGGGGTTGGGGTGGAGGTGGAGGCTTGCCATGAAATGACAAATAATAACGCGGAAGAGGCGAGACAGAAAAATATCAACCTTTCCCTTATACTGACGTGGTGAACTGAACAGCAGGACTTCGACGAAAGGGCGACGAGGGGTTTGGTATAAAAGATTCACCAAAACATCGGGGGGGGTGTGATTAATGAAACGCATTTACGATTAGATTTACTATACTTATCTAGTATGTGTGTTTGACGGGGGTACAGAAAAGTTTCTCCAAAATTTTGGAATAATAAATTGAAATTTTCTTATTTCTCACATGTAAGGAAAAGGACCTCATACTCGTATTCCATATAAACAGACTAAAATCCAGAGTAACTCTCAAATATCCACTAAAATAGAAAATTTATAATCAAATTTCTTTGATAAGGACAAAATAATTGAACTTGATTTTTAAATAATTATTGTAGATATTTTTTGATCCACCCCAGATTTTGCAGGGTAATAAAATTCTAGCTAAAGAAGAACTAGATTTTCGGGCGAGAACGACATTTGATAAATAAGTTCTGCAATAACTATATACTTAGATGCTTTATCATTTTTTTTTTCTTTTCTTTCGATTTCGTTAAAAATCTATTATTTAGAGACAAATTTCTACCACGATGTTTTCTTTTAAAGTGACTACCTTGAGGGCTGTGACTTGTGAGGCTGACTGAGTGTCCAAAAACCAAAAATAAAAAGAAGAAGAAGAAGAAGAAGAAGAAGAAGAAGAAGAAGAATAAGAATAAAGAAAAAAGTTACTGAGAAACAAAAGGAAAAAAGTTGTTTTGAAAATGTCTTGAAATTTCTACATGGATTCTCGTCTCGGTTAGATAAAGCTTTGAGAATTACGTAGCGCGTAAGAAGAAGGCGCATTCATCGTGTCTCGTAATTCAGTTTTTGATGCGCACTAATTGCACTGGGTGTGCAGTAGCAGCAGCAGCAGCAGCAGCAGCTTTCAGCTTTCAGCTTTCAGCTTCCGTTGCGGTAAGAAGGCAAGAGTCTGAGTGGTTTTTCGTTTTTTCTCTTAGCTTGGCAAAAGCTCTGTAGATAGGTGGGTTAGGTAGGTAGATAGGTAGGTAGGTAGGTAGGTAGGTAGGTAGGTAGGTAGGTAGTCTCCAGGTTTTAGGAAATTAGACGCTACGTGTCTCCTTTCTCCCCCGACTCTTTTCCTCTTTTCCTCTTTTCCTCTTTTCGTATTCTTTATTATTTTTTCATTCCTGCACAAGTATATAGCTGCCTCTTTTTATCTACTTACATCTTATACAGTACGAGGCGACGCTTTTATATCTCACCTCTGTAAAGAACTTTGTTGAAGGTACTTGTTAAAATTCGTAATTCCGGATTCGGCGTGTCTCCCAACTGCAACATATCAAATATATCACTCTTTAGACTTTCGTTCATTCATGCATGCATGCATTCATTCATTCATTCATTCATTCATTCATTCATTCATTCATCCATTATTTCATCAACTTATTTCATAATTTATCCATTATCGCTCGTCCCCCTGATCTGAACATCCTTTTTTTTTCTTCTCTTCATACAATAATGAACGGATCGGGGTCGACAGCTGGCCACCGATGTTGGTAATTTAGACAGATTATGGCCCCGGACTCGGTCCCTCAGGGTCCGAGTTACCTTACCTTGCGGCAACCTTAAGTGACAGAGCGATGAGCTGCTCGGCGTTAATAAGCGCGAGCTTTGGGACTCTTGGAAACACTTAAAGCTGTGAAACAGCGCGTGCAGGTAGGGTGGAAGGTCTTCGGTGGCCTCTCTTCTCGCTTCAAGAAAGTACGGAGTTTGTCTTATGAATATTAAGGGCTGTGGGAGGCAGAGGTCACGAGAGAGAGATAGAGAGAGAGCGAGAGAGGGGCGAGAAATGACTATGGGAGGATTAGCACTCGCTTAAGCCAGTCCACAGTCGAAGTGTTTTCGAGATTTGATGACGACGCAACGTTTCGAAATGGGAATAAAATGATACAAAAAAGAAAAAAAAAAAAAATTGAACTCTCCGAGGATTGCGAAAGGCTGGAATATAGCGAAAGATAAAACCGCTTAATACATACACAAGATGCATTATATACCAAAGACTGCATTCACTCGCAGCTATAAGATGGATGCGAGGGCTAAAGTTCAAACTTCATTCAAACTTTCGTAATGCTATTCAAACCGTTTAAGACTTTCCATAATAACTGCGTAATAGTAATCGCAATAGTTGTTCTGAAAACAGGGGAGACATCAGGGTCTAAATCTCGTGCTCCGTTTACCCTTTGAAATAAACGCTAAACTATGCAGACAATCGCTAACACTAGCAGCTATTGCAATATGAAATTCTTAACTGCGGAAAGAGATTCCACTTAGGTACTGTACATACACCACCCAACCCCTTGAGACTTATGCGAGACTTGATGGCAACTTGTAACTGTTTCTTCTATATACCATTCGGTAGATTATACAACACGCGAAATGTTGCTTATAGACTCACGGGGTGTCCTTAGAAATCGAGCCTTCTAAACCCTAAGGGTGTTTTTGTAATTCATTAAATTCGTCCTTATATACATCCAGTGAAATTGTTCAGATTGGGGTAAACTGACACCAGCGTATCGAGTCTTTGAGCTGCAGCCATTTTTTCCTTCATGAGATCCTGGGGCGCCTATCTTTTTCAGGACACCCTATGCACTGGGGTTAAAATACGTATATATCTATGTACATACATATTTACATAAGGCGTCTGCAGACCGTAGGCTGACTGGGGCTTAAGATGATGCAAAGCAGGAGCCAAGACCTGGCTAGAGCGTTAACTGCTGACGTAATTGTCAATTTAGACGTGCCTCGGAACTGATTAAACCCTAAGGAGGGCAGTGGTGGTACTCCTCCTGGAGGAAGCTGATATATCGTGGCTGGAAGAGACGCGGAGCCGGGACTCCTCTTACCTCTGTTAAATTCCTCGGAGAAATTGATCTCCCTATAGGTTTAGGTATACACTTTTTCGCTTTTTCGCACGATCAGACAGAACGTTTTTACACAGAAACTTTATCGAATAATTCAAAGCTGATGATCGTAAGCCGAGGAACTCGTTTAAAAAAAAAAAAAAAAAAACAAAAAACAAAAAAAAAACGAAAAATCACCCGCGTTCGTTGATATAAGGTAATCTTGTGGCAAATTGCGTTAAAACCTGCGAGCTAGCTAGTCTGGCCGACTTCCTACCGCTTCAAAATCAAATAAATCCAACGTCAGTATCCCAGGAGTGGTTTGCCCTCATCCTTAAGCCCTGAATTTTGAAGCGTTAACAGAAAGTTTGAATCGAGGAAATTTTATCAGATAATATAATTTATCCCAATAATCTATTCTTATCAGTCACAGATTCAACCCATTTTTTTTTTTTTTTGTTTTTTTTTTCATTGCGTCGAAATAGTTACCTGAACCATCAGAGACACTGCAACCAGTCCCTGACTCTTGTGCTGGGCCTCGCTCATGTTGTGATAAAGTTCTGCATTGAAGCCGTATACTTGTATCTGAAAAATTGAAAAAGTTAAGTGATACCTGTAATGCGAAATTGTATGTTTATAGGTATAATGCAAGTGTGTATATATATGTGTATAGATCCGTGTTTCCAATCTATGGATGAAGGTGGGTAAATCGTCGGTAAAATATTGATCAAAATTGAATAATTTCTTGACGGTGTGAGATACGATAAGCCGGAAATATCACGTCCGTGTAAATATGGAGTTTGTATAGCATTGCGAATTCCGTGTTCCCCTGGGCCCGTCCAGGTGTAGGTATATACGTGCCTATACTCAGGCAATTGTAACATACATCTAATATGAAAATCCCCCTTTGGGAATGATGTTGAAATATGTAATGCACCGTCTCTCTACCTTCTAGACACAATCGCGCGCGTGCCTTCGCAACTATACCTACACAATATGCAGCAATTCCTTCGTCCCATTCCTCCACCTTCACCTCCACCTCCACCTCTACCTCCACCTCCACCTCCACCTCCACATCTTCCTCTTCCTCTTCCTCTTCCTCGTACTCTCCACTAAACCACAGACCACAATCACTATCATAAGTAATCCTGAAACGCCACTACCTACCCCATACTATAACTAAATGTATGTTGCTGTCTCTCGGAAATGCCACATGATTCGGAGCTTTAACCCTTGCTTACATACCCTGTCTAGGATCCAGGATACTGATCCCTTACTTCCGGTCTGGGATTCAGTGCCCATGAGTACCTGGATTTACCTGGTCACCAGGAATCTCCTCTCTCCTCCATCCCCATACTTCCGTCTATCTCTCTCCCTCCATCCCACAGGAATACCAGAATTCTGGTTAGCGTCTGGACCCAGGTGAAGGGTGCAAACAGTAACCTCGGTGTATGCATGTGAACGTTGCTCATGTTAGTAGCTGGCTAAAGATTCCTGGTCACGATTATGCAATCGCGAAATTATTTAGGTGGAACGATTACATTCCGCCTGCCCGCCAACCCGCCTTCTCCCAACGCCACCCTTCCGACGTCGTATTCTAATTGCGGTTTCTACTGCAGGCTTTCATTACCGCCCATTAGTAGATATGGCCCGGGCCACGTCGGTGGCGTCGAGCAGTCGAGCGAGAAATTTTTTTTTTTAGGTTTTTCATTTTCTTTTCTCATTTTCTCTCCCTTTTCTTTTCATTTCTTTTCTTTTTTTTTTTTTACACTTCCGATTCACCTCTCGTTCTTCATTGTCAGTCAAACGATTTTTTTCCTTGTCAAATTGCAACTGCAACTGCAACTGCAGCTGCTGCTTCTGCTTCTGGTTCTGCAGCTGCTGAATTGCAGATTTTCACCCTTTTTGTCAGAATTAATGACTGTCGTCTTATTATCATATAATCCAGTAGAATTCAAACTATCACACGTATACTATATATAGGTATGTACATCTATCACACTTCTAAAGTTTTTCATCAAAACAGTAGACCGCGCGATCTCTCTCTATTTCTGGACTTAAATTCGACCTTTCTTTCGACCATTGGCTTAACACCTCTCTTCCTGTTACTTCTTTATCCACAATTTTGAGTAAACTCCTTTCGCTTCGATCGTAATCCCTCGTTAACGCAGAAAATCAAATCCCGCAGGGAAGAACTTAATTGTTAAAGGACTTGAGGAGACCCACTTCCCTCATGTACAATTCGATTTAATATGAACTGACAAACGGACGCAGAAGACCTGAGGACGCAGTACTACCTACTGCGAAGCTTTGAAGAGCCAGCCTCCGAGTACCGTTCAACTATAAACGACCACTACAATTATCACTCCGTGCGACTAGACGTCGAGGGTTCGCTTGGTACCTCGGGCTCTACGTCTGCCTCGATGATAATTAAGCAAATTTGCATATTACTTCTCTGAAAGTAAAGAGAGTAAGAGATAAGTCAAAGAGAGAGACAGAAATAGGTGGTCTTCTCTTAAATCTTATCTCGAGATCGAGCTCCATTTTTGTCGATTTTATCATCTTCTTCAATCTCTGACTTCCGGACGCCTAGCCTGCAGAAATTATAAATCAATTCGCTACGATTCTTGTTTACGAAAAATCAGAAAAATCACCATGTTTTTTTTTCAATTTTCGCATTGAAATACTTTCGGGGGGTTGAAAAAAGATGCCTGTTAAAAGCGGAGCTCTTAATATTAAGATTTAGAGGTCGCTCATCGCGGATTTCTATTTTCCATTTGAATAGCATAGGAAATTTTTTTTTTTTTGTTTTTTATAATTTTGTAGCTCACAAACCAATGAACAAATCCAAATGACTCAAAAATATTTTCATAGGAAATTGAACACTCTAAAAAAAGCTTCTCTTATCATTTTTTGATAAATTGACTCCTTCCAAAGTTATTCAAGCTCAAATTTCAATTTATAGTTGAGTTGACTATTTTTTTTTGTGATTTTTTTTCTACAATGATAGATACATTTTTTAGAGTTTTCAATCCCCTATCAAAATATGTAAGAGTCATTTGGATTTGTTCATTGGTTTGTGAGCTACGAAATTCTGAAGATAAAAAAATAAAATTCCTGTGCTATTTAAATGGAAAATAGAAATCCGCGATGAGCGACTTCTAAATCTTAATATTAAGAGCTCCACTTTTAACAGGCGTCTTTTTTCAGCCCCCCGAAATTATTTCAATGCGAAAATTGAAAAAAAAAAGAATAGTCGATTTTTTTGAACCGGTCTAATATATATGTATATATATACTGATCGAACACAGATAGTACTATGATATTTATCAGACCTTGGCGTTCTGACCTCGTTTTTTAATAATAAACCATATATATTCTCACGGTTTTTCCGGGCTCAAATACAGTTTTAGCTATACGTCTAGATTGCATAATGATGAATAATCGTCGTTCCTTGTATAGATAGAGCGGTTGAAACCACCAGCGATGAGCTGTTGAATATTTTATACTACTTATGAAACAGTTTCTTCTCATCTCTATTATTTTTATTCTTTTTTTCTTTCTTTCTTTCTTGCTTTCTTCATCTTCGTACTCTTCTTTCTATTATTATTCTAATATATTATACATTTATATATAATATACTATAATATATAGGTATAGACACAGGTTAGTCACTAATTAGAAAATTATTCACAAGTATTAATTAGATGCTACAATTAACATAGTATAACATTTAAATCACACAAGGAACAACCAAAGGAAGAAAAGTTAAGGTCTGCATACGGAATATCCGTGACGTCTGAAAGTAAGCGGTTGTAGTGAAAATGTATATCTACATCCTCGATCGAATCGAACCTATAACTGAACTTTATACCAAGGCAAAACCCGATAGCTTTCGACCGATCTTATACGAGGTATATAGTATATATCTATTAAATAGATAAGATAGAATCCAACGATGTAAATGTATAGTATATATACATGTATTTACTACATGCGAAGTGATTGTTGTGAACAGGAAGTTTGTTGCGTGCCGCAATCTGCAGTCGAAATATATACGGGTAAGGGTAATCCGATCTCTCAATTATGAGCCGTTATACCAGAACTCGTAACATCGTAGATCGGTTTGACTGCTTTGCGTGCTATATCCAAATCCTGTAGGTATAGCCAGGAATAAGAATTTATAAGTTAACGAATGAAAATGACTGATTGGAAAAATCGCGAAGTAATATATCGGGTCTCTAAAGGCATAAAGCAGTTTCTTTCAAGACGCGGACGAGTCTCTGGGTGTTTTTTTTTTTTGTTCAGTCAATTAATTTCGATGATGAAGGAGAACTAGAGGAATATATGAGAGGTAATAATTATTCATCAAGGATCAAGCGATGTATGTGCTGCAGATAATCGTTTCTATACAAGGATCAGGATTTGAATTTTTATTAATTCATAAACCCTCGTCACGATCTCTGCTGCAGGATCGAAACCGAGATGCTGACATATCAATCGCATTCAGTAGAAATGGTACAGCTGGTACATACAGCTCTAGGACCTCCTTGATAGGCGCATCACATACCCCAGTACGCCGCACAATACTCCATTCTCATTCGTGATAGATAGATAGATGGATAGATAGATATACGTGGGTATATGTATATTATGTACAACCGTATATGTATATATATAACACCTCATCCCTGCCCTTAGGGGTTGCTCACGATCCGCTATGACTTCCATGGTGGCTATAATACGAAAGGAATCTAATATACAATGCAGATAAAGACGGGATGGGATAGAGATAGAGAGAGAGGTGCTTCTTCTTATTAACTATACGTTCCCTTAAAAAGACCCAAAAATCAACCCCCCCCCCCCCCACCCCCCCATAAATATGCACGTAGGTGGTATATATATATATATATATGCAACAGTGCGCGGAGAATTTTGTTCATCGAGACTGAGAATAAACCGTTTTTCAAATCAATCCTTGAAGACCCAAAGGTACCTAGAAGTTTTAAGGGTGGGCGTCACGTCGCCCTGGGACGGGTAGGTATCCCTCGAGTTTCTTTGATCAGTAATTCTGACGAAGTGAAGCGGTGCGGTGCAGCGATGACGCCCGCATTTCGATCACTATCCTTCCTCTTCTTCATGGAACTCCTCCTCTTCTTCTTCGGCCCTTTATAATACCACGTATCCTTCTTCTCCATCCTCTGTCTATATACAGATCGTAGTAGTGGGTGTATATATGTGTATATACTATATACTATATAGGCATGTGTGTATAGCTGTTTAAACCTGCAGGGCAATTTCTCTCGCTCCCTTATAAATTCACCCTGAATACTTTGATCAGACCGAGGCGATAACACGGATTTACGATTGTCGCACTGAATATCCATTGTCTTTGAGGCAGAGAATCCTAAAGCGAAAAATAGAGAGGTAAGAGGTGAGAGTCTGCAACCATCCATGACGATCCATCTACCTCGCTTTGCAGGATATTCTCAAGAGACTAAAAAGAAGAAGAAAAAGAAGAAGCGCCCACCACGAATTTTACAGAACATATCGTTGACTAAATTAATTCGAAGACAGACGTGATACCGGCTTATCATTTCAGCGAAAAAAAAAAAAAAAAAAAAAAAAATGCCATCTAATTTTCACTATGGGCTAACGATCCGTCAGAATTATACAGAAAAATGTTGAGGGTTGGAGCTTCGAGACCTCGATACATTGTCAATAATCATTACGCTGAGATGATATACTCTGTGTTTGACCATTAGTGAGCGCATACTACGACCCTACAAGTACGAAGTTTAGTTGGTCTGGTCTACAACTCCTTGTCGAAAGGGGTTTCTGGCTCCTTGTTGCACCCTCTCTTCGACGATTGAGTCCATCTATGACGGACCCTCTGGCGTGATTTAGCCCATTGCCAGGTCGCGTTTGAGCGACAGTCTCACCACGTAATACTGAGATATATACACGTTGATGTGAGTATGAGTGTGGGTGTGGGTGTGGGTGGTGAACCATGCCCAGGTTTATAACATGCAGAGTCAGTGTGACGTCCCCACCAGCACCCATACCCACACATCTATAAACCAAGGCTTCACCATCGTGACCACTTATCGACCAGGTGATCGAGTGCCCGTGGTGGCCCTCCAGCGACCAAAAGCCTCCACTACATCACTCCTCGATGTCCCATGTCGCTCTGTTTCTGGGCTATGTCTCTCTGTGTCTATCTCTGCCTTTAGAAACGTGGACTTTTGGTCTTCGGACGGCGATGGACCGGGCGAAATAATCGTAACGATAAAGTGATATACGAAGACCTAGGTTAATTCGTTAGGTAATTATTTCTGATTCTATATTCCGCGGCTTCCGGTGAAGAGTTCAATGTCCCGGATATACTGGAAGTACATATATAGGTATTCATGGATTCGACGAAGGACGCCTATAGAGGAGGCAAGTACCATTCTTCGTTGGTACACAAAGTGCGACAAGGTGATCGAATACTAGAGCTTGCAGTAGGTTTCGGTTCGTTGGGCTTCGAGTTCGTCTATTTCCTCTCTTTGGTTTCCCTCGGGATAAATCCCTGCGGAAGTGAGTAAACCGATTCATCTTTCACGGATGTCAGAAACTATTTGGTGCATACATCGATGAGATGTAGTACGTCTGATATTAAAAGCCTGACACGTGCCTCGGCAAGTGATGAGAATAATAATGAAAAAAAAAAAAAAAAAAATAGTCATCTTCGTTAAATAAATGATAAGAATTTCAATTCATATTCGGTGCTTATGTTTATAAATTTAAATTTACTTTGCTAGAGTCAAGGCTAGCGTCAAATAATTATTATATGATAAGATATATTTTTATATAACATTTCAAAGATATGGAATAGGATTTGAAAGATAAGGAATAGGAAGAAGAAGAAGAAGAAGAAGAAGCAAAAGTGGGGCCTTGTAACGCCAACATCAACTTTCAAATTTAGTTTTATTTGGCTATTAAACGTATTCGAAACCGATAAATAATCGCGATAAAATATACATTTAATATTCACAACTATCAACTACTAAGGAACAGAGAGAAGAGAGAAAGAGAGAGAGAGAGAGAGAGAGATAGAAGAAAGAGATCCGAATTAATTTGACGACGAGGAGGTCACGAATCACGATTCAGGAATCTTGTTACAATCTGTTATAATTTTTTAGTTATTTTCCATTTTTTTTTTTTTTTTTCTTTAAGTTTAGTTAGTCGAGAGATCAAAATTATTATATTATATACCTTAGCTGGTTAAATAAATAGGTACTATAAAGAGAGGAAAAAAATCTGATTAAGAAAATTACTGTTCGAGTTTAAAGTTGATGAGACGATTTGGGTGTAATCGTTAAAAGAAAGAAAGAAAGAAAGAAAGTGTGAAAAAAAAAATAATTTACAATTTCTAATTTTTTTTTTTTTCTTTCTCATCAGTCTTCGCGGTTGAGGATTTTTTTTTATCTTTTTTTTTTATGGGGAAACACTGTGGGAATGAGTATATGGTGTATAGTTTGAAATAAAAATAAGTACACGTACACACTCACACATCGACGATCTTGAATACAGGGTATTTAAAAATAAATTCATTTATTATATTTAGTACGTAAGAAATGAAAATCGACACCCAATATTCAGCCTTCCAATTGTCACATAATCTCTTCTCACAATAAAGTCTTCTACAAATGTTCGATAACTGTGTCGATGAGAGAAGAAGAGAAAAAGAAAAGAAAAAAAAAACAACAACAACAACAACAATTAAAAACTCGATAAAATCCATCACGAACTGGATAGCCTCTTCTTCAAAGCCCAGCAAGCTAGTAGTCGTACAATGACCAAGTACACAGTCAGAGCAGCCATGTTTGGCCAAAATCTTGACTCGTCCATGTACAGATCGACCAATAACGCTTTAGGATAACGATAATGACAGTAGTCTATATCTTCTGGACAGGGGAGTGTTTTCCTATCGAATGCATAGACCGAGAGCATCATGTTCTCCGCTGAATACCTGAGGAAACTGATGTACGTAACGTTGTACATGAATCTTGGCATGTGCATAAAAAAGGGTACTACACCAGCCAAAGAAAGCATAACGCCGAGAAATGCTGCACCGAGGAAGGTGCCGTTTATCGGATTGAACAATGAGCCCAGAAAAAGTCCCGCTGATTCAGCTGTAAGACCGGTCATTATCGCGGTCAATATGAAGAGGAGGAATCTGTTGAGTTCCATCGGCTGTCCCGTGAGGAAGTAGGCTATGCTGCAGTACACTACGGTGAGTATTACTTGCAAAGGTACGGTCACCGAGTTCATAGCAGCAAAGTATGTCCTCAGGTGGTACCAGTTGTTGAAGTGTTCTTTCTGCAGGACGGGTAATTCGAGAGGAAATCTCAGCACGGCAGGCATTAGGGTTGTGTAGCTAAAAAATACCGATGAGCAAAGTAGGAACCGAATATTATCGAAAGTTTTCGAGCCTTCGCTGCCAGAGTCATAGAACGTTAGGCCTAGGAGAATTCCGAGTAGAACATGAAGCACGAATTTCATCTGTACGGCGGTCCAGTCTTTGAATAATTGGACGATATTTCGTTTGAAAAGAACCATGAATTTTCCAAACTCAAAAATGCAGAGTTGGTTCTCACCGGTGGTGAAGTTTCGCTCCATGTCCTTTTTCTTCTTCTTACCAGTCCGGATCTCCGCGATAGCCCATTTACCGTTTAACGTTGCAGCCGTCTCAAGATCGTCGATGAAGAAACCGTACTCGTTGCTTATTACCTCAGTTACGTAATCCGCCGGGTTGTGATAGAGAGGACAACACAGACCAAGATCTCGGAAGTAGGGAACCGTGTCCTGGGGGGTACCTTGATACACGCATCTTCCCTCAGCCAGGAAATACACCTGGTCAAAAAGCTCATATAGCGCTGCACTTGGCTGATGAATAACGCATACTATGGTCCTTTGGTCTTTGGCTAGGGTCTTCAGCGTGGCTATGCACTCGGCCGATAGCGAAGAGTCGAGTCCTGTAGTTGGTTCGTCGAGAAAAACGACACCAGGATTGTCCAATAGTTCTACGGCTATGCATAACCGTTTTCTTTGGCCTCCACTGAGCATGTCACACCTGACATCCCGCACTCGTGACATGTCAAAGGTCTTCAACGTCTCTTCGATCACGATTTGTTTTTCTGATTTGGTCAGTGTTGATTCGAGCTTAAGCTCAGCCGCGATTCGCATCACTTCTATAACCGTAAATGTCGGATATAGTTTGTCCTCTTGTTGTATGTAACGCAGCGATTTTTTATATTCCTCAAAACCCACGGCGCTATCAACCCCGATGTAGTTTATATCACCGGTTACGTTCGCACGACGAAATCCTGTGAGTATGTGAAATAGAGAGGTTTTTCCAGCCCCCGAGGGACCCATGATCGCGGTCAATTGACCTGACTTAAATCGCCCCGAAACACCCTTCAGTATCTGCTTTCTTCGCTTTCTAAAACCGACACGGACAGTGTAAGATACGTCCACGAATTCTATGTCGATAGACTGACTCCTAGACGTCGATTCTAGGAACACTTTGGTCTCGTTCATCGTCGTATAAATTTCTTCACTAAATACTATCGAGCACCTTAGAAGGTATGTGTAGGTGTGTTTGATCGACTGATGAACGAAAGACACTAGACTAACTTTTGCGGTTCTCGGTCTGATCGGAACTGGCAGTGGCCACCTCTCTTCACGCGATTCGAAAACCGGTACCAACTCAGTCAGATCGGCGAGTGAGGAGCCTGAGCGAATAGTTTATTTTATTTTTTATTTTCTACTACATATTTCGAAGGCTCGTTGATTTTTTTCCGCTTCTCAGCCGCAGGTAGGAACCCTAAAATTTCTTCTCTCCCTGAAACCAGTTTACGTTGTCTGCTGCAGTTGCAGCTGCGCGCACGATCACCGATATAAAATTGCATTCGGTGCGAAAAATTTAAACTTTTAAAAATTCGCGACCGTTTGGTTAACCAGGAAGAACTAAAGTCAAGGTCTTTAATCCAATGTCCTTGCTTGACTTCTGCTTATTTTTATTTAGTTATTATACTCTTCCTTATGTACACAATGTTTGTTATGACGCGACGTTTTAATTTTTAGTTTATATTATGTAGATATAAAAACAGTAAATTGGTATAAACGTCATGTAACGGAATGCTACACCGATCGATCGATATTACGTTGTATTTAAATTTCGGTCAAGTTTCACCGATCCTTAATATTTTCACTAAAAAAAAAAAAAAAAAAAATTAAAAACTTAAGTTAAAATTCTTAATTTTACACCATTTTATTACCTATATCTACGTTATTATATATTTCAAACTACGATCTTCTAAAAAGATGTAAAAAAAAGGCGTTGGCGATCTCTACGGTCGGCTGACGGTATATTAAACATATAAAAGCAGTTCTGACACGCGTCAAGGTGTTCGGAGCAATTTTATTTTTTTAGAAAAAAAGCATATATGCTTTTTTTCTATTTATATACGAAGCGGTTGCGGTTGTCGAAAAAAAAAAAAAAAAAAGAAAATTACAAAAAAATTACAAAAATTTCAAAACTATTGTACTACATGATTTTCTGATATAAAGAATAGACTTTATTTTATATGTATATATACAATAATACGTGACCGCGAGTATATAAATCGTTATCGTCAATATAATTCCCGGAATTATAACCGCGTTTATTGTTTCAGAGCGGAGAATTAGGTATATTTGGCGAACCGGAATGATGCTAAAACTGGAAGAAAAAGCGATAAGTAAGAGAAAGAAAGAAAGAAAAAAATAAAAATAAAAAATAAATCAAAGAGAGAAAATAGTAACGTGTTGGAACGTCGATGGGAGGGTCAAGGCTATTCGTGGATGAATACTTTCTTTGAATAACTGCATAATCAGTTTGACACGTCGCATCGCGTCGTGCTTCATTTCACAGCGGTGTTAATTGATTCGTTATTTATAACCGGACGTGTTGTAGTACTATACACCTGAGTTTTGAAATCAATATCTTCAAGGTGTGCAGGTGTTTGTGTTTTTATATAGTCGTTTTTAATAATCGTACACAGAGTAGCGAAATTTGGTAAAAATTTAGGGGGAAACGAGACACCGAAAGAAGAGGAAAAAAAAAATAAAAAAATAAAAATAAAAATAAAATAAAAAATGAAAGAAAAAAATTATGGCGAAGGAGAGAGGAGGAAAGAAATTGGATTTTTTTTTTTATTTATTTATTTTTAATAAAATAAATAAAAGGAGAAACGGCTGATGAACATTTTTTGTGACTCACTTCGGCAGGAAAGGCGTAGTTGTTTACGCGATGTTCAGAACCGTGATTATTGTCCAATCCGTAATGAATATAAATCTCTTCAAATTGGTAGTGATACGCCAATGGGCCACCGGTAATGTTCACTCTTATCTTAGCCTCGCGATCAGCTCTAAATACAAGAGACTGACCAGTGTTGTGGAGGTGCCCGGAAACCTGTAACATACGTTAGAATAATATTATATATAATATAAGGTATTTATGTGTATCACGGAGAAAAAAAAAAAAAAAAAAATAGCAATACTAAGTCCTATAAATATATAGTAAAACGTAAACCAGTTCCGCGGCCATGATATTTATTACTACTGCCCAGCATAGTAAAAATCGTCAAAAATTTATTAATAAGTTACTAAAATGTAGTAAAAAGTTTCAAAAAATTAAAAATTCTTTTTTTTTTACGAAACTGGTCTTGACGTTTTCGTTTTATTATATTTTATAATACTTATTGATATATTTTTTCATTCCGTTTTCTACGCGTGTATATGAATACGAAAATGCACGGTATATACCGTGAATTTCTGTGGATGCGGACCAGCAGTGATACCAACCAAAAACTCCTAATGGCAACAGTTTAGTAACTTACTAGATTTTTTTTTTTTAGTAAAATTATTTAAAATCTAGTGATGTCCACTGAAAAATCCGGTGGTTTCTAGTCATTTTACTAGAAACATCTAGTGAGTTACTAAACTGCTGCTAACGAGTTTTGGGTTGGTATCCCTGCTGGGCCGCATCCACAGAAAGACACGGTATATGCGTGACGAGAGATAGAGAAAGATTTGATTGAAGTGTTTATTATGCCCTTGAACCACTGGGGCAAGTATGATAAATTACATGAGATAGCATGATACAATCTTAGAAACTAAAGAACGAAACGAAAGAGGAAGAATAGAATAGAATAGAATAGAGAAGAGAGAGAGAGAGAGAGAAATGAACGAGACCAAATAAACTGCAGTGTAAAAAAAAAAAAAAAAAAAAAAAGAAATGGAACAGATTTCTATGATTCTGATTTATATTTATTATTTTTTTCAATTATTAAAAAAATAAATAAATTCTTTCTCAATAAATTTTTTTTTTTTTTTTTTTTCACTTACACGATCGAAATTACGTCGAATTGAAAATTTTCTGACGTGAAGAGAGAAAAAAAGAAAAAAAAAAAAAAATATATAAAAAATTCATATATTTCGATAGAAATAAGACGTATATATAGATTATAGGTCAGAATACCTCATGATAGCCTGGCATTTAATCATAGACCAGTTATTACGTCGCATTATACTATACTCATCTGTCACGAATAATGAGACATAACGATCGGTGTCTTAGAAGGTCATTTTGGTTTTTTTTTTTCGTTTTTTTTTTTTTTTTTTCTTTACCTCTAGTTAAGAAGTTGAACCGACTAGATATAGCAGCTATAGTTTCCCGCTTCGGTATAGTCATCGTTATTACTTGATCTTGGCAAATCAGTAAGCAAGTCATATAAAAAACCAGTTTTTTTTTGTCTCTCTCTCTCTCTCTCTCTCTCTCTCTCTCTCTCTCTTTTCATTGGCTAATATTAAAGTCGAGGAGGACATTCCGATGTTAATTCACATCAGTCTGTTCATTTCAATAATATAGAATTATAGTGATCGATACATAGATCCGCTGAAAAGTAAAGGTCAGATAATACTAAGTGCTTTCTTCTCTGTATTTTGTCGTTTTAATTTTTTTTTTTTTTTCTTATTACTCATCGTGACGTAGATCAACTTTTTGTTTCTCTGATTGACGTTATTTATTTTATTTTTTGTCATTTCCTTTGGTTTTTTTTTTTTTTTTTTCTTTTCTTATCGCTAAATTCGTGTTCGATCCAAGGTGTCACTTCTTCCGGTTTTATTTTTCAATTAATTAATTAATTAAGTTTTTTATGCTTTTTTTTTTTTTTTTCTCTACATTTATTTATTCAATTTTCATTTTTGACACAATATTTTATAATATTGAAGACATCGTTCGATAATTTTATTCCCCGCGCGGTATAAATGGATAAGTAAATGAGTAAGAAAAATTATAGAGGTAAATATGGTTAAAATTAACTGTATACGTATACTATTGCAATTATTTAAACCAATTTTTATATCTTCCGAATTGAAGAAATACATATATGGCTGCGCGTTGATAAAAATTAATTATCTACTTAATTAAATAAAAAGATGAGCATAAACACTAGACTGTGTCAAAAAAAAAAAAAAAAACGACATCTTCTTTTTGTTCAGGCCCTTTCTAAAATAGTTAGTGCTTAATATAAAGAAAATTGTCCCCAAAGCTGAGTTATGTAGCTTGAACACAGAATTAGCGCATTTGAAAATAAGATTTTCCCATGTATTTCAAATGGCAAAATTTGTTTATCTTAGTTTTATTTTCATAATTCTCCTTATTCAACTGATAAGAATAAAGTGAATATACGGTTTTGAAGGGAAAAAAATTTCTGAGAAAATGTATGAAAATTTTTTTTTTTCAATTAATTTGTCGAAAAGTAAGTATTAGTGATCAAATATACATATATGACTTTTAAACCATTGTAACTCGTAAACGGTTCAATCGAGCAACTTGGGCCAAAGGACTATTTTTGTAGATCATAAAATTCTCTACAAAACCGTATATCTACTTTATTTCTATCAGTTGAATAAAGAGAGTTATAAAAATAAAACTAGGATAAACAAATTTTGCCATTTGAAATACATGGGAAATCTTATTTTCAAATGTGCTAATTCTGTGTTCAAATTACGTAGCTCAGCTTTGGGGACAAACTTCTTTATATTAAGCACTAACTATTTTCGAAAGGGCCCGAACAAAAAGAGGATGTCGTTTTTTTTTTTTTTTTTTTACACAGTCTAATAAACACGTGTATTAGATAAATTGAATTCAGTCTTTTCATTTTTTCTTCACTATACCTACTTCTTTTTCTTTTTCTTTTTTTTTCTGTATTTTTGAATATTTTTTTGTTCCGTCTCGATGTTATATTTAATTTTTTTGTCATTTAAGGAGACCAGTACAGCGACTTTTCGAGAAATGATCATAGTCCGAAATCAATTTATTTCATAACCAAAGTTCATTTCACATCAAAAGATTTTTCTTTTTCAAAATCATGTGTCGTAAGGATTTCAGAGCACCGTTGGACCGATTCAGGTCATCTTGGATTCATTTTCTTCAGAAAACAAATCCTCATCATGTGAATGTAGGAATTTTGTAAAATTCTCGTTTTGGCCAAGTTATTTAAGAAATGAGTGATAACAATTTTTGCAAATTTGGTAAATTGATCATAACTTATGACATAATTTTTTATTTTAAAATTCCTACATTCACATGATGAGGATTTGTTTTCTGAAGAAAATGAGTCCAAGATGACCTGAATCGGTCCAACGGTGCTCTAAAATCCTTACGACACATGATTTTGGAAAAGAAAAATATTTTCATGTGAAATGAACTTTGGTTATAAAATAAATTGGTTTCGGACTATGATAATTTCTCGAAAAGTCGCTGTACTGGTCCCCTTAATACGAATATCGGTTTCCCCTAGATGTAGAGATTATTATTGTATAATAATAATAATAGACATTAAATCCTGTATTATATATATATATACCTATATGTACATCAGCGTGAGAGAAAAGGCTATTTCAATCGTTGTATGGTATAAATTGTTCGATAATTAACACGAATTCGGTATGTCGATTTTGTATTATATATGTATATATAGGTATATTGAAATCGGTGATTTAATCACGTCCTCTAACCCGCCAGAACAATCGCGAATGTATTTAATGTCGATCGAGTGTATTTACGCGGGTATTTTCCATCGGAAATATGTATAACGTATACGTTAGTTAAATAACATGCCTACTATTTAAGTACCTATACCTACTGCTTGTGCAAAATTTAAAACACGATAGTTTAATCAACTATAGCTTTTTTTAAAATTTTTTAATGACAAGAAAATAAATCTATACAAGAGACTTTGACCTGATATAATTATACGAATATTCAACATTTTTGATTTCTCGATACAGCAAAGACCGATAAAAAAATTTGGAAAAAGAAAAAAAAAATGTACGAAGTTGTTTTTCCGGATATTATACGGGA
Organism: Tenthredo mesomela; assembly: GCA_943736025.1. Taxonomy (NCBI): domain Eukaryota; kingdom Metazoa; phylum Arthropoda; class Insecta; order Hymenoptera; family Tenthredinidae; genus Tenthredo; species Tenthredo mesomela. The sequence goes on from OX031018.1 coordinate 3,938,782, forward strand.
TATTTACCTTATAGATATATATATATATATATGTATCATATTTGTATCTACATAATATATTATAATTATATGTTAGATAACATAATTATGTTTTTATTTTACGATATAATATACCTATATTAATGAGAAGAATTTGTGTTTTTGTTTTCTTGGATATTTTGATAAGTTTTTTTTTACTTTTTTTTTTTTCTTGTTTGTTTCTGGTTGTATACGGTAGAAATAAAATAATTAAATGACGCGCATATAATATCGTGAGATTAGTTCTAAACGTAGGGTTTAATGGTTTAGGTATAGGTATATATAGGTAGTGAGTTGTGGGAGGTGGAGGTGGAGGTGGAGGTGGGTGAGGATTTTCTTGGAGGTTTGATAAAGATAGAGATGTTGAGAGAATGAATAAGAGGGACGAGGAAAAGCTAGGAGTTTCAGCCGAAGACATACGTTCGACTCGTTCTATTGTTTAATTTAAGTGCCAAAGTTTTAACCGGGTTAAATGGCGTATAAATTTGCGAAATCGTGGATAAAGCCAAGTGATGACGTCAGCCTCCAACCCCTGCTACTCCCTACTCGTCCCCACAATCTCATCCCTCTACCTCTTTATACCACAGCACCATAACTTTTACACAGCTATCCTTCGTTTGAATGATAATAATTTATTATATATGAAAACAAATTTTGCGATCGAGAATATTTGAAAATTGTGAAAATTTCGATTTCAATGTTTTCTATATTATTCGTACTTTTTCGAGAAATGACAAAATTCGATATTTCCACCCTTTCAATCAGAAAGTTTATACTTCTGGAATGAAAAGAAGACTAAAAAAAAAAAAAATTGGAAAGTACCGTTTTTTTTTTTTTTTTTTTTTTTTTTTTTTGCATAATATAGAAAACCCGGTGATTCTGCGTCTCAGCTCGATTTTCCTCGGACTACATTAAGTCGCGTTGTTGGTATATATTTTCGAGTTTCCTGCGCTGAGTAGAGAGAGAGAGAGAGAGTGTCCCCGAGCTGTCAGTTACAATAACGAGTATTAGTACTCGAGGGTTTGCGTGTGGTCTCAGTCAGCAAGTACAGCCAACCATTTTTCACTCAGCCAGGCACAAGTTCGTTAATTCGATAACGAAGTTATTAATTATGAGGCTGCCTATTTAACGTCTCGAATACAGCGAACACTCTTGAAACACTAATTTTCCATTATACAAACATTTATTCATCGTCTCAAAGTATACCTGCTGTGCCGGTACCAACTATACTACGACCACCACCATCATCTTGAACGGCTTATAAACTTCGACTAATGCCTTCAGGACGCACGAGGCACTTATTATTCTTATTTTTAATTCTCCATTGCATTATTTTTTTTTCTTCTTCTTCTATCTTTATACTTTAAAATCGCAATAGTTTATCTTCATTTCTTATACATATATATATTTTATATATTTTATAAGTTAGTCGAAAATTTTCGACATATAGTATAAGATAAACGATTATATTTATTATTAAAAGGTGAAGAAAAATTGAGAACAAGAAAGTTAAAGTTTTGCACCCCTATTTGATCGATAAATTTTATACCATATACAAAAATGAGGCGATTTGAGCTGCTTATCTCTTAAGCACCTACCCCCGCCTTTAACCATACGTTTAAAAGTTCTTCTTCTTCTTCTTCTTCTTCTTCTTCTTCTTCTTCTGAGAGGCGTCGCGTAGCTGCAGGGTCGGAGATTTGATCGTTGAAAATTCTATTGTCAAGGGTTTATCACCCCATCGAGTGTACCTCGATTTAACACCGAAGCTCACGATCAGCTAAGCTCAAACTTTATAGCGACTACAATAATTTGTGAGTGGGGTATGTAACTTTGTAGATATTGGTGCAACAGAATAGATTTTATGGGATCTACCCTCTACCCTCTACCCTCTACCCACCACCCTCTCGCCGAACAGTCTATATAATACCGTGTAGGCAAAAGAAGTACGTAAAACCGATAAGATTATATATTGTATAGTCGACGATTTCATTTTATATTTCCAAAGAGAAAAAGTTTTTTTTATGTCAAATCGATCATGTTCATCATGCGAAAGGTAAGAAATTTTTCTAACGTGGGTATAACCGCGTCATCTAATCATCGGGTCCGAGGAAACCGGCCGAGTAGCTCGAAGATCGATCTTAGGGGTAGCAGGGAGAGAGCAAGAGAGAGAGAGAAAGAGAGAGAGAGAGAGAGAGAGATTGGTGAAGGTTCTAAATCCTGAAGGATAAATGAAAGGTAGGTATGTACCTAGGTAGGTATAATTTCCGGACTCACCTTGTGCTTGTCAACGTGCAACGGACGCAGGTGAGGGTCGAACAGCAATTTGTCCGGTTCCACGTTGATCGGGCTCTGCCTTCGTCCCTTGCTGCACAACGACCATTGCGGGTTAATTAGACCCCAGAATGACGGCCCTGCGAAACAACCGTCAGGAATATAATTATCTAGACCCAGATTAAAATAAGGCGAAGAACGTAAAATGGGGTTGTTCGAGGAAAAAGGGGAGATGGGGAGAGACAGTGTATACCTCGAGTAAACAGGTTCTATATATAGGTACGTTTCAGTTATAGCCAGCTGATCGATTTCTATTATGGGTGAAGTGCTTTGTGTATGGGTAAAAAACACGCGTCAGATTTACAAATTTTAAGACATTGCATTTTTTGTTTAGGAGAAAAAAAAAAAAGAAAGAAAAACAACAAAATCAAAAAAAAAGTTTCCGAGACCCTGGGCTCCCTGAGGCATTGGTATACCTTAAACTTTTCCGAATAGATACTTATGGGCTGTCCACGTTCTACACATCGAATATCCGCGTTCTTGTTTTTCTTCTTCCTTTATTTCTGCACCGTGAATTTGAAATTTTAATAATTTCAACTTTCAGACGTCTTCGCGAACTCGACGGAAGTTCAAACTCCAACCTGCAGGTGAAAATTTTTCAACTAATTTCACCCTCGGACGCGAGGGACCTCATCCGACCTCCTCGAGACTCGAAGAGTTCCATTTTATTCCATTTCATTCCTTTCCATTCCTTTCCATTCCTTTAGCTTTCTACATTTTTTAATCAGATTTTAAGGCGCGGAATAGCGTCGAGGGATGTTGCATACTACACGCAGAAATAGTCAGAGATAAAGTAATCCGAGATATCCAATCATTCATTTATACAATATTCGATACTTTTGTTATTTTACATCCAATCGATTGCCCGGAATCGATTCTAATCAGATTTAGTCAAAGTTTCTATTATTTTCTCATCATTTGTCGCGATCAATCGATTAGACGTCGGCTTCCCTCTTCTTCGGGAAAGCCTCACCGCGTTTTCACATATACCGTCATCAATATCCCCATTCATTTGTCTTGACAGGAGCCGCTCCTCCGGCTCTGGTTCGATCTTACAGGACTCTTCAACCACGCCACTCAAAACCGTCACATAAGCCTTAGCTATTCGCACCTTATAGTTTCCCGTCGTTATTCCGGTACGGAATTTGACACAAATTATTCAATGAACGGAGAATTCCATAGTTTCGATCCTGGATCCATCCAGGATTCCGCGACTTACTACAACCTCTCGTATAAAATCCTTAAGTTTCTGAAATTCCTGACTAAAAAAAGCCTCGTTTTTCAGAGATATTTTCAGGCGACTTAAATGTTACACCAGGCAGATAGTGGAGTGGAAGATCCTGTGGCATTGGAAGGTCCTGAATTTTGTATTAGGAATATTTTATTCCCGTCCCCGTATGGTATTTGAACGTCGTGAAAAGTTATCATCAAAACCGAACCGGACCCTCGGATACAGAAACTCCTTTTAGCCTCCACTCGCTCCAGACTGGTGCGAAAAGTTATCTCTGAGTGAAATTGCCTAGGATAGATGTGACACGGGACGGTAATCGTATACGAAAGTATTATGCTCTTGTTTAGGAGAATTTTTTGCCTTGTTCTGTTTGAATGTAGAAAACAGATCCCAAATTTTCTTCATCCTTATCATAGTTTTGAAAAAATGAGAGTGATAATAGGAATTCGTCTCCACCGAATTCCTGCTCTTTGAAGTTTTTATATGGAATTGCAAGTTGGGAATAATATGCTATTGATAAAAGTCAAGTTAGCTTAGGTAATGTTAGGTTCTGAGGTCCATAGAGTGGATCCAGGTCCTAGTTGTTTTCAGAGTTTATCCGGCGACCCTGTGGGCTTCCAGTTGTTGACCAGAACCCAGTGCGTCAGTTCGCTCTCCACTTTGCCTTTGGCTAATCTGTTCAGGATTTGGCAAATCGATACAAGTATAGGTACAAGGCAGATCGAAGAAGAAGACCTTTGCTCTTCGAGCCAACAAAATCCTTACAGCATCATGACCAGCTGCGTCGATCGCCGAGTTCTTCAATTAGGGATCTTTCCTTTCCAACTTTAAGCTTTCGACTTTAAACTTTGTTTAATAACAACAAACTCCGAAGTTTTCGCTTCTCTCTTGTCTCGTTATTGTGGGTATACATCATATTCGACGAACAAGCAGTGATTATAGCTTTATTTTCCACTGATTTTTCCTGTTTTCATTTCATCACGTTTATACAACTATAGGTATACGTTCTGCACTGACGAATGGCGAATAATCTCGAAGACCTTGAGGAGTCTTAAATACCTACAATTACTCATACATGCAGGCGTGGAAAAACACCAGATGATGCGAATCCTGGATGAAGGTTCTTATATTGTTATCTGATGTGACGCAGGCTCGTTATGTCGGAGAGCTTTTCACCATCAGTATATTTCAATCAAGATCTATAAGATGGCCAGACACGGGTATTGGGTAGGTACTGAAACACCAAATACTTGATCTTTTAAAGTGCTACTTCTTCGTATCAAAGGGGTTCCTTTTTCGGGATAAATCATTACCGAAACGACAACTTTCAAATACAGTTTATCGCGTGTTTTCGAATCACCCGAAAAGCGTATAGCTGTGATAATCCAGGGTTCAAAAGAGAGAATGTCTTGGTACAGTTACATGTACATACAGCGAAGTCGGTACTTTGCTTTAGTTTCCCCTTATATTATGTATAAATTCTCTTCACAGGGCTGTCTACATTACTTTACTTTACTTCCTCTTCCTCTTCCTCTTCCTCTTGCTCTTCCTCGTTCCTCGTTCCTCGTTTCTTGCCCTCCTCCTCCACCCCACTTCACTTCTGATCCGTGATTAGAATCAGTGCCAACATCCTGTCTTTCCCGTTGGAAAAGGGGCGACAGGACAAGAGGGAGAGAAAGAGGGCTGGTTCTGGTATAAGGGAGGACAGCGAAACCAGCCCGTGGCTTTTACTACGTCCCAGCTAGTTGACGTAAGTGGTGAGAAACGTGGGGACATTTTACCCCCGAAGAAGAGGAGCAATGGACAGCCACAGATACCTGGGTAGAAAATTTTATCTAGCAAACTGTCCGCAGGAAGGACGTTTATCTCTGCAGAGATTATTGAATACTCTATAAGAGGAGTCAGACATTTTACTTCTTAAATGCGATAAGAGAACAACGTGACCTCTGGATGGTTTATTTTCGATCATTAGGTAGTAAGGCGCGGAATAATACCATGTCAAAGATTTCATAACGTGGCGAAAAGTTTTCCCAAACCAAACCATCCACCATCCCCGTAGTAGCTCGGCTGATTGGGGACCCGGAGCCACCAGCCTCAGCACAGAAATGTATTCATGTATGCATATGAATTCACGGTAGGCCGAGCGAGTGAGCTAACCAACCACCGTTGGCATCGTACCATACCGTACCTACCACACTGGGAAGATGTCTGCCGGCTAAACCCGACCGGAAACTCGGTGAAAAACATCTTAATTGGACTCTGGATTTCCCGCACCCCCTCGTCGTCGTAATAAAAATAGCAAAGAGCGACGCCGAATTTTAGTTCTGTACTCCTCATAAACAATGGGTGAGAAAATGTGGGATGGGATAATCCGATAGCATCCGCGATATAAAAAAAAAATGATGATTACTATCCGCAAGGGACGAAGAGTTCCCTCGGGCTGAATTCTTCATTTTTTCTATCATCATCGAGGTTTAGCTGGTGGGTTTCGTTCAAAGCTTCAAGGCGCAGGATGTATAGGTATCTGTTGACTGTTAATTGTTAATTGAAGAGTAGGCAGGTGTCGAACCAAGAAATGATGAATAGTGGCTGCAGAGGTATGAAGACGTAAAGAGATGGAGGGATAGAGAGAGGGTGGTCGGGTTAGATTTCGTGGTGTTGGTGTTGAGCAGGAGGAGCTTGTTAGCTCCCGCACTTAATCACTTTTGCTAATTGCAGAATGATTGCTCCTGCAGGCTTGAAGTTTCAATAATAGGGTTGTTTCCACCATACCGCCATAACCACTACCACTACCACTACCAAAGTCACCCTTCTCACAGACCACCATCAAGGTCTGCTATAACCCATACTACCTAGTGCTGCAAGCTTGGGCACGTGATAAATGTGATAATAGTCTTCCTACGGTGATAAGAAAGTAATCACTACGGCTGCACGCGGTATATCCAATTCCAACCATTAACCACCTTTATTTCCACCAATGACCAGGTTGTTTCAAATTTATAACGACCCTCAGCGACGACGGGTTCACTGACATTGCACCTATAATAACTGCACCCCTTCTCTCGTTGTATTTAAATTTCACATAAATCCAATGAATTATTACCGCACTCAGGATTCATTTCATTTAAAAACTGTGACTCGGTAACATTCAAATTTGTAAATTTCAGTGTTCGGGACTCTGGGGATCACCGTGTCCTTTCCTTTCCTTACTGACTTTCTTCGTGGTACTTGACAGAGACATTTATTATTTCTAAACACAAGACATAACATAAGGGTGCGGAAAACGTTGAATCGATATAAAACAACGATACGGATCATCGGACATCGTGGCTGATATGGTAAACCTCAATTAAACATGACATCGTATAGCTGTAAAGTTTCCCAAAAGCCAGGGCAAACACTAGAGAAGTTAGTGGGCAGTGGGTAGTGGGTGGGCTTGTATAGTTGCGATGAGGGAATGTAGATTGTCGGGTATACCCACTTGCGGGACCACTTCTCTCTCTCTCATTTTCTATACATGTAGTATGTGTGTGTTTTCCGTCTGTATGTACATACATACTATACATCTGTATACACAAAGTACAAGCCGAGGTGTTCCCTGCCTATTGTATTACTCGATCCCTCAGCTCGTCCCCAACTACTGCCGTGTCATCGTACCATCGTTTGGAACTGTACAATGTACACATACCTATATAATATATATATATATATATATGTACAATATACAAATACATATTATATAGCTATAGATGCAGATTTCTATACTCGAATGATCTTGCATCTCATTGTTCAAGAGTTGTGCGCTTTTCCATTGTACAATTATTATAACCATATGTAGTAGTATATCATAGTACCTTAGTAGATGGTGAAAGTTCTCATAGAAAGATCATCTTTTCATCATTGTTTAATAATTGGCAAAAAGAAATAATAAAAAAAAAAAAAAAAAAAAAAGTACGAAACTGAAGTGAAAAAAGCTTCTCTTCAAATTCTGGAATCATATCTGAGGGAACGGATCGTTCCTTTATGGATATATATATATGCATACACATGTATGTGACCAGATTCTGTGCTCTGGGTCTAACGACCCGGTCTAACGACCTGGTGTTGACTCGACCAGTTATAGTAAATGAGATTATTTAAATCCCGTTATTTAACGTGGGCGATATCCACCTCTAGTTGGGTGTAGGATAGGTACCTACCTGACGTCAGTTACCATCCACCCACGACATAAATATATATATATATATATATATATACATATATATGTGGTATGTTCCAGGTGTAGGACGATGGCCAGTGTTTGGTATGCATATATGCATAGAATATGCTCCTGTTGAAGCGTCTCTCCCTTTCTCTCTTCCTCTAATTTTATTTCTCTCCTATTACCGCAGCGAGAAATCGCGAATACAGTGGGACGCATATAACGTGGAAATTTTACCATCGATAGTGAAACTATGATATACTGGGAGTATTCGTGGAAATGCTTCATAGGAAAATAAAAACGCCTGAATAGGGCAAAACCTAATCGCTTGATGTTTGAGTTCCATGTATGCAGGCGTTCTTCATCTATGAAGCGTTTCCACGAAAACTCCCGGTATATATGTATATGTATACTAGCTAAGTATATATAAATACCCAGGGTTCATTAATATATCTGATAGTAATCGCCTCAGCTACACTAAGTTGAAAGAGAAATGACTTTTTCTATTTCTATGCAAATTTTACTTTTAATATACAGGTATGTATACTAGGGTGGTCCTTGATGCGGTCATATTCGAATTTTGATGATACCATGGGTCAGAACATCCGCAAAAATGTATACAAAAAAAAAAAAATTTAGTCGAATTTTTATGAAATACTTACACTATTAGAAATTTCTAAGCAAGTTCCACCAAACAGGCATTGGAAGCTGATAGGCAAAACATCTGGCCAAAATCACAAATCGGGTATAGTAATTATACAAAACTTTTTTATCGGTATTCAAAACAATTTTGTGAATTCAAGTACAATTTTTGTTTTTATTTTCGTATGAAAGTTCAGCAAAATCAAGAAATCATTTGAAAATTTACAGAACAGGCTTAGCAATTCACTTTGCTACGTCGCACATTTGTAATTTTGCAAAACTTTTGTATACCTACTAAATGTGTTGTAAATTCACAAACAATTTTTACAGTGTAGTGCTACAGGTGTAAGGAGCATTGAAATTCGAAAATGATCAAATTAAGGACGATCCAACCGTAATGTATGAATATCAAAACGATGCAGAATCAAAGTAAAAAGAGAAGTCGATGTAGGACCTAAACGTCGAACGATATGTTAAATTCCATCATTCCTACGTACATAATACTATATGATATTAGTATGGTACACATATATTATTTGGTTGATTGTACTTTAGCATGGATTGTCTCTGTCACTACGTACCGTGTAACAGCGTGTTTATGCTGGCGGGGATTGGGTGTATTACGAGCAACACGAGCAATTATCTTAGTTAATTAACAAATTTACAACCATCACGGGTTTATATACCCTGCAGGACAGAACGCTACGCGCTGGTTTGTATAATGGCCTGACTATACTGGGCAGTTACTGTATATATGCTCTAATTGTCATTATACTATATCTGTTTTATTTACCTATTTTTATTTAACGATTTTTTTTTGTTTTTTTTATACCAAAAATGAAAAACAAGAAAAAAAAAAAAAAAAAAAAATGATATTCTGTAAGCAAAAGCAAACCTAGTATATTTATATTTCTCTTCCCTTTTATTTTTCTTCATGAAAAGTATATATACCCACGTACGTAGAGCCCCGGTATAAGGTATAAGGTACCTTATACTCGGTACGTATATGCATATGTATGCGGGTATCTCGGAGATCTTTTTTCGTGATTTCATTCCTCGGGGCAGAGAATTAAAGAGGTGAAATAAACATGCAAATTTAGTTCTCAGAAAAGTTCTCTCTGTTCTATTCTCTTTCGTTCTCACTTTCCACACACATACATAGCACATATATACATATATATATATGTATTATTATTATTTTTTTTTTTTCTAATTTTTTTTTATTACTCTTTTGCGCTGAATACAAGTGAGCCAACTTATTATGTATATCCTGTCACATATAGAGTATTTTATATTCAAGTTCTATATACCGTGAATTTCTGTGGATACGGCCCAGCAGGGATACCAACCCAAAACTCGTTAGCAACAGTTTAAAACTAGAAATCTTGTGATGTCCAGTAAAAATCTTGTGATTTCTAGTGATTTTACTAGAAATATCTAGTGATTTACTAATACTACTGCTAACGAGTTTTCGGGTTGGTATCCCTGCTGTGCCGCATGTCAACAGAAAGTCACGGTATATAAACTTATGATTTTTTGCGGATGAAATTATTCCCGAAGAATTGCGTCAAGCGTCGAATATCTTTCCCAGCTATTTTTCCTCTTTTTCTCTTTCATTCTTATATTTTCAACCCATTTTTTAATTTTTTCCCAACTATAACCCCGCAACGCGTTCCTCTATACCTACTTCTTAAGAATCTGCACGTGGAGGTAACGTGACCCCGATGCATAACGCCACGGCGCCGCAGAAAACCCGCGTGATTCTTCTACCTTGCACCTTAGAAGTGAAAATCTAGGACAACTCAACGGTGAATGCACATAAAACCTACATATTGCATATAGGGTTTGAAAAAGCGAAGAAAAAAAAAAAAAAAAAAAAAATTACACAGAGAAAAATTGAGAAAATTAATAACCCAATTCCTATTCTTTACCCTGCTTTACCTATATATATTCAATAGAAAATTTTCTATGCAATATCAAATCAATGATACAGGATTACGGCTGCCTTATACTATATAGTAGGTATATATATACATATATATAGGTATATACTGTAAAGTCGCATCTGCTTATAACGTCAACGTAATAAGTTACGACCGACCGATCCTCATCTAATCCACCATCCGTATAGTTTTTCTATAACTTTTTTCAACTAAACCATCCCGCGTCGCGACGGTCTCCTTGGATTTTACGATGCTGTGCGAAAACTACACACATGTGTGTGTTTGTGTTTCTATTTGTTTTTTTTTTTTCTTTCTTCTTCTTCTGCTTCTTTTTTTTATATCTTTCATTTTTTGCAGTTTTTTCAGTTTTTTTTTTCCTTCCTTTTTTATGGGGTTTCACCGAACAGTTCTTATATATGTATATGTATACCAGACGGCTCCGGTCGTTTTCCTTAAACTCAAAACCATAAGGTATACATGAATTTTCGCGCCTGTGCAGACGTGGCGAAATTTTACTGCGTCCTGCAGCTAACCAGCGCAGTATATAGGGTATATATATGTAAGTACATATATGTATATTGTGTGTATGTATATAATATATGTTTGTGCAGCACGTGGTTGGGTCAGTAAGTTATACTTTATATACCTTGAAGCGAGACGAGATCATGTGTAATAATTCTAGCTCTCGCTCAGTGCCGAGTATAAGAGGAAAGAGGGTGAAACACCCTTCAAGTTTTAGTACAACTTTTAGACGGCGGCATCTGGCCCAGTAAATTCAAGGCAAGTCTCGTCTTATTTTTAATAAACCAAAAAAAAAAAAAAAAAAATTGCGAGACAGAGAGGGAGAAATATTGAGCAAAAAGAAAAAAAAAAAACTGAAGAATCAAAAAAAAAAAAAAAAACAAAAATGAAATGAAAAAACGTAAATAGAAAAAAAAAAAAAAAAAAACTGCGAAAAAACTGGAAAAACCTGAGATTAAAATTTCTCCCGGCATACACGATGATGGCTCGTAAGTTTAAATTAAGAAAATTAAGACATTTTCTCTGCCGGAATGGGGAGACTCAACCCTCGCCTAAAACCATATTTAATATTTCATGCCCTGGGATTTTTTACTTTTCTTTTGTTTGTTTTTTCTTGCTTTCTTTCTTTCTTTATTTTTTCTTCTTTTTTTTTTTCTTTCTTACGTCTCGTTTTCTCTCCCTAGGCTGTATAAGGGATTATAACTGCCCTGCAGCAGGATTTGAGTTAGTTCATATGTTTCAGATTATATTAAACTGCATTTATGACTGAATTATATCATGTGTACGTATTTGTAATGGGATGTGTCGTTCCAAGGAAATATTTATAAATTTTTTTCACTGCAAAATCCTTTAGAATAAGGTCTAAGGGAAATCCTCGCGTAGGATAGCACTGAAACGCATTTTATGAGGAAGCTTAATGAGCTGCGAGTTTTCATATTTAAAAAAAAATAGAAAAGATATGATTTTTTCCTTCTTTCAATTGCGTATAGGTATATAATATTCAGCCGGATTTAACGCCACTGAATTTTTTTGAATGCAGCGATTATGCAGATACTCAAAATGTCCTTAGAACCAAGTTTGTATAGATTCAATATTACACAAAGTTATCAGCGTTTGAAGTATAATCTTTAAACGCTTCTCACGGCTAATCTATCGACTTTATGAAAATAAACGTTGGCACACTTTTTGTGGAGAATTTAATTTCCTGTAAAACGTCACCCGGTAAATTTCTTTGTCATCAAACCCGACCGAGTAATACTACGATCACTGAAACAAGTCGTGTCCTTCCTATTGTACATTTCATAATGGGTAAAACTTAAGGTAATTTGTTTGAGCTAATATTTTTTTTTTAAACAAAACAAAAATCAAAAAAATGATAAAAATGGTATAATATTTACCTGAAATTCCATCGTAGGTCCACCATTCTTCCCAGCTTGCATCGGATTCTGGAATAATAAAAAAAAAAAAGAAAAATTAAGAAAATATGATTTAATCAAATTTCATACGATTTTTAAATAATTCGGGTCAAAGATGAAGAGAGAAAAAAAAAAAAAAAAAAAAAAAGGTAAAAGAAGTAGAAGAAGAATATCCGGGCAGGATTCTTGCTATCTACTTTAGGGATTTTGACTCTTTGCCTTAGCATAAACTGACAAGCTTGCATCTTCGTGATGAAAAGCGATTTTACACGAATTAATAAGCTCTATCGTTAAGGAGCTGGTAGGGGGGTTGAAAAGGGTAGAGGGGATGAAAGGTAGGAAGGCTTGGGGTAGATGGGAACGAGCTCGGAGGGCGGCTCCCTGTGGTAGAAAGAGGAATAATGCGAGTTAAGGCGATAAATAAACGGCTTTTAATAATTTAGCCGCGATACATAATTTAGCAGTCGGACGAGAGGGGGGGTGGGGTGGGGGGGGGGGGGGGGGGGGGGGGGGGGGAAATGAAGGGAAAACGGGGATGGTTTGAAAGAGCTGCTATACAGAAAATATAAGAGAAGGAAATAAAAGGGAAAGAAAAAAGAAAAGGAAAAGAAAAGAAAAAAAAAAAAAAAAAGTGAAAAAGAGCGAGAGTCAGACGGAAAATTACAATATTTTTATGGCCTTCAATCTGTTACGACCACTGTGAGACGAGAACCAGAATGAAAATTAGAATGGGAACGAGAATGAGAAATAAGATGGGGTAGAAGGGACAGGACCCTCGTGGGAAAAAAAGGAAATTCTAAAATATGATTAAAAAACAAGAAAAAAAAAAAAAAAAACAAAAAAAAAAAAGAGAAAAGACCTTTCCGGAATGTGGCTAAAATTTCCTTTTTTTTGTTTTTTGTTTTTTTTTTTTTTTCTCTCAGTATTTTCAATACGAAAAAATACGTCGTTAATTATATTTTTATATATAAACCTGAAAATAATCGACCCCCAAAAGTCGTGATTTTTGTTAATTTGTTTCACATTGTTCTGAACAAAAAAAAAAAAAAAAAAGGGAACAAGGAATTTTTCCAAAAATTTTGTCGATATAATCACAAGGGAGAAGAAAATATGTGGGCATGGCGTGGATGAGAAACCACGCATAGGTATAGTATATTATATGAGTACTACATACTTCGTATATTATATAAACCCTATGTGTGAACTGTACCTATATGTGAATAAATTTACGTAAGTTTTATGAAAATTACTGGAGTACAATCACCTCGTATGTATATGGGGAATTCCACGTCAGAACAGCAAACCAAAGCCCTCACTATTTTAGATTGACTTAATTATCATATATGATGCTTGTTAGGGTTCAAAATGATTGAATTATTTTTTTTTAAAAATTTTTTATCATTTATCATTCAGTCTCACAATAAGGAAAAAACAAATTTGCCAATGGGACCCGATTTTAAAATTACCAAAAAAATCACACGCACTCTGTGATGACCTAGAAACATTCTCAACCAAATATCAAAGTGGAACTACGATCAACGACCGAGACAAAAAATTAATTGTTAAAAATTAAAAAAAAAAAAAAAATCACAAAATCATCCGAATTATTAATTTTAATAATTAATTTTTGTCTCGGTCGTTGATCGTAGTTCCACTTTGATATTTGGTTGAGAATATTTCTATAGGTCATCACAGAGTGCGTATGATTTTTTTTGATATAATTTTAAATCGGGTCCCATTGGCAAATTTGTTTTTTTCCTTATTGTGAAGGAATGATAAATAATAAAAAAAATTGAAAAAATTAATTTGATCATTTTAAACCCTAACAAGCATCATAGTACATGATAATTAAGTCAATCTAAAATAGTGAGGGTTTTTTGGTTTGCTGCTTTCACGTGGAATTCCCCATATATACAAAGTATACATCATATACTATATAAGTATATATAGCTATGTATGTCCATGTGGTATAAGTAAATACCTACATACATCGTGGTAGCGAACAGGGCTAAATGGCGAGACGAAAGGAAACAGTTTTCCAACCCCATTCCCGCTTCACTCGCCAACTTGAGCATTCTGTATATATATATATATATATGTGTGGTGTATGTGTGTATTTTCATGTGGAAAATTGGGTATATGCTAGACATATACATATATATTTATATATTATATATACGTCTATTTATTTATACGCGTGTGTGGATTTAGATATGCTGGTATCGGATCGTAGTGCGGCTTGTATAGAGCCACACATCTGACATACCGATGTTCCTAGTGGCCGACCAAACACGGGGAAAACTACTTGTCTCGCCAGACCGCCACCGCCGTAGCCACAGTTATACCTACCCCTTAGCCTTACCGAGGAGAATTTCTCGAAGGTGGATATAGACACAGAGCTATATAGTAGAGAGAAAGAGAGAGAGAGATTTCAACATTTATATATGTATATAGATATAAATATGTGTGTGTGTGTTATTTCTGTGCTTATATATATATATTATATATTCATTTCGAGAAGGGCGATAAAGTGGAAAATCTTATTTTACTTTATTTCGTGAGACAAAACTGAAACGAACATTTTACCAGGTAGTAGGAAAACCGTTTCTATTTGTTTTACGGAGTGGTTATGCATGGTATTTATTTGCTTCTTTGCTCGATATCCTTTTTCACCTTTATAAATGTTTAATGGTCTTTTGTCCATCCGTTTTCCTATCTTATATTGAAGCCAAGGCATTCCGTTTAGTCGTGAGTTTGAAAACACGGTTTCATTCACTATATTCAATTCAATTTAAATTTCTGTTCTTCCTTTCATTCTTCATTCATTAGTTTTCTACGATTTTAAGTAATCGTTGAATAACAAAAAAAAAAAAAAAAAAAAAAAAAAAGAAACGAACCGATTATACTTTTCTCTCATTTTCTGCTAAACCAAAATCAAAACCTCTTCTATTCAGATAATATTTTCCACTGAATCATCCCCTCCGATCGTTAACGTAACATAATTAACGCTTGCATCAAACCAACCCTTGTGTAGATCAGAAAACTAGATCGGTGCAGGAAGTCGTCTTGCGAGCTGCAGCACAGACCTAAAGCCCCAAGCCTCAAGCCTCAAGCTTGAAGCTAGAGGGTGATAAATTTCAATTTCAAAACTAGGTAGGTGTGTACGTCAGGTTCGGTATAGGTGGGATAGGGGCAGCTGGTCAGTTTTAAATAAACATTTCGCGTGTTTTAGACCCTAAGAATAACCGCGAGCCGCGAGGGTTAGTATAAGCGAAGTAGCTGTATAGTTATAAGGGGGAAAAGTTGAACCCCTGCAGCCAGGTCGCGTGCGTCTACGTAATCAGTTAATTTTTATTGGATCGTTAATTCAAATTTACAAGCTACAGACGTTTTCATCACTGCCAAAAAAAAAAAAAAAAATAAAAAAAAAAAAAATAAATAAAAAAAAATAAAAAATTAATAAATGAACAAAAATTAAAATAAATATAAATATAAATGAATATATGGTGAACGAAAGAATACGAAATAGGTAGAAAGAAAAGAACGGTGAATTTTCTTATTTTTCGTATTTTCTCTCATATTTTTCACCTTATTTTTCTTTTTTAACAATCGAATATTTTGCTTTTTTTTTTTTTTTTGTTTCTCTCAAAATACCGAAGGCTTCCTTCCCATCATGCCTTTCACCTCCAATTAACCGAATCGATATTCGCACTTCTATGGTCTCTGACTTTCGTTCAGTTGTTATCCGGAAGTTGAGGAGTTCGTCGTTCCCTTGTGTTGTTTCCCCCTTTTATGGAAACGTTTTTTTCTTTTCTTACTACTGTTTTTTTTTTTTTTTTTTTTTTTTAGATTCTTTTCTTCAAATTCCGGTTGCCTTTCGCAGACTTCTCCCACCTACGTATTATAAATAAGACGACGAAAATTGTTCTAATTATTATCGTAGTATATATTTATATACTGTTGTATTATAACATGATTCGCATTTATATTACCACGTCGCTAGTTTACAGATAATTTATCACCCTTGGATATATCTATAATCGAGAAATATATACGAGATCGTATACCTATGTAGTATTTAATATACTAAATTATTATATTAATAAGAAAACAGCCACTGCCCTTCCCACGGGTTAAGCCCATACCTAAAACATTGCTGTTACTACCCTTCTGCATTATTTACATCGTATATCATCCAGGGTGCTGTAATCCACCTACTGTTTAGTTCGCAGAGTAAAATTTGACCCTTTTTTTTCTTCTTCTCGGTTGTTTTTTTTTTCTTTCTTTCTTTCTTTCTTTCTTTCTTTTTTTTTTTTTTTCTTTCTTTCTACTCCAAGGGATGATAATAATCGGCTCCGAAAACCACGCCACTTGGAATTAAGGAGTAGCAGGGTGAGTTACAAGGGGAATATAAGGTAGTACGTAGCTTGGCTCTGGGTCTGGGTCTGAGTCTGGGTCTGGGTCTGGTTTGGGTGAAATAAAATTGTACGAGGCAACGAGCGGCGAATAGAGCAGCGCGCGGAAGCCTCGCGAAGTCAAATAAGACGGTAGGCTATGCGGGCGGAATTGTAAACCGTTGGAACTTTTTCCTTCAGCCTTTTCTCCTATAGTCGTCGGTGATCGTGAGACGGTGGTGGTAGTGGTGGTGTGGAGTTGGATGCCAGGCTCCGTCGCGACGGACGGAAGAAGGGAGAAAAGAAGAGAAAAGAAAAAGAAAAGAAAAGAATAGAATAGAAAAGAAAAAGAAAAAGAAAAGAAAAAGAAAAAGAAAAAGAAAAAGAGAAGAGAAGAAAAGGAGGAAAATGAAGGGAGGAAAAAGAGAGAGAGAGAGAGAGAGAGAGAGAGAAAAAAAAGAACGAAAAGATTGAGGGAGGTGGAAGTGAAGTTGGTTTCTTCTTTAAATTACATTTGGCCACTCGTTGGCGACCCTGCCACGTCAGAGTGACAACTCGTTTACCCGACCCTTCGGCTCGCCAACTGGCCGTTAATTTTGAACGCGCTCTTCTTCTTATCCCACCGCTGTCACCATATCACTATTTGCCGTCCCGATAGCGTAAAGTATAGATACGTGACAGGTGAAATTCGACGAAGAATAATATATATTATCTTGGTTATAATATTAATAATTGTATGAAATGGAATGGGAAAAAAGAAGAAGAAGAAGAAGAAAAAAAAAAAAAAAAAAACACACACACAAAAATGATTTAATAAAAGTCATCGCATAGATTTCGAACCGTTTTACCGAGGTCTCAATCATCCCCTAATTCTCTCAGAGTTCGGTAATTTTAGCGGTAAAAAATGAGCCGCAAAGCTACGTAACGTAACGTAACGTAACGTAACGCAACGCAACGCAACGATTTGGCGTCGGGGCGTCGGGCGTCGAGCCGGCGGGGATTCCCTGGCTATCCTGGCGAAGAGCCCTCGAGTAAACAAGGGGAGGAATAGGGTAAATAAAAAGCAACCACGAACCGTACTGGGGTACTCGCGGGTGAGAGACGAACGAACGAACGAACGAACGAACGAGTGAACGGATGAACGGACGGACTTTTCTAGGTATGAACATCAGGAGCGATCGTGGGAGGAAAAGAGAAGAGATAGATAGAGAGAGATAGAGAAATAGGGGTTGGCTGGTGGGGAAGTAATCTGAACCACGAGCTTTATAGTTTTGTTTATTTCCAACGAGAGTTTCGCTGATGATGTAAGCTATGGCTGGTCTGGTCCATGTCTATCCAGCGTAGAGAACTAACGAAGCTTGAATTCGTCGCATAGTATGCGAGCTTTTAGATATTAATAATAAAAACAAAAAAAAAAAAACAAAAAAAAAAAAGAGTTAATGCCGAATGATCGTAATTATATTTCGAGGTTTCTTTTTTTCTTCTTTTTTTTTTTGTTTTTTGTTCCAAAAATGTTGATACATGCGATTATTTCTCTATGCATAATAATATGTTGAGGTCAAAATTATTACTCAAATGAAATAATAAAAGTAAAGTGATGAAGATTTTCTAATTATTATAATTTTTTTTTTTTTTTTTTTTTTTTTTTATATTTCTTTTTTCAAACACCAAGAAAATAACTTACAAACTTCTTAATAAATATTTTTTGTTTTATCCCCTTTTTTGTTTGTTTTTTTTTTTTTTTTCATCTCTTTTACTTCAGCCAATTTATTTTCAGTCTCGTGCAGGACGACAGACGAGCCAAACTGCAACGAGCACCTATTCTCGATGGAATATATACTAATTCGACGAGATCGAAGGAACGATCGATCGACTTACGTGGATTCAAAATTGAAACCAGAGTTCCTTGACTACTACTTCCTTATACTGCAATAGGAGGCCTGTGCAGTGCAATGAAAAGCCCGCGAGCTTGAGATCAGACGTTGCGCGTCGCTCTCGGCTTATTTTATATCAGAAATCTCAGCAGGTTTCAGAACCTGGTTTTAAGTTTGTTAAAAAAATAATCAAGAAAGTTATAATTAATTTATGCAATATAATTTTTTTTTTATCCAAAAATTCCTTCCTCCTGCATAAGCCGTAAAATTTCAAAAATGAGAAGGACGATTTTTTCCTGTCCAAATGACAGAAACGAAAATATACACATATCCGGTTTTCAATCACAGCCAGATAAGCTGCCACTTTCGATCCTCATTTAAACAAAAAAAAAAAAAAAAAAAATTTTGATTTATTCCGCCAATCAAGTCAGGTGAATTGAAAGATATGCCATTCCGATCTGGCAGGTCAAATCAGGGTTTCAAAATCGCTTGTATGTAAAATCAAATATTCATTCAATTTTGGCCGGTAATTATTTCGTTTCTTTTTTTTTTTTTTTTTTTTCCTTTTTTTTTTCTCCTCTAGGGGTGAAATTAATTTTTGAATCTGGCATTATAGCTGCGTTTTTTGAAATCTTATGTAATTCGGCCACGGATTTACTGTACCTACGGTTTCCAACCCCCTGTCATACCCCCGTTGACCAGATACGTTACGAAACGCAAAGTAACGCCTGGCGGAGCTGGGAGAGAACGAATTTCGGTCTTTTTTCTCGCTACGTTATTCCTGCGTTGGATCATCCGAACCGGATCCGTTCTGCGAATCCTGGATCCGTTCTCCCCTTTACCCCAGGACTTTTAATTGGATCACAATCTCATTTGACCGGAGTGTAGTAGGTAGGTGACCATAGCAGGAGGGCTGTCCACCCTCGATCCTCCCTCATGGTTCGGTACGGTTCGGTCTACCCTGACCATATACCAGGGTTGCTACTCTCCATCGGGACTAGGTCCGCTCTTTATCTTTTCTAGCCAACTGCCATTCTCAGCGTAGTAAGTCCTTAAGGCTTAAGCTACCCTTCTAGGTTCAAGAAGGATGAGGGATGAGGAACTAGGAAGATATTTTTTCTTCATCTATGATCTACATTGATCTATATATATCAATTTAAGTTCATTAATTAAACTTTTTATAAAGAATTATTAAAATATGTAATTTTTTTCTTTTTTTTTTTTCTTTCTTTATTACCACGATATTTGATATCCTATATAAGCTGCACGTACACAATTTATTATATTACATATACCTAATTTACTCGCTCGTTTAATATGCATGTGTCTGGTTTTTTTTTTTCTTTCTTGTTTTTTTTTTTTTTTTTTTTTCATATTTTGAATAAACGAACGCGTGTGTGACTAGTATTATGTAAACACAAAACGAGTCAGTAAATACCCACTTCCTGGCTTCATATTTGCGTGGGAAAAAGCCAAAAAGATGAAAAAAAACAAAACAAAAAAAAAAAAAAAATGTGAAAAAACGTATAAAACTGCGCCGTTATTTCACACGCCGTTTCTCGATTCTGTGTAAATAGTAAACACGTATCTCATCCACCGTTTCTCTCTCTCTCTCTCGCTCTCTTTTTCCGCGATCAAGGGTGATTACAAAATATTGAGTGGCCCGTGAAGTTCAATTATTTTAAATTCCGGGGCTGCGGGTATTAATCGCATGGAGAATAACGTGACGACGAAAATCAATACCAGTCTTTATTCGCATACCATATACTACCAGAAATATGTATAGTACATATTCGGTTATTACTTGTTTTATGAAAAAAAAAAAAAAAAAAAAAAAAAAATTACATTCGAATTCGCCGTTTATTCTACTCCTCCCTACTATAACGAACCTTCAACTTCATGATTAAGCGAACACACAGACCCCACAATCATTCCCCTATTCCCCTAAAAATAAAAACGAACACACCGAAATCTACGGTATAGTCATTTTCCCTAACAAAAAAAAAAAAAAAAAACTAATATTTTCATCAGTTTTTTTTTTTTTTTTTTTTTTTTTTCTATCAAAAATATCAAAACCGTGACATTAATATTCGAACCACAATTTCATTCCACTATAACAAAAAATAATTATTTTATTTTTCACCGTTCGAATAAGGTAAATTTCAAAATTGAATAGACGAATTTTATTGATTCGAGAAACAATTATTATTGTTACCTACCTACTGATTTCTTTTTTCAATCCACCCCAATTTTCAAAAACCAAATTCGAGATGAATAAAACCGAATCGAAATAGCGGTATTATCTTCTATATATGGTCCCTCCATGATTTTTTTTCCAAATTTAACACCCCTGAACGATGTGTGTTAAAATTGTCCCTTTTCCATACACCCCTGTATAATCGGGTATTTTGTATTCACCTAGTAATTTTAGAAATTTTTATTCATTGACCCTTGCAGCAGTAGCAGTGCCCTCCCCCTCCCCCCCCCCCCCCCCCCCCTGCCCCCACCTATTTAAGTCTGCGGTGTAAAGGCAAAATACTGCGCAAAATTGTTGGGAAAACTATTTTGGAATGTTTGAGAAACTATGTCACACGTAACGACGTCCTGGCAGTATACCTACCTATCTACCAGCTACTACATACGAAGGAGTTAGAGGTGGGTGTAGAAAAGCTTCAGCTTCAGCTTCAGCTTCAACCTCAGCCTCAGCCTGCAGAGCCTCGCGTTTCGCGGCTTATTACACTAGGGGTAACTAATTTTAACCGAGCTTAGAGGTGCCTTATGTTCATTCTGTGCGTTAAAGGCAGGACCTGGAGGTATTGTTATAACCTTTTTCACAAATTTCCTACACACAAACACACACACACACATGTGTGTGTGTGTGTGTGTGTAAAGTGTATAGGTACCGCAAATACCGGGAATAGGCTTCTAAAACCGCGTAATTAAAACCTGAAACCACCATCGAATACCATAAACTGTTTATCAGAGTTTATATATCCCCCTTTGTCAAATTATAAACGAAATAATTTCATCATTCTTGTTATTCATTCTATTATCTTTTATCAAATTAAATTTTTTTTTTTTTTTTTGAAAACTATATTGGTATTTGGGAAAGACTAGATATTTACTTAGCTAGTTAGTTAGTTAGTTAGTTAGTTAGTTAGTAAATACCTATACTCAAGGCAATATGGTACACGCGCCGATCATTACGCTCTTTGGTGCAGTCGTTTTGCTATATAATATGGACTATACACGTAATGCTAGGGTATACTGAGAGTATTCGTGGAAACGCTTCATCGGGAAGTAAAAACGCGTGCATACAGGCAAAACCTAATTTAGATGTTTAAGTTGCATGTATGCAGGCGTCCTATGAAGCGTTTCCACAAAAACTCCCGGTATATGTTATGTATACTTATGCAATACCACAAACTGCGGGATATATGAATATGAACCGTATATATATATATGTACGTATGTCGGTATATTATAGTATTCTAAAGTTGTAAAATAAAACGATCGATACTTTTCCGACCTTCCGCGCTATTACCTACATCTTGGATGTTGTGTGTATAAATATCCACTCCTGCAGCAGGTTTAGTTATAGAGTATGAAGAAACTTGCACAGTTACTGCAACGAACGGATATGTTATTCGCATATTTGATGTTTGCGAAAAAAATAGAAAAAAAATTAGAAAATTAAAAAAAAAAAACAAAAAAAAAAAAAAAACAAAAAAAACGAAATTTGGAGAAAAGGTAGAAGAAAAATGTCGTAAGAATGGGGCAGGGCTGAAGTTCCGAATTTAGTCCACATTGCCGATTGAAAGAAAACAAAAAACAAAAAACAAAAAAACATTCAAATCAAGAACACCGGCGATTCAAAATTCCCAAAGCTACGTAAGTGAAAAGCAAAAGCTCCGAAATTTGAAATTCACGCATGTATTTATTCAGTGTTTATAATAACTTGTTAATTTTTTCAAAATTCTATCAATTATTTATGACGTCATGAGGTCATCGATTTAATTAGATAAAATGGGTTTTTCGTAAATAGAGTTTCGTTCAGAATGAAATGCAATACTTTTACATCCTGAGAAATAAACCGAAATTTTCGTATCCTTGCAGGCCATTGAGGGGTTTGGATTTCCGATGTTTAAATATCCTAAATTTCAACCTTTCTGAAAATTTGTAATTTTTCTCCCTCTATTCGATCCCTGTACATATATTTTTTTTTTTTTCTATTTATAAATTTAAGGAAACTCGAAAGCTTACTGAGAGAGGGGGTATTACCCATATAGAAGACATAAGGGTGAAAACTAGATTACGTGTATATATATCCACGTGAGTTGACTCCGCTCAACTTGGCTTGGTTCTATGTAGTTGCCATTCGGTTTATCCTGCATCCTTTAAATTGAATCAGGGAACGGTGTAAACAAAGTTACCGTGTACCTGACCGAAACCAAAATACCATATTGCACTTTTATTTCCTACATATATGCAATACATGCATGTACCTATTTATAATCTAGATACACATATATTTACAACTATATCATACGCAGAATATATGCAGTTCTATATAAAACGCATCCCTCAATTATTTATACCATCCCCAAATGAAATCCTTGTTACAGTAGGGTGGTTCAAAAAAGACCTAATTTCTCAGATATGTTGCTGCTCATCCGTGAATATGTTGTTTGTGATTTTTAAAAATTATTCCATTTTTTTAGAACTCCATTGGACAATATTTACTACTGCCTCAGTGAAGTTGAAATTTCGAAATTTTGCCATTTTTGGCAATTTCAAAGTTCTCAGATCAAAGCGCTCATCTGGCTACCTCGAGATTCTCATTCAATGAGCATGTTGGTTCAAGATGAGACTCGTACGATAATATTTAGTACTGCCTCGGAGACATTGGAGTTTTTTTTTCAATATTTTGCGTTTTTTCGGAGATTTGATCGCCAGGTGCTGCTCATGAGACAGTTTCATCTTACCAATATATATAAGGAAGAAATCCTAGCAGTTTGCAGTCTGCGGGACCATTTTTACTACTGCCTCATTGAGGGCGACTTTCCTTCAAGTAAAATTAGCAACATGAGGCAGTAGTAAAAATGGGCCCACAGACTGCAAACTTCGTGTACTTCTTCCTTAAAATGGTAAGAAAAGACTGTCTCATGAGCAACACCTGGCGATCTAATCTCTCAGAAAACCCCTAAATAGTGAAAAAACTTCAATGTCTCTGAAGCAGTACTACATATTATCGTACGAGTCTCATCTTGAACCAACATCCTCATTGAATGAGAACCTAGAGGTAGCCAGATGAGGACTTTGATCTGAGAACTTTGAAATTGCCAAAAGTGGCAAAATTTCGAAATTTCAACTTTACAGAGGCAGTAGTAAATATTGTCCTATAGAGCTCAAAAAAATGGATTAATTTTTCAAAATCACAAACAACATATTCACGAATGAGCAGCAACATCTGAGAAATTAGGTCTTTTTTGAACCACTCTATTGTTACAGTTTGTGTCAAGCCACTACTATACTCTATATATTCGAAATAATTGTTACTATTATTATCATCATCATTATTATCATTATTAGTTACTATTATTATTAAACAAAATTTATTATATACTATATACCTTATACAACCCCTTGATATTTAGCTCTTGGAACTTTTTGCTAAATGGTTAAATCCCGAGAGGTAGTTAGGTATACAATTTTCTTGGGATTAAGAACAACAGATTGAAGGGTTGAAAAGACGGCTAAAAAAAATGAATAAACAAATTCTCTCGCAAATTCTTTGAGAGACGTTCTATATTATAATAAAGGCGATGTAAAATGTATAACATGTACTATAACATGTTGTGTTATTAATTTTTTTTTTTTTGTCAGACTTGAATACCATCGCGTTAATTTGAAACTCTTATTTTATTTTCTGGTACTATAAGGGCGGTTTGGGGTGAAGGTTTCGTGCGTGACTCATATACCTGCGGCTGTGCAAGGTGATTAACGTGGGTTTTCTCAGTTTAGTTAAAGAGTCGTGAAGCACGTAGGTATATTTCCATATATACCTACTATATGATTATATGTATAATAATACATATTCGGCGTAGGTATATATATTATATATATATATATATATGTGTTTACAACAAACGTATATATATATATGTACGTACATAACTCATAAGCATACGTACGTGCGTGGATAAAGCTAAGGATGAGGAAGAAGGGAGGGGTCGAAGAAGGGTAGGGGGTGGTTTAAGCAGGTATAGCTACTCGGGCTATACGAAAATTTAATATTGTGTAAAAGCTTTCTGCCGTTTTAGGAGTAGCCAGGGCAGAGTCAGTTTTAACGCGAAGCAATTTAATATGCTGATGCTTCGCATAAATACTCAAATAGCACGCTTATACCCTTATACCTTATATCTACCTACCTACCTACCTACCTACCTATCTAGGCAGAGTTCTCTCTACCTCCTCGCAACACCGCATCCAGAGTTCGTTCTGCTTACGCGCGCCATCCCCAACCCCCGAACCCCCAACCCCTAACTCTACAGCCCCAAAAACCCCTCGAAACCCAACATCCAAAATGTTTCACATTATTTACTCGAGATTTCAGACCTCTGGAGAACCCTGGACCAGATTCTTGCCCGATCATTTTATTCGTCTTAAAGAAAATTTCAAGTATAGGGGGGGGGGGGGATCAGAATAATTCTTTTTTTTTTTTTTCCTTTTTTTCCATTTTTCTCAAATCACTGCTACTACGATTTTATGAAATATTTTATTTAATATAATTTTTCGCTATATAATAATTATTACGACGAGTTTGAAAATTAGTCAGGAATCATTTGAAATTCTAATTGATGAAATTTTTTTTAAAGGAAATATTCTAAAATTATATCATTTATTTCAGAGCAAACTAACGATATATATACTGGAGATAAGGTGAGCAGCAGTAAAAGTAGCAAATAATTTACACCCCTATACCATATTGTGGATAAATATAGTATATACATATATAAATAGAAAAGAGTAAAATATTTCGCTCAGGGGAGCAAGAGATTCTACTATTCCTATTCATATCTGCGTATTAGCGAAGGTATGCATATATACGTGTACACCTACCTGTCTTTTCTACATCGTGGAAATTATTTGTTTCCAGTTTCAGAGTTATTCGTGGATTTTTTCAGTTTCGTTTCGTTTTTTTTTTTTTTTTTTTATAATACTACCCCATTTTTGCTATTTGCATATCTGCGGTTGCTCAATTTTTTTTACCAACGGTTCTCTTTTGCCGATTTTAGCAATTCTTTCGTGCTTTGGAAAAATTAGGACTTATACCTATATATAATATACCGTATATATATATAATATATATATATACGGTTCAAAAAAATAATTACAAGTAGTATATATAGATCCAGATGAAGTGACAGACGTAAAAAAAAGTGAAGGAAAAAAGAAAAGCCGAGAATAAAGGAGCCAGGGTATATAAGGGTGGGTATTTATTTCTCGTCAGCGTTGAACGCGATGAGGAAAACTAAATTACTCTATAACAGTAGACAATTCCATATTCGCCGAATGTATTAAAAATTACGTCTACAGAGTGCAAAAAATTGTTTGTGAAAAAAAAAAAAAAAAAAAAAAAAAAAAAAAAAAAAAAAGAAAAGAATGGATAAAAAAGAAAATTACGTCACGTTAATTATCTCTTATTACTCGTTTGATATAATACGAAGTATTATCCATATTATATACGCGAACTCTGCAGTTACTAAATTGAAAATTTCGATTTTGTCGCAAATTATTTTTTACATAAATTAAAATGAGTATATTGCATTAGGTATTTTCGAATTTTTAAACTCTTATGGATTTTCAGTAACGAATTTTAAATATCCTCAACTCTGTTCACTGAATAATAATCGGAAGTATATGAGGAAAACGATTATTCGTTTTGGAAAAGGTGAATAGGTATTCCATTCGAGAACGAAGACGTGAGTTTCCGCACGAAAAGTAGGTACTAAACCAATTTTAACGAATTAACTTTTCCCGAATCCCTATACGGCTATAGAGAAAAGAAGAAAAAAAAGAGAGAGAGAGAAAATATACTATGGGTAAATTTTTAACAGCATATTTTGCATTTTTTTGCATACAAGTTCGCGGTGTAGTATCTGCACACGGTACGGGGTTCGCCGTTTGCGATTTTCACAAGGTGTATAATAGCGTATATACCTATACGTATACGTGTGTATATAATAGAAGTATAAAACTGACCGTTGGCGAGGCCATAATACGCGTAATAGTCTCGACCTTAAACCTTAAACCTTAAACCTTAAACCTTAAACCTTAAACCTTAAACCTTGTGGCGTATAGAATAACAGGGAACGCAAGAGCGAGTTGCTTGCGGAGTGGCACGTGAGGTATTCTGAGCAATAGCACTGAATTTAATTAGTTACCCTTACGTGTCCGAGCGAGCGTATATATTCGGGGGTTTTCTACGTATAAAAGAGATGGTATGACGGGGGTTGGTATAGAAACGTCCCTCGTGGCCAGTACGAATATTATTAAATTGTCAAATGGCCCGCGCTGTTGGTGTTGTGTATAGTTCCGTCCATTATGCGACTGTAATTAGGACGAGCCCCGACCCCCGGGTCATTCAGTGTCCAATCTACGTACGTACATACATACATATAGATATTATACATATTATACATATTATACATATAAATACATATTATATACACCCATTTACAGATGTTATGATGAGATGATACTCGCGCTGCACCATATAGAATTTCCTTTGTTCTTTTACAATATATGGGCATATCTCTAGAACTTTTCATTTTCAACATTTCAGAAAAAAAAAAAAAAAAAGTAGTGTCACACCCTTTCAAACGGTCTTATCTTATTGTTTAAGTCTTAGAATGTAAGTAAAAAATATAGAAACTCAGTTTCCAAGCTCGGTAACGTATGAAAGGGAAAAATGGAAAAAAAAAAAAAAAAATTTACAAAATTGATTTAAAAAGCAAAAATTTAATAATATTAAGGCAATTTTTTCATTTGTTTAATTCTAATTATGAAAATAACTAGAAAAAACAATAATTTAGTAACTATAAAAATTATTTATTTTTCATGAATTTTTTTTTATTTTCCTTATTTTTTCATTTCTTATTCATCTTACGTCTAATAAAAGTGTATTCAAACAAAGCGCGACGGTCGTAGAGCAGAAATAGCGTTTGTTCACATTGTGTGTGTCGATTCAAATTTTGACTTTTCAAAACTTTCGCCTTTAAAAGTAGTTTAGACTTCACTTACGCACTTACCAATTTACCGAAATATTATACAAGTGTAGAATAACAGTTTTCTAGTATAAAAAACCGTCTACTTGTTGATAAATAAGTGTGCCAGCTGAAAAAGTGATTTTTTCTCTCGAGTTTTTTTTCAGATACTAAATTTCTAATACTCATAACTCTGTTTCTATTAGAGGCACACATTCCATTCTGGTGCCATTTTATAGAGTACATTAAGTAGAATATAGTACTTTTCAACAGTTTTCCAAAACGGAACGGTAAAAAAGTTACGTGGGAAAAAAGTAAATTTTATATAAATTTCAATAATTCACTGTTACTATTTTGACAATTTTTTCTACCTTTCCCATGAGTGGCACACCTACCTACACTATATTGTTGTAATACTTAAGTATCTAAGATTATTGAAAAAAAAATTCAGCTCCCAAATCAATTCGGTAAAGTAAATACAGCGTTAAACAAAAAAGAAAATTGTAAATCATCACATTGACTTACTGCCGTTTTACGTGGTTTTGGAGTTACAACGGACGGGTAATGGTTTGAATCGGCTGAAACATTATAGTTACCCTTAAAATAGTATATTTTCTTGTGAAAAATGCGTTTCAAGTATAGCATTTGTTACCATACACGTACGGAACTGTGCTCCATCACCAAAATCAAAAGTTCTAGAGATATGCCCATATATCAGGGTGCTCCTTAATTTCATCATTTTTGAATTTCATTGCTCCCGCATGGGCTATGACATCTCCAAATATTTACTAAAAAATCTAGTCAAAACCTCAGGGGTAAAAAAATATCCCCGAAGTACTAAAAATCGTCGGTTACGTATATTTAAACGCGAAAGTTCGAAGGCTTTTCAGGGGGCAGTGCTTAGAATTTCGAGATAGGAGCCTGCTGCGGTTTTGACTTAATTTTTTTGGTATACATTTGGAGACGTTCTCATGACCCATGGGAGCATTGAAATTTGAATACAACCGAATCAAGGACCACCCTTATAATATATAATTATAGTTATTGTTATTTTGTTGTAATTAATATGAAATAAGAATAATTTAGTGAAACTTGAACATATATATACCACACGTACCTATATACCTTGTGAATAATAGAACCGGGTTTTGGTAATTTATACGATAGAAGGCGTTTTATTGGGGGATGTGGCCGTCGTCGTCGTCGTACAGGAAAGTATTATATGGGCCGTTGCGGGAATAAAACACCGTAATGTCTTGTTAGCTCTCGTGCTAGATTACGGAATATTTTAGCTAACATATATATATGTATATATATACCGTATATATATATATATATATATATATATATATATGGGCTGTGAGGATCCCGACATCTACTACGTGCACCGGCATATGCGAGGGCCTTCCGGACAAAAAATCAAACACATGAATATTGTAATTTATTTAGAGGAGGTAAATAGCCTGCAGCCAGTACCTATGCACACTTTTTGAAGCTGATGATACTGCATCAGCATGCACCACTAGCACCAGTTTCATAGAGTCTAATTTTTTACATATAAAAAAAAAAAAAATAAAAAATAACACAAACTACTCATTTTTCTTTTTCATTTTATACGGTCATGGGTAGGTTTATAACCATAAGTGATTTGAAATCTTCGAATTTTTCCTATATATATGCAATAGTAGGAAATATGAAACCAACCCTTATTTTAATCAACGTATTTATAAGCCGCACCGAAGAAGTCGAAACCGTTTAGGTTTAGAGTATAGGTATATGTACATCGATATTTATATTGTGACGTCGTAAGGGTGGGTGGTTGAAAAAGTTTACCTATAAATTATATCGATAATAATGTGAAATATTGATAAAAGTATGGTATTATTGCGAGATATATGTAAAGGTATATAGGTATAATATTGGAAATAGTTGATAGAACGAGCTTGCAGGACACGTTTTATAATTATGATTTAAAATATTTCCAATAACACCCAGTACCACCCTTATATATCTTATTGTAGGTAGGTATTTATTATTTATATAGGTACTTTTGTGTTTCTTGTTTTTCAACAAATTTCAGTTATTCTTCTGTACCTAGTAATACATATAGACATTTTTATCCGTATAGCTTATATTACACAGCATCCGGAAGTTTTAATATGCGTTAATTGAATCGTGAGACCGACAAAATTTATATATTATATATAAATATATATAATTATGAATGAATTTTTGACGGAAGTTAGACGTAACGTAACTACTATATAGTATACCTAATAAATATATTATCTACGATGGAATGAATACATTAGAAATTAGTTTTATCAATACGATAAGGAAATATGAGCGAAAATATAATTGAAAAAAAAAAAAAAAAAAAAAAAAATCAATCAAAAAAACTTGACTCCAAATTATTAACTGGTATGAAATCGTTTCGTTATAATATATAATATGTTCGAATTATTCTTGTCGAAAAATGTTAGTTCTTTTTAAATTAAATTTAAATCCAAACCGCAGATTCAGGAACAAATTTACATACGAAATCGTGAAGATCGTAATTCGCGGTTCTTCATGACGTCAGTATAGAATTAATTCGAAGGATTAAAAATAATTATTTCCCATTCCCTAGTCTCCCTTGTAGTACTTCCTAGATTCTATCCCTCTCTCTCTCTCTCTTTCTATCGTTTGTGCCATTTTGTCTCTGTAAGCCGCTGCATCCAGTTTCTACATAGATTTTCGACCATGCAAACGGTTCCGTGTGTCTAGGTACAGAAGAGAAGAGAAGAGAAGAGCTGTACTAATACTATCGACTGATAGTATGGAACCATGGAGGATAGGATTAGTCGACCACAGTCTAAATTGGGTTTCTGTACAGTAGAGAGAGCATGGCAAGGAGTATAGAGTAAGAGCCCACGTAGATAACGTATTTCCTATAAAGGGGTTGAATTTTTTAGTCGTTGAAGTTAAAATTCTTTAATCGATATATATTTAAAATATTTTTCATCAATTAATTAAAATTATATAAGTATAACATAATTGTAAATTTCTTGTTTCATCACTGCGCGCGAATATCTTCTACTAAACTCGGTAGGCGATTAAACACCGTTGAAATTAGGTGTAGATCTACTCTGTGTACCGGAAGTGCAGAGGAATTAAGGGAAAAGGGTGAAAACTGGTGGCCGGGGTAATAGGAGCGGGACGCGTCTTAATCTCGCGGTCTTAAATGAGAAAACTGTCAGGTTAATACCGCAGATGAGGTGGGGGATGAAAGAGGGATGAAAATTAAGACCTAGTGCCTAGAAATGTGGGGTGTACAAATTTTTGTTCCTAAAATTTTGTAAATATTTGTTTTTCGATAATTATTATTTTAAAATAATTCGAAATCGTCTCGAATCTATAATTCTGTTTTCTAAATGGAAATTTTGAATTTTCTTTGCTTTTCTTTGATCCCAATATTTTCAATTCCAGGAATACCTATAGTAGGGATGAAAAAGTTTTTTTTTTATCAACAAAACTAGACGCAAGAGAAATTGAAACAAATAGTTTTCGGTATTTATTTGATTGACTTTTTGCCTGACTACTGTGGGGATATATACCAACTACGTTTGGTATTCGTGAAGGGTGCTATTCAGGGATGGAGTGAGATGGGTGGGCGATACCCAGGGCTCATTTATATTCCTTAAAATTGAAAGAAAGATCGTTCGTTGGCTCCGACGATCTGACTACCCACCATCACCATCATGGCATCATGCGGCATCATGGCATCAGGGAGCAGGCTAGCTGCTAGCAGCTAGCCTGTACGAACTCACAGGGATATTTGATTCGCCGGAAGTTTCAAACCCGGAAGCAGGAAGCCACGGAATGATTCAAACCTCCTGATTTATATTCGTTACACCTGCAGGAGCCGGAGCCCGACCGTTCGGATTTATTACAGGAGGAATTTCGCCCCGTTTGATCCATTCCCTGTCAATTATGATATTTGATAAAAAACGATGATACAGAAAACGAAATTGATAAGAAAAAAAAAAAAAAAAAAAAAAAAAAATGACAAGTCAACATTTTTCAAAAAATTCATTTTTCGTCCAGAGATGAACAAAAAAAAAATTTACAATTTCAATACATTAGAATAAAAATCGATTCAATTTAATGTCAAAATTCTAAACAGCTAAATATTAATTCACGTCTAGGTACTTCAGATATATGCATAGCAGCGTGACAAAAAAAATTTAAAGATAATTTCTTGCTCTCACCCTCGGAGAGAAGAGCGGAGAGTAGAGCAGAGCAGAGCAGAGCAGAGTAGAGTAGAGGGTGCAGGTAAAGCTTGAAATAGATTTTATCCAATAATGTAAAAAGCGCTGTGAAATTTCATCGGAGAAGAGTATTTTATTTTTTTTTTTTTACATTTTTTTTTTTTTTTCTCCTTTCTTCAATTTTATTTTTATTTTTCTACTTATTAGAGGGAATCGAGTGTAACGGTTTATCGTTAAATAAACTGTATGAGAATTTATATTTATATGGTAAATATAATATAGATACAGTAATAAATAATTATATACGTTGCAGGTGTCAGAGAGAATTAGGCGACGTTTGTTGATTAGAAAAAAAGCACAAATTTTTACACCCTATCTACACACAGATCTGCGTATCCATATACCTAAATTTAGGGGTAGTACATAGGCGAGTATAGAGATGGTGGATAATAATAGCAGATACTATTAGCCGAGACATCGATCCGCACCAATTTCGATAATGCAGTGTATCTAATTCCAAGAATATTACTAGACGGTTTTTCCCTGATCCTGAAGGGTGTGTCATGCATCCTATGAAATATGAATGTTTTCGAAAGGAATAAGGGTAAGTGGTTGGATTCTTATCTATACATATATCTATATATATTCGGATTGAATCAAGGACGCGAAATTATATGACGTTGATTTTTTGATTTGATTTTTTTATTTTTATTTTTTTTATTTTTTCAATTTTTCTTACAAGTAGAAAAAGTCTCCCGAAAATTTCTATCATCGAGAAGAGGTTCGAGAGATCTTATAGATCGGTAAAATTTTTGGTTATTTGCGTTAATTATTCAACTAATCATCGAATTTATTCGCATCCCTTTTGAATATATCCATTCCAGATTGTCGAGGCTGATTCTTCACGTCATGTCAGAACTACGCGACGAGGGTGGAATTAAAACTTATACTATGTTCGAGGTGACCCGGAAAAAATTGATCATTGGATCAAATTTGATCCAGTGAGATCTAAATTTTGGAGGAAAAAAAATTGATCTAAACAGATCTTCTGACATCTATTTTGGATATCCATAAAAGATCCATTTTTAGATCTAGCCATATTTAAGTAGATCCATAAATAGATCTCCCGAGATTCTTTAGATCCAATTTTTTTTTTTCCAAAATTCAGATTTAACTGGATTAAATTTGATTAAATCCATTTTTTTCCGGGAAGGAATTCTACGTATTTCATATACAGATATAATATATAGATACGCGGATACATTTTCAGCTTTTATTGAAATCGGTGTAGTAGGTATACAGAGTGGATGAAAAAATAAAATAATATGAAATGAAATAAATTCATATAGATGTAATGATAAACGATGGTTTACGTCAATTTTTTTTTTCGTTTTTTTTTTTTTTTTTGTTTGTCTACAACATTTTCGTTCGTATATTTGTTAATTAACGAACTGGATATATATATAGTAACGCGCTAATTAAAGCCTGTCCGTTAAATAAATTTGTCGAGCAAGGCAATGCCCATAAGGATTATAATACCCAACTGATTGCGTTTCATTCGCACAAATTGCAATTATAAAACGAGTATATGGAAAAAATAATTTACACCATCGATTATACTGATATAATAATTACATGGTATACAGCTGCTATACATAGGTACGAGAAAGAAATAAACGATAATTTAAAGAAACCAGAAAGAAAAATGAATTTCAATTTGTAATTATTAATTAAGAACATAAATAGTTGATTTCTTACATATTGAGACGTTTTTTTTTTTCTCTTCTTCTTCTTCTTCTTCTTCTTCTCTTCGTTTCTTTTCTTTCTTTTTTTTTTTTTTTAGCGCAAAACAATGCTAACGAAGCAATTTCGAGGATGTTAACCACGCGCAGCAGAGAGAGATTAGGTTTCAAACGGCGATGTGGCACAGGGGTGTGGGATGAAGCCTAGGGGGTAGAAGAGGCAGGTATGCGATGATGAAAACGCGATAAAGGGATAAATTGCACGAGGAATCACCATATCTCGGCCCACGTCTCGCGTCAGAGCGGATAGTGATTTTCCATTAACCCATTGTGGCACCAAACACTCTCACCCTACATCCCCTTCCAACCCCAAACCCAAAGCCTGTCACATCTTTTCCCCCATACCCCCAAACTCTTCTTATTTTCCCCATCTGTTGTATATACAATATACATATACATATAGTATATATAACGCCAACATCGCCAGTGACTTGCACCACTTCTCATACATGTATACATATGTATTATACATAATATACCTATATATGCGTATATAAAATGCTTATGTAGTATACCTTATGGGAATTGAATTGTTTTTTACATACTATATGTATATGGTTTCCTTTTTTTTTTCTCCGTTTTGTAATATAAATATATGTAATTTGTTTTTCTTATAAAATTCGCGATCTTTTTTTTTTTTTTTTCGTTATTTTCTTTTCTCTCTCCTCCCACACACAAGGTCGTAGGTTCAAACCATTTTACATTGGAAAGTACATCTGTACATTTGAAGTAAAAAAAAAAAAGGTGAGAAATCAAACAAAGAAGGGAAAAAAAAAAAAATTTGCTAGTTTTAATTTAATTAACGAAATATAATCTCCACCGCGACGGGTATCTGTATATATATATATGGAGTTATAAATTTCGTTGGGTTGATTATAGCGAAAGTCGAAATGGGTCAATCGAGCCTAATTCAAGATCCATCCGGAACTAATTCGTCGGGGAATAACGCCTGACGGAAACAAATGGGACTCGGATCACCCGAATCCGAAGGAGTAAATTCATTATCATTACTACTGGTCCAGGATCGAGGCTTGCTGTTATAAATGGCCGTATATTTCTCGGCTTCGTTAGACTGAAGATGAAAAATTCTACCGTGAGGTCAAAAAATCACCCGAAACATAGAGAAAAAAAAATAAGAGAAAGGAAATATAAATACAAGAGAAGAAAAAAAAAAAAAGAAAGAAAGAAGAAGTAAAAAGTCACCTCTTCTGAGTTCTGAACTCCGTTAAGCCAGACGCTCGCAAGCTTCGCGTGTCAAGCAGCTCGAGGTTCCGCTCGAAGCAACAAGTGAGGGTTATGGAATGAATGAATGAAGAAATTTCATCCCCTAGTTCTGAATAATTGTATAATTTTTTTGGATTTCTTTTTTTACCCTGTTCTTTTTTTTTTTTTTTTCTTTTTTCATTTCGTTTTTGCCTTCTGTTCGGGGCGGGGAAAGAGACGGAAATTTCGTAAATCGATTAAGTCTTCTGCGGTAAGTTCGGACGATGCGGGAATTGGGTATACCTAGTACCTATACCTACACACACGTACGTCTGAGCTTGACTAAATCATCCAATCAAGGGTGTCTACCCCGTGATTAGCAAACTGTGCTCGTTACGCTCGGAACTCGGAAAAGTACCATAGATTCAGAGTCGATCCGGTATTAAGCCGTAAAACAAATCGGTTAGCCCCACCGCACCCGTACCCGTACCCCCCGCGCACCCCTAAAGTTCAGAGGCTCAGAATTATACCAGCTAGTAGTAAAGGCTTGTTAGAACATTCGTATCATCGGTAGAATTAGAATTTAACGTCTATAATTAACCCCCTTCCTTATAATACCCCTGTTATTCCCGGATTCCCCTGAAAACGATCGATTCGTTACACTAATTCTCTATCTCTTCTATCTCCCGGCATGGGTAGAAATGGGTAGCTACTATATATTCGTATAACGTTAAATAACGATCCTCGTTGAAAATTATAGTTTGAACAAGGATATATCCTTTAATTTCTATATGTACGCACATATATCCCATACATATAACATGTACATGAATAAAAACATGATAAATTGGTAATATAGAGAAGTGAGGCACCAAATCGTATTTCTAATCTGTAACACCCGATTCGGAACTGCTGCAGTGCTAAAACATAGGGATGAAATCGCCTCCGGGATCGAGCGTGCACTGTAATCAGGGAAACACCAGGACTGATGCATATTCGTGGGAAGATACCCGAGGAATCCCTGTGTGTATATGTATATATGTAATATAGGTATATATATGTATCAACATCTAGCTATATACCTACCAGAGAGCGAATTGTTTTCCGATACAACGTGGCTCTTGGGAAGGGGTTGTGCACCGGGGACTTAGGCGGTATTAGCCAACTAACAGCGAGGGGCTTGCGACACCCTCGACGGCTATTTACCGATCAAGAGACCACCGTGTGAGTATTTTTTTTCGGGTTGAAAAAATGGCCCGACAAAAAGAACCAAAAATCAACCTTTGAATTGTATAACGAGTCGAGGAATCATGATTCTAAGTTTGTTTTTTTATGTATCTACAAGGGATAAAAATTAGGGGTTGAATAAAAACGCTGAGATTTATCTTGAGGGGTTGTTTTTTTTTTTTTTTTAAGTGAAAAGAGTTTCGTCGAATTCGAGGGTGGTTTCAAGCCGTTGCTGATTCTCTGCCATTCTCTCGCCTCGCTCTCTCTCTCTCTCTCTCTCTTTCGACGGTGAAGGGGTAGCTATTTAGGAGCTTAGCACCTCGGTGGGTGGCGGACGGCAATAGGTGGTAGAAGTGGAGGAGTTGGGGGTTGAGTGGGTTTGAGTCGGGGGTAACCCTGCCTGCAACCACTGTGTCACCTTTATCACCTTTATCACCTGCTGCAAATTGCCGCCATTTGAATGCTAAGCCCTCCTGCTCTCACCTACTCACTGTGTATCCTGTTTCCAACTGTGCAAAGCGAGGGTCACACAGGGATAGAGAGAGATAGAGAGAGGGACAGAAGTGGCGAAATCGAGGGAAAGGGACACAATTCGTGATAGAGAAATCCTATAAATGGATTATCACACAATTTTCGTTAATACACAGATCGGATTTTGTCACAAATATGTACTACGTATGTACACTGCATGCACAAGCCATGACTCCTTCAGGACCCTGAAGCACAGATTTACTAGTTTTAGCTCATCCTTTCATATGGCTGACTTGAGTGATTGTGAAGACTGTTATTTTCAATAATTAGAAAGTTTGGATTTTTTGCTAACAGAGTGTCATTTCGCGATGGAAATATTGTACTTGATTGATTATTTTTTTTGAAACTCCTCCTACAAAAGCACTCAATCTTATTAAAAGTATGAATAATTTTTTATAAATTATTCCATACAGAAAATAGTATGACAATTTTTCTGTCGAAATAATTCCACTTAGCTAATCGGTAAGAAATAATTGATTTAAAAATATGGAAAGTAGATAGTTTCGTGCGAGCCTAATGTCCCTATAGATTTTCCTGCACCGTCTTCTAAATCTTGCAGACTGTACATCGTCGAATGATCCGAGAGTGTAGTGTCTGCAGGAGGATCCGTCTGGGCAGGAAAGAGGAGGATAGTTGAATTGAAGAGGTGAAGAGAGTGGCGAGGTGAAGGGAGAAGAGAGTCTGGATCCTAGCAAGGGTACTTCCGGTGACGATAACTTAGCAGTGAACCAACCCGCGGATGTACGCGCCATTTGCGCCCCTAGCTGCACCAGGATAGATAGATGTAACGGAGAGGCGACGATACTGTGCTTGGCTGATGGACATTGCCCACTATTTCATTCCCCAGACTTACAAAACATACCGTCATCCCTGGGTCATCCGGCTAAAAACTTTGGGAATATAATCCTCATTTTAATTCTCGCATTCAACCAGATTCACCGCTTCAAGTTACAGAACCGCAGGATTCTTCGGTGACTAGTCACAGTACATTGCGCATACAGGCCGTATATCACTGTGGCGGCATATCTCACCTGGCTATATGCTACGTTGTGAAATTATTTTATTTTCTTTATTTTACCTAGTCTTTTATATATGCCGTTGCACAGACGCAATACAGCAACGCTTTATTAAATACCTGCGGAATCCACGCGTTTACTTTTTATTTATTTATTTTTTTTCATTCCGTTTGTATCACAGCGGGAAAAGAAACTGGACTGCGTCCAATTTTGTGCTATAGAAAATTGCGGGAGGTCGAGTTTTTCGCGATCTGAAATCTGATGTAAATCATCATTATGTCGATCATTCATATACCATAAATAATAATTAAACTCAATATGGAAACCAATAACTTTCGATGAGTGACGAGCTTATTGTTCAACTTGACGCCGATTTAATAGACGTTTAAGAGCCGGTGAAGCGAACGGTTCAACGCCTCGAAGAGAGGCGAGAGGAAGGAAGGAAGGCAGACACTCGAGTCCCTCGGAGGCCGGAGATCCTTTGAGGATCACTTTGGGAGTCTCGGTTCGAGTGTTGATTCCGACGATTTTAACCACCGGTTATACCCACCCATCATACCCTTATGGATTTTATCCCTATATCAACGCCGCCTTGTACCGCGCAGTTGATAAAAATCTCCCTTTTTTTTTTCTACTTCCATGACTTGTTGTACGACCATTAATTCTCTCCTTTTTTTCATATTTTCCTCGGTTCAATAGCACCGAATATTACACGGTATACGATATTCGTCTCGCTCGTTGATCCTTGTGATATTGGCTATAGTTGGTAACGAGATTCCATCCTGTTTGGAGTTTAGATTTTTTTTTTTTTTTTTTTCTGTCCATCTTCTAGCAAAAATTTCATCCCCAAACTTATGCAGAAATAAATTAGTCTTCACACATCGAACAATCAATACGACTTTCAATCAAACACGCGCTGTTGCTTCACTGATGAAATTTTTCGTCACAGCATCTTCGTTGCAATGGTTCAAAAAATGATATCTCTTCTTTATGCACCGAGGACAATTATTTCAGGTAGTAATATTGAAAAAAAAAAAAAAAAACAAACTTGTATGCATTTAGGTACAGCTGAACTCATACGACGCAGTTCACTTGTTCCGGAAACAGTATGAGGTTCAAGAGTATAAGGTACTGCGAATTGCACATACACCATAAAGCGAGCAGCAATTGAATAGAGGGTGAGGA
Source organism: Tenthredo mesomela (assembly GCA_943736025.1). Lineage (NCBI taxonomy): Eukaryota > Metazoa > Arthropoda > Insecta > Hymenoptera > Tenthredinidae > Tenthredo > Tenthredo mesomela. The sequence goes on from OX031018.1 coordinate 3,977,836, forward strand.
TGAATTTAACCACACCAGTATGAATCAGTACCTGAAAGGCAACTCCTGACTGCCTGACTCCTGGTGTTCAAAGACTGCGTGATCTTTGTAATAATGGAAGCAAAGTGCCTTCATTTGATTCCTTAAGGGGAAAAGAAACGGATGGTCTTTTACAAAAGGATCAGGCAGCCGCAGCGTTGGTGGTTACACCAGACCTAACTTCACTTACTTTCGTTTTTTTTTTTTTTTTGTTTTCTTCTTTTTTCCATTTTCATGGGTTTTTTTTTTTCATTTTTTTCCTTATACTTTACCAATCATTATATATTTTCATACTTTTTTATTCTCTCTCTCTCTCTTCTATTATCTTAACAGACTTCGATGAAAGGCACATTTTTGTTCTTCTTCAAATGTCTCCTAATACTAGAAGCTGCCATACTACAGGGTGAAAGTCTAACGTTCAAATACTCGGAGCAGCCTTGAGGTGGCCGTGAATTCGGCACGCATAAGTGTTTATACCGTGAGGTTCTGTGGACGCGGAACGCTAGGCATACCAACCCAAAAAGGATGCTATTTCATGGGCAGTAAACGGCAGCAGCAGTTTATTAGTAACTTACTAGATGTTTCTACTGAAATAACTAGAAATCACTAGCAATCTAGTGATTATTGCGGTCACTAGATTTCTAGTCCTGAACTAGATTTCCACTGATTTCTAGTTATTTTACTGGAAAAATCTAGTAAGTTACTAAACTGCTGCTGCAGCTTACTGCCCATGAAATAGCACCCCTTTTGGGTATTGGTATCCTTAGCGTTCCGCGTCCACAGAACCTCACGGTATTTCGATTAACGATGCGAGTATAACAATTTTTCTTCTCTAGATTAAATCTATGTGTATACTAATGCGAAATCTAGAGAAAAAGAAAAAAAAAAAAAAAAAAGGAACTAATTTTTACCAGAAATCTGGATACAGCTAAGCTGGTAATTAGATCCTTTCCTTCTTTTCTCACCTCACCCACTTCGCACCATATCTCCCTCGCTTAGTGCGCAGCGAGTTAACTTGCAATTCTGTAAACTCTAGCAATTATCCTTTCGCCAGCTGTGTACAAGTCAAGCATGTAGGTAGGTAGGTAGGTATAAGGTACAACCACGATATACCAACGGCACTTCTGTGCCGCACGCGCGATTGTCCGAGGCTTTTCAAGTTCCGGCTTTTCCGGCGGTACTTTAACCGCCCACACCCCCACATCCCCCCCCCCCCCCCCCCCCCTTCCCCCGTCTCTCACTTTACACAGTTTTGGAAAGGGCGTAAAACCGAGTAGGTTGCTCTCGCTTTCGATTCTCCAGGAGTATAAGCCTACGCCGTGCCTAAGGATTAAAACGAGGACCGGATGCGGACCTCGACCCCCCCCCCCCCCCCCCCCCAGAAAATTTTCAAATTATACCAAAACTCCCAGCCATTATTCGACTTCTGTTTAACTCCTTTCAGTATTCTTCTTTCCTTATTCAAGAGAGTAGATATATATATATGTATATTGTATTTATATATATATATATATAGGGGAAGGTGGGGCAGAACGGACACTAAATCCAAAAATGTGTCATTATTTATCCAAAATACGTCGCCACATTTCATAAAAAATCATTTCCGACGACATTATTTTTTTTTTGGATTTAGTGTCCGTTCTGCCCCACTGTCCGTTCTGCCCCACCTTCCCCTATACATAAAATAAGGGCTGGTGAACTGATTTATCATTTACAAAGTTTAAATACTGATCCAATACCTACCATCATCACCGTATATCTTGTATATATATAGTATATATATATATATATATATATATATATATATATATATATATATACACAGGTATAACGTGTCTATATACATAGCCTCGGTTATTCTACCTATGAAACTTTGGTATATAATAAATTTGTAAATTATTTAATAACAATGAATAAGAAATGGGAAAAAAGTTATACTACTACTATTCGAAAAAGTTTCAACCACGAATCTATATAGTTACCCGGTGGTATCGGTTAGTTATAAATTTGAGTTCAGGTTTCAGAGTAGGTAGTTCTCTTTTTCTTCTTCTTCTTCTTCTTCTTTATATAACCTATATGAATAATTATCGTTGAAAAACTGTCTAGGTATATTATCATTATTATTATTATTTTTTTTTTATTGGTTTTTGATAGATAAAACAGTCGTCGTTCATTGTTACAACGTTCGCGGTTTCAAACTGAGATAATGACGTCAGTGAGCTACAGGTTTTTTTTTTTTTTTTGTTTTTTTCTATTATTTTGGGATTTTTTCTATTAAAAAAAAAAAAAAACAGAAAGAAACAAAAAAAAAAAAAAAAAAAAATAGACACACAAACTGCAAACTGCAGAAATTGTGGGACGAGCAAACGCAGCGCAAACGCAGAGATAACATAACGCTGGTTAAACTCTTCCATTGTAGCCTGTAAACGTGGCAGTATTACGTATATGTATGTATAGATGTATGTATTTGTATGTGTATGTACATGGTATATAGATAAAATGTACGAATATATCGCAAGTTCGTTATGGTATATAGCCGGGGAACCACCTGGACGAGATCATCTACTCGAGTGGTTTAAATTCTTTCGTATCGCGGGTTACGTGTGGCGATGCTACGTCAGCTTAACATGGAATATAAGGGAGTAAGCTGGGGTAGGAAAGGGAAGGGAAGGGAAGGAAAGGGAAGAATAGTGTCACTTCCGGTAAATTAGTAAATTTACCGTGCGATAAAATATTTCCATGAAATTCGTAAATCAACTTGCATACTGAGAGCTTAAGAGCTATGGTATGAGAGAGATGGAGAGAGAGAGAGAGAGAGAGAGAGAGAGAGAGTGAGAGTTAGAGAGGGAGAGATTTTCATGCACCCTTCACCAAGATATTCCAATTATATTTTACCCCCAACATCGCTCGTTGACGTTATACTACCTGAAACCATGAATTTAACACGGCAATGTTTTTCGGCTAAAATGTTCAGCGACATTTTAGCGAAATTTTTATTTTATTCCTACCTTTAATTTTTTCTCGGTTATAGTTTCTTCCCTTATTATTGTATATAGGTACACTAAACGTAATGGATTCTGATCCGGACGAGTTGGACAATTCTAGAAACAGCCAATCGGCGCTCTGGATTTTTTTAATCCAGAGCGCCGATTGGCTGTTTCTAGAATTGTCCAACTCGTCTGGATCAGAATCCATTACGTTTAGTGTACATACGTACTGGAATTATTTTTAACACGTCGAATGTAAATTTTTATGAAAAAAGAAACGAAAAAAAAAAAAAAAACACTTTACACAGTCTTTTTTTCTTATACGTTATCACGGATACTAAAACTGTTAAAGACGTCGACGACTACGTTGTAATTAGCATAAAATTTAATACCCCATGCGGTTTATTAGCGGGTAGAAAATGTATGCCCATTAAATCGAGACATACGCTCGCGAGAAGAAAGAAAATAAGAACAAGAAGAAGAAGAAGAAGAAGAAGAAGAAAAAGAAAAAGAAAGGAAAAAAAAAAAGAGGAGAAAAAGTTTCCCGATATATCGAGAACATCGTATAACGATGCAAAAGCACAATAAACCCTCTAACAACGAACCTCAACTATTATACTTACGTGAACGTATAGGTATACTACATACATATTAGACCGGTTCAAAAAAAAAATCGACTTTTCTTTTTTTTTTCAATTTTCGCATTGAAATACTTTCGGGGGGTTAAAAAAAGATGCCTGTTAAAAGCAGAGTCTTTAATATTAAGATTTAGAGGTCGCTCATCGCGGATTTCTATTTTCCATTTGAATAGCATAGGAGTTTTTTTTTTTTTTTTTTTTGTAATTTTGTAGCTCGCAAACCAATGAACAAATCCAAATGACTCATACATATTTTCATATGAAATTGAACACTCTACAAAAAGCTTCTCTTATCATTTTTTGATAAATTGACTCCTTCCAAAGTTATTCAAGCTCAAAGTTCAATTTATAGTTGAGTCAACTATTTTTTTTTTTTTTTTGTGATTTTTTTTCCACAATGATAGATACATTTTTTAGAGTGTTCAATCCCCTATCAAAATATGTAAGAGTCATTTGGATTTGTTCATTGGTTTGTGAGCTATGAAATTCTGAAGAAAAAAAAAAAAAAAAAAATTCCTATGCTATTTAAATGGAAAATGGAAATCCGCGATGAGTGACCTCTAAATCTCAATATTAAGAGCTCCGCTTTTAACAGGCATCTTTTTTCAGCCCCCCGAAAGTATTTCAATGCGAAAATTGAAAAAAAAAAGAATAGTCGATTTTTTTGAACCGGTCTAATACATATATATATATATACCTACGCCCGTATACACATATATATACAGGCATAAATTCAAAGTGAAATAAATGATGAATTTAGGTAGTAATAGAAAAAAGCTCAAGTTTTTTTTTTTTTTTTAATTTTTCTGTTCAACTCCGAAAAGTAAATCTTCTTCTTATTTTTGTCACCCTCTTTATTAAAACCTACGTCTGTTTACCCTCAGCTCAGTTCGGTTCACACCTTTAATATAGAGTTGTTAACCACTCGTATTTTTCATCGAGTCCTTCTTCTTTTTCTTCTTCTACTTCTTCTTCTTCTTCACGGCCGGACGTCGCCCCGGGCTTTTCCAACCCCTATAATGTATCTGGGGGTTGCTCGATCGCCGGATCGTTGGATCACTGGATCGTTGGATGGCTGGATGGCTGGTGGCAATCTTGATTCGTGTACGTGTCGTGGTGTACCTGTTCGTGCAGAGGGTGTAGAGGGGAGCAGCCAATCCAAAGTTTGGCAAAAGCAATTCGGCCAGTTTGAAACGCCTAATTCTGCGCACGTATACCTGCGACGAGGTTCCCTAGATTTGCCACCTTCACCTCCACCTACACCTACACCTTGACTTGCTATATCTCATTATTTGAATATTCTTTTTTGGTCATGATGTTCATTATGGATTTATTTCACTCCCTTGCTATCAAGGTAGTAGTAATACTCATTTCTATATTCTGTCCGATCGATATTTAGGGGAATATAGGTACTTCGTCTTCGTTCTCGTCTTCGTATTCATCATTCTTAGTTGTATATATAGGAAAACAAAAGCCCATTCAATTCCCGAATTTTGTTTCAATAATAAACTTTGCCTTATCACCTTTCAGACGAATTTTGTACTTTTGAATCGAGACGAGTTTCTCGAATAACCCTTCATCCTGATCTCCTACCATCTTCCATCTCCAGTTTTCTCCTTTTCCCATACCCGAGTTCTATCCACCCTCGGAAGTTCGCTCTTTTACGGAACCCATTTCGAGGCTGAGACACACGGTGATAACAGACAACGAACCGTCAATCGAGAGTAATTTTATAAAAATAGGTAGGTACTGGGGAAAGAGTGTGGGATGGTAGGGAAACAGATGCTTGATTTATCCTCTTCTTTCACCCCCATTATTTCTTCATTCTTTTCCAAATCATTTTTCTTCTTCTTCTTCTTCTTCTTCTTCTTCTTCTTCTTCTTAGTTTTAGACAATTGCATAACATAAGATCACGCTATTTATTATTCCGTGATTCCGTATATTCAAAAGCCTCCAACCCCCTCTTGGGGGGGTTGGGATTAATTTTCTTTTTTTTTTCTTTTAGTGCATAATGAAGACGCAGGTGCCATGTGTTTTGTTAGTAAACGAAAAAGAATAAGTATAAGAAGAAGAAGACGAAGAAGAAGATGAAGATGAAGAAGAAGAAGAAGAAGAAGAAGAACTACCTCGTTATAAAATCGGGCTTCCTTGCGTCTTTTGTAGAATATTATGCGGCTACCCGGTGGTGTCTGGGGGGGTCGGCTTACGCCTTGGCGAGAAAAAAAATTAAACTCGTAAATTTTCTTATTCACTATTTTCTTATTCATCCAAGCTGTACGAGAAATAATATGAGGATGAGGCTGCTACGCCCGTCTCTAGCTCATGCAGAGTTTAGTTTTAATAGTATAAACTACGAATCTCGTTAATCCGATAACCCCGAGTAACGCGCAGTGAATATAAATTAATCAAACAAGCCACACAAAAATCCCCATTATATTTCTATAATTTTCATTTGGTTTTGTTTCTCCTTAATAATAATAATAAATAAATCAACGTTAAAAAATATGAACAGTAGAGGTATGTAATATAGGCATATAAACACCAGAGACAAAGGAAGAAAAAAATAAATGAAAAAAGGAAAAAAAACTTGCTCGGAATCTCAAAAACTTCGAATCTCTTTCCTTCCCCATACCATCAGCTACGTGCAAAAAACTCCTTGTAGAATGTCTGGAAGAACTTTTTGGCGGGAAAAGTTTTCAGTTCTTCTTCTCATAGTCCGAACCAAGGCAAGGCAAGGATGAGAAACACCTGACGTTACCAGCTCTTAAAAGTTACATTATACTTACGGTTCTATGCGCGGCGGCATATTGTTCTGCATTGTTCTGCATTTGGAAAAAGTTTTCTTTTTTATTTTTCTTTTATTTTTTATTTTTTTATCCTTTTTCTATTTTCATTTTTACTTTATTCTTCTAATCCTCGACGATGTTTGGAATAAATTAATAATCTGAATTGAGGATAATTTGTTATTATTATTATAGTTATAATAATGATTGTGTCTGCAAGAATATTCGTATAGATTCCGATTATCGAGTATAACTTTCATCCCCCTTTTTTTTATTTTTTTTTTTTACATTTTTTTTTATCTTAGAGCCTGGGTGTATACAGCTGACTTGTAAAACTTTTTCAAAATTGAATATGCCTTTTGTTGTAGCTGTTGGGGAGGCGCCACGCCGTGCCGGTTGTTCGCAAACTATAAGTTCTTCAAATCTGCAGTACAGAAATATACCTATACGATCTTATAATGAATTTACCACCAAAAATATCCGCGGTGTCGAAAACTGCTGGTAAATTTATTTATTACTATAAAAATGTAAGAAAAAAAAAAAAATAAAAAATAAAATACAGCAGCCTAATTATTATGATAAAAATTAATGATATCAAACGAGACGAAGGAACAAATAATAAACCGCGCCCTTATATATATCGAAGGACAAAGAATCTTCAAAAGGTTACAAAATGCGAGGCAATCTATTTTTCTTCATGTTCTTATCCTTATTTTTTTACTTATTCCTCATTCTCAGTGTGAGTACAATGTTATTCAACCGGCTGGTGCATTAACGAGTGAAAAAGCTCCTTCAGAGACGTGGAGGATCTTCATTTTCTCATCCTGGCTAAGTCAACAGTATGGGTGTGCCAGAGGTTTTCAACTCCTTTTGTCATCGAGGTATAGAAAGGAGCGAACATCTCCGCTTCTCTTACTTCAATAGTAATTTCCAATTCTTACAGCAATCGAAGTCCCTACCGATTTAGTTACGAATTTGAAAAGTTGCCTCCTCGCGATTCGGGGGTTGGGAAATCTTCAGGAATCCTTCTATTAGTTTTTCAAATCAAAGTTGAAACGATTTTTCACGAAACAGAGGTACATTAATTAACATCTAAGTGAACGTTCACGTAGTAGTATTAGTATAGGCAGTGGCGTAGCTAGGTGTTCGGCGCCCTGGAGCAGATATTTCAAAACGCCCCCCCCCCCCCCCCCCCCCCCCCCCCCTCCCCCGCAATTTATCAGATCGTGCGCTTAGTTGGTTCAAAATATACAGAATAGGCATATAAGTCAGTCCACGTCAAGCGGGACGGATTTGGCCAAAAATTTACCTCGATGTTTCTGATTCTTTTGTAATTTTTTTGCCATATTCTCTGGAAACATTTTTTTTTTTCAACTCGAAGGGCTTAGAAATTACAAGGGGTCGAATTTTCGAAAAAACCACCAAAAATCGGAATCCCGCTCTCCTTTGAACGTTAATATCTCCGGTTCCCTTTGTCGTACAGACATCACCGAAAACTCATTTCGAAGCTCTTGGATCTCATTTTCATGTTATGAATTTTAAATTAATCTAATAAACAATCTTCTATTTGTTAATAACAATTACATTTTTTAAACACGATTTTCGAGATGACTACCACCTTCGATTTTTCTGAAAAAAATAGAAGCGCATTCCTTGATTTATTTTCTACAAAATCTGTAAGTTTTAGAATGGAACTCCGATGAAAACTATATTTAAAAAGAGATTGACCCGTGTGGGACGTCTTGCGCGACTGTCTACGCGGGCGCGCCGAGACCGAGGCTCGTTTGCTTTACATACAAAGAATGAAGGGAAGCATATTATACGTTCAAATTCATCAAATCCATCAATTTGCGGAATTATTTATTCGATTTCATGCTGAATACTCGACTTAAAATCACAAAAATAAAAATATGGAGGTACATACTTGACTAAAGCCTCGAAAATTTATTATGGAAGATATAGGCGATTTTCCAAAAATTTGATATTTCCTCTCCACTTATTGACAAATTACGCGGCCCAAGAATGGAATTTTCAAATTTTCTTTACTCATTTTTTGACGGCCCGTATTCCGAACAATTCTGAACCTAGAGAAGTCGAATCGGACCAACGGTGTGCCTGAATTCGTGCAGCAGGAATTTTGAGATGAGACGATTATAATGATGTGAAATGAACTTTGGTGAAGAAATAAATTGATTTCGGACTGTGTTTAATTTTTCCGATCGCGACATACTGGTCCCCTCAAACTTGGCCGCTAACAAAGCCGTGACCATGCCGTGACCTTGCTTGCTCCCAATAAAGTTGTTTCAATATACATAGCGGATAATTTCAAGAAATTGTCCTCATAAGTGGAATGCATCCACGCGAAAAATCCAAATATTGTTGCGTGGAATTTTTGTTGAATATTGTTAAAAAAAAAAAAAAAAAATGGTCAATCGCCGCGCCAGCGCCCCTCCGGGGCTTGCGCCTGGAGCGCAGCGCTCCCTTCGCTCCCTGTAGCTACGCCACTGAGTATAGGTACCTACATGGGAATCGGTAAATAAATAAATAAATAAATAAACAGCCTTGACCCCAAGCGGTAATGACTTTTAATTAAGGTGAAAGATATCAGTTATCCGGTTCACGGGACGATGGATATGGATTATCGAAAAAGTAAGATTAAGCGAGGATTAAGGGCTTGACGTGCCCGAAAACCTGGTGCTGCCCTAGCGGCCGTCGAAGTACGCGGGTTTCGATATCCGGTTTATTGCCCAGTTTTCCAATGGCCATTCGCTCAGCTACTAATCTTCAGCTATTTCCACACGTCGTGGTATTGGATCATATATCTAGATATATAAGTATCAAGGGTGTAAAATTTCTTCTTCTTTGTTAATTTTTTTTTTTTTTTTTTTTTACACCTTTTCTTAAATAATTTCTCAACGATTATTGCAAGGAAAATTATTAATCGAAATTAGGATATAAAGAATGAGGTTCGTGGATTACGGATTTAGGTCCTCGCTCCAGGAATTAGTATATATATATATATATATAATATACCTACTATGCATATATTTATATAAGCGAATGAAGAGTGGATTTATTTCTTTTTTTTTTTTTTTTTTTTTTTCGTGAGTCCGGAAAAGCGGGAAAAATATTTCCCTTCGTATATATTCATATGAAAGGGTCATTCGCCCAGTACCGGTGAAATATCCTTTTAATAAATCGCGCTGGTAGCCACCGTGCAGCAGCCTTTCAACCAAACGCGATCGCGCCCACGTAGCTAAATCCACCTACCTACCTACCTACCTACCTACCTACCTACCCTATGAATATTTTTAATTTCCTCCTTATTTCGCGCTGTAGGGGTAAAAAAAAAAATAAAAATAAAAAATAAAAAATAAATATAAAAAAATAAAAATAAATAAATGAACGAATGAGCGAATGAAAAATATGAGGAAAAAATAAAAGGGTATCTATAATACTTTACATCGGGGAGAAAAACGCGGGCTTTTATACGTTAATAATAATCGAAAATTTACATCTCTTTATATTTCATTAGTTTCAAATTAGAAGATTAGCTCATATATAGTATTATACGTATTTATATAGGGATGGATGCGTATATATATACGTATAACGCAATTTTGGGACTCTATCAATTCAGCTACGTCAGCATGTCTTGTCGGGTTTCTCTTTCCGATTGTTTATATGCGGGGGTGTGTAATTCCGATCTATATACTTTATGGAGAAATAGTGGGACGAGTATGTAGCTGTTATCGAAATTAAAAAAAAAAAAAAAAAAAAAAAAAAAAAAAACCAAAAAGATTCTTCTTTCTTGTATAATTTAAAAAAATGATGAAATTTGTAGATTTAGATTTTCCGTATACTAGAGTTTTACCAAAAATTAAGTCGAAGAGCCATAAAACGTGAAAAAAAAGCAAAAATTAAATTCACATCTCGGATATATATACTTTTTTTTTTTTTTGGTCTTTTAGATTTTTTCGAAACCTCAATTTCTTGGTGAATTTTTTTTTTTTTTTTTTTTTTTTTTTTTTTCTGTGCCATTTTTTCTGCACATACTATATAATATAAAAGAAGAAAAGGAAAAGAAGAAAAAAAACTTACCGTTTATTGCTGCAAAAACGCTGAGAAGACAGACAAATCGCCAACTCCCGTACATTTTAGCAATTTTTATTACCACCCCCTACCACCCCCCCCCCCCCCCCCCCCTCGATGCGAAAAGTGAACTTCACTTTCTTAATCTTTTTTCTTTTTCTTCTCTCAAAGTTCTTCTTCTCTTTTCTTTTCTTCGGTCAATTTCTTCTTTTGATATTTCGTTTATTTTATATGAAGCTGCAGATTTCAATCCAACCGCGTCGTGATCTCGTTATAAATTCCATCCGCTTCTATCACGCCGCCACTCTTCATCGATGGATTTAATTATCAACAGTTATAAATTCAACCGGCATTAATACCCCATTGCCGGATTTAATTAATTAACAATTTAATTTGCTTTACGTGATTTTTATTTCTATTACTTATTCTTAATATTAGAGGGACTACGGTAATTAAAATAGTCATTTAATGAGTGCTAAAAGAAAAAAAAAAAAAAAAAAATTATTAACCAGTATATATATAATTTTTTTTTTTTTTTTTTTTTTTTTTTTCAATAATTTATTCAATTTTTGTTAAACCAAAATTTTTTCTTCTCAATGCTTTACCCTTATTATTTTCATTTATCGAATGGAAAGAAGAAGATGATAAGAAAAAGAAAAAAAATTAATTCAATTTGATAAATTAAGAAATCCATTAACCGGTGATAAAATACGATTTAAAAAAATGTCATCGGGTCAACGACAAAGCGACGCTTTTATACGCCGTTGTCGTCAAACTTATAGTATTTTCAAACTTCACTAAGCGGAAATTTACTTCGTCGCACATTTGTTCATACGAAACAAATTATAGCATTTAATTAGGAATCCGATTGATAAAAAAAAAAAAAAAATAACTCACTTCAATTATACATATTTTTTCTTATTTTCTTTATTTATTGAAAAAAAAATTTTTTTTTTTTTTTTATTTTGAATTTTTTTTGAATTTTCCCGCGCCGCACGTAACTAAAATCGAAAAATCCCGCGCCTCAGATTAACTACGACTGTTTTCTCACGGAACGGGAGTCTCGTATCACCCGGAGCTTGCGGCGGGCACTGATAGCCGGCCTTCTCTAAGCTACGAACCACGTTTCGTACCCCCACCAAGCTACCGAAAGTTTACCATCCCCTACCGCAGATCTATTATGAAAAAGCGCAGGCGCGCGATAGCCTCGCAGGCCTATCCAACGTGTTTTTGGTTTCGAGAGAACCATTCGCTTCCGTGGAAGCCGCTGGCTGAGAATAACGGAGCGTGTATACGCGTCTACCTATATAACGTAGTTCTATACGGGATGGGTAAAGCTTGCGGAGAACTTGCTGCCCGTAGCCTGGCTGCTGCAACACGCTGAAAACAGCTAGAGTGGGAAAAGTTATGACCTCAAAGGGGTCGTTAGCGCTTGCAGCTTGCGAATTAGTATAATGTGAGCTGGCTGTTGCAGAACCTGGGGTTGGTGTGGGCTGGTGGGCTGGTGGGCTAGGGGTAGCAGCTACCTGACTCATCGCTACGAGCTTTTCGGATGCTTCGAGCGTCGCTCGTTTGGTATACGAAAATAGAAGGATATGAGGGAAACGGGACGGGAACGGGCGGGTGGGGGGGGGGGGGGGGGGGGGGGGGGGGTGTACCAAGTCGCGAGTCAAAATCGGCGGGTTGTTATGACCGGATTAAACCAGAGTTGTAATTAACGCGGAATACCTACTCCGGCGAAGTGATGAGCCTCTCGGAATAAAAATCGTAAAGGGTTCTCGATTTTGTTTATTCCAGTTATTATCAAACCACCCGCACCCGCACCCCTTAACGAAACGGAATCGAATTATTAAAACGGTTTTCAATATGTATCTGCGAAACGAAAGAGATAAACTTAATCGAACGTTAGAATTTTTTCAAATTCTTTCAACCCTCGATTAAAAATTTAGTTAAAAAAATCGAATCAATTATTGAATAAAGAGGAGATCGAAGAAAAAAAAAAAAAAAAAAAAAAAAACAACGAAACCCAAGGACAGAGAACCTTCGACAATTTTTCTGTCAAGGGGTTCATTCATTTCGTTAAGTTCAATCATTTCGTTGAAGGATAGCATCCCCTTGAAGGATTCATCCTTAACCAAATTTTCGGCGTAATTATTACGGGCGCGGTTTATAAAATAGGAAAAAAAAAAAAAAGAAAAAAGAAAAAAGAAAAAAGAAAAACCGAATCGAGCGAAGAGAAAATCCTTCGTTTCGTTTCGTTATACGTTTGTGCGGATAAAAATAATTGCACAAAGCTGGGAGAGACGTAGCAGCGTACGTATAGAGCGAAAAAATAAAGAAATATTCATATACATACTTGCAAAGTTGCAAATTCGACAAAACTGAGGTAAATCAGTCATAGGTTTATTACTATTGTTTGTTGAAAATTTCCGGCAAATGTAAAATAAAAAAAAAAAAAATAAAAAAAAATTTAAAAGTAGTGGTATACCTGTCTATTATCTTATATTTTCTACCCAATTACATTATCGAGGTAAAATAAAAAATTTCGGCAATTGTGGTTCGAACTGTTCGTGCGAGTTGGCTTGCCGAGCCATTGGGTTAATTGAACCACCAGCCTATACACTACCACCAGTAGGCGAAACGTTTTATCGTCAATCGTTTGCCAAATGGACCGGCGTCAAGTCGAAAGTATAACATAGTCGTTAAATCTTCCACTTGCTACAGCTCGTCGTAGCTGATTCGATAATTTATCTATCTGATTCTTCTTTTTTTACATAACTTTGCGAAAAAGCGGAAGAACCGCTATTATATATATAAAAAAAGATTCATGCCAAAGGTCGTATTTCTCGTTCGTTCTTCGTCCCAATTTCGATTTCGGATCACCCCTGATGGTAGGCCCTAATGCAGATTTTCGATTTCGTAGCTGACTAATCTATCGGCGATAAATGCAGGGAACATGCAAGGAAGATCTGCGATAATTGAAATTACTTGTTCGCACCATACATACATACGTCCACGACCTGATTGTGTATAACATGCTTTGTGCCGAGTGCGAAGGGGCCTTTTTTTTTTTTTAATAGAAATTGAGCTCGAAAATCGGTTGTTATAGAGACAGGGGAAGTTCCTTTACAAATAGATTACCACTGCAGGGCTTTTGGGGTTTTTAGTGTTAATGCGCACCGCAGTAGCGAATAAGTGGATATCCTGTAGGAATGTGTCGGGTCCTTGAATCAGGAGATAAGCTTTCATCGTGAGCCGACTTCCTCTCAGAGTTCCTCCGCCTCGTCTAATTTGAATATCTCAGGACTCTATGGCATCAGACTAAGGCGAAGGCGAAGGCGAAGGCGAAGGCGAAGACAGTAGCTGGTTAAAGTTCTCCAGCTCGCACTCACGTCTGATCATTACACTCCTTCAATAGTAGCTTTGAACCTGGCAACTACCGCGATCATCATTTGCGGAGGGTTGTACTCTTCCCTTTTCCTTTTCCTTTTCGTTCCTTTCCCTCCGCTCTCAAGGATTCATAAATTTGGTCATTTCGAAGCCTGAGAATACTCAGTGAATCTGCTTATATATAGAGCTTCTAAAGTCGAATTCCACCTTCTACTATAGGGTCGGGAGAAAAACTAGGGGCTGCTGTTTACTCAGCGGATAATCTGTCTTCGGTTGGTGTCTTTATCGTTAAACGGCTGCGGCTCAATCCGTTGTTTTAGCTCAAATCAATCCCATCCCATCCCATCTAGTCCCCATCCCAAGCCGTATCTCTGAACGAGGACAATGCGAAATCCGTACAACGTTTGCCTATGCAAATAACGACGACGCTTCTCTTATACCTACGTGTAGGTGTACCCATGTGACGTTTCTCCATGGGATTCTAAAACGTCGAATATATGTTTAAATAGAAAATTTAACACCGAGTCTAAGTGACTCTCTCTCTCTCTCTACCAAAAAAAAAGGGGGATTTTTCATTCGTCTCTTTTTCTTCTCTATATAGAGATAAACGCTCGCCCCTGGCGAAACGGCCACTTAACGCTTCGCTTGCCGATCCAGAGAAGATATTTTGACCCAGGTATTAAATTCGGGCGTGATGACGACAAGGGTAATGTAACGTACCCTCGCCTATCGCGTCTAGTATGGCTAGTCTCGGAGTATCTTTTGATGGACTAATAATTCCGGTCAGAATCGATTAGCAAAATGTGGACTAGGCTCGCGGAACTTTATTTTTGGACTTTTTTTATTTCTTTCATTTTTTCGTGCTACAAGAAAAAAAGGACTCGAGGTGTATGTCGAATTCCACGATCTCTCCGGCTGGTTATGGTTGCTTGTTCGCATTTGCGAGTACCTCGCGGTTATCGCTATAGGGCTGGTTAGTTCTGCTCTGAGGGAAAACGCTCTCGCGGGGTCTACGCCGCGACGAGGAGAGGAAGGAGGGCAAACGGCTGGCAAAACTACTCGTATACCGAAATTCGAGAATAAACCGCAGGATTCACGGCTTCAGCCATAAAGGCCCGGCCTCTGCCTAATCTCTACACGGACACCCGCACTACTGGTGTGCTACATACAACAAGGGAACCGGTGTGGGCGCAGTGCCCACCCTATACCCTGTCACCCCTTTACCCCTTTGGCCAAACCATCCAAAAACCCGAGCTAACCTCGCCCCCGGGTTTGTATGTGTGGTACGGGACCGGGGATCGGCGTGTACACCTATTTACATGGACGCACGATTCACGATTCACGATTCACGATTCGGGATTCGGGATTCGGGATTCAGGATTCACGAATGCCGGTGGGGCTCAAATGGCGCTGATAAGGAACCCATAGATTTATGGTGGTAGAGTTCGTTGGTTGGTTCGCCCACCGAAATCACATATAGGTGTGTGTTTCATGCGTGTGTTGCATGAACTCGCATCTTCCCCCGCTTAGAGATTTTCAAAACATGCGTGACATCGCTTCTGCGGCTATGATACGAAACCCGGAAGGTCTTCGTTTCATCATCTATGATCGAACGGATTCAGTTTTCTCGATTGAAATTCGTGTATCAATCGCGTTCTGAATAGTGCACAAGTCCCTGAAGGGTGAAAAAATACTTCTGAACTAATAGAAATTTTAATGAATCCCAAAGTCCGAAGATCTGAAAATTAGATTTGCATAGTTTCTCGAAGTGGTCAAGCCCTGAAATGGTCAGTGAATTGAATCCATGTATTTTCCGTCTATTTTTTGATATAGACAATAAATGTCGTGCAAGATTTCCTTGTGTATTAGATGCGGTATATGGATGAGGGAATATCTCAACACATTTGGCGGTTTTTCTCCCGGTTCGTTTCGCTCTTCTTCGTTAGTTCGACCATGGTAGGGAAGGGAGGCGAACGAACGAAGTTCTTATTCTCTTATTCCACCCGGCACTCTGGACTCTCGGTCCGTAACGTTGGTTGGCTCAACGAAATTACGTACTCGGGTACAATTTACGGTAGGTTCAATTATGAATGAAGTTCATCCGCAAAAGTCACTCTCGACGACAACGACTACGACGTCGACGACGGGGGCTCTTAAAGCCGACGGATTTCTTCGACCGTATATTATTACTACCGTGACGAATAAGAGGACGGTAGAATGCACTG
Organism: Tenthredo mesomela; assembly: GCA_943736025.1. Lineage (NCBI taxonomy): Eukaryota > Metazoa > Arthropoda > Insecta > Hymenoptera > Tenthredinidae > Tenthredo > Tenthredo mesomela. Next base: position 3,993,969 of record OX031018.1, read on the forward strand.
TGGTTAATTTCACTGACCAAATAGAAAATCGCCTCCCTTATCCCCGTCTTCGGTATTTTATTATAATTTTCCATCATGGGATTATATGCGAGGTATTCGCTACGGGAAATTAGAATAAAAAACGTGACAGGATATTGGCTTGAACACCGCGCGGCAATTTCCCTTGGCAATCTGCTACCCGAGTAGAACCGGACTTGCAGCGGATTGGAAAAAGCAAAAAACAAAACTTGCGAATTATACCTATACAGAGATTCTAACCGGCTGGGTATTTCCCCCATAACTTCTCAGCCCCACATAATCCAGACCTAAATTTGTTGATTCAACAACGACGTGATGAGACTTTGGCTTTGTCCTGCAACCCCAAAGACCTCCACGTCAGATGATCAACGTGCCAGCTTAGACCAGGTCCACCCTGCACTAGACATCTACGATATGCTCACCGCGTGCGCAATTATATTCTGGGGATGGTGTCTTGGCGTGCGGAACGGAAAACCGTCAGAGGATGGGGTATATGTCCGTCGTCTCGTGTCGCGTCGCGGCGTTGGGCCAGATGAATTAATTGAATGTCATCCTCTCCGGCTTCAGAGTTTATTCGGTATAATGTCTCTCTTCTTTCGTAAAAGATTTCGCTATTTAAACATAATATAGTTATTCCTATTTATATTATCCTTTATCGATCCTTTAAAATATCTTTACAGACAGGCCTAGAAATAGCATCTCAAGTATTGGAAAGAATCTAGAAATCTCGTGGGAACAGACATTCGGATTTAACGAAATGAGGAAATTTTTCATCGATGTAAAATGTCACATATCTTCAAAACCAATACTTCTCATACGAAAATTGTTCGCGGATCTTCCTCCTTCTTCTTCTTCTTCTTCTTCTTCTTCTTCTTCTTCTTGTTCTTGTTCTTTTTCTGGTAACACGATCCTCTGGTTACTCTCGGCGTGCTTTAGCTGGTCCTGGTCCTGGGACGGGATGTCGGTGGTACTTAACTGCCCTAGCTCAGATACGAGCGGGTGGTCCAGTGAGTGGTAGTACGATGGGTGGGTGTATAGTGTAGACTGGTATAGAGTTTCAACGTCCACGTCGGTAGTCCTGACCGTCAGTCCCTGGACGGGCGGTAGGTATGTACAACAAACTTTTCACTTAGCCTGGAGCGTTGGCACCCTCACGCCCGGAAAAACTGAGTAGGTAGGTATAGTATAGTTGTATAGGTATCCCACACCCCCGAAGCAACAATTCGAATTATTTTGTTGCTCGAGACCATTGAACATTGGCATCGTGCGGAGTGCCATGTCCTGTATTCTTCTCTTTATTTCCTGTCTGTCTTTTCTTTGTCTTATATAGTGCATCAGAAAGTGATATGATGTATCAATTTTCTGTTTTAGTGATTGAGAGATGAGTTTCAGAACTTATTTTTTCAAAAACGTATTAGATATTTCTGTATTTCATTCACCACAAAACGGCGGATCATCAAATCGTGGAGAAATTGGCTGTTGCTATTTCGTGGCTTGGTCCTGTGCAGACTCATTCAATCATTCACGACACTCGTCCTACCGCCAGTGATTTGAGCCTTGTGAGATTGGCGCGGAGCCAGGATTGCGAAAGAAATCCTTGGGCCACGTCACGGTCAAAGCAATAAAGGGGTCCTGGGGTATTTTTCGGGGTTGAGTATAAAAGAGAAGGGAAAAAAAACAGAAAAAAAAAAGAAAAAAGTAAGAAGAGGAGGAGAAGAATAATAAAAAATACACAGGGATTTGATAATAATTGAGAACGGATAACTACTGGGTGATTTACATTTAACTTTGTATCTCTTCTTTATTACCTTCGTTAGTTTAACTACGTACTAGAGTTTTTGATTGGTTTCGCGGCTTCAGGTTTTAATTGTGACCCAGGATATCTCTCTCTCTCCCTCTCTTTGGCTCGTGACGAACTTTTCTCCTTAAATAAATTTATTCACTAGTAGATATATTCGAAAGGGGTGCATAACGAAAGAGGAGACGAATAAGAAGAAGAAGATGAAGAAGACCAAGAAGTGGAAAGGAAGAAAAATGAAAAAATCATCACATCATATCCGAGAGGTAATCCTCGAGGGAAAACATTACCTCTGATCGATGTTGTTTATTGATTTTCAATTCTTCGGGGGGTTCGGATCGATCCTGCACCCCACCGCTCCGCACCACGCCTCGCTTTACTTCGTTTAATTGAATCCGAAATAATTGAAAAAGCAAGAGCGGCTTTCCTCATTGTCTCGTCCGAGTACAGAACTCAAAAATAACAAGAAAAAAAAGGGTGAAACGTGGAATGAAGTAGTTTATTTTCTGATGATCGGTGCTGGGCGTGCTAATCGCTCAGCCACGCTGTTAGGGGATGAAGAGACGAGCTGCTATCGCGCGAATGTATTTTTTATATATTTCCTAGTAGCTTATGGGTAGATATGTAGCCGCTTTTTGCCACGTTGTTAAAATAGCTTTGTACCATACGCGGGAGAGCCCGAGAAGGATATGAAAGATCCGGTGACAGGAAAATGGCTGAAACGTTGTCGTGTACATACATACCTACCCCTTCGCGTGAGATTTAGGAGATTATTTGTTCCCTGTTTGCGATAAGGTTCGAGAGATGAGGCGGCGACTATCAACTACGGAACTCGTGCAGGGGTTGGAGATGGGAAACTGTTTTTCGCAGAAGAAGAAAAAAAAAAAAAAAAACAAAAAAAAAAAGCTCTTCACATGCTCCGATTTTCCTTCTTATTTATTCATTCATCTATTCGGTTTTCACAATCAGTGAGCAAGAACGAACGAAATTAATTCCCGAATTTGTAAATATTGGAAAAAAAAAAAAAAAGAAAAAAAATTATTTTTGACATGGTAACATCGGTGGGATGTTAAAACGGTGAAATTTTATTCTGTCAGGTAAAAACGACGACGTAGCGTCATTTCAATGTTTTCGATTAATTTCAACTCTTTCTGTTCATTCCCGATCGAACATATCGAAGCTTTTTTTGTAATACGTGAAACCGAGAATGCTTTGTGAAACTCCGATAACACGGTAGTCACTCGTTCCTGATCCTCATACCTACACGATATTATACTCTGTATTTTACCACGCCACTCAGATAACTTCGTCTGTTAACTCAACTCTAGCTAGTTGATTCGTTCATTCGTTGGTTTACCTGGCATTTCGTTGCATTCCATTTAGTTTTATGCCATTCCGATTCACCTTTGTTAGACGTCTAGTTGTCAGGTATGTTCGAGGGTATATTTCAAATTAAACCACAACGACCGCCAAAACCACGGCTCTTCAATTTTTTATCAATACTTTTTCTCTCCCCAGCCAATTATTTCTTGCAAAATTTAACTTATCGATATCTTCTAAATCGTGACCTCAGTTTATTTGCTTCCAAGAAATATAGGTAAGCTCGAGCGACTGATCGCTTCTCTCCAATCCGATCAGGATTCGATATAACTTGAAGGATTTTTAGGACAGATCCTTTAAAAAAAAAAAAAAAAAAAGAAAAAAAATACAACAGTTAAGAACGTCTGACTCGGCGCACGTTTTGGACGAGGAAAACTTTTGATTACAGCCTCCAGAAGCGAGCAGGTCGTCGTGGGGCGTAAATCTCTTGAGAACTCTCGGAGGACTGTCTGTCCGCGAATTACAGTAACCTCGTTACCGCACACATCTGATACTGATATCGTGGACACGTTTCTCACCGTTCGCTGGACGCTTATCTTGTATGACGTGTGATGAAATTTTATAACTCGATATTGATTCGTCCTTTAAATAAATTTACGACGGTTTTATGCATTCAGCGGATGCTGTGATTGTGATATTTACGGATAGGTACCCGGGAGTGGAAAAGATTGTTCTTTCGTTTTTTCGTTTTTTCAATTTTTTCGTACGTTTTTTTTAAACCTCACTATAATTATCATGAATCAGGCAAACACGTGGTTGAATGGAGCCCGCCGAGCCGGGTTAGATCAAAGGATTAATCACTGCGCATTTTGAAAGGCTGATCGTGAGTAGAAAAACTCACCAGACTGCGGGGTATCGATTGGGAAATACGGCGATAATTTTCAAGCCAAATTTTATACAGGCATGAGCTAACAAGGTTTAACATATTTTACACCCACTCTACTCATGTCAGTCCCTCTTATCCCGATATCAGTTATAAAAAAAATTCGCAACAAGCATCAAGCGGGCGAAAATGAAATGATTTAGAGAGAGATAGAAAAAAAAAAAAAATAAAAACGTTTCATTGGATATCGTCGAGTGAAATTTCACCCGTTGATTAAATATAGACGTAATAACGTAGTGGAAAAGAATGTAGTGATATACTAACTAATGTTTCATATTTATTTACCAGACAGAGAAGCACCATGCGGGTTCCGCTTCGCACACCTGAGGGATTCTGAGTTATAGTTAACCGGAACACTGCAGCGGGAGGAGGGAATTGAGCCGAGGGCAGGAAGGCAGATCTAATGTGGACCGTGGACGAGGTTGAAGGGTACATATAAGTATATGTGTGTGTTATATAGTGTATGTATTTATGTATGTATGTACATACCTATCCATCTCACTCATAAAGCTCCATTAATTATTACATCTCGAAAACTTGATTCTCTCGACGCCAAACCAAGCCAAGCCAGACGAAGCCGAGCTGAGCTGAGCTGAGCTGAAATGAGCCGCTCGTCCACTGCCCGGTAAATAGAGGGGTTGGTTAACGTTTCCGTCAGGTACGGTATGGAACCTTCCTTAAAAATTAACTACCTAAAAGTTTACTCAACGTCGGTACCGGAAGGGAACCACAACCCATTAATACCTATGACATTACCGCTAACACCATATCACGACATTTTCAATATTTCAAATCACACCAGATAAGCCTTGAATTGTCTGGGGGATGAAGTGATACGGATGATCGAAAGTGACTTTCCGCTATAGCTCCTTGGGGAATTCTCCATTTAAACACAGATTTTCACCATTTACCCCAAAACTGTGTAAAACGAAGAATGGAGGGGGACGGGGGGTTGAAGTCGAGACAATTATCTATGGACCCGGAAGTAGTCTGAGTTAGGAAACATGTCGAGTATATATAATAATTCATTTGCGGTGAGCGTAACCGTAAGCATCATATATATATATATATATATATATGTATATATGGTGTGTATGTGTGTGTTTTTGCGGTAGTAATTTGTCGGACAATTCCGGCTTTGTGTTTGAAACTGAGAGAGCTTGGAAGGTCTGAACGGGCAAGAAAACATTTGACAAACGTCTCCCAAGGGGTGTGGGATAAAATAACAGAACTTGTCAGACGCTGGTAATCCTTGAACGAACCAACGAACCAACCAACCAACCAGCCAACCACCCTGGAGTCAGTCAGTTTATACTCTTGATTTTACAGCCCGACGTCGAGTCGCGTCGCGACGCACGCCTAATACGACGTGAGTCTTTGCAGGATCCCCGCATCGAGCCTTGATATTCCATAACGGTTAAAGGAGAGAAGAGCTATCCATGATAAAAATCTTAACCCGTGAAAGTAAGGGTGAGGAATTTTTATGAGGAAAAAAGAAATCAATCGACAAAGTGAGAAAAAAGACAATGAAGAGTAAAGTAAAAATGAAAATGGGGTAATGCATCATGAAGAGTGACTAAAACCGTACCATCGTGCCTGATGTATTCGGTACTTGGTAGTTCGTCGTAGATCCGCTGATGCAACCTTCTCTGAAATAAATTATCATAAGTTTAAAGCCCTTTCACACTTCTCTGGATAATCTCGAGCGTACTGAAAGGACAATTTTAGTCTTCTTCTTCTGCTTCTTCTTCATCTTCATCTTCATCTCCATTCTTCTTCTTCGTACTATCGTCTCACACCTATTCTCTAAATAGATACTTTGAAGGTATCAAGCTACTGGTAGTACAGACTGACGACTAGCCAGTAGCTCCTATTGCACGTTGAAACAAAGTTCAAATCTACTTTGCATAAAATTATTTTAAAACTCCTGACCCAACCAGCTGCTACCACTCCTCACTGCACTCATTCTATTCCATAAAATTACTTTTACTGGTCGTCTAAACTACTACGTACATATATTATACAGGTTAAATTAATTTGCATCACTTAAACCCCCTCTATGTATAAACCTATTGAAAATAATTTACAACTTTTTTTCTTCTGATTTTTGAAACATTTTTATTTTGAAACATAATTCAAAATTTTAAAAAATTTTTTTAAAGCTATGATCTGCACAGATTTATGGTACCGAAGAAAAAGGGGTTATCGTAGGGTACTACAGGTCGAATTATTATCAATTCAAACTTGTTTAAAATTTGGGGCAAAAACCGGTGATATTTGATTAATTCCATTTTTAGATACGAAGAATCATGATTCGAAGTAATTTGTTTTTTTTTTTTTTTTTTTTTTTTTTACTTCTAAATCTTGGAAAGAAAAAGGTGTTACGTGCTCGCAACGATCGATAACCGACCTTATCTCTTCCCAATTTGTACCCTTCGAGAACCACTTTTTATTCGGTAGTCTCAATCTACGCAACGAAAAAGTCTAATCAAATCTCAAATAATGGTCAAATTACGTTTCGAAACAAGGGTAACCCTGATGTGAAAAATAAATTAAAAAAAAAAAAAAAAAAAAAAAAAAAACTGATCCAATATCTCCACAGCGTAGTAGTACCAGTGATTTGAAAAAAAATGATCCCCCAAAGTGTAGGTACACCCTCGTTAGTCATGGGCATCGTGTATCAGGATCAGAAATTCTGGCTTCATTACCTCTAAAAGTCCAGACGCTTATCAATATTTCATAATCACTCCAGGCCACTTTAGGCCGTTTGATAAATCCGGGAATAAGAAGCGGGTTGATTTTTAAGTCATATGAGCAACTTGTTTCATTTTTTTTTTAATTTTTTTTTTTTTTGTTTCATTTCTTTTGAGCACGACGTTGAAGGAGGTAGGGAATAGTTTTGCCCCGGAGGTTAATACGCGAATGCTGCTATTCGTCTGAGTCACTTGATAGTCTGATCGCGTACGATCCGCCGCGGCCCTACCGCCACGTCTCAAGGCATCCGTGGCGACGGTGTGCGGGTGCCTTCACTCCACCTCCTCGAAGCCAGGGCGTCGGCGTCGGCGTCGGCGTTGGCGTCGGTATAAGTAAGGGTAGTATAGTAGTAGTGGTGGTGGTGGTGGTGCCAGCGAGCTGACTAAACATATTTCTTGTTCGCTCCGGCGTTTTTCCGTCTGACCAAGCGCTCTCTCTGCCGGGAAACGCCACCCCTCTTCTTCTTCTTCGTCTTCTTCTTCTTTCTCTTCTTCTGATTCTTCTTCGTATTCTTCTTTCTATATCCTACCACCTCGTAACCTATAGATAACCCCCTGTGTTACAGTCCGCTTATGAATGATAACCGAGGAATGATCTTCTATCTTTAATCTATACCGTGTTATACCACCATCCGCAGTATTAATATCCGCCCCCAGCTACATACCGGGTGTACAACAAACCCATTTTCTATATAACATACCAATAATAATTCTTAGGACATGCGATTATCTCTTTTTTAATCAATAGTCGATAAAATCATTCATTAATTATCCCATAAGCTATGTCTTGCGCATATTTTTCCATCTAGCAGTTTCCAAACTAGGGGATGAACTGCTGTAGCGAATGGAAGTCGAATACGTACGATCTCTTATTTTGATTTTTTTTTAATGACATCGTCATTCCTTCAATCAATAGTCGATACAATTTTTCATTCATGATTCCGCAGTACATGTCTTGGACATTTTCTTTCATATCTGATTAAGTAAACTAGGGGATGAACCGCTGTGGTGGATGAAAGTCGAATACCGAAAGAAATGAAATGATCATTCCTCCGTTAATCAATATTCGATACAATTTTCCGTTCATGATTCCATAGGACATATTCCGGACATTTTTTCCACCTTCGATGTTCCAGTCCAGGGGGTGAATCGCAGAGACAAATGGGAAAGTCTCATACTGATAGAAAGGGAAATTTGGTTTACAAGTTCGTTCTTTATTTCGGTAATTTTAATTCTCGTGTTACTTTTCTTCGATTATCGACATGTGATGGATACATATGTGTATGAGATATTTATGGTAGTCGACCGATCACCCGGTATACATGACCGCGTCCCCCTTGAAGCACGCCTTTACGACCAGAACAAAAAATTTATAACCCCGTGATGGTATTGAATTCTTGCTAGGCGCCAACCGAATACTGATTATCACTGCGTAGCTGTGTGTACGGCTTGGTATGGTGTACATTCTCGATCCTCATTCGGCTCTCATCTCTGCAAGTGGTTGTTGTACGTCGGTAGTCCATAGATGAATACATGCATACCCTACATGCACACATACATACATATAGCCATATACCTACATGTCTGGCGTTGATTTTTCATTTATACACCATGAGATTGGTATATGAGTGAGCTTTTCGGACAGCAGTGTTAGTAATATAATCGAGAAATGATATTTAATATTAGGAAAGTGTTCGCTCACTCCAGTCTTATCGTTAGAACAAGTTCACAGCTGCGTCGACAAGCGATGGGTGGGTGGGGGGGGGGGGGGGGGGGATGGGTTGAAAATTCTTATATAATATTCAAAATCCTTCGGACGAGAGCAAGCGAGCGAACGAACGAACGAACGAACGAACGAAGTAGTAGGTGGTGCACAGGGTACGTGTGCCTGCCCAAGCTGCTCCCAGCGACGACGACGCTTCCTCTTTCGTCTTTAATCCAATTTAACTTGAATTATTAAAACTACCATCTGGCGTCGTATACATATAGTATATATACCCCCATAGTATATAATATATACGTGAACCCCGACGACGTCGAGATGATATAATTAATTCCCACTCTTTACTCTAGCCGACCGATTCGACGTCGTTCAAACTGCACTGTGATAATAATCATCCCCTATTTTCTTTCTTTTCTTTTATTTCTATTTTTTTTTTTTTTTTTTTTTTTTTTTCTTTTTGTATTATTTCATACCCCGAACTGACTTTAATTGCCAATTTGACCCAAAACTCTATTCACCCTGTTGTTGTTTAGTCGTTTGGACTGTCGCCGTGGAGGAGCCGAAGGCCTTGCCTCTTACCTACTTCGAAGTAAGTAAGCAAACCGAGTGAACTTGCAGCTTGGTTGTTTCTACCCAGTTTATACCTTGGCCAACAAAGTTTTCCCATAGTTTTCACCCAAAACGCCTTTGAATTGCTCGCCGAAACTTCACTTCACCTTCTCTTCTCTTCTCTCCTCTTCTCTCCTCTTCTCTTCTTCTATTCTCTTCTCTTTAACCCTCAGCATCTGGAGCAGAAGACAAGATCGTAGAATAGTATTATGAAGTAAGAATAAGAAAGAAAAATCTTCTAGACACAAAAGGCAAGTGCTTTCAATAATTTATACGGTGCTGCAGTAATTGGGATTGTAGCGTATTGTTATATTTAAGTGATTCGTGATTTGAGGTAAATTGTGACGTTGGTGGGAATAAAGTAACCTTTGACGATTACGCCAGTTCGCTATGGTGATATAACTAATGTAATCACTTTTGGCTCGATCTAATTACCAATTAGGTAATGAAGAACCAAGTGACTTATTAATTAATCCGCTCCCCCGGAGTAGGTAGGTGGGTAGATAGGTAGGTACTGCTTGTTAGACTTAATAGCCGAAGGGGCATAGTCCAAATATATTGCTTCATTAAATTTAACCGCCAGATAATATCGCCGATGTTATACCTATCCGCGATTCCTCTTTCTTCTAACGGGTGAGTTACTATCCCATTTGAATTATACTATCTAACGGCACGCTATCAAATCTGAAACTGGTAAAAAGCCCGTCCCTAAATATCCGCAATCGCTTTACCCTCCCTTCCAATCTATCAAACGTTTCATATCTCAATCAAAAATGAAACACCAAAAATTTCGAGCCCAGAATATGCTCGAAAATGTTCAACAGTCAAGCTGCAGGGATGAAGATTTGAGATGAAAAAAAAAAATCAGTTTTTCTTCAAATTGGCTATGAGGGTTTCGAACAAGGCATCCCATTCTCGGTTCTCAGCTGATGTACTGGGGTTTGGTTTTGCTGTTGAATATACACGAGTCACGGGTGTCTGGCCATATCAATCACATTACAGTGTAGTGTGGTGTGTACATAGCTAGAGGGTGGCAACCCCGTCTTCAGCTCTCCCGTATCGTATCCATAACATTATGCGATAACCCTACATCACCGGGGTACTCTCTCGCTTGTCTGATTGCTCATCTGACACAATTGTTTTCTCTGCACACCCTACTGTCACTCGGATTTAATGCATAATAGAGAAGTGCAGCCACCATGCAACGACGACGATGATGATGATGATGACTACGAAGCCAGAGATTCAGTTATAGATTATCTAGACACAATGGTGTCCCTGTAAAACGATCGTTTCGTGTATGCAGGATCTAGTAGAATATTGATCTCGAAAGTGGGAACTCCTTCCGAAAACTTATCGACTCAAAGTTCTTCTTTTTTTTATTCTTATTCTGGTTACTTTCAGAAAGAAGAGCTTTTCTTCCTCCGACTATCCTCTACTAATAAACTCACTGCCAGTGCAGCATTCTCTTTTTCTACGTGCAGGTATACCTCTTCGTGAGATACTGATTCGACCAGAATTCGAAGCATTAATTATTTACCCTGGTGATCGATGTATGTCGACCAAATTGAAATCGTGTTTGTTTCAGCCAGAGCACTCTGTCCTTTGCTTGAAATGTTTTCTTCTTTTTTTTTTCTTCTTCATCATATTATTATCCACTGGAAATGGAATGGAATTAATTCATTCCACGTTGATGAGACATTTTGAAGAGTCTCTCATATTTCCAGTATACAAAAAGTTATCCTAGACCAGATCGGGATAGGTTTGGTTAAGTCAAGTTAGGCAAGGGTCGGATGGTTGGAGGGGGGAATTCAGATAGGGTGGTGGAACCAGGGTTCGGGTAGGGGGTTGATGCGAATTGAATCATGGGGGCGTTTTAGCGGGAACGTGAGCGGCGTTCGAAATTCAAATCCTCACCCCCTCCTAGCCTTTGCCTAGGTATGTAGCTATGTGGCAGGTACCTGGCTGACTCCAGCATTCGTTCTTTCCCTATTCACGTGAACCACCCTCCCTCCCTTTTCCCTGTTCCCCATTCCCGTTCCCGTTCCCGTTACCCCGGTTTTCCCCCTGCCACGAACGAAAGCTTCAGCCAGTTCCCCGCGCGGGACGACTGCATCGATTTTTAAACTTGTTCACCGAACGGGCGTTCGCCCTTTCTGAATTTGCTCGATTGAAAATTTACCTGATGTGCCCGGCGTACCAAACAGTTTCCACGGCGGAACCGACGCGCCGCGCCGCACCGTTCAGAACCTGAGCCGCTACTCCGGACCACCCCCATGGTGTGTGTTTTAAGATATTTCGATGATGATTTTGAGGGGCTAAAAAAAAAATTCAACTCACCCACGAAAAAATCGGCTCCAGAAACCATGAAAATTAACTTTCGCCAAAATATTTTTGCGCAACCAAACTTCATGAGATTTCTTTTTCAAATCAATCCTACGGCTATAAAAAAAAAAAAAAAAAAAAAAAAAAACTGTTCTATCAACTCAATTTCTTTACACCTGATTACTAGTATTTTCACACATAACTCATAAATTATTTCAGATTTATTTCAGATTTCAGATTCAGATCGATTCCATCAAAGAAAAAGTGGCGATCGTTTACAGGGTACAGATCGCATCGTTGATCGAAACTCCTTGAAATTTGGAGGGAAAATTGTACGTTGATGTAGTTTCGGAGTAAACCAATGATATTTGATGAATTCAATTTTCGGACACGAAAATGTTGTATTTCAATTTTGGATTTACTATACTTCGCATAGGTAGTTAAATTAGGTATGAAACTGTTCTTCAGCAATATTTCTTGAGGAGGGTAGGTATTATCGGTTTGTAGGAAAGAAGCGTGGTTGTCGAAAGGTCATGGCTCCGCGTATAGTGAAGTAGAATTTATTAAATTCGCATCGATTGACAGGGGTAGCAAATGTTTGTCGTTCGAGTCACACCTTTATTTCATTCTTCCCCGATCCAAGCTGGCTCTTTCCCTCTCCTTCTCTCTTTCTTTATCTCGTTCCCTCAACCGCCGATTCAACCATCTTCGTCTTCCTAGTTAAGTTAGGTTCTCCACTTCATTCTTCTCTTACCATCCTTAGCCCTCCCATTTCGCTCTTCTCCTTTTGAAACAAAAAGAGATAATAAAAGACGAGGGAAAAAAACCTCCCCGAGAAGATCTGAGGGGGTATGAGAAGAAGAAGAAGAAGAGGACAACCCCCGCGAAGATTTCTACGCGGGTGAACAGCCCTCACGATATTCGGATGTTACGTTACGTTGCGTTACGTTTCTTTTTCTCTTACTCTGTAGATGCGGTGCGTAGGTATAGGTATAGGTTGGTAGGTACATATAGCTACAGTTTCCTCTCTATATAAGAAGAAGAAGAAAAAGAAATACGAAATTTGCGAAACGTGAATACACGAGGGTTGAATTTCTGACGAGATAATTTGAGGCCTCGCTCAAGAGATACTGCCGTTCCATGGTTAGAGAGAAAAGAAGAATAAGCAAAAGAAGAAGAAGAAGAAGAAGAAGAAGAGGGTAAAAAAAGGGAAATAACCGTCAAGGCGATGAGCGCGAATGAAATGGTCTGTTTGAAATCCTCTAATAACGTGAATTTACTCTCTTCTCTTCTCCTTGGGTGGCTCCTTGTTTCAACCGCCCATTCTTTGCCTTCTTCCTGACTAAATCCAAATCCAAAACCGCTTCGAATCTCGTTTGTTTAATAACCAAATCACAATTTCATATTCCGCAATACCATGCATTTAACACCCTTACAGTATATCTATACTATCTATATAGGTATAAGCGCGCGAGACTGGGTGAGATGGATTCTGAAGGGTAGTAGCTAGTATATAGTAGTAGCGTCCGGTTACACGTCAGACAAGTGATGGATCGAGGATAAATGGGGAATATTGACTGGAAATATTAGAGATATTAAAAAGGCTCTCCGCTCTCTGGCCGAGGAGCGAAGGCTCCGGTTCGGTAAAGTGAATCTGCAGGACGCCAGAGAAATAGAGAGAGGGTGGAGTACGGGTGTACGTTTGGGGGTAAAAATATGGTACATACAAGTCGAGAGAGGGAGAGAGGGGGTTCCGGTAGAAATAAAACACCTTCTTTATTTTTTTTTCCTGTTTTTTTTTTTTTTATTCCTCTTCTTCTTCTTATTCGCCTCCCTTAGAGAGATTGAAATATGATACGATTCCCGGTTTTTACTTGCATATAGAATATATTTATAAGCTACTCACCTTTCCTTACTGCAGTAGGTAGAGAGCTGTATAACAAATTCTCATACCCGGGCGAAACGCATCAACTCAAAGCTGAACTGGAAAGGATATTTCTGAGTTTACTTTCAATCACTGATAGATCCATATTTTCCAGACTTTTATTCTCTGCGTCAGTATCCGTCGATGAAACATGATACCGTGCTGCAGAGGTTTGGTTAATTAATCCTATTCCGAAAGTTCTTAATCATCGTCCCTGTCACAGGGGTGGTTTTTTGCCCACTTATTCGACGGACGTAAATTGATCAGGAAATCGGGTTTAGAGTGGCCCACGGTTTTGTGGTATTGGTTAATACATGTACGCAGCTCAGCTGGGTTTGTCGATATGTATCTTCTGCATTCTAAAAGGTGTATACGGACATTGAATCCCAATGGTACCAGGCCGGATAAAAAGTGATTGGCACTTTCTCCATTAGAAAATGAAATTTGCAATTCAGATAGTCGACGCGAGCATGCGACGACGACGACGACGATGCTGATGCTGATGGCCCGCCTGGTCGGTTCCCCATTGGTTTTGTAAATTCCGTTCGGCGTTTATTCCCCTTCTTTCTAATCGGGATTGAGACATGAAGAAAAACGAAATCCCTCTCACCTTCCAGTCGAACCCTCAGCTCCGAGCTAGGGGAGGAAAACCGAGGGACCACCAGTTCTCCTTTTCTCCTCGTCTCCTCATCCTCATCTTCCTCATCCTCCTGGGTGGGTCTCAAACTCCGGCGAGAGCGCTCGAGCCAAGAGCTCCTTGGAATGCCGATTGTGCAAACCCCCCATCCATAAACAAAGCTATGTTTTATTTATCGTCAACCTGCCACGTCTTTGGCCCAGTGATCGCTACCAGGTTTATTACATTTCGGATTTCTCGATGCTGAGGTTCTCTTCACATCATGACGACTGTTACTTGTCTTAATATTTAAATTACAAATTCCACAAGCTAGAAAAATCGACTATATAGGCAATTGAACGGGGTTTCAAAATCACTGAGTGTAAATTGTAAAATCATCTGCGACGATTTCAGGGTTTTGGTATTAATACATTGAACAAAATTTTCCGATTTAAAGGGAACATCAAGATCGGTTCCTGCTTTCCATCCTTCGATTTGCCCTTTTCATATGTTTTGACTGATATACCTATCTCGATTTTCCATCGGCGAGGTTCCACGGCCGTTTCTCGGTCCCTTTTAAATCGGGAATGAGAAGCTTTGGGAATAAAGAGGAAGGAGTGAAGAGGGGAACGAGGAAACGAGGGGAGAGGAAACGTTGGAATCTTCAGGGAAAATATAATTGAGTAAATAATGAAAGATAGGAGAAGGCGCAGTAAGAAATAAATACAATCTGGGCATGCCATGGCATGGAGTTCTTCTTTTCTTCCCTTCTCTTTCCCTGCACAGGTCGAAATCGAAGATGTTGTTTTTGTGCTGTAATCGTGTAGTAGCTCCAGCTACAACTCGAGCTTCAGCTACAGCTACAGCTCCGAACCGTAACTGTAACTATAACTGTAACGGTGTAGTAAAGCTATAGGGTGGCGTAAATTGTTAAGGCGCGCCTCGTCTAGTTATAAATTAGAAAGGAGGCAATCTTGCTGGCACGGTTCCTTTGGTTGCTCTCCCTTATGCCCCCGGCGATGGCAGTCCCTTCCTTCCTTCCTTCCTTCCTTCCTTCCTTCCTGCCTGCCTGCCTGCCTGCCTGCCTGCCTGCTTGCCTTCCTTCCTCGGCCTCGGCTTCGGCCTCGGGTTTAGCACTGGCCATAAAAAAAGTCTAACAACCAACCAAGATTACTCCGAAACGTACGGTTCTTCGGCACAACGCTCCTGCTCCTTCCTCTTCCTCTTCCTCGTCCTCTTACTTTTCTACACTGCGCTACTTCCGCCACCGCGAACCACCACCAGTCCAGGGATGGGACCCGCGGCCGCGGTCCCGTTGTGTATTGAGTTCTTTAGTCCAGACACCAAGCCCTTTACTGCTGATTAAAACGACCCCGACGCCCAACCGTCGTGTGTCGTGTGTCGTCTGGCGGCGCCGGTTCCTGTCACTGAAATCAATTGAAAAGTTCGTAGATAGAAGAGGAAGAACTTGTTTCTGAACATAGTCACTCGATTTTATCAGAAACAAGTGATTATTCGAATTTTCTTGAATTCCGAAATGTTCAACAGTCGAATTTACCTACTACATCGAATTCCATCCGTTAGCACGGTTCGTTCGTTGCTTCAAGGGTGTTTCTTCCGGCAGGATACTGAACAGTATGAGCTTGGCAAGATTCTTGCGTTTCAAATTCCAAACTCGAAATTCCGAACCCGAGTATTATGGAAGGACAAGGATAACCAGGTGCCTTTGTGCTCTGAAAGCTCCATTTTCAGGTCCCTTGAAGAGATTGCGAACGATGCGATGCAGGGGCTCTAACACATTATAACTCGTACCCGAGGAGGTAAGAATCAGTAACGGGAATGAGATTTCTCTCCAGGTTCCTCCGAGAGAAACCGACCTACGCGAATAACACAGAATATTATTCGAGGTTGGCGCGTGGTTTGGTGGCGGAAAATGGACTCTTGGACAGTTAGACAGTTGAAGGGAGGGCGAAAGTGGAAGTGGAAGTGGAAGTAGAATAGGGTGAAGGATGAGAAGAAGAGGAAGAAGGGGGAGGAGGTGAAGGTGGAGGTGGAGGTGGAGGTGGAGGTGGAGGTGGAGGACTGGAACCAGGACAAAGTCCCAGGGATCTCGCAGGTTTCTTGTCACCTCAACTTCGTGACGGGAGATGACGTAGTTACCAAGTTATGCTTTTGTTTTCTCAAGACTTTTCTTTGTCTCCCTGCACCAGGACCAGAACCAGAACCAGAACCAGAACTAGAACCAGCAGTGACGTGGCAGAGTATCTTCTCTTCTCTTCTCTTTTTAATAATAACTTTATCCTCTGTTAGTAAACAAGCTATAGGGGAGACCGGGGTAAATTGAACTCCGGGGTAAATTGAATTTCTGTAATTATTCTGATATGGGTAAATGTAAACACGTGAAAATAAAAATGAAGAAGTCTAATATCATCGCGATAATAAAGAAATCGATGGGTTTTAAAATTTTCGTATTCCTGAGAAAAAAGAGCTAAATGAATATTTTGGTGCTCTCTAACCATAATTTTCGTGATTTTAATTCTTAGTTCACATGTACTTCTCATTTGCCCCGGGTTCCCCTACATCCCGTAAATCAATCAATTGAATACATTTTTCGCTCCCTAGTGTAAAAGTTTTCAATCCAGCGTGTAATCCGCTTCTTATTTTCACCCCGATATCGCAATTCATTCTTCCGGTATTCGCTGAAGCGTACATCTGATGATTCATTAGCTCTCCAATTCTCTTTCTCCATCGCGTCTAACACGGTCTTTACCAAACGGACGTTTGACGGACAGCACACGGAGCTTTTTCTCTAAATTGCCTATTTATTGATAGCTGTAGATGTAGCTGCCTCTATACAATCCTGAATACCCGAGAGTGGATATAGAGATACCGAAACGTTCACAGATTCAAGTCATGTCTCGATGAATTCGAGGCAATACCGCACCCAGTGTCCATACTTGTCTGACTCAATTATTATACTCACCAGTTGTTACCTCATGCTGTTTAAGTTTCGCCCGTCCAGTTTCACCATACCATTCAACCTGTAGATAGATGGATAAAAGTGGTTTGAGAGAAAAACCGCGGGCAGATTGGGCTTCGCGAAGTAAGGGACAATTTGATTTTCACCACAGATAAAGAAGGCTCTCCCCTCATTATTGGTTTTCGGAAGCTCCTTGTACCTACCTATCTATCTATCTACTCCTTTCCTTTCCTTTCCTTTCCTTTGCCTTCCGTTCCTTTACTCTACTTTACTTTACTTTACGCGTCGGTTCCTTTCGGACGTGAGCTCCGACCCGTTTCTCCTCTGAAAGACTCCTAGGCGTCGTGCAAACTCTTGTCTCGAATTAGAAACACGCCCATAGCCGCCCTTTCTCGTCTAATGAAACAAAATCGACGAGGTGCCGTAAGACATTCGGAAACTCCGCAAAAAAAAAAAAAAAAAAAGTAAAAAATATACTCGCTTCCGAATCTTTTAAATTTTTTAAAGCAACAAATATTGTGTAGATGCAAGACAAAAGGAACGTCATAAACGTTTATCCTCATATTATATCTTCAGGGTTGCAGAAAATTAATGCCCAGTGCCAAAAACGATGCGGAACTTCCACCCCGCGGTTAGGGTGGTCGTCGCGGTTAGAGTGCGGTCGACGAGTGACGGGATTCAAATTCAAGCTTAGGGGTAACGCGAAGAGAATTGAGGGCGATGTTATATAGAATGAGGTAAAGAGGGAAACCGAGCTGCGAGGCGCCGGCGTGTTCTTAAGCCGAGTAATTACCCAGTGGATTAAAACAACGGACACAACGAATTCTTTGTTTTATTTTCACGTACATTGGTATATTCACAAGTTTTTTTTTTTTTATTTTTTTTTATCTGCAGTAGGATAAAAGAGCAAGAGTCTGTACACTCAGAAAAAGGTCTTGTTGCGACAACCAAAATTTGGGTTATTATATGAACAATCACATTTTTTGTTCAGTCGACCAAAAATTTTGTTAGAATAGCCAAAATTTTGGTTCTTCCAACAAAATTTTGGTTATCCCAAAAATTTTTATTGACTGAACAAAAAATGTGATTGTCCATATTATAATAACCAAATTTTGGTTGTGTCAACAAGACCTTTTTCTGAGTGTAGTACTCTTGTAGTATATACGCAGGTTTTCTAATTTTTGTAAAAATCTCTCTCATATTATACTTTTTTTTTTAATATTCAATAATCGTTGCAAATGAAGATAAAAACTTATACCCCGCTCGATATATACTCGAAGCTAATATAGTTAGTTTTATCGCGTTATTATCACTGGTAAACTTTTTTACGGTGATCATTACTGTATTTACGATCCTGATCACTCCTTTATCTTTCTATTCTCTTCACGAAGAAGAGATGCGTATAGTATACAGCTAACCCACGCTACTCCGTATATAGTATATATTCAGCCCCAAAAGGGAACCATCTGGTTACACCCAGAAAATGTAATATTTTCTTTTTCCCTACCGACGCAAAAAAAAAAAAAAAAAAACTCATCGAGTGAACATCGCGGTGTCGCTCCGTTGACGCAGATACTTTTAAGTACTTTTAAAGTAAAAAAAATATATATATTTTTTTTTTTTTTGGTTCTCTTTTTTTTTCGGGACTGCAGACTACCATCAAAAAGCTAACCCCCCCCCTCCCCCCCGCATGTACCGCCACGCCGCTTTTCTGATACACAAAGGCCTGCCTGCCTGCGTCTTCCAATTCGCCAAACTGGTAAAAAACGGAGGGGGAGGGGGGGGGGGGGGGTCAGGTTATCAGCCGCAGGTGCGTCGCTCGCTCGCTTGCTCTAGCAAGGGTGTGCAGTTTTCCTAATTAAATCCCCCCCCCGTCTTGATATTATATGGATAGTATATTTATAGAACTTTTAGTTTACATTTTGAATTATACAACGACTGAAGCTGGAAATTTTTCACCCATCAGAAATATATATATTTTTTCTCGGCTTCAATTTTCTTTTTCAAATCACGTATAGGTATATATATACGCGTATATACTTACTTACTCTGATCTGGTCAAGATCTGCGCGAGAGTAGACAATATACGTATATGCTATATATAGGTATATAATTATATAGTATGACGCCTGGATCTCTTCAGAATTTGGTTCGACGATAGTGGATTAATAAATCTTACCGCGGTTTACTTTGAGGAATTGATCTTCAGTTTCCACTCTCCAATTCTCAAACAGAATAAATCTGCTTTGCAAAGAGCTCTTTGGCTTTGCTGACGCGACGTGCTACGACGCTTGATGATTCTCTGATTTTTTTTTTTTTCTTCTTCTTCTTCTTCTCTCTCTATCCCTCTCTCTCTCTCTCTCTCTCTCTCTCTTTCTTTCTTCTACTTCGCGTTCGTATTTTTTCTTTCTTTTCTATTTCTTCCTTCTTTCTCTTTTAATCGGATTCTAGACTGACTCCGCGCATTGTCATCTCTGCGTAACATCAACTAGATATCGTTTCCCTCGAGTTCTCCAGAGAAGGTATAGCTAGTAGGTCCATGAAGATTCCCGTGTTTCAGACCGACCCTGGACCCCATGGTCGACGGACAAACCCGTCGTCGACTAGTCTAGGGCGTGACTAAAGCGTTCGAAAAACGGATTGAGGATTAATTAATTACAGAACCTGATTTATAACTTTTTCGTATCTATACGATATCGGCTATACCTATACTCCATCTATTTCGCTCTCTCTGTGGATTTATACAAACGGTGAATAATAAGACCCTTGTCTCTAGGGTTAAATTGGGGAGATTTGTGGCCGCAGGTAATAAGCGGTACTACTATTAAGCCTTTGGCGTTTGATAATTGAATTTTTTTTTTTAAGATCCTTTGTAAAAAGCGAGGATTGAAAAGAAAAACAAAAAGATGAAAAAGGAGGATATAATAAGTGAAAAGAATACTAAGGCAAGCTTCTTCTCCAAGATCTTGAGCACAGCTCGATTTCGCGAGAGTCTAATCCACGAGCATGTCGATGCCGGGTGAATTTCTCGCGAGGCCCTGGAGCCTTTCGGCAAACCAGAAAGCCAAGCCAAGCCAACCCATCAGAGACTCGTCTAGTTCAGGTATAAGAGTAGAGAGGGGCTTTTAATCCCTTATCCCTTATCCGAGAAGCCAGCTCTTGCTCAGGGTCCGATTTTAATTCGTTAAATTCCGGCCAATTTGAGCGCAAAACCCTAAAAAATCATCAGATAAGAACGGCCGGTTGGTATCGCCGGTTAATCTCAGTTGGTAAGGCAGGTTCGAGTAGTATTAAGCGCCGCCTGGGCTGGCCCCAACCCCCCCATAGCGATAGAAGGGGTTGATTGAGCCTGTTTTACCGACTGAGTCGCAAAAAACACCCCTGATTACTCCGTGCTATCTCCGGAGGCGTTCTACGCCCGCGAATCCCGCGTAGATTCGCGTTGCCCCGGGGGGCAAATCGTCGAATAGGAGGATGGGGGGACGAGGTCGAGGATGAGGATGAGGACTATGGGGTAGAAAAGGAGGAGGAGGACGATGCTTGAAACACAAGAACGGGCCGACGGCAAATTGCCGTTTCATGCCGTGAAAATCGATCCCTTTTTTTTTTGTTTTTTTTTTTCTACTTTTTTTTTTTTTTGTTTTCCTTTTTGCCTTAGGTCCTGCGGCCGCTAGCAGGATATGCTGCTTCTATACTATATACTGCTACTGCCGCGTTACTGCTGCCCTGCATGAGAAGGACACGGCTCAGTGCTCGCCGCGGAATAATCGACTTGCTTTTTTCAAACTTACTATTCATCGCACACAAACGGGGGGACGACTCCGCTTCTTACTTTCCTTAGTTCCTTAGTTCCTTAGTTCATTCGACCGCGCATATAAGATATATGCTATATATATATATATATATATATATATATATATTGGCGAAAAGATCGCGAAAAGGAGAAAACTAGCGGTGCGTAAATATAGCTGCCGAGGTATCCTCGTCAATGCGCGGGAAATATGCGGATGAAATTTCGAAAAAAAAAAAAAAAGGAAATCAAGAAAAGAAAATGAGATTTAATGATATATAAGAGTTTTTCGCTTGTTTTAGTTTCATTTTCAATTATTTCCTTGTTTTATTGGATTCGGTATATTCAGGAATAATTTTTTTTGCTTTTTCATGATCAGGGTAGCCGATAGAATATAAGGAAAAATTAAGAAATACTAGACTTCTTCTTTTTCAGACTAATAGGACTAATAGGATATACAATCGAAATTCCTCCATTTTTTTTTTCAAAATTTTACAAAATTTCATATTTTATGTCATGCAGCGAATTTTTAGAATTAAATATAATATACAGTTTTTTTTTTTTTTCTCAGTGGAAACTTTATTTAAAAAAAAATCAATTTTCGACTATATTAGTCCTTTAGAATATAAATTTCAAAAAACTATGAGAATTTTAAGGGGAATAGATAAGAACAAGCTTTGTCCTTACATTAGGAAGATTAAAAATCGTGTTTTCAATTTTTAGAAATAATTCAGGGACGCGTATTATCGATTTACAATATATTATTATAATATCGTTGAAATCTTTTTCTTGTTGCTTTCCCATTATTTATTCAATACTTTTACCATCGTCGAGTAACAAATCAATGGATATTAAATTAGGGTAATTTCAAATGATAGAACAAGTATTGACAGATAGCACTCCAATATTAAGACTAACTGGCGTTATAATCCATATCCAATCACTTTGGTTCGATTACCGGTATCAGGAAATGGCTTTACACCCCTCGCCCCGGTTCGCCTTACCATTAACTGCGGTGATCCTGACTTGAAAACAAATCGACATCATATGTATAATATCCTGACGAACAATGACAATTTTCTTTTTTTTTTTTTGTTTTTTTTTTTCGTTTCTTTTCCTGTATACCTATCTTTTGAATTTATTTAGTTGATTGTTTGTTTCAGGGTGAATTAGAAACGAAAAGCAAAAAAGCGGGTTATAGCAGCGTGAACAAGAATAAAATAAAATAAAATAAAATAAAATAAAGTAAAATAAAAATAAAATGAAATGAAATAAAAAAGGCGGAAAAATAAAATGAAAAAAACGAAACGGAGAGAAGAGAAAAAAAAAGAACAAAACAAAAGGAATGGAAGAAAAAAAAAAAAAAAAAAAAATGAATAGCGGACTAAAGAGAAAAGTACTGGATTACTGGATTGGATTGGTGCACCATGCGGGTGCCAGGCTGTGAGGTTGCCGTCTGCGGCCAGAGGAAAATAGTTAAATCCAGCGTAAAATAAAAGTGTTTTTCCTCCACCAAGGGTGGCTTTATACCGAAGACACTTTCGCGTTTACGCCTCCGGGTTTACGGTTTGCGTCTGCACTTAACCTTCTATGAGCCAATGAAGTGGCTAAATCACTCTACATCGGACATTTATATCGCGATTGCCCTGGCATTTATTTATCGCGGTTAAAACCACTCTCTAAAATACTTTATTTTATTTATTTTTCTTCTTTTTCTCTCTCTCTCTCTCTCTCTCTCTCTCTCTTTTTTTCTCTTTCACTCCATATATATGTATATATGTATATAAAATCATCCGCGATAACCATTATCAAAAGACATTAAGGGTAATCGAAAAGAAAAGGTTCAATTATTGTTAACGTCCTGTCGTAAATTAAAGGGAGTGTGTATAAGTGAGTAAAGTTCATAGAAACAGAAAGAGAGAAAGAGAGAGAGAGAGAAAGAGAAAAAAAGAAAAAGGGAGGAGGAAAAAAAATTGTTTCAACAGACGGTTCCCTATTACATCCCTTAAAAAAAAAAAAAAAAAAAAAAAAATTGAAAAAAAATGAAAAAAAAAAAAAAAGCAGTCAACGATTTTGTCCACCGGCAGTTTTCACCGTGAGTTTCGATTTTTACGATGAAAAATGCGTCTAAATCAAACTCACTACTGGCTAACATATAGCTGGAGCTGCCTCTCTAACCGTCTCTCAGTGGGTGCAGAAGGGGGCTGAAAGGGATATTATATGGGGTATTGGAATCGAGTATGGGTACCAGCCTGCAACCCTTGCTAACCCGCGACCAGAAACCAGAAAACACCTACCTCTCTCCTATATATGTCCCGAACTACATAAACTTTTCCATATATGTTCGTACAAGGGAATATAGGTATATGGTACCTTATATATATGTGTATGTATATCTATATGTATATGGTATACGTGTGTGACGACTTTTATAGATTCAACGATTTCCTTCCATTGAACCACCCTCCGCACCCACGGCTCCTTCATTTCGACCGACTTTTATACCTCGCCTTTCACTTTATGCCCACCCGAGTCACGGACCCTGAAGGGAAAACTACGGATTTCATATACAATGCAGGGGTTCAATGCAACACGGGTCGAGGTGACTAAGACTTACCTTATATATATAATATATGAATGAAATTCAACAAGGGTGTATGGAGAAAATTTCTCAACCCCATAATCATGTTACATGGATTTAATTATATGTGTAGGTACACAGAAAGAAAGGTTGACTTGATTCAAGATAATTTTGCGGTCCAAAAATGACGACCGAAATTTTCTCGGATCAAATAAAAAATTTTCTCGAACCAAGAAAATTTGGAAAATTTGGAAAATTTTCTTGGCTCGAGAAAAATTTTTATTTGATCCGAGGAAATTTCGGTCTTCATTTTTGGACCGCAAAATTATCTTGACCACCTTTGAAAATTTTCTTGGCGATCGAGAAAAATTTTGATTTGATCCGAGGAAATTTCGGTCTTCATTTTTGGACCGCAAAATTATCTTGAATCAAGAATAATTTTCTTGGCTCAAGTTGACCTTTTTTTTTTTCTGTGTAGCCTTGTTTCTTTCAATCCCATCGATTTTCAAAAAATTTTCTCGAAGAACCTTCACGTCTACGTTTCGAACTGGTTTTCGGATATTAGAGTACCGTAAATTTGAAGATTCATACGTTGAAATGATGAAAAGTAAAAAAAATCTATAAGTCGCTCGGTACAGCACTCTTATATCTTCTGTTGTAAAAAATCTTTATCTTTCGATCAAATGATAAAGTACTAAGCCCGGTGCAATGTTGAATATTATATTTCAGGTAATCTTAGTTTCTCTTTGATGAAAAAAGAATTACCAAAAAGGATCCAAATGGGTTTATAAATGCGTAATAACTGCTTAGCTAACAGCTTCTATATAATATATTATACTATATATGCGTATATAAAAGAAATAGAGCGGGTTACGGCCAGCAGCTACTGCAGCATCGATAATGCATCGAAAAGTAAAAGGGCAAGGCTCAGCTTAGATTGAATTTAAAAATTGTCTGGCTCTTCATTTTGAATAAAATATACATAATATATCCCCAAAATCGTATTTGATGTTCGCTGTAAGCTCGCCAGTTTTTTTTATTTATTTATTTTTATTTTCTTCTTTTCATTTCTACTTTTTCTTTCGTTCTTTCAATTCTTTTTTTTTTTTTCTCTCACTCCTCCTTTTTCATTTATACACTTTTCGCTCTTCTACTCGCTCGCTGGATTCAGTCCACTACGGGGTTCGTCTTAATTTCTTGAAGAAGGTGTAGAGAAAAAAAGGGAAGAAAAAAATTGTAACATAAAACGCAAAAAAAAAGAAAAAAAAGAAAAAAAAAAAAAAAAAGAACAAAAAAGCATAAGGAAAAAAAAAAATGTAACGTGCTACCGACGCGACGTTATCATATTTCGCTGAGTGAATCACGCCCCTTTTTGTCATCACCCAAACTCCCCTCTCGACTCCTCTCTCTGTGTATATATATATATATATATACATTTAACTCTCTCGGTCTCTCATCTCTCTCGTGGTCAATAAAACTCAATCGAGAACATTGCTTGCAACGTTTTGGCCGGTGCTAGTACCGCAGAAAGGCTAATATCGTTAATAACCGTTCAAGAGACGAGGGAAAACTCTTGCGTGAGCTTTTTACCCTCGTCCGCAAAGTCCCGGGCATTCTTCGTTATCGAACCGCATGCAGAGGAATTTTTGGAAAACTGCATTCCCGCATGTAAATCTGAAAGTGAAGGGAACCGAATCAGTGCAAGCTGACCGGTCCGGTACGTGTAACGAAAATTCTTTATCCCGCCGTTTAATACATACTTTTTTTTTTTTTTTTTTTTTTTCATCGACCACCATCGAACATCCACTTCAGGCCCGCGATATAAACTCGCGGTATAAGCGTTTTAGCTGAACTGCAAACTCTGCTGGTACGGTCCAGAATTTAATCATTTTTTTTTTTTTTTGCTTCTTCTTTTTTTTTTTATTATCTCCTTCTTCTTCCTGCCTTTTTTTCTTCGTCTTCTTTTTCTACTTATAAAGGGACTGTCCACAACAGTACATAACAGCTGACGCCATCAACTGCTCGAGTACCGCACGCTGGAGTGCTGCTAGGGGTCTCTGAAATACGGGGCGAAGAGGAGATGGCACTTCCGAACAGGGGAGGACCGCCCTTAAATCCATCTGTCAATTTTAGGCAAGACTTTGGACGATGCAGTTTCAGGATATTGATAAAAAAAAACAAAAAAAAAAAAAAAATAACGAAAAGTTTCAAAATCTTGATAGTATACCATAAAGTAGCAGACCTCATCGCACCCTTAGTTTTTCCGGTAGTATATCGGCAATTCCGATGAATCCAAGTCCAGTTTTTTTTTCCAGAAAATAAACTCTCTTCTCTTCCATCTGCAAGAGTCCTTGAGGCCAACGCACACCATGACCGCCCGGCACATCGGCGCGGCACAGCCGCAGCTCACCACCGTTTTATTCCACCGTCTTCCACTGTTTTTCACCGTTTCATTCCACCGTTTTTCTTCACCGCCTTTAACCGTTCTCCACCGTTTTTCCCCGGATTTTATGGTTTCCCACCGTTGTCCTCCACCGCCTTTCACCGTTTTCCACCGTTTTTCTTCACCACCTTTCACCGTTTTCCATCGTTTTATTCCACCGTCTTCAACCGTTTTTCTTCACCGCCTTTAACCGTTTTCCACCGTTTTCCACCGTTTTATTTCACCGTCTTCCACCGTTTTTCTTTACCGCGTTTCACCGTTTTGCCGCACCGATTTAAAAATCTGAATTAAAGTTATTTTTATCCCTGATTGCGACCTCGTTAAATAAATAAGTCTGTATTACGTCTGTGCAAGGATTGACGGGGAGGAGTTCGATTAGCGAATGATTTTGCACCGTTTTATTCAGGAAAAGTTTTACGCCAGAGTAGCAATCTATGAGCCCTTTAGCTCCTCGTTAATCTGGGATAATTAGTCACCTGGACCAGGCGCGGTGGTGCAGGACCGTTGGTGGCCCGTTTCTCTCTTTCTTCCTCTCTCTCTTTCTCTCTCTCTCTCTCTGAGCATGCCATTTACAAATTAGACCGGTGACAATGTAATATAAACAATTTAAAGCCGGGAATCAATTAGCCCCGATCGATAAGCTTCGGGTACAGCTACCTACCATATAGCATAGCCTAGGCTCTACCCTCACGGTTTATACCCTGCACCTTTGTTCGAACCTCCACCTCTCTCACCGCTCATAATCGGATCAAGAAACAATAATTCGGCTGAACCAACCTCTTTGGACACCGGTGTAACCTACACCTATACATACAGATTAACGCTTTCGCAAAAACGGACTGTAAATCCAAAGTTCAAAATCCGAACTCGTTTCTCCCTAAGATAATCGAAAATCTATAGATAGTTTCGGTGTTGATTTATAAACCGTAAAAATCATCTCTGGGTCTTCTAATCTCATCGATTAACACCCATGACTATAGCAGATGCAGGGTTGATGATAAAATTTTTATCAATCATATTGAATTTCCGATAATCGTTGCTCTGTACGAACCAGGCGCTACACAACCACCATCGCCGCAGTCACTTTCAGTTCGCCCCTATTCAACGCCAACGCACTCTCTTCCATTATTATCGGACGATATTTTTTATCTACCACCGCAGTTTTACCGCTCTTTCTCTTTCGTATAGAGATACAGAGAGAAAGAGAGATAAAGAGAGCACCAGTGTTCAACCTATCAATTGTTATCAATTTTTGGCCCCCTCAGGTTTCTATCACGGTACGATCATTTTGGGACACCCTTATCAGCCCTTAAACCGTCACGATCTGGTCTCTTACCTGAAGCCTATACTATATTTACCGATTTATCGTAACCGAGAAAATTTCGAGCTACATATATAATACACTTTGCTTCTTATCTATGTAATTGAAATTTTTTTTTTTTTTATCGCGCTCTATGTGCACGCAAAAAAATAGTGCTGTCGAATTTACTCTATGAGTAGTGAATATATGGACAGCACTTTTTTGCAGTAGAAATTATCACAATTCTAGTATTGGGTACATTGGAGCAAGTGGAATTCAATGTCTATACGAGACAATGTTACCACAAATGTGATAATTTCTACTGCAAAAAAAGTGCTGTCCAAATATTTACTGCTCACAGAGTAAATTCGACAGGACTGTTTTTTGCTTGTGAGGAATTCTTATCGATTTTGTCTTATATTCCTTCCAAATTGGTAACAAATTTTGTTTTTTGTTTTTTTGTTTAAACAATACTTTTCGATCGACTGTTTCACTTCTGTATAATACATAAACGCGTCGCGTGTATAATAGTGTAATATACGGTGGTATTGAAAAGGTCCATAAAAATGATGTTTCAATTTAACAATGGGTGAATAGTAGCCAACACCTACACCTTCTATTCTGGGCTAGTAGCGAGCACCCTGTCTGTATGTGTCGCACAGTTGTAAGGGGGTGGCAGCAGTAGGTGTATTTTAACGACGTTTTAACAGACTCGTGGGACACTGGGAACAATCGATCAATGCCGACAATTTCAGGGGGAAAAATACTGTACCTACTGCATGGTGGTTTTCATGCCTCTGCCCAGTTGTAGCCAACATGCCGACTATAAATGGAATTGAAAAAAAAAAAAAAAAATCACCTATACACAATGCCATTGCCATTGCCATTCTCGCTACGCCAAAACCAGACTCATAAATTCTAAGGTTGTCGCCAGCCCCGGAGTGGATAGAAAAATAAAGTATCGAAAAAAGGGTGGATGTATGTACTTATACCTGTATATACCCAACTTGCAGTGAAAATTAGCGATTTCAATCGTGAAAAATGTATTTTTGCATATATTTGGCAATTTTTTTTTTTTTTTTTTTCCATCGGGTGGGGGTCAAAATTTCGAAAGACCAATATTTCGAATGACCAATGTTTCGAATTTTAAAATAGCGATGGTACGAAATTCAAAAAGGCCAGTTTAGAAAAGGCCTATCAAGTAGTAACTAAAAAATTACGTATATCGAAATGTAGAAAGATATTTGTACTAAAATAAAAAATTGGAACGGTCAGAATTGCGAAAGACGAAATATCTAATTGAAAAGATAACGAAACGTCTGATAATTCGAATAGTTCAATATTTCGAATTGTCGAGACTTCGAATCTTCACGTATTCGAATATATTTTAGCGACAGACCGAAAATTCGAAAGGTCAGAATCTCGAATCTTTCATACGGTT
Organism: Tenthredo mesomela; assembly: GCA_943736025.1. NCBI lineage: Eukaryota > Metazoa > Arthropoda > Insecta > Hymenoptera > Tenthredinidae > Tenthredo > Tenthredo mesomela. The sequence continues at coordinate 4,022,533 of OX031018.1, forward strand.
TTTTGGATGATGTTTCAATAAACAATAAAAATTTTGATCCAAATTCATCTACGCAGAGAAAATACGTTCGAAATATTATTTTTCGAAGTTTAAATCTTACGAGATTTTGGTCTTTCGAACTTCTGGTCTCTAAAGATTAAAAATTTAGAAATATTGACTTTATACATTTATATTTTCTACATTATACTTATTCAGAGTAAAAATTATCAGAAAATACATTTTCGAATAAACCAGCGTTCTGACAGGTGACCGCCTGCTGAATAAGTCATTCGAAGAAATGATCTTTCGAAAATAAGAATTTCGAATTAATTTGTCTCTAGTTATTTTTGTATTCAAATTTTTAATATTCGAATTTTTGGCCGTTCTGAATTCTGATCTTTCAAAATATCGACCCCCACCCTTTCCATCTACACTACTATTAAAACGATGTCAAACGAATTCTGATAGGAATGAAATAGAAATTTCTATACAAACATATAATATGTGTTACATATGTGTCCGGTGATTGTTTCGAGTGTTATAACTATATGTTTGCGGGCATATGTTTGCACTGTTTGTACAATAAACATACAAGGACATATAATATCCACCGCCTAGCCTGCAGGGTCAGTTTATGTTTCAATGCACATGGGAGGGGGGCTAAATTAATACATAATAGTTTACCCTGACTGAAACATTCCGGGTATATGAGGTGATATCAAGCCGTGGTGTACCTACATGAAAATTAGCAACCATTCTACCGTTGGAATAATTCTATGTATACATGTACACCCAGTAGGGGATGAAGTGATGAAGAAGGAAACGGAGGAGGAGGAGCAGGAGCACTAAAGGTCCTTGGATACGTGAGGAACACAGAAACAACGGTCAGAAAAGCTCATAGAGTAAAGCCGGAAAACTGCGAGAGGTTTATAGGTATAACGAGGGCTGATAGTGCGCTTATGCATCCCTCAATCCTCGAATGAATATTTTATAGACGGAGTTTATAGCCCGGTGGAATTTCACCCTGAATATCATTTACAGGAACGGTATATATATATATTTATATATCCACATTCACGTTTTATATATACTTATTATATATATATATTATATGTAGTATATGTAGTTGCTGCAGGATATATAGAGGAAGATCACCCTTTTTACACACACATATTATAATAGGTTTATATATACTATACACATGTATATGATATGTATATGCACAGTATACATGCGCATGCACCCTCACGCATACTATCAACCGAGTGTGTTACCAAGATTAACCGGATATCCGTTATTCCTTTTTTATTTTCAGCCCTCGTCATATGAAGGGGTAGAATAAGCCGCCTTTAGGCGTTAATTATTTAGCTAGTAGGGTATACCTACCCATGTATTAAAAGAGAAAAAATAAAAAATAAAATAAAAACCAAAAAGACAGAAACGCAGGTTCTTTGAGCTTTTTCTTTTTTTTCTTTTTCTCATTTTTGGCAATTTTTGAATGGATAAATGAACGCTTACTAATCCCTTTTTGGCACTTTCTTTCTCTTTTAGGCTTGACTATAAAGTATAATATAGTTTTCTTCGCACAGAGGACGCAAAAGAATTTGGCACTAAGCGATTAGCACGTGACTCGGGTAACGACTGGATTTAGTTCAGTTCAAATTCAGTTCCAGTTCAGTTCTATCGACAACTCGGAGGTACCGATCTAAGGATACTTTCCCACTGCGTATACCTCTTGCAAGTCGCAGTTTTCTAGCAGAATTTTCTAGAGGGGTTTCACTCTGTTTTCAAGAATCGAAAGCGACGGAGGAAGAAAGGAAGAAGAAAGGACGAGGAAAGGAAAGGAAAGGAAAGGAAACGAAAGGAAAGGAAAGGAATCGCTTTATCGGGACTCGCGGAGTGAAATTCGATGCTTTTATTTCGCGTTTATATATTTATTTTCCCCTGCAACGCACACCGCGATGCCGTTTCGTTCCGTTCCGTTCTGTTCCGTTCCGTTCCGTTCGATTCGATACGATTCTCCCTCTTTTTCCTTATTCTCGGTTTTTTATTTCTTATTTCTCTCTTCATTTCTTGGTAGACCCAATCCGCATCCCTCCCTTACTTATACCACTCTTTTGTTTCACTTACCTATTTATTCCCACCATCCCTTGCCTTTTTACTTTTCATCGATTGCTTCAACTTTTGTTTGGCTTTCGGCTATCCCTTCCCTTCCCTTCCCTTCCCTTCCCTCTCTCCCTACCCTATATCTCTATTTATTTCTCTTTCTAACACCTCTGATATCTACCTATATCCGGAGCACAAACTATAACCAACCCCCTACCCCCTACCCCCTCTGCTCCATGCAATATCAAACGAGGTTGTAACTCCAGTTATACTACTACATCCACCACTGATCCTTCGAGTACTTAACACCATGACCAATACTTGAATCAACTCGGTGAAAACCGTTCCTAATCAAACAGATTAACCCTGTTATGAATCATTCGGAACAGTTTATATTGACCACAGTTTATATACCGGTTATTAACTTACAACCATCACCGAATTTAGAATAACAGATTCACAGTTCCCAGTTCTATGTAATACGTGTAATATTAGGGTGGTTCAAAAAAGACCTAATTTCTCAGATGTTGCTGCTCATTCGTGAATATGTTGTTTGTGATTTTGAACAATTATTCCATTTTTTTAGCTCTATAGCTCTATAGGACAATATTTACTACGGCCTCAGTGAAGTTGAAATTTCGAAATTTTGCCATTTTTGGCAATTTCAAAGTTCTCAGATCAAAGTCCTCATCTGGCTACCTCTAGGTTCTCATTCAATGAGGATGTTGGTTCAAGATGAGACTCGTACGATAATATTTAGTACTGCCTCGGAGACATTGAAGTTTTTTCACTATTTAGGGGTTTTCTTAGAGATTGGATCGCCAGGTGTTGCTCATGAGACAGTCTTTAATTTCTTAAGATTTTAAGGAAGAAGTACACGAAGTTTGCAGTCTGTGGGACCATTTTTACTACTGCCTCATGTTGCTAATTTTACTTGAAGGAAAGTCGCCCTCAATGAGGCAGTAGTAAAAATGGTCCCGCAGACTGCATACTGCTTGGATTTCTTCCTTATATTGGTAAGATGGAACTGTCTCATGAGCAGCACCTGGCGATCAAATCTCCGAAAAAACGCAAAATATTGAAAAAAAACTCCAATGTCTCCGAGGCAGTACTAAATATTATCGTACGAGTCTCATCTTGAACCAATATGCTCATTGAATGAGAATCTAGAGGTAGCCAGATGAGCGCTTTGATCTGACAACTTTGAAATTGCCAAAAATGGCAAAATTTCGAAATTTCAACTTCACTGAGGCAGTAGTAAATATTGTCCAATAGAGCTCAAAAAAATGGAATAATTTTTAAAAATCACAAACAACATATTCACGGATGAACAGCAACATCTGAGAAATTAGATCTTTTTTTAACCATCCTAGTGTAATATGGTTGTGCTTGAAATTCACTTTTCTTCGATGCAACCCTTAGATTCTTTTTCAACACGTTTGCAATGAGTTTTACAGATTCTGAAGTTAATGTGATTCCAGAGATATGAATGAAAGCTTCATTACAGACAGGGTTTTTAATTCACTCGAAAATCTGTCCTAAAACTATATACGTCACTAAATTAACGTATAGTATCATCAGTTTACTAGGTCAATAAAAAAGGTAGAACATTTTTTTCCCTTTTCCTACCGTTTTTATATCGATGGACGTAAGTCTCTGGCGTTACAGGGTCTCGCGACTTCTATATATATATATATATACATAGAAGTTAAGAAAAGTGAAATTAAGTTAAGTAAAGTAAAGTGAACTAAAGTGAAGTGAAGTGAAGAGTAGATATGTACATACATACATACATACATTCGTATACATATACTATATATATATATAGGTACATAGATGGGGTTAAAAAGGTAGTGTTAATAACAACGGAAGATTAATTACCTGGTTCGAGTAACTACCTGCACCGTACATGATTAATCATAATTAACAGTGTTGAGAGTAGAGACGGAGCGAGTAGCCGAGATAAATAGAGAGAGAGAGAGGCCAGAGAGGAAGGGAGAGGTTGCAGATGAATAATACTCGGCCAACAAGCGCAGGTTCTGCTTCCTCTTATATAAAACATTGTTTTTCGCAAATTAAGAGATTGTAATAATGGCTTTAATGCTCCTCCTGCCCGCCCGAAATTACTTTGCCACTTTACCGTTATTTATTACTCCTTATTACCACCCTGCAACTTTTAACCGCCTCATGCTTAACGAGATTATATGTCTTTTATTTTTATTCAGAATTTATCCATACAGGTATAATCATACAGCGAGGATTTCATCCCTTATGCAGAGAAAGAAAGGTTGACTTGATTCAAGATAATTTTGCAGTCCAAATATGAAGGCCGAAATTTTCTCGGATCAAATCAAAATTTTTCTCGAACCAAGAAAATTTGGAAAATTTTAAGAATAATTTTCTTGGCTTAAGTTAACTTTTTTTTCTGTGTGCATATAATCCTTAATTATATTTTATACATGTGTAATATAGAAATATCCGCCGAACTTCGATTTTGCGAGAATTTCAAAATTCAAAACTCGAAAATTTTCATTATCGAAAATCCCCGCCTCGATCTCATCGGACCAGTCAACTAAGGAAACACCTTTTCCATTCGCGGCGGTGCCGATGTGTAGGCGGCTTTCGGGGTGCACTGGTAATCCTAAGACCGTCTCTGAAAGACGAAATGAGAAATACTTTTCGAACCAGCCAATCTCGCAACGCGAGAAGAGCTTAAAGACTTGATATATAATGCCGCACCGTGGAAGGCTTAGGGTCTTGTTCAAGTTTTCTATTTTTTTTTTTTTTTTTGTTACTTTTCTTTTTTTCATCTTCCTACATCGTATCATGTTTGGTTTTCCTTATAGTGAAATATATTTTCATTACTCCAAAATTTCAAAGAGTTCTATCCGTTTTTTTTTTTTTTTGTCATTTATCAATTTTTCAATTTTTATCTTATTCAGGAAATTAGGGAAACCATTTCTTTACTACCTACTTCAACTTTTTTCTTCGAATATCTGACTTAGGAGTTTCGCTTAATTATTGTTAAAGTCGATCTTCCGATCGAGGGATGGAGGAACAGCGGAGGGTGGCGAAAGAGAGATTGTCAGAAATTCTAAATGTTGTTCAATATATATATATTTCGAATACGAAGTGGCGTTTCTATTTAATTAGAATCGATTGTGGATGGAAATTGCTTTGGTTAAAAGCCGGGGGTTTATCGCCTCTCGCGGTCAGCTCTCTGCAGTATATATAGGTATATGTATATCTACGGGGCTATAGGTGGTTTGAGAAAAGCCTGCAGATTTGAATCTGTGCATCCGCGAACAGCACTCAAATCTAGGAAAGACCCCGGCCCACTATCAGGAAAGAACTTTTTATTTAAATTTTATTTCTATTTATCTATACAGCTGCTCGCTGCACTCCCCCACATCCTTCCTTCCTTCCTTCATTCGATACTTTTTTTATTTATTTATTTATTTTTATCTCTTCGAACTGATTTGGTTAAGCGACTTTTTACCACTGCATATGGTATGCTGTACGCTACGACGTTTACCGGAAATCACAAATGTTTGATCTTGTACTATTTGGAGAAAAATCGGATATTTTCAACGCTGGAAACCGGCGAGAGGACAAGGTGAAGAAGGACGACCCCTGCCATGCCTCTTCAGGATCTCTCATTCAAGTAGAATATATTCGTATTCGCGATAAACTGAATTTCACCAAGTTCTTCTTCTTCTTCTTCTTCTTCTTCTTCTTCTTCTTCTTTCTATTTGCACTTGTCGTTATAGTTGCAGAAGGAAAAAAAGTAAGAGAAAACTGTAAATTTTCACTCCAATGTCGTGTCGTGAAATCAGTAAAAATCCCAAGAATACCAATCCCCAGAACCGTTCTGCAAAGAAGAAGAAAAAGAAGAAGAAGAATGAGATGGTCAATATCTCAATAACAGCTCGATCGATTTTCACCAATTTGAGGGAACAGGATAAGGTGGAATGGGTCTCACGCCTCTATCAATTTTATCAATAAATATTGAGCAGTTCAAAAGATATCACAGATTTTCTTTACAAGAACAAGAGAGTGATTTCGGTAATTTTTATAACGATGATGCTATGAGATAAACAAATATCGTTTTATCTTATAAAGGACAGAGCTGATCCCCGAGTAGTAAAGCCTCGATAATATGATGATCCTGAAGTCCTGCGTCTCGATTAAGACGAAAGGTATGTGGGCGTTGTGAGATAGAAGAAAAAAAGGAGCCCTTCTTAATTAAGGATCGGGGTAGGTATACCCGGTGAAGTTTAACAACCGGGTCTGTAATAGCTCTGTAACAAGGATGAAGAGGACGAAGTAGAATAAGAAGAAGAAAAAGAAGAAAAAGAAGAAGAAGGAGGAGGAGGATGGGGTTGATTCACCCCACTGCACAGAAGCAACTCAGACGACGTGACTTGTCAGGGTCCAAATCGCTACGTAACAGGGTTGCAACCCAGAAGGTGAATTAAGCTTTGAATTTAAATTGCGATCAACGTTAATTAAAATAATCATTAACGAGTTGAAAATGCATATAGCTATATTATATGTATATGGATGAAATAAATTATTTATAAACCCTCCAACCGCCATATCTCGATGCCGCAGTATAACAGTGCAGACGTTGATGGTGAATAGGGTGAGGGTGAACACGAGACAGCTATACCAACGACGAATACATATTTATTCTGCTAACAGGCACGGCACATTCTTTTGCATAATGAATTTTTATTACACGAGGATCAAACCTCTCCTCTTCCTCTTGATCCAGATTTTTTTTTTACTCATTTCTCTTTCCTCATCATATCTCTTCATGCGCTTCAGTCTTTTCGAATGTCAAACCCTCATTTGAAGTCTGTGACTTGTGAGTATAGGACTCTGACACATCGCCTGCTGCAGATAACTTCTGATATATTTTTTCTGGTCCAGAAATCGCAAATTATGAATCTTCGGATGGTAGTGCAGTGGATTTATCAACGAAATAAGTCGAATAGGGATTTTTTGATGATCTTTGAAAACGAATATTATCCACGAACGTTAAAACAGAAATTTACCTACCATCGCTATACGGGTAGCAGAGAGGAATCCCTGCTGCAGGTATGATAGCTGGTAAGGTAGTATATAATGTTCATATTGACAAAGGAGCTCTCTTTCGGAAGAGAAGATCTCCCGTTTGGTATAAACTCAAAAATTTCGAGATTTTTTATCATGCGAAAGCTCGATGAAAAATTTACAATCCAATTGCAGGTAAGGCACATACCTACTGCACATATCGAATTTAATTTGAAGTTTTGCGTTTCATTTCTGAACCGCAGTTTCTATGAACTAGAAATTCTATATTTTATGATCATTAGAAATTTATTTTTTTTTTCCCGTCCTTTTTCGATCGAAATATAAGGGAGCTGGGTGTCAAAGCTCGTTGATTCAGAGAGTGGTGCATCGGAGTGTGATGGAAAGAGAAAAAAGAGAGTGTAATTTGATAGCGCTACATCCCTTCAGAATTAAAAAGAATTTTTCATTATACAACCCTTTAGCGAAGTGAAGATGGGTACGTAGAAATTTTTGAAAGCAATTTATTTACGAGCTTTCCGAAACGGATAACAACCCGCTAATCATCTCTTCAAAGGCACATTGGATTCACTCATATGGCTTTTATCGAATATGTGCTGGTTAATGAATTTGATTAATAAAATACTCAAGAGGAGCCCAGCGATGTTCATGTTTAAATAAAAATACACGTGGAATGCGCATCGTCGAGTAATTTAAAACACTGCGAAGGAGAAAGAAAATAACGAAAAATTTTACACTCATATATACTACATTTTGATTTCATTAATACCGGGGGAGAAACTTCGAGGGTATTTTTATTTTTTTTATTTTTTTATTTTTTATTCTTTTTGTTTCTTTCATCACTTTTAAAAACCCATTCAATCATCTACAAAATAAAGGCATATCTAATTCCTGCGCGATAGTATAGAAACTGCGAAGTTGCTGTTAACTTTGAAAGTGATAAATCATGGTAAGGTGTGTGACGACACTTTTGGTAAAACGGAAACTGGGTCTGAGGTGAAAGAGGATTCAGTATGCCTAAAGTCCTGAACTTTACTAACGAGAGAATGTATTCGGAAGCCGAAAATCTACGGCTAAACTCTAAAACCTAAAACTTTCATCTCATTTCGTATTTAGACAGCGTTACATTTATAATATGACATATATATATATACTGTATACATATATAATTTCTATCTACCTATATAGTATTCACGAATAATGAAATTTCTTTAGAAAGAAAAACAAGAAGGAGAAAAAAGTTATACACCTAGATCTGTCTTTCCCTGTTCTAGTCATCCGTTGCAGAATACTGCAACTCCAACTGCATTTGTGCTGCAGCAACGCAGCTTCCCACTTTTCCGGTATTATAATATGCACAGCATAAGCTACACGGTATTTTATGGAATTTTTTTTTTTTTTTTTTTTTACTTTTTATTTCTTTCTCTTTTCTCATTTTTCTTTCGCTATCAAAAAGTGGGGGAGCTGCTTCGAGATTTTCCGAGTATAAGAATTTAGCCAGATATAGTACGCGTATAAACGAAATTCCTGTTAAAAAGGGTCGCGAGACGAAGCGATGCGGAGTCTTTCAATCTTCTTCATATTGTTTATTTTTTTTTTTTTTATCTTATTTCGGAAAAATTTCAACCTATTAACGTTTACCTGTATATTCGAGGAAGTTTAATAGGTGTAAATACACTAGCTATATATATATATATATATAGGTGAAACTCTACAAGCAACGACGAAATTTATCTCTCCCCTTGATGTAAGCATGTTTATTATATGCAAACAGGGTTTTAAGCTCATCTCATATTTCATTCGCTCAAGCTTATACGCGCCTCGGTATTTCACCTTTACAGAATTTGATTTCCACTTCTATTACGTTTATCATTCCCTATGTACTTTATATACCTATATTTGTATATATATATATACGTTTCTCTCAATCTCTCCGTTAATTCTCATCTCGTGTAACTGATCCTGGCAATACTATAGCTCCAAGCTCTCCTTATTCTTATTATTCTTCCTTTTATATATATTCATCATCTTATTCTTTTTTTTCGCCTTTCCTTCATCTCAAATATCGAAGAAACATTCATTTCATGATATTGTGTTTCTTTGGAGATTCATGTAGCACAGTTTTACTCGAATTCACTTCGTTTCATTATAAACGAAAAAAAAATTTTGTTCCCTTTGTATTTTTACCTTTATATTCATATTTCTACAATATAGATTACGTCAAGTGACAGTCGGTGGTTAAAATTGTTTCGAAAATAACTCCTATATGGGGAAATCCACGGAACCTTTAAATTTGTAGATACTCGCTTGTCTACCTATGAAAAGAGAATTTAAAGTGGGTATCAAGTACGTGGGCCTTCATTTCAGTTATATTACTAGTCAACTCAATGATATTCAACGGTTGAAAAGTGATCCACATATTTCTGGGAGACTTTGAAAAATAAAAATGCTGAAAAATTGCACATTTTCAAGCGATACTCTGAATTCTTTTTTTCATTTTTTGCCTCTAACTTTATGAGGGGTTTATGAATCGATTTGAAAATTTGGTGAAATCTTCGTCTATCTATGACTTTTGAAGTTATTGATGTCATATGAGTGTGCCATTTGACCATTCCCCATGATTCGCACTCTAAGTAGCGATACTCCATTTTTGGTCGTCGACATTTTTTTTACCATTTCGTTTATAACTTTTTGAGGAATCTGAAAGTTGAAATTTTCATTTCACGTCCAGATAGCTTCACAAGAAACAAAAAAAAGTGTGATTCTAAAATTAATGTGCCATCAAAACTGATGAAGCTAGAGGTCGAAGTATCTGAACGTGTACCCGCGTAACTATTTTTTAAAATCATGTTCTTTCGTTGGCACAGCTCTAATTTTATTTCTAACTCGTTCAAACGTCCTGTAATTCGTAAACCTTTATTGTAGGAATCTACTACGAAAATCCTCACACTGAACTTTCGGTACTTCTAATATTATGAAGTTTTATTTGATCAATAAATATTCGAATATTCGTGTGAAATGTTAAAAATAGCGTTGAAATGTGCAATTTTCCGGATTTTATCAATACAAATGCGTATTCGTATCGCAAGTGAAAAAAAAAAAAAAAAAAAAAAAATTAAAAACAAATCAAATTTTTTTTTTTTTTTTCAAATTCAAATTTTTTTTTTCAATCAAAAAATCAATGAATAATCGAAAAACAATGTTATAAATTATGACGATGAAATTGAGATGAATGAAAAATCATGTTATAACGATGAAATTAAGATAAATGAATCTTTTTCGTCAAAAAAAAACGATTTTTCGATTTTTTTTTCACCGTAACTTCTTGAGGGATCGATAAAAATGAGTAATGCGAGTATATTCTTCACTTATGGTCTACAAGTGACATGCCAAAAAAAGGTTTGAGAAGTGTGCTTCAAAATAAAAAATGAAGTTACACTTTTTAAAAAAATCAAAGGTTCCGTGGATTTCCCCATATATATACCTATACCTATCCTACCCTCAGGCTGTATCATATCCGTTTTTTTTTTTTTTTTTTTTTTTTTAAGAAAAAATAAAAACGAAATAAAAATCAGCAAATCCCATCTGCGATACCCATTTCCTACCACGAATTTAAATAATCTAAGATACGACGTGTTATCTTCTGTCCTGTCCTGTATATATACGATATCAGGTATATCTGTATATATACCTTATGTATAACCTACGAGCTGGCAATATTGTATCGATTTCAATTTCCGTCAGATTAACTACATCGTATCATTTTTATTCCTCAGTCGACGAGATCTCGTATACCTGTACAGGTACATATATAATATATAGATATTACGATTATATACATAATATATACATATATATTATGTATGTATGTATGATATCGAACAATATTTGGTTTCTTATTAAAAGATGAACAGAATGAAAAGGAGAAAAAGGAAGAAACGAAAAAGCGGAGAAATTTCTTATCATCTAATTCAACCATGTGTTTTCAAATCATCAATATTTGCATATATTGCTGTATACGATGATATCATATACCTATAACATATAGGATATATACTAGGGTGCTTTTTTTTGAAACGACTATTTTTTTTTTTTTTTTTTTTTTTTTGCAACTCCCCATTCAAAATCTTGTTGCGTAGACGTCGAAAGAGGAATCCTGTCCAATTTTTAGCTCTTCATTCCGATTCTAGTACTCGCGCTTTTCGTTTTAAGTTTTTCCATGCTAAAAGCATGTGAACATTACGACTTTTTCTTTAGTCGCGCACAACTCAGCCGAATTTCAATGGATTGTTCTCATCCAAGACTCATTTGACAGAGAATTTAGTGTTCTTCAAAAGTGCCCAAGATAGTTTGACTGACTTGAAAATATTGAACTTGACATTTTGTTGGAATTTTATATTTAAAAAAGTCAAAGTCCCTATATCTTTTGAAATACTGGTTTGAGAGACTTTATGTACTGGACTTTTTTTGTAGAGAAATAAATTTCCTACAAAATTGTTCCGAAGTTTTTTTCTCCAATTCCAACTGTTTATTCGCCCACAGCGAGAAAGAAGAATTATGCATAAAATCGACTTTGGAGGCTCACACAAGTGCGGCAGTTGAAACCACAGCCAAACTAACAATGGCACTTTTGAAGAACACTAAATTCTCTGTAAAATGAATCTTGGATGAGAACAATCCATTGAAATGCGGCTGAGTTTTACGCGGCGAAAGAAAAAGTCGTAATGTTTACATGCTTTTAGCATGGAAAAACTTAAAAAGAAAAGCGCGAGTGCTGGAATTGGAATGAAGAGCTAAAAATTGGACAGGATTCCCTTTTCGACGTCTACAACAAGATTTTGAATGGGGAGTTGCAAAAAAAAGATAGTCGTTTCAAAAAAAGCACCCTAATATATACCTAATGATAATAAACGTAACGAAAAAAATTGGGTGAAAAATTGAAAGAAAAAAAAAAAAAAAACGAAAAAAAAAAAGAAAAGTGAAAACTATAGAAGAAAAATATAACGTAATGAAATGAAGTTTCTCTATACATTATTATAGCTTCTTCATAGGCACTGATTAAAACGTAGGTAAATATACCTATAAATATATAATATGCGTATGTATATATATATATATATATATATATACTGCTGGTCGGTGGCCTTGCCCTAAGCACCTTCTTCTCATCACATTTCTTATTCAGAATCGTGAATTGTCATATAATGAGTTTTTTTTATTTTATTTTTTTTATTTCTTTTTTTTTTTCTGGTCATTCATACGTGCCATTGAATAATACAATCATTGCCCACTATCGAACTCGCTAAGACTGCGTATACCTACGAAGTAGTACGATAGTTATAAATTTACGACTCTTTAGTTAGTAAAGTTGACTATATATATATCTACATTATACATACTAGGTATAGGTATATGTATAGGTATATGGGTATATATATATATTATATATATAGGTATATATTATTGTAATCTCATTGTCATCTCGGCTATTTACGGTTTGGTACTTCGGGTATTTTCGGGATGGCGGTTCTTCTTCAATCGCGTGGTTGAACCGCGCATTCAGTTTAACGCGCAGTCTCGCGAACCTCGCACCCACTAAGGCGCGCGAGCTTGCATTACGAAAAGCTCTTAGCACCGCGTGCGATAAGAGAGAAAAAAAAAAAAAAATAGAAAAAAAAAAAAAAAATCGTAAAGACGTAAAAACGTATAAAGATTGATAATAAGAAAAAGACAGAAAAACTAATATAATATAGTTGCATTAAAAAAAAAAAAAGAAAAAAAAAAAGTCCTATAAAATTATTGATAAAACGCGGTTTATGCAATTTTTTGCATAAAACAAAAAAGAGAAACTAAAAGTAGTCAACTCTTACACAAAAATCTGTGCTTTTTTTTATCTTTCTTTCTTTCTTTCTTTTTTACATTCCTTATATTTCATACTGAAGTTGTATATACTAAACCCCCTATCACCGATCTGATATTTTTCCTTTTCTTCGCTCAGTGAATAAACGATAAATACAAAAATTTCATTTACTTTTTTTCTTATCCTGTCGTCTTGTTTTCATTTCTTTGATTTTTTTTTTTTTTTTCTTCTTTCTTTTTTCTTTTTTTTTCTCCACCACCCGATTTGAATGTATCTATGAGTCTTTATTGTAAATCAGGATAAAAAAGATAAAGACAAAAAAAAAAAAAAAAAAAAACAGAAAAAAATAGAATAATTATTGAACGTACACACACACACACACACACACACACACACAGTAAGATTTTTAGTTTCTATTACCTTTTTTTCATTCTTGAATTTTTTTTTTTCTTATTTTCTTTTCATTTCTTTCTCTTTTTTTTTTTTTTTTTTTCTCATCAATTAATGTGAACATTACGTAATATTATAAATATATATATATAATTATATTATAGGTTTATAATAGTATAACCGGTCATTTTATCTATAAATACATTTTGCTATTATAGACGTAATAATAATAATAATAATAATAATAATAATAATAATAATAACATATTCTCATAATATATATATACATATATATATTTATATAAATATATATATATATATATATATATATATATATATATACATATAGCTGCGTAGATGAAAATAGTATTATAGTTGGTGCGTTTATTTCGGCTGACGAATAACAACCAGTACTACTGCGAATCTTTGCGTCGCGATCTATAAATATATATATATATGTATATAGTTACATATATATATACGTTATTTCCTATGTGAAAGAAAACGAGATGAAAAATAAACAAATAAATAAATAAATCAATAAATAAATAAATTATAGGTAATGAAAAAAAATTTCTAACGAACAGAGTAATTCTTTGTATCTTTATCTTATATACAGTTGTATATATATATATATATATATAATAAGAGACTTATATACTTGCGGAGGTTAATATAAATTGGCAATCGAGACGGACAATTGATCACACATATACATATATATATATAAAGATCGCAGATACTAAAGAGACGAGACGCAATATTAATTTGAAATTTCATCTATAGGGATGAGCGGAGTGAGACAAAAGTGCGTTTGTTCGAATTCTCGGATATACTAGTATATAAAAATTATTAACAAGTGTTTTGATTGATTGAAAATTTCATTTAATTTTATAATAATAAAAGAAAAAAAGAAGAGGAAGAAGAAGAAGAAGAAGAAGAAGAAGAAAAAATTAAAAAAATCAATTAAACTTGAATCTGAAAAATCGATAGCGCGATATGATTACGATCGTTTGATAAATTTGTAATGGTGAAATAAATCGCAAGAAAAAAAAAAAAAAGATGACGAAAGAAGATTAAAGTTTTCCCATCAATATATAATCTGAATTCGGAATAATCTTCGTTGAATAATAATTTCTTCTTTTTTTTTTTTTTTTTCCTTCTTTTTTTTTTTTTTTTTTGTTAAATAAAATATTTATTCAATATATTATACCAAAGATGACGAGCCCGTTACCCCTAAATTTTACCAACGATACCGACAGTGACGAAGATTACGTTATTGATGATTCATTCAATACTTTTCGATGGGCCGAATTGGCTCCAGTACTTTTCGTCTACAGTCTAACCTTCTGCCTTGGATTAGTCGGTGAGTACCTATACATGTACATATAAATAGCTGTATTATATATATATTATATACTCGTTCAATTTATATTTATACTTGCAATTAGTACGATATTTATTGCCTCTAGGTATATACATGGGGAATTCCGCGTGAAATCGATCTGACCAAAGCTCTTTTCTTTTTCAACATTTCAGGGGCTCGATACATATGTATATATATTTTTTTATTTTTTCACACCATGTCTTCAAAGTTCACTTGAGACTGAAACTTTTTTGATTGCAACCTTTTCTTTGTATATGATCAATATAGTTTTTACGTTATACGTCGATTTTCTCATAGAATAAAAATCTACGAAAAATCAGACGTATACTTTTATCAACTATGTAATAAAAATGGTTTTCAAAGTTTGAACCGATTCTGAGGGGGTCAGGGTTTTGGTAAAGTCGACGTCACGTGGAATGGAATGCCCCTTGAAAATCCAATTGGTGCGAAACACTTTTTACTCAGCTTTTTCTTCTTCTTCTTCTTCTTCTCTTCCTATTTACTCGTTCGTCATTTATAAATTATAACATTACTTCATCTGTATACCGAGAAATCCTCTTATATGGTTTTAGCTACATATGTAATATTATATGTTATCTAGTCGTCATTACCATATCTGGAATTTCGCTATGGTAACTCTAATTCGATAAAAGGTGTGATTTTGAAGAATTTGCTTGTTTTTTTTTTTTTTTTTTTTTTTTTTTTTTCATTTTTTTTTTTTTTTTATTCTCACCTTTTTTCATCGAATTCTACATCCTGTTGCGAAACGTTAAATTCGGTTGAATTTATATATACCTACTCATACGTAATCATTCAGAGTCAGTATATAACTTAAATCTATGTTTTACGTATTTTTATAGAATTTTGAAAATAAATTATACCCGATTTTTTATTTTTTATTAAAAAAAATTCCAAGTAAAGTCGTCTAATCCTTTTTTCATAACCCATCACCGGACTGCGAAGTCCATTCCATTTTTATCTCTTCTATATCTTCTCTCGTATTAAAGTCGTACATTATCCCTGCTTTTGCTTTTGCTTTTCGAAATTTACGAGTCACAGAAAATCCGGGTTTAATCAAAATGCCTAAAGAGATTTAGGGAAGTACATAATCGCCTTATCGTATTGTGAGACGGCGTACTTCTCCATGTAATAATTTCGGCTCTCTGACCCGAGATCTACGCTGCGACACATATATATATACTACGGATAAAAACTCGGAATAGAACTGATGATATTATTTTTTTGCAGGTCGTATTCTTCGCAAAAA
The DNA here is from genome assembly GCA_943736025.1 of Tenthredo mesomela. NCBI lineage: Eukaryota > Metazoa > Arthropoda > Insecta > Hymenoptera > Tenthredinidae > Tenthredo > Tenthredo mesomela. The sequence continues at coordinate 4,038,598 of OX031018.1, forward strand.
ACTGAGCAGAAAATGTATCAACCAAAAAGTCGAGGGTCTAGTAGTTTTCAAATGGGAGCGAGTAGAAGTTGTCCAATCAGATTTCGCCGGGGTATGCTGCGCACTGCGTGACCGTTACATTAAACTGAGTCGTGATTGGTGGATCACTTAAACTAGCTGTCATTTGAAAACTATAACTCTGACGATTTTATCGCTGATACAATATCGTCGTGGTTTTTAAAAAGGAATACAGTCCAGTTAATCTTAAAACGATCGTGAATAGTCACGGTGCATCGCGTGTACATCGTTACTCAGAGTGACGCGCTAGGATTGAAGATTTAAAGAAGCTGAACCATTATTTTTCTTCAGTATTTTTTTTTCCCTTTTTTTGTTTTTTAATCACGTATAAAACGTGCCTGGGGCTACAAGCCAGGTTTAATGCACGGAAAATGTGCAGATACACAATATGAGCTGAATTATTATCACCTGGTGCAGTCATGGGTTAAATATTAAAACTCGCGTGCATTGCAGAGGTGCAATATAGTTTATTTCCCTGCAAGCTTTAACTTAAATTACAACGTCTATATAAATTTTTCACAACCTAAAATGGAAAAACTAAAGGGTCATGTCAAGTGTCAACTTATAAAAGCTTCGGCCAACTTGACGATGTCAGGTGAACTCAAGGGATAACATCACTCCACTTTTGTACTGAGGATATCCTTTGAAACCTTTCGTTTTATTTATTCTATTTTTGTCGTCTTTCTTCCCTTTTTTTTTTTTTTTTTTACCTAAACTTTCAAAAAAGTTCGACGTCCGTATCTCAGTCCGATTATTAACTGTTAGATCTCAACGTTTCTAAGAAATCCATCCTCCCCGGGCTCCCCTGAGACAAGGGTAGAACAGACTTTGATCACGTTCAAGTTTTCGTCTTCATTTTCTCTATTCATCTTTCGTTTCTTACTTTGGTATTACTAAATTCCGGTATGAAAATTATTTCGTCATTTCCATCACTGCAGGTTCATCATAATCATCTTCTAGTAAATTCTTATTTTTGTTTTTGTTTGTCACTTCTTTAAAAAAAAATTAAAAAATAAATTAAAAAATAAATAAAAAGAAGATAATATATCGTCTTCGTCATCGTCTATCACTTTATTATATACTGTTGACAATGAGAAGAGTTTGCCCGCGGGAAATTATGATAATTTAATATATATATGATCATATAGAGACTGACGGACTGACACCGAGGCAGATACGAAGTAGTTTTTACTTCTTGCGCTAAATATTATATATGCAGCTTCGTGTGTGAAAATTTATATATTAGATGTAAAAATATTGTTAAAAGCTTTGAGATTTTAAACCCAAAACTTTGTTCCTCTCGATTACTTTACATTTTATTTATTTATTTATTTATTTATTTATTTATTTATTTTATTTCTTTCATCCCATATTTCAATCAGCTTTAAATATAGTATCCACGTTCATTCATTTCCTGTTCGTCACTCGACAAACGCAGGATTAGACGGGGGTTGGAACTTGGAAGTAGTATGTTTGATTTGTACAGCAACTGTTTGTCTTTGAAAATCGAATTTCTAAATCTGTTCAAAATTTATAATAAATATATTTCTTACCAATACATCTCGTGTATACCACAGACTGAATGACTCTTATATATAGTATACGTATAATCTTGAGAAAATTTCAAAAGCAATGGTAGCAACAAAGGGTGAATAAGGGGGCTTCAAACTTTTGGTATTATATACCAATTCAACAAACCCAATCCAAATCAAAATCACAATCTCAATTATAATCCATTTCTCTTCATCCTCGATCGTACTATACCAATAATCACGTAACGGAACAACACTCATCGTATTATAAGTCGTACCTGCGACGTTTGATAAATTAAGAAAAATTAACGAGTGAATAACTTCTTTTACCGTTTCTTTTTTCCTGTATTTTTTTTTTTTTTTTTTTTTCTTTCTTTTTTTTTCATACATACATACATCTTGTCTGCTATTTAATCATCTATTCGGTAGATTTATGTATATTGTATATACTACTATGCGTGCAATCATAAATAATATAAATAAAAATAAAAATTTTACAGAGAGGCAAAATATATATATATATTGCTGATCGTGTGAATTAACGAACAAACAAACAAACACATGCTATGTATATTTCTACAGATGTAATATTTATCTTCATTTCATAGTACACACTATACCTATACTGTTAAGAAATGCGGAAATTAGGATCTTGCGGATCATTGACCATAATATACCAGAAACATATACACAGGTATATAAGTATATTACGACAGATTCTCGTATAATATAACTGACTATTTTTGTATGTATATCAAATATGGGTATATATCGATGGACTAATTCCATAGGGGCGTAAGCGACAAAAAAATATTTTTTTTGCGGATATGCCCAAAAGATTCTCCATTGCATGAAAAAGATTTTGCCACTATAAAAACGGATTTTTTTTTTTTTTTTTTTTTTTTGTATGATATGTACCCATTAGATACCAAAAGGCAGAGAGCTCTTCATCCCCTAATTTTCTATCTATATATGTACTAAAGTCGTATTTTTTTATTCGCATTCAGAAATCTCAGTAAACAATTTTACGAGTTTTTCTTCTATACCTATAATACTGCGCTGCAACATCTGCGAATTATTTCCAAAGATTCATATAGATTCGCATCTAACCTTGCTAGTACGTGCCTTTAATATAGAGTCTCAGAATCTAATATCGGAAGTGAAATTCTGCGGAAGATCTGCGGAGTAGAAAAATATGATAAAAATGAAAAAATGATAATAATAATAATAATAATAAGAAAAAAAAAAAAAAAAAAAATTGATTTCAGGTAACTTGTTGATCATCGCTTCTACACTTTGTCCTCGATTAAGACCGCTGCCGTCAACACCGACGAACGTCTTTTTGGGAGGATTGGCCAGCGCTGATCTACTTCTGATTATAGTCTGCATACCGGTCAAGGTAAGTTACGAAAAAGAAAAAAAAAAAAAAGAAAAAAAAAAAAATCACGAAAAGATTGAAAATGAAAGAAAAAAGGAAAAGAAATAGGAATTTCAAAGCTTATGCTCCTCAGTATTTCCAACGTATCTCGTAAAGAAAAACGGGTCTTCTGTTAATAGCGATATTATACACCCAAGCTTCTAGTAGAACTACCCTATTTCTCATCTGAAATAACTCGACTTAGTCCTTCAAATCCAGGGATAAACCGATTCAGACTAACAGAACGTCCTATACGAAACGTTTTCGCTAATCGTCCGCAACAATTGCCGCAATAATATAAACAAAAGGGTCTTTTTTTTTTTTTTTTTTTTTTCGAAAAAGTATTAGTTTCGAAATAGTAATCGAAATGGTATCCGAAAATAAGGACAAACTCTATGAATAAATTATCGCATAATCGGGGGAGGGGTATGAAGAAAATTTGAAATATACACGATTTTACGGCGTATGAAAAATTTCGATTTTTAGTTTAACAAAAAAAAAAAAAAAAAAAAAATATATACGACTTTCAATTTTCAATTCGAATGAAGGCGGACGGAAAGAAAAAAAAAAAAAAAAAAAATCAAGCGCTTAAAATTAACTTACGATTTCCGAATGTTCGTAAAAATTCTTTTAATGAAATTATATAGGCGTGTGAAACTTTTTTAATACCGTATATAAAAACTTTTCCCTCACAACGGATTAATACCGCGAAATATCAATATAATTCGGAAATTCAATTTCGCCTTCTAGTAGGTATAGTTAGTATATGGATCGAGGTTTAATCTAAATACATTAAAGCTCGCTAATTGATAGCTTTGGTAAATAACTTTGTAGAAACTATATAAGCTAGGAATTGAAAGGACTTAAAGTTCAAATCGATGGAAAATTCAAGCCCCAACTACGTCGTTGATTTCATACGCGATTGCGAATCGACACAATTGCAGGGTCCAATTCTAATTAGAATTACTATATATATATGACGGAGATCTGAACCTTACATGGAATAACTAATTACTTGAAACGTATATGGGATATTCCATGTCAAACCAGGGAGCCCAAAACCCTTACTGCTATTTTAGATTGACTCAATTATCATACATGGTACTACTTGTTCGGGTTTGAAACGATCAAATTAATTTTTGTCAATTTTTCACACCTATAATTATTACACATTTTTCTCAATGGTACTCAATTGAAAATTTTGTTAATTTTCTGCTTTTTAACAAGTAGTGAATTTTTTTTTTTGTCTAAAACATGTATACATACATATCTATATAGAATTATTATTATTTTTCAAATTTATTTATTTATTTTTTTTAACCGGATGTTAAAATAACCGCGTAGACCCTACCACCACGTTTCGTATAGATCCCGACTACTACTATGCATAGATATATGTATATGCGCCAAGATTGGTACAAATATAGAACTTGGCACAAATTTATTTTATTTTCATTCAGCGAGTCGACCGCACTAGAGACTGTCAAACCTACTACTAAACTTCTGACTTGAACTCTTTCCACGGCCTAAATTCGATTTCTTATAATTTTACTTTTTTTTATTTTTTTTATTTTTTTATTTTTTTATTTATCATTTTACCTGAAAAATTACACTTCCACCTTATTATAATATGTTCAAAGATACGATGAAACGCAGCTGTTGCGCAGATACTTGGCTATTATTATTTCTCGAATAATTTATTCAAATTAAGGGTAGAATAATAACCCTCGATGTTGTCTTATCGTCACGTACTAGGTTCTATGTACCCACTACATACCATAGCTTTACTTTGTTTGTTAACGTTCAAACTTTGGCACACTTTGATATCACTTCATTTTTTAAATTATATATAAAAAAAAAAAAAAAAAAAAAGCTCCAAAGTCGGGGGGATGTATATTATATATTTATAATATATTAACATAATGGGGTGAACGAGAAGAAGAAAAAAATTAGGCAGATTTATCGATCGATCGCATGACTCTTTATTCCGAATTTCAAATTCGAGAAAAATTAATATACTATTACTATACAGCGAACCGATAAATTAATATTTCTGTTAAAAGAATTTTTATTTATATTAATTAATTAATTAATTAATTAATTATTATTCTATAACACTCTTTACCTTTTATTCGAAAAAATTTTCAGCTCGTTTAAATACTTCATGCTTGATTCAACCCATTAAACCTCTGCTCCTTAATTTTAGATCGGGTATAATTAGATGCTATATTATAGATATAATGGCTAATGAGTCGTTGAGAGAATATGTGACTAAATATTGTCAAAAATTTTATGCAGAATTAAAAACCCAGGTCAAGCTTTTTCCGGTATCAAATATACATATTATATGCCCGAGTATCCCCGGATGAATTTTCCCATTTCCGTTATACATCGTAGGGTTTGGATTTTTTTTCTTTTTTCTTTTTTCTTTTTTCTTTTTTCTTTTTTTTTCCCCTCATTATAGTATCATGTTGTCTCAAAAGCTACGATTACCAATGTTTGTTAACAGCCTTGTTATGGGCGATAATAATTCGAATAAATATCCCATAGATAACGTGGCGGTAAAATTGACTGTGTCATTAAACTGGCGAGAAGATCGTGCAGTTAGATCCATTGAATGATTGGACCTAAGTATAAGTACTTAGAAATATCTATACGGAGATAAGAGAGACTCGTACGTCTGTCATGATAACTTATAAGAAGCCCAATTTTTTTTTTTTTATTTTTTTTTTAGAAGAAACATTCTATTAATTTAGTTATTTTACAGAATTTTTTAGACATACTATATGATCGAAAAATTATTCGAAATTCCATTGGCATTATACAGTTCATCGAAACGTTTATTTTATTTTATTTTTTTCGTTTCGAAATTATTCAGGATATATTCTAAAATTATGTAATTTCGTTTGTTTTAAACATATTTGATAAAATTTCAATTAATTTCAAATTATTTCGTCAAAATTGTACCAAACAGTTCTGATTAAACGCAATGCGAGTCAATGGAATATATATCTGATTGTCAGTCGAAATTTTCTCGTATAAATTATAGTCTGGTTATTACGTTTTGTAAATTTGCAAAAATACCATCCGCACTGGTCCGAAATTAAAAACGAATTTAAAATTCATTTTATAGAGATGAATTATTTTAATTATCTCAACTCCAGAATCCTCAGCTGAAAGCAATTAGCACAGCGATATATACATGTATAGTATAACTCTTTAACTCATTTATTTGATAACTTGGTACTGCCCATATATACCATGCCGTAGGTAGGTAGGTAGGTATAAGACACTCGAGTAACTGCATACTAAATAATAAAGTTTCTTATTTTCTCTTAGTTATTGAGATTTATTTTCTCTACAGAGGTATTATTTCTTCAGAGTTATTTATACCCCCAGCTGAGAATCTTAGTATTTAAATGTCTTCGTTTTTTTTTTTTTTTTTTTTTTTTTTTTTTTTTTTTTTTTTTTATCAATCTTATCATTCTTCTTTTTTCCCTTTCTTTTTTCTAAAGTATATTTTTAACATCTCGCGGTTTTTACACATATACGACAATTGATTTATCATCCATCGTTACACATCCGTATAGTAACATATGGAATTAAGATTGATTTAATACCTACTTTTTTTTAGACCGTTAAATATTTTACGATTAAGTATAATTCGTTTGGTTTCTATCGGAAATATATATATGTAGTAATATATATATGTTGTATATATATATATATACAAAAAGATTTCCACGATCCATGACGTTTATTATAGATCGTAATTCATCTGAAAATTCAAAAGAAACATATGTGAACCAACTAAAACGCATAAACATGACGTTTCAACGAATTTACAATAGATCGTGAATTATTCATCTTGATGCTAAACGGTTTGATAATTATTTCGGAAATTTTATTCATTGCCTATCGATCAGTAAATCGCGACGATATTCACTCTTATAATATAGGCTTTTTCTCATTTTTCAAATATTTTTACGATGTCTAAAAACGTCGAGATATTTTGTTGAATGTCCGTCTAAATCACTGTTTCGTATCAGGAAAAATTATTCTTGGATTTTTACTTAAGAGTCGATACCTACATGATTACATGTCGATATCATGTCAACGGATAAAGACGTGGGGCCCTCTTTCATATAAGAATATATCCAATCGGCCTATAACTGATGGAGAGAAAAAAAAAAAAAAAAAAAAAAAAAAAAAAAGAAAAAAAAAAATACCCCTGTCCGTATATATTGACCTGTGGTTGTTCAATCTGTACAAGTGCAGAGTATTGGGGTATACGAAGGGTGGAAAAAAATTTGATCGGAACGTGCCGACCGCAGGAACCCCACAATTAATAAACCATTATGCAAAAAAAAAAAAAAAAAAAAAAAAAAAAAAAAATTGGAAGTAAAGAAGAGAGAGAGAAAAAATGAAAAATGAAATATGAAAAATAAAATAAAACAAAATAAGAATCGAATATTGATGGCCGTGAAATTTGATGGGTGTAGGTTATTTCCTCCCTTATATTTGGCTTTCGGTTGAAATCTCCCTGAAATAATAATGTAATAAATAATATGAAATGAACAAACTTGAACATGATTGAAAAATTTGACTTTAATCAATTAATCAATTTATTTATTAATTAATTAAATAATTAAGAAACGAATCGTTTCGCGCACACTTCAGATATTATAACCGTATAACGAGAATATAAATTAATTAATCAGGCAATATATTATAGGGGAAATATAACGATTTCGACTATTTATCATCGGCCGAAACCCAAATCGACTAGACATCTCGGAATTAATTATACCGTCCCGTATACCTACTACGATTCATTACGAAATCTCACACTCCGACTTACGCAGGTTTATTTAGTGAATCAATTTGTCGATTGAAGGGAATGATTAGGTAGACGGTAAATCATCCTCATTATTATTTGTATACGAATTTGAATATGAATTTTGCGAGTTAGAATTCTCGTATTTATTATCTATTCAAGATACTGCCATGCCGCGGGCTCTATATATTCCTTAATTCCAAATTCCAAATTCCCGAATCCCTCTTTACTTCGCATTTAATTCAATCTGACTGACTCTAAGTGAAACAAGACTTTCCTCTTCCAATGGGATCGCGGAATTTCGATTAGCTGATTACCAGAACCATTATCACGTTGATTCTCAGTTCCCCTTGGCAAGTTCGCATCTGTTGTATCCCGTTAATCTTATCTCGTCATTTTATGCTCGTGAAACATGGATTTACACCCTTTTCATAAAATCCCCAAGGCTCAAGGTCTACATAGATTAAAATATTTTCACCGATATATATTTCGTGTAGATTTTTTTCCATTCATTTCCACAATATCCCTCAGTTTCATTATAGTATTTTCATTTTATTCATTATTATACTTTTCATCGTATTGCCATATAATCCAACGACGAGTCCTAATGAAAAACCGCTGAATTGAAGTGAATATTCCCATTTGTATCCATCGCTTTCTCAAATTGATATAGAAACAGCGATTTTTCATTAAGACCCGTCGATGAGAAGAGTGGAAAAATGAATTTTTTAAAGAAAAACAGGCCCGAACTAAAGATGGAAGATAATGTCTGTCCGACAAACTCTCCCAATCATCTCAGAAAAGCGACAGGATCAAAAACAAAATCTCAAATTTACAGGATTTCAATTTCAACGTTTGCAGCTCTACGATGAGAAATGGGATTTTTTTTTTTTTTTTGTTTTTTAAGGGAAAGGTTTTTCGATACGAAGAACGATAACTGAGAACGGTCTCAGCTATACCCAGCAGCAATAAGTTAAAGGATCTCATTACGAGCGGTCAATCCGCGAGAGCAGTGAATGAACGGTTGAAAGGATCAACGTCCATACGATCCTATAATACGAAACCCTTGAAACATAAAGTTTCGGATGAAAGAAAGTAAAAAATAACGAACGTTCAAAATCCTGAAGAAATTTCATCGGGTTGATAGCTTTCTGGGGTCCGGCTTGATCCGATCCACCAAATCAGGGTGGATTTTATTTTCTATTTCTCTCATTTTCGTCATTTCATCCCTTAGATCTATCACCAATTTTTGTCTACACCTATAAGAGTCTATACACGATATCTGAAAAAATATTGGCAAAAAATTTCTGGACAACTGAATTTGACCATAATTAAAATTTCGACTTCTAATTTTACCGCGACATCGTTATCACGATTTGAAAAACGAATTTCTGACCGATCGTGGTTCTTTATACTCAATCTGCATTTATATAATACATATATAGGTATGACCCCTTTGTAAAGAGCTCTGGGGATAAATTCAAACGGGGAAAAGAAGAGGATAAAAATCGCGGAGGAAAATAAAAAGAAAAGAAAAATTAAAAAAAAAACAGAGGGTTGTCCTCATCGTGTTTTTTTCATGACATCTACGCCGTTGTTTTCAACCCCTCCGAAAGCATTTGCGGGTGATGAAAGAGGGTGAGAGAAAAATTTGCGGTGGAACAAACCGCTCATCTTCAATATCGTATACGTATAGGATCGTAGCGTCGTTATGTGCGACGAAAGGTCGCAGAATCAATCGAAGGGTCGACTATTTATTTAACCAATTTTTATTTGCCTTATTTCTTATACCATCCAGATATATATACTGTGTATATACTATATATAGGTATGTACGCAGCTTCCGTGAAATCCTTGAGATCTTATTTTTTGGGAAAATAGTAATAAGATCGAAAATCGTTAGAACGCATCTTCTTGAATCGCGGATTTTGGAAAAATCGTTTTTACGAGTCTGTTTCTGTTTGTGTGTTCTGTTTTTTGTTTTTTGATATAAAATTTGAAAATGAATGAAGAAAAATTGTTCAAATTCCAATCGAAGTGAAATAATTGTTTATTCGAATCGCTATAAACACTCTAACTATAAAACGTCTGATAATATTTCATATATAGGCTTCATTTATTATCGCCTCTCTAATGAAATCCTCGCAGATTGATGTGCCATTAGCTTTTACCGTTCGAATTGCTTCGAGGGTTGTTATTTATAGAAATTTCATACATAAGTAGCGGGAAATACCAATCTGCTAAATAAAAACTGGCGTGAAAATTCTGAACGCTACATAGTAGTACCCGCGGTTTATACGGTTTACACGGTTTACACGATTTCTCAGTGGGTAAAAAAAATAAATAAACCAGCTTTGAGCCAGAAACCTCCCTGAAACTTGATGAAATGAAATGAAATGAAATATAAAAAAATGAACGACAGGGAATTCGGTTCGTTTCCAACAAAATTCGGTATTTTCTAAATCCAAATTTGATTTACTTTTTTTTTTTTTTTTTCTAATCAATTTTCATTTTCGTTATACACATTGATAAGTTCGATGTATTCGCGGCTCTAACTCTGAACCGTAATTGCTTCGAGCTTCATTAACCGAATAAATCAAACCTGCGCAGGGGGATGACGAGATCGATAAATACTCTGCACGCGTCTGGTATACGACCATTTAGATCTATGCAGCATAAAAAAAAAAAAAAGAGAGAAAATTCGAAAGAGAGAACTGAAGTCTGGCCAGATACCGATCGTGTGATAAACGACGCGTTTAATGGCCCTCGAAACTGCCTGCCATCAAAACGGCAAACAAAATCTGAGCCCGATCGTTTAAAATTCACCAAAAAAATCTACCAGTTAGGGGTGAAATTAAATCGAACAATTTTATACCCCCCCACCCCGTATATTAGGGTAAAAGAAAAATATTCTCTTCGAACTGATCGAATCGATCAGTCTCTATCTTTCTCTCTCCCACCCACTTCTCTCGCTCAGACTTCATTTATATCTATGTATATTAGGTATACTAATACCTGATGGAATTTAAATTATTCCTCAAATATTTAATTATATTTAATATGCATTAATTTTTTTTTTTTTTTTTTTCTCTCCTTTCGCTTTAAAGTAATGTCTATGATTTTTTTCTCTATTTTTTTTTTTTTTTTTTTTTTGCCTTCTCTCTCTTTTTTTCTCGTAAGCCCCTTTGAACTCCCACGGAACGCGAACTACCACCCAGCTATAATTGCAAAGTTCTACTATAGAAGAGGTTGGATGAAAAAAGTAAAAAAATAAAAATAAAGAAAAAACGCGAAAGAGAGAGAGAGAGGAGAGAGAGAAAAAAATAAGGGAAGAAATAGAAAAAAGAAACAAAAAAAAAAAAAAAAGCGAAAATTAAAACTAAAGGAAAAAACCCAACTGGATGAATATAAAAAGTTTTCTGCAAAGTTATACATAAGCAAAGCGAGAATTTACTGTATAGCTATAATATGGAAAAATATATTTTTCCATATTATATTATATTATTTCCTGAATATTTCGCAAATATAAATTATTACCCTATGTATATTTTAGCTTCCCGTATCTCTTTTCACAGAGAAAAATGTGATGCACGTATGTGATCTATTTTTTTGTCCGACGATAACTCGAGAACGAGTTACCGAATTAGAATAATTCTGGTCTCAATCGACGCGGATTTTCCAAACTTAGAACTGATTAGATTCTGGCTTTGATCGGTTAAGTCCTTTTCGAATTATTTGGATAGCAACATTCTATAAAATGAAATGAAAATGATGGTATCTTGAGAATATGCACGTGAACGGATTCGAATACAAATTTGTACCATTACGTGTTTTATTTCGTTTGGATCGCAGATCTCGAATTTGACATCGTGCTCCCAAAGTTTGAATAAGATAATGACATTGCTATTACATATTATTTCAGCTCGAAACGAGTTTGAAAACGAGAAGTTCAAAGGCTGGACCATGGTCAGTCCAAAACCGCTTATTTTTTCAAAAAATAAAGCTACTGCAGCTACAGCTACGATTTCTTTCTACCCAATAATGAACATCCCTCGATCCTGTCGCCAAAGTCGAGCATTGTAAGAATTCCTAGATCCAGGAAATGTTCTGAATGTATGCAAAGCATGAATTAATTTTAAAGTTTCAAGATTTCGAAATTCTAGTATTAGTAGTTTTTTCTAGGAATGTCACCCCCAGTTTTTAAAATCATTTCCGTTGGTTCTGGTGTAAAAATGACTTTTTCTAATTTCAACGAATCCCCACGTTCTCAGGCCTCTATAGTAGGTATCCGATAAATCGATCGAAGATAAGATGTGCACATCTGTGCAACAGACTTGACGAATAATCCCAGAAATTGTGATATGATGAAATGCGATATTAATAGAATTTTACATTCGAATATATAATGGGAATGAAAAATTGCCATATCTTGTTATTAATTCGAAGAATTTCTTTCTCACTGAAGTGAAGAGATTTCTAATCTAACTTAGCACTCGTAGGCACGAATATAAACTTCGATTCGTCCACGTCTGGTAAGTTTATCAAAGTTTTAAATATAGCAGGTAGAATGTATGGAGAGCGATAAATTTGATGAGAGATGAAAAATAAAAAAATAAAGAGAAATTAAGAAAAAACCTAAGAGAGAAAGACAATTTTTATGTATTTTTTATTTTTTATCTATTTCTCTCCTTTACTCTATATATACTAGTGATTCACGACGTGGGTAGATGTGCGCAGTTTCATCCCTTTGTCCGTTCTCCCAAACCATTGCAAATTTTTTATTCACTTAACTCTCCCATAATAATCATTAGCCAACGCAATGTCATTGGCAATCAGGATCTATTTCTATATATGAAGAACTAACGTTACTTGATTCTATAACGACACCCAGACAAAAGACTTCGGGTAAAAATTCCAGGACAAATTTGACGGTGATTAGAGTCTTGGGAAATTGCTTCGACCGTGGAAATCGAGGATTAGGTAAAGAGCTCCGAATCAGTTTCATCAGTCGTCGTTGAAATAGAAGAAAAAAAAAGAAATATCCTCTTCACTCAAAGTTCTTTATATATAATTGAACTTCTACCAGCTAATAAATAATAATAATAATAATAGTAATAGATAATAGATAATTTATTTCGAAATCAAAATATCATACGAAAAAATTAATTGCTATATATATTTACCAACGTTTTTTTATTTTTTAATTCATTTTTTTTTCTTTTTTTTTTTTTTTTACATTTTTATTTCTCATACTTTCCGGCTTATCCAATCTCCTGACTATATTATAACTGGTTTCAGAATTCACGGTACAGATTTTCGTATCGTGATTATATAAATATGTAAAATACACAGGCTTTAAAAACCACCCTTGCACTTCTACACCTCAGTAATATTATGCACATCGAAATTTCTGCATTTCTGGGATTCCCTGTTTGCTCATGCTGCTATAAACACACATATACGTTTCATTTCTTATTCCAAAATAACAATGATTAAAAATAAAAAAAAAAATAAAAAAATGATTCTTCTATTAAGATATTAAATAAATTTGATTTCATAAAACGACTCGACTCCACGGTTTAAAATTAGTTCGAATTGAGTAACAAAGCTAAAAACTGTTACCATTGTGTTTTTGACTTTGTCAATGCGTTAAATGTGTTTGTGTGTATGTGATTTTCATTTTCACTTTATTTTTTATTTATTTATTTTTTTTTTTTTCACCCCCGCAGGGTCTAACTTAGATTACTTTTAGAGATTTATCAAACTTTTTGCTACCCGAAGTTCGGCATCGATCGGTGTTGTTCAGTGTTCTTGTATATATACTTCTTACGTTCATAGTTGAGATTTTGTAGATGAAATTTATTATTTTTTCATACTTAGAAGCTGGTGGGTTAATTATTTATATAATAATTGAACAAATTAAATTATATTATATTTTAATTTGTTAATACGTACGATTTGCCGGAGCTTAACGAATCAACTTTTTAACCAATTAACGATATTTCAAGCCCTTTGAGAGACCACAGTATGTATTTGGACGAAAATTTAGAGGGAATTGTATAAGATATATACCTATATAAGGCAAGATTCGAGGCTGTAATCGAATTACTAAACCTTGTCTCTCCTTCGTTCTTACTCGCCCGTTTCTTGTTAAATTCATTTAGAATAACTAAATTTTCACCAAAGAGCTCCTCTTCGTCCTACTCCTCCAACTCTTCCTTATCTAATAAGAACAAAAATTTCATTAATTAATTAATTCGCACCATTGAACTGAGAATGAGACAAGAATGAACAATTCATGAACGATGAATGGAGCGCTTAATTAATTTTACATAGATACATATATATACTAGGGTTGTCCTTAATCAGGGCTCGGACGAATTTTTTAACAGGTGACCTCCAAATCGGCTTCAAATAATTCTAAAACAATTCTCCAATTTTTTACAGATTTTTATCTCAACTCCAATCCCTCGCAACAATGAGGAGGGTAGATTTTCACATTTATAATATAATTTATTGTAAGAGTAATAAATTTCAAAAAAATCTGTAACTGCGAGATTTTAGTGGACATTGGTGGAAATAAAATGCGAAAGATTAATTATTTTCATATTCAGATACTTATCAATATAAATTATCAATGATCTCGTTAAATTTCAAAGTTTGATTAAAGAAAAGGTACGACTACGACTTGATTTTTGACTCAAAATAGAGAAAAAAAAGAAAAAAAAAAAAAAAAAATACGGAAACACTCCGTGGATAAGATGAAAGGATATTTCGTAAATTAGGTACAGTTAGTTAGTTAAGATCTGACATCAGGTGCATGAGAGCGTGGAATCGAATCGTGGCAACTACCTATCATTAAGAGTTTTTGGGTAAAAATATGTCAAAGCCGCTTTGACCCAAACGTGTCGGGTCGTTGTTGACTCAAGAAATTTAGGGGTGGTGAAAATGATGGGGTGATGTTAAAGCGAAATTCTGTAGGTCTTGCCGAAGGCGGATTCTGCACATGAGCGAATCTCGGCTAAATTTCATTCGGCTTTTAATTACTTCAATATATTTTTTTCCCCCGTCTTCTTCCCGACTTTCTTTCTTTCTTTCTTTCTTTTTTGTCTTTTTTACACCATAACGTTTGATCGCACGGAAGGGTCCCGCAAAAAAACTACGGCAGATTTTTATCCGGAAACAATCATCACCGAACATCCGTCTATGGGGAAAGCAATTTTCCAACGGAAATACCACACTGCATCCAACTTCCTCAGTTATACTCTGACGAGTGCACAAAGCGAGGAGCTGGGATAGTCGAGAACTCTAAAACGTCAAGAAAGCTCGCAATCATAGAACTTTATGTCAGCGAAAAACTCGATGAAATATCGAAGATTGTATATTCACTCTTTCCAACCTCGTCGAGATGGATAAGACCGTCTTTTTCTGGTATTAAGGAATTAGGAAGCTTTTACCGCCTCATCTGTCAAACTAATTAATTAAAAAAAGCTCAGTATAAATCGGTGGGATGATACGAAAAGCTCTGTTCTGTCTTCTTTTAATTTTTTTTTCTTCATTTAAAAAAAATAACAAATTTAACTACCCCGGCTCTGACACCAAGTCTATACACCTACCCTTGTGAACCGCTTGACAGGATCGAACAATTACTTACTTAGTAAGGAATGTTGTTGCACGAATTAGCGCCTCTACAAACGGTGACATTCGTATTAGTATATACCCAGTTGGTTGAACGCTGGTGAAAGTACCGAGAATGCTGCACCCCTGATCCCTGATAAGTGATAATGTAATATGACGTGGGTTTACTTCGCTCACAAAATCACGTATCACAAAACGGGTGTGGCTTTATTTTTTACACTGACAATGGGAGGGGCGGTTTTTAACCATTTTATATTTCACATACCCCCGCATCGACATCAATAACGAAAAAGGGTAGGATTTTTCTGCACGTCGAGAAGAAAAACTTGTGGTGTTTATTTATTTTTATTTTTTTTTTTTTTACTTGTTCTGTGTCGCTTTTTCTTTGCTCAAAGTTTATTCTTCTGTTGTTGTTGTTGTTTTTTTGTTGTTTTTTTTTTTTTTTTGTTTGTTTCATTCCCTCACATCTGTCGCTTAGTTTATGATCATCACATCGACAAGTGTTACCAAAACTGTGTTACATGTATACGTTAGATGATTTTCTGATTCATCGTATATCCCACCGCTGTCACAAGTTTCGCGTAACGTCTGGGGTAGCATATGAAGGGGGAATTAGTCTTCTGTACGTAATCGACATTCGCTAGCTCTGCGCTGAGAACCCACTTGTATACAGATTGCTGATCTTGGTTGATTCTTGGATGGCGTAAATTTCGTTCGACAAATGTCTCTACACCTAAAATTCAGCGAAACGTTAACGTTCATCCATGCCCGAAATTACTCACCCTTCAATTACCGGATCGTGGTATAACAACAGCCGATGACAAAATTTCGAACTATGCTTTTTGCGTCTTTACTTTTTTTGTCGATCTCCCTTTCGGAAACAGCGATTGCTCCCGCGTAGGTACTATAAGAAACGAGCTTTACTACTTCTTGCGGCTTTATCACAGCATCCGTCATTTCCTAAGAAGCAAATACCGAGTGATAGAAATCCACGGATTAAGGGTGATATTCGAATACGTGCCCCGCCCGTGACCTTTTGCCGATCGAATTTGAATTCTTTACAAGTCTCTCTCGGGCCCTTATACCAGCCACCCTACACTGTCAGGGATCCAGTTCATCCAGTCTCTCGATTCTGTCAAAGAGAGTGCAAACCCTGCGACCAGAATCTCCGAGAGATTTTCCTCACACCTAGATACCTAAAGAAGAAGACTAGCATATATACGCGACGCTGTCAGGGTAAAATTTACTCCCCTAGATTCAGACGTTGATGTATTTTTCTTTAAGTCCAAACATTTTTGTCGTTTGCTTTTTTGTTTTTCTTTTTATTTTTTCACGAAATTCAAGAATTCTAGTTCGCGTTTTTCAATCTTAGCTTGAAAATGTCGAAATTCTTTTCCTGCTGCTACCTTTTGTTCCCGATCTTTGCGTGCGGCTGTGGCCTAGATCTTTTGATACGGTTCAGTATCTGCTCTGGGAGATAGAAGTGGTCTTCTAGCTCAGGTCTTATCTACATATAGGTATACGAGGCTTACATAGTTCGATATCTTTCTGTCCGGCGAGATGTCCTACCCTTTAGCTTCAATACGATTTCATTAAACGCTGGCTTCTTCCGGATGCTACCTACCCCTATCTCCTGCTCCTGCCCCTGCCCCTGCCCCTGGCTCTGTCCCGTTTTCTCCTACCTTCGAAAAACCTTTTGAAACGTGACGGTGCTCGTTAGCTAAGCGAAAAACTCACAAAGGGAGGGCAGCGACCGTAGCAAAAGTTTCAGAGCATGAATCGAGACATGAAGTGCACCGAGGTTGACTTACTTGATATACAAGATCATTATTCTCTTGAAAACTACTTGCTCCTTCCTTGATAAAAAGAAATTAACAAGTCAACTGAAAAAAAAAAAAAAAAAAGTGCAATAAAGTTACAGACATACAACGGGAAGTTTTGTTACAGCCGATTTTTGGGGTTCCGATCAATTTTTTTCGAAAAATCAAAATGAAATGATCTTGCGGAAAGTTATTCGAAGATGTATAGCCGTGGTGTTACGCTACGATCTAACCACGAGGGCTTTGGTTTTGCTCTCATTAATCTAGCGACTATTTTGGTACGAGGTAGAATGAAGGGAAGCTTAATCCTCTACTGAGACAGTACCTACCTCACTTTGCTGATTGGAACTTGACGTGATCAATGAATTAGTAAATAAATGGATTGATCATGAATGGAACCGGGGCAATTGTTTTGTGCAGTTCGTTGATGTCGAACTGTTTGGATAGTATTCTTTATTTTTTAACTAACTTCTTAAGCTTAGTGATTTTTCCTTCAAACCAGAATTATTTTTGCCAAATTTTTGGCCAAACTCCAAACTTGAAACACGAATCTCTGTATCTTCTACAGCTATATTAAAACGTCGTCGTCTGAATAATGACCTTCTATAAATGATATTGAAAAATTGTTAATATCGAGTTTTAAAGCATCCTGAATTGACATCGAAAAATAACCATAGATTTTCGATGAATAAATATCTTTCAAACTTTTCAAATCTCTCTCTCTCTCTCTCTCTCTCACTCTCAATTTGAGTTCTGCAATAATATTTAACTTTGGTCTAACGAAAGAAATCGTCTCGAGCGATCGCAGGTGGTGAACACAGTTAGTAATAAAAAAAAAAAGTTGGCAAAGAGTCTCGCCAAAGATCAACAAGCTGTTAGAAAGAAGAAGGAGAAGAAGAAGAAGAAGAAGAAGAAGAAGGAAGAAAAAAAAGTAAACCTTAAGTTTAAAAGACGAGAAAAGCTGTGATAAAAATGATTTATTTTGAGTTTCGCGGTTCTTAACGTTAACAATTTATATAGTTTACCAAAAAGTTCGAGGATGCTTTTACTCGGTATACACAAGTGCGAAAAAGCTTCGATTTCGTTGCATTAATCGCAAAACTCAGTTTCTTATCTTTTCATTTCCATTTCATTCTATTAGTTATATTTATTCAAAAAGTGCCTATAGCTACGCGTTTTCGCTGATTGGCTTCGTTTGTTTTTCGCATTTTCACCCCGACATGTAATCCTATGAATGATGATAACGAGGGGGCCCGTTTACAAAAAAAAAAAAAAAAGTTTAAGAAAAACGAAAACGAGAACGAAAATTTTCGCTCATTTATTAAACTTTAACCTCTGGTAAAGTGAATTCCTAATCCCGAAGGGATATTAGTCGAAGAAATTTCACGGCACATACACACCGGCTTAATTACTTCACTTTACGCTTACACAAAATCTGAACATTAGGTAAGCCGAGACTGAGACTACCCCGCAACTTCCAAAGCCACATCATATACAATATAACGTATATTATGTCTTATTAAACATTCATATAGCGGAATGAGACCCTATGAATGATCGCATATCATGTATCAACTGGATCTTCTATCATGTTAATATAATTATCTCTCGGTAATAAATTGAGTCGTTTATTTTCATTAAACAACCAAAATCCCTGAGACAAACCGATTTAAACGATATGTCAGATGGTTAGATTAGAAGATTTCGCTCTTTTGAATCTGATTGTAATTTTCCTAATAAGATTATCTTCCTAATGCAGAAAATATTTGAATTTAAAATTTGGTGCAATAAAAAAATTGAAAAAAAAAAATGTTACTTTGGGGATGGCAGTTTCACGAATAAACTATTTAATTAATCCCCCGTTTTACAGATAGCAAAGTTGTTCTCCTACACATGGAGCATGGGGTTGTTTCTATGCAAGGCTGTCCACTACATGCAGAGCGTTTCAGCAATATGTTCGGTTCTGACATTGACAGCGATGTCGATTGAGAGGTAAGCGAAAAGGCGTGGAAGTGAAAGAGCCGCAAATATAATATACGATATAGATGTAAACATATAGAGAGAAATGAGATTTTTCGATATATAGTGTATATACTATATTCAACGACAAGATCGTAATAAGTTCTTTCGATATATTTTCTCTTTCATATTATAGTAATTTTCGAAGGATGGAGAAAGATTTCGATTTGGTCGCAAGATCGCAGGATCCGCGGTTTTCTCACTGTTTGATATTCGCCATAATATACTTGTCTGAGGTAAAACTAACTTCGTCAAATCTTTTGCGAAAGACTCGCAGTAGGATATAATACGACCAAGTCTATTAATATAGGAGGGTGAAGTTCACTCGTTCATCTCTTATAGTTAACGTTAATCAATTCTAGCTGCCTGCAGCATCTCTGCATAAACCCTCCTCATAGTAGAAGTTGCAATTAAGACTTTCAAGATTTTAAATCTTTCTTTTTTCCCTAAAAAGTGTGTCAAGCGGTGAAAGAAAAAAAAAAAAAAAAAAAAAAAAAAACCTCTCTATCCTCTATCTTTACTCTTCTGTGATTATTAGACAGAAACCGTATTTAGAGTCTGTGAATAGCCCATCGGGCCAAAAGCTCTAAATTTCCTACGCTAAAAGCTTGATAATTATCTCGCAGCTAGTACAGCTGCAGCGATAATTAGCGGTACGCGATTTTAATGGCTCAGCGAAGTTCTCGCAGCTTATATATGGGCATTAAATTTCATCTTTACAGATACTACGCGATCGTACATCCGATGAGGGCTCAGTATACATGCACGATAAGCCAGGCTAGAAGGATCGTATCCATAACATGGTTCACGTCGTTTTTATTAGCGATACCGATGCTGTTCACCCAGGTTTGTAATAATTTCCTTTTTGATAAAATAATTTGAAAAAAAAAAAAAAAAAAAAAAAATTTTCCGCACATTGAAAATGTTGCGATTATTAAATTAGCGGCATAAATTGGTCGGCGAAAGACACTTGGCCTACTGGTGTATGAGGGACGAGGAATCAACTATGCTTTGGCGTCTCCACGAGGTCTACATGCTCCTTTTAGTATTGGTTGTACCCTTGATCGTAATGGCATTTTGCTATACTGCCATATGTTGGGAAATATGGCGAGTAATGAAGCGGAGATATCACATGACTTCGCGACACGCGTAAGTACCAAATTTTAATACATATTTGTTTCTTTTTCTTCGTTGAACAAAAATTGAAAGCTACAGAGAGCGCAGATTGTTCCGAGTCCTTATTTACTCATGAGTCGAGAGATAGTTTGGAAATTCTATGGCATCAAGCCTGAAAGCCCTGCACACATTGGATTAGAATGTATTAAGCTTTCAATTCGGCAATCAATGGACCAAATTGTTTTGTATAAGGTTGAATTGCGAACGTACGACGAACGTGTGGTGAAAGACGAAATGAAGGCACACACAGAACAGGCATATAATGTCGTTGATATTGCGCCAGTTAGAATCCACTTTATTTGATAAAAATAAATTCATCAACGGCGGAGAACTGAATTGGGAAAAAAATCTCGAGGAAATTGAGCTTGTTGTAAGGTGTGTATGTACCTACCTACCTACAACGAGCTAATGGGATTGGAATGATCGAGGCTTCTTTTGTGTCGAGACTTCCATTCGGTTTTTGAAAAAAGAGAATTAGAAGTGACGATAGAAAAGAGGGGATGTGTGTACATTAGGGTTGTTCTTAATTCGGTTACATTTCAATTTCAATTTACAGAACATCTCCAACTGTATGTTATAAAAAAAAAAAAAAAAAAAAATGTAACCACATTCCCACGTTCCTATCTCAATTCTAAATACTGGCCCCGAAAATGATCGAAACAAGGACCATCCTGTGTGATCTGTACATGTGAAATTCTCAGACTTGAGAAATGATGAGAGTGAAATTTAAAGAGGTAAAGAAAAGGACGAAAACCAACTAATTGTGCAATTCGATTTTATCAGAGTGAAGACAGAATAATTGTAAGGGAGGCATAGCTTAGGACGAAAACTTGTAGCGAATGTAAATTGAAGAAGAGAAAAATACAGTGCTGGTGGATGTACTGCGAGAACGAGGGATACCATCAAGCCTCGGACTTGTCCTTCGAAAGCTTTTTCCTTTTTTCTTTTTTTCTTTTCTCTATTCTTTTTTTTTTTTCCTAATACAAATTCCTCCCAAGGGAAAGAAGTGCTTTTGTCCTGGGTTTCTTTTTCTCCTTATATTCTTCTCTCAGTCCAATTACCTACGCTTTAAGGATATTCCAATTCATTTTCACGACCTTCTCCTTATTTCACACTAACCTAAAGTACGAAAAATCTTCACATGCATCCCTTCGGCCAGTTCATGTATACAATATAACGTTTATTCTTAACCATTTCTATTATACTTATTCTAATATATAAATCATCCCTTTTTATTTTTTTATGATAAATTTTCTTCAACTTTTACAACACCCTTCAATTTTCTACTTCTTCAAACATTTTATACACAGCTGAGATTTTTTTTTTTTTTTTTTTCCTTTTTTTTTTCAACTTCCATAAGGGAAGGAATGTCACTGTCACATTGACGTTGGCTTTTGGATACCTACCTATCTACCTTCGTCAACGTTAATTGCTTCGCGTAACAAATTAAAAAGTGATCGGCGTGTCCTGTTTCTGTACCTATACATATATGTATGCATATGTATGTGTGTATGTGTATTTCGGTACAGTTCATCTCGTCGTATAAAGTTTCAACCGTGGGTTTAGATCGAGTCGATTTATCTATACATATATATATATATGGGTATGATACACTTTATGCGTGCATGTATATCCACGTATATATGTATAAGTGAACGAGAAAGTGGTCGATACTTCATTATTAAAATCTCATTATTGTGACACAAACGTGTTAATTAATATTGTAACGCAGATATGAACGAAAGTGGGGGTTGTGTATTTATATAAAGTAAATCGATAAGGCTTGAAACAATGAGAGAAAAAAAGTAAACGAAGAAATTAGAAAAATTTTTAAAACCAACCCTCGTCTAATAAATTCGCAGTTTTGATATACCTAAGTGACAAAATGTGTATAAGAAACAAAAAAAAAAAAAAGAAAAGAAACTTTAAAAAAAAAATTTCAAAATTTCAAAATTTCTTTAGCCTCAGTCCTAACAACGTGGGTACAGAGTCGATCCCCATGACAGATAGACATGGAAGTACAAGAAACGGACGTCGAGGACGTAGGGATGACGTGAGAACCGAGGAAGAATCAAGGACGATGAAACAGGTGAAGATTTGTTTTTTTCTTTCCTTTAATATTCTTGACTATTTTTTTCAATTTTTTTCAATTTTTTTTTTTTTTTTTTCTTTCTTTCTATTCCTATTCTTCGATTGAAAATTAAGCCCAGGAATTATAACAATAGTATAAAAAAAAAAAAGAAAAAAAATCTCTCTGCATTGTGAGAGAAACTATATCCCTGCAGTCGAAGCCGGATGCGTATTAATGTATACGAAGACAGCGGCTGCAGTGGATCAGAAAATGGATATATCGTTTTTCTCCTCATTCTTCGCTTTCATCTCTCGCCCACGATTCTTATATATACATACTTTACCCACGAGATTGTAATACACTATGTGATCCATGCTAAAGGATACATCAATTCCTCTTAGAAAGGATCCGCGGAGGATAGAGTCTGCACGCACTTATTTAAGTAAGGTTTACAGTAGAGCAAAGTGAATATAATACATATATATATATATAATATATATTTATATTTATATATATCACATATATGGTAAAGTATATACGTAGGTATATATCTAGGTGAAACTTTACTGTCTCCTATACTGCAGCCTCCACTTCTGGAGTCGTTCTCTAGTCACTTATACCCACTTTGTTGAGCTCACTAAGGCATATACCTGCCTAGGGGTATCTTGAGCTACTCAAGTTTCGTATAACTATATTTTGAGATATGTAGCTCGGAGGCGAGAGCTACTAACGAGGAAGTTCAGTGCAGTTCAACGGAAGATGATATCAAATTCTGATAAATTTGTAACGATGCAACCCCAGCGAATCCTGCCCTTATTATAGGAACTACGAAATAATTACACATAAGACGAGATATTTAGCGATCGAATAATAATCCGATATCTACGTTGTTATTATTATTTTTTTTTTTTTTTACCATTTTTTATCCATTTTTTTTTTTTTATTTTTTTTTCACACAATTTACACTCAAAATTAGAAATAAAAATTCTAAACCTAGGCGAAGAGCTAGTATACATCTATATAGAAGCGGAAAAAACTTTAGAGAATTTATATTGAAACGGTACCTATGTACGTGAAGGTCTACCGATTTCACCTTCAACTTCGTTCACACCTGTTACTTTTTTTTTTTTTTTTTTTTTTTTTTGTTTTACGATGATAATTTAACACCGGAATCACACCGCGTATGGAGATTAGTTTATCATTTACACTTTATTCTATTACCATTTATTTTATTTACACTTTGAGATTTTTGCAAATATTTCAAGGCAACACGATCTGTCCGCGCGGTTGAATTTTTTTGCTAATTATCATATTTATCACTATAGATGTCGAGGAAATCGAATGCAAAATTATAATTCCTGAATCCAGCTTTTATCGCAGTATTCGGTTTCAGTTGTAAAAAATTCATTTTGATAATCTCAAAGAATCGCTTCACGTTTTTTTTTTTTTTTTTTTTTTTTTTTTCATTTTTTGAATTGTGAGATTCAAAAAGTCGGAAATTTACGAGATTTCACGTCCGAATAACGAGCACGAAAATTTCTTTCCGCAGTAAAAAAGATGGGATTTTAATTATTATTTTTTCACTCGGAAAAACTGAATTCTTGAAAAATTCTTTTTTTTTTTTTTTTTTCACGTCCTGGTCTTTCCACGGTCGGTTTTCTGTATTCGTTTTTCTCTGTGTGTCTCAGCTTTTTATCGAAATAAACATCACATGGCGTATAAAATATCAATCTATGATCGTGAGTAGAAAAATAAATTTTTCTTTATCAGGTCGTCAAAATGCTCGTCGCAGTTGTGGTGCTTTTTGCTGTTTGCTGGGGCCCGATGCTAGTCGACAACGTATTGACCGCATATGGTGTTTTGCCAAGGGTTAAAAGCGGAATTAGCAAACATGTCAACGTTACGTTTCAGCTGATGGCCTTTTTCAACAGGTAAATCAAAATACAATCAAATTTTTTAATTGCGATGTCATGTGCAAACAAAAATTTGCCAAATTTATTTTAACACCTGGTCATGACAAGCAAAACGTATTTTATTTTATATCTTATACTTCGGTCAAACCATATAATTATTCACGCAGGTACCGAAATTTTTTGATTAATCAACGCAAGAAAAAAAGAGGAAAAATAATATTAAATTTCTAATAAATTTAATGTTACCCGCGAGTTTCAATATTTGATCGGAAAACTCCCGCATATCTATATATATATATATATATGTGTGATGATTACCAGTCCGTGTATATGGGACTCTGTTTGAATAATGAGTAAAAAAAAAAAAAATCGCGTGTTTGTCGGAACTTGACGTTCTTCGAAACAGTATTTATCTTCGTTCATTTTTCTTCAGCCTAGTAAAATTTTAGAACGAAAACTCCGATCCCCCGGTTTGTGTAAACACAGAGTTTTTAGGTTTTTAGGTAAAACACTTAATTTCTGGTTCACGAGTGCCACTGTTACAGTCGCCAATATTTGGCAAAGAGAAATGCTGAATAACGTTTGTTTAAAAAAAAAAAAAAAAAAAAAAAAAGGAGAGAAAGAAATAAAAAAAAATACCACGTACGTACTTCTCGATGTACTTTTGTCGCGGAATATTTTCTCTCTGGAAGTATACACGTACCTACATTTCTGTATACATGAATATATAGATTATGAATATATACGTGCCGATGAGTGTGTTTGTTCAGGTTCGAACGTCTCTTTCGCGAATTCATGCGGGGAACGTACGTACATATACATCGATATCTTTACTTTGCGTATATTTATGGTGAATCGACATTTGTCGGTAGTATGCAACGTCTCTCGTGTCCTACTATACGTAACATACTACTAGGGTGATCCTCGATTTGGTAATATTACATATTCGAATTTTAATGCTTCCACGGGCCAGAACGTCTCCAAATATGTACGAAAAAATTTAGTCTAAACCTCAGGCTTCTATCTCAATTCTAAGTACTGACCCACAGCCTTCGAACTTCCCCGTCTAATTAACCCCCGATTTTTAGTAATTCGGGATTATTTTTGACATCCTATCGCATTATATCGCTTCTCTGAATCTGAAACTCGGTACACTTCTTACCTATGGTAGTAGGTATCCGTGAAAAATTTGCAGATTTTTTTACGACGAAAATTTTATTCATCACAATTCGGAGATGAGATATTTTTTTTTTTTTTTTTGTGTGCGTTGTAGCTTCGGAAATTATATCGTTGAAAATCTGTCGAATTTTTTATGAAATACCTACTACTACAGGTAAGCAGTGTACCAAGTTTCAGATTTTTCGGAGCTATACTGTAATAGGAAGAAAAAAAATTAACCGCCAAATGTCAGAAATCGTGTTTTATTAAAATGGGAAAATTAAAAGGCTTTCGGGTGGTACTTAGAATCTTGTATACAGTTGGAGACGTCTTGGCCCATATAATGGGAGCATTGAAATTTGAAAATGTTCAAACAGCGGATCATCCTAATATATATCAAAATTATGCTTTCTTCTTTTGGATCTTCAAAAAATTTGACAGAATTTTTAATGACATATCAAGTATCACTTATTTTTTATCTTTTTAACAATTCTTAGTATCTCAATCAGATTTCATAAATTTCTTGAATTCAATGCAATAAATTTCATTAAGATTTTTCTCTAAGAAAGAAAGCAAGCAAAAAAAAAAAAAAACGAAAGATAATTTCCAGATTTTTCCTGTATTTTTTTGTTACCAAAGAAATTTGCGAAGCTGATTATTAAGGGGATATGAAAGGTGAATTATACACCTCGAATTTTTGGCAGCCCATTTCCCAGCTAAAACACATCCGATCGATGTGAAATTAAAATTGAAGATAATTCTAATCTCCTGTTATATTTTTTTTTTTTTTTTTTCTTCTTCTTACAGCTGTATAAATCCGATCATTTATGGATTTATGTCGAAACATTTCCGCGAGAGTTTCTTTTCAGCAGCCTGCGGTAGCTGGTGGTGTTGTTGTCCAAGACGAAATTTCCGGTCTTCAAGTCGGGTCAAGAGGCACCCAAGCCTTAGCCAAACTCGGACCACCAGTGTTCGGTTAGTATTGAAGCCTCTGCGGACTATGAAATCAGAATTAATTCAAAATGCATGAATTTCGGATTCGCCTTATCGCCACGCCGCTGTAATCCGAAAAAATACATCCGAAAATTAAACCGGGGACATTCTTTTTTCTTTTTTTTGGATCCCGCAAAGATCGACACAGACTATAGAAAACACAATCGTTTTCTTTATAAAAAAATCGGCTATTTCGACTAATTTTTCTGTTTTTTTTTTTTTTTATTTTTTTTTTTTTCAATTTCTTTTATTTTGTTTCATAATTTTCCATTTCTTCAATTTAAACTAAATCAGTATATTGCGCTGTTCGAAGTTGAATTTTGTGAGAAAAAGGTAATTCAAAAATTGAAAAGACCAATTTTTTAGATTCCCTAAAAAAATCCCTATTCAATCCCAGATGTTTCCCTCATTGCAAAAACGTATTTTGTGTTTTTTATGTTTGTGTTTAGAGAATGTATTGTCTTGGCTGTATGCGTGTGTGTGTTTCTTTTTTTTTTTTTTTCTTTTTTTTCTTTTCTTTGTCTAATTTTTCTTCGATTTTGTATTCTCTCTCTTTTTTTTTCAATCATTTGAGTTCGATAAAATAATTACATCGGATTGAATAAGCGTCGTAATAATTTCGTTGCTTATTTATTATATAATAAATATACGTGCGCCTATATAAAGGTATACGTACGTAGTTAATTTTATTCAATGACTTTTAATGAACGTTCATTGAATAACTCATTATTATTATAATATATACTTCTCTCTTTCTTTCTTTCTCTCTCTCTCTCCCTCTCTTTCTATATATATATATAAATACTTTTGTGAACAAAGCTAATTGTAGGAACGAAAATTCAACCGCAGTACCTTATATTATTATTATATAGGTGTTATATATCCATATATATATATATATATATACAACAAATTCCAATTTATTCATTCAATCACACAGCTCTTGAGCAAAGAGAACTTGTTATACATAAACAAATTGACGAAACTTTATACCGAACAGAATTTTAAGTTTTATTATCAATTATACACTCGAACATGAAAAGAGAGAAAGAAATTTCTCCGTTTCGGTGAAAATGAAAAAAAAAAAAAAAAAAAAAGAAAATGAAGAAAAAAAACGGAGAGCAAATAAAAATCGAATTCTTTAATTAAACTCTCTTACGGCGAGCTATATAATATCTGACTGTGGGTAGTATAGATAACGTGATATATTGTAGAAGCCAGGAAGTTCGTGGTGTCTTAATAACGTCGTGAAAAAATAAAATGAAAAAAAAAAAAAAAAAAAAAAAAAAATGAAGAAATAAAACTAAGCAATAAGGACAGCTGTTTCAACTCTTTAACGTTTCACAACTATCATGTGTTCAAGTCGTAAAAAAAATTCTCAGATTTTACGTTCTTCAAGTATATTTAATGTTTTTTTTTTTTTTTTTTTTTTTTTTCTCTCTCTCATTTTTTCGAACGATTAATAATAATTTCAAAAATTGTGAGAAAAATTAAAAATATGTAGGGGAAAGTGGGGCAGAATGGCCGGATGGGGCTAAATGGCCGCGGTAAAAAAAATTGACTTATTCGCATTTTCGCATCCAGGGGGATCGTATGAGACGCCTTGCAACGCGATTCCGCTGAAAGTGTTCAAAAAATTTTAGGGTGGGGCTAAACGGCCACCCTAATGAAAGTAGCGAAATTGCATTTTCACGTCGAAGTGAGTGAGATAAAACTATATGCAGCGTGGTTCCTCTGAAAACGATGCAAAACTGAAAGGGTGGGGCAAAGTCACTCACCCTACACTGAGAAAAAAATATAATTGAATTAACGAAATATTTTTTTCAATAGTCGCAATTAAATATTTATTCGGAACAAATAAATTTCAATTGGTGTGATTAAATATCATATGAAATTAACCGATTTTCACTCACTTCGACGTGAAAATGCAATTTCGCTACTTTTATGAGGGTGGCCGTTTAGCCCCACCCTGAAAATTTTTGAGCACTTTCAGCGGAATCGCGTTACATGGGGTCTCATATGATCCCCCTTGATGCGAAAATGCCAGTAAGTCAATTTTTTTTTTGGCGGCCATTTAGCCCCATCCGGCCATTCTGCCCCACTTTCCCCTATATAAAAATATTCGCGAATCTTTCCAATCGAAAATAAGAAATTATTTTAACAAACCAAAGAAAAAAAGGAAGAAAAAAAGAGACTCGAATAAAATGAAGAAAAAGAAAAATTAAAGATAAATAAAGAAAAATAAAACTTGCATCCCTGTATTATTATTTTTTTTTTTTTTTTTTTTTTTTTTTTTTTTTTTTTTTTTTTTTTAGTTTATATTTGTGATGAATTTTGTAATCCAGGTGGCGTCAGATCTCGTTCAGCATGATGTTTCCTTTGACGAACGCCGCAAAACCCCGTACGGTTGTGGTGTAGAGTACAATATGTAACACATGAATTTGAACAAATTAATTAGGTAAAATTTTCTACACCTATATTATTCATTTTTTTATGTTCATTTTTAATCAATATTATAAATACATAACGCTTATAATGCTTTTCACTGCTTTATTATTATTATTATTATTATATATACGTTTCGCACATATACATATTGCACATACATACATTTCGAAAAACGGTGTCATAGTATATGTTATAATAATTTTATTAGAAATTTGTCGATAATTTCTTTTCTTTTTTTTTTTTTTTTTTCTCACTACTATACTTGAGAATTCCTGGGAATAAAAACCTGAAAGAAATCCTTATAGGGAAAGGATAGCGCTAGAAACGTATTTTATAAGGTACAACCGAGGGGCTATTCACAGCCGTAGTCATGGTGTCACTTGCGACTGTAGTCAATCCGTAGTCGCAATGTAATCAGTGAAATCATTGTAATCACACATTGAAATCACTGTATTCATGTGACTACATTCTTTGTAGTCATAAGTTGTAATCAAAATGTAGTCATTTGAAGTCACCGTAATCACGTAATCACGTATTACAAATATATGAAGTCAGTAGTGTAGTCAATGAATTCATTTGTAATCACGTAGTCATCATTAAAGACAGTTGTAGTCACTGTAGTCGTTCGGTAGTCGTAGTGCCCGTAGTCTCGCCGTAGTCAGTAGTGTAGTCTCGTGTAGTCGACTACATTTCTGTAGTCATGGTGTCACTCGATTCGAATGTGAATAGCCCCTCGGGTACAACTGACTGAATTAAAGATCTCTCCATATTTTAATTAACGTAGAAAAGAAATAATGTTATTTGTTTAATTTTTTTTTTTTTTTTTTTTTTTTTTTTAATTTTTTTCAATTGCTATTACTCAGCCGGATTTTATGGTAGATAATTTTTGAAGAGTGGTTTTTAACAGAAACTTAAATTCTCCACAACCAAAATGTCAGCTTAGAACCAATAGAGCTCTCAGCGTTGAAAGTACAAATTTTAATTGCTTCTCACGGCTAAACTATTGACTTTTTGAAAAAATCATTATAGAAACACTTTTTGTAGATAATTTAATTTCCTGTCAAACAGCAATCGGAAAATTTTCCTTATCATAAAATCCGGCTGAGTAATAATAATTAAAACAACTATGGTATTTTGATGGGGGGTCCTATACTTCCCGGAGGATTTCTTTTTGACTTTATTTCAAACGATTTACAGGTGAAAGCGATAAAAAAAGAATCTTTTTTTTTCGAAACGATGAAGTACCTACCTACCTACCTCAATTTCATATATATATATATATAATAATTCATTCAATGTATATAACAATACCACAGCGGGATGCACGTGCTTGTATCTAACATATAGTTTTTCATGGGAAAAAAACGGACAAATTAATATAATTTAATATAATTGTCAATTAATAATTGATAGAAAAAAAAAAAATTGAGGAAACGAATCATTGCATGTAAAATGGTTCAACAATAATAATTGTGTCTTGGATCTTATTATCAATGTAAAGAAAAAAAAAAAAAAAAATACTGGAAAAAGAAAAAAGAAATTTCACCCCAATTAAAAAATTCTTTATAGTAGCGATAAGTGAAATGGGGTAAGAATTAAGTTAAACACCGCAGGTTATATATTTACCCACGTGTCTACCCTTCTGAAGATCTAATAAATTTAACTGATAAGCCAGCCCTTAAATACGCAATTATAGATATATCTTATTTTTGTGTTTTTTTTTTTTTTTATTTTTTATTTTTTTTACTTTTATAGCAACTCGCCTAACGAACACCGATTGTATTTCCGGAATTTGAATACAGAAATTATTCGAAAAATTATTATCCCTTCTTCGTGACGATGTATTACATTTAATTATGCCTTATGAATGTCCCAGTGGACATAAATGAGAGAAAATTAAAGAAAAATAAAAAATCTACCATAACATAATAAATCGTATAAATATTTCAATTATTATTCGTCGTTATTCTCTCGTTTCTTCTTGCTTATTTATTTACTCTAATTTTTTTTTTTTTTTTTCAATTAAAATAACGAATCTCAGGGATTCATGCGAACTCAATTACGGTATGAGGCATGATGGACTCCAATATCAAATAACACAAAAATATTGGTGCTTTTTTTTTTTTTTTTTTTTTTCTCTTTGAAAACATATAACAACGAGGTGGTAATCTTAGGACTACTATGCTGTACGGGTTGCGATATTCGCGATCTGTTTGCTATTACTTCGCCCTCTCGGAAAGTTCGCATTGTATCGTATTACCCCAGTTAACCATACATGTATACGATGTGTTATATATTATACAGTATATAGGTACGTATAGAAAATTTGGAAATTCGCGGGGATAATAATTTCAGCTGCTAGATGTTGATGATCTTCTTCATCGCGAAATGAAAAAAATCGATCAAATTTAATCAATCGTCGTAAAAATTAATTAATAAAGAACAAAAAAAAATTATGATTTTAGAAAATTAAACAAATTTTCACTACGACTTCTGTATTATAGTTTCTATAGTATAGATTTATCATAATGGTGAATAATTTGAGGCCATTTATCTTCGGCTTAAGCTTTTGAAAGTCATTAATTTTCCTCGCTGTACATACATATACTGATATAATTAAGTAAACAATAAAAAAGATTTCATAAATTTATTGGTTTAATTGTTCCGTAATAATTAAGTATGGTATGGGGGTGCAGGTATCTTCATTTTGTTGTTATTTTTTTCTTATTCCAACCGGAAAGAGGAGAGAATAATTAACGATCAAATTACGATACGATCGTATTATCCGGAAAGATAAAAAAAAAAAAAAAAAAAAATTATTCCTTTATCAAATTTTTCTTTTTTTTTTTTTTTTTTTCTTTCTTTCTTTCAGATGGACCTGATTTTATCTCATCCCTTGGATTAACTCGTCGAGGGAAATTAGATAGAAAATAAACTATTCAGAAATATTCTTTTTTTTTTTTTTCACATATAATACATATTAACAGATATATATTTATTTATTATTTTTCAATCATTATATTTTCATTTTTCATTTTTCATTTTTTTATTTATATATTTTTTTTTTTTTTTTTTAAATATTTTTATTCTCATTCACCTTCGGGAAAATTTCATTTTTTATTATATGTATACGTAGGCGATAATCCGTTTTCCATTTATGCGTTAACCTCTGGCCGGACTGCTCCAGCCAGTTTCAATCCAGATTGAAGCGTTCAATTTATATAAATGAAGGAACGGTCAATCGACGCTTTTTATAGAACTAATCAAAAAAAAAAAAAAAAAGAAATAAAGGAGAAAAAAAAAAAAAAAAAAAAAAACTAGTTACGTCTGCCTGCTGCAGGAAGTAATAGACGTATAAATTTGATTGATCGATTCTTATACTATATCGCGTAATTTTTTTTTTTTTTTTTTTTTAAGTTTCACACTTTTTCAATGTTATTGTTACAATAATATTGTGTATATAAATTCATTTCAACAATTTGAAAAATAATTAATTAATTGCTAATTATATACGTTTATCTTGCCAGAGTCTATATAAACACTATATACATATATAATATACATATATACCTAATGTATAATTAGTATGTATAAAAAAAAAAAATGATAATTATCGACTATATTTCATGTAATATACTCCCGTGTCTAAAGTATAAATGTTAGATTTCATTGCAGCTCTCTCAATAATTATAATATATGTTGTAATGATATTTATAAATTTTTAAATCAATTTCTTACGTCATATAAATTATAGTAGTAGTAGTAGTAGTAGTAATTTGTCGCAGCAGACAAGGTTGATTTAGTGCAAAAAAAAAAAAAAAAAAAAAACTCTATCACATCAAAAGTGCTCATTTTATTGTGCTAATAAAATGCAATGAATATTTTTTGATTTTTTTTTCCTTTTTTTTTTTGTCATTATTATTTTTATTCGCAATTAATTGAGCAACAAAATTTTCTTATCTTATTAAAAATAAATCGATTTCACGTATATCCGATGTTTAACTTTCGTCAATTTTTCGCAATATTATACAGCCTTTGCTTGCAATAAACTATATAAATTCGGCGTTTTTTGAAAACCGTAGGTTCAATAAATATTTGTCAATATTTTTGTATTATAAATATATCCGTATATATATTTGGTGTAAAAAAAAAGGCAAAGAAAATCCAAAAAAAAAAAAAGCATAAAATTTCTGCTTGAAAAAAATATGATTCATATACCTCATATAGTTTTGTAAATATTGTATGAAATTTTTTTTTTTTTTTTTTTTTTTCTATTATTTCATTAACATTTTATACATGCCATATATAATATGTGTATAACTCACTCATCTTTAAACTGCTACAATTGGGGCGTAGCCAGTTATATAGGTGAGGGTGTTTTAAACATTTAAATAATTATCGTTAATCATCGTTAATAAATTTAATATTATATTGTGTATATGTATGTAATATCTAATCTTGAAATTTAATTATTTACCAACTTACTACGATAATATTGTCTTCGTGTCTATAATATTATGGTGTAAATCAAATCAAATCAAATCAAATCAAATCAAATCGAATCGAATTGAATCAATCTCATAATTATAATACCTAAATCTGAATATATCTATATTAGGCCAGTAAAAATAGACGTTTTTTTTTTGGTCAACTTTGCACTAAATTTTAGGTGTTATTTTATTTTTTTATAAGGTTTAGTATCACTTACTAAGTATAAAATCACAAAATGCTGACAGATTCCGGTGGAGCTTCAGACGCCATCTTGAAAAAACGTTGCTGGCCGATATCTCGGAAACTACGCACTTTAGGCCAAAAGTCACACAGACCATTATTGTAGAAAATAAAATTTCGCGTTTTTTGTTTCCCATAAACTTTTTTGTAAAACTTACCGTTTGCGATTTATGGCTCATTTAATGAACAGGTTTTTTCTATTTCGGCCGATAACTCTTCTAATATTGGATTAATCAATAAAACCTGTTCATTAAATGAGCCATAAATCGTAAACGGTAAGTTTTACAAAAAAGTTTGTGGAAAACAAAAAACGCGAAATTTTATTTTCTACAATAATGGTCTGTGTGACTTTTGCCCTAAAGTGCATAGTTTCCGAGATATCGGCTCAAAACATTTTTTCAAGATGGCGCCTGAAGCTCCACCGGAATCTGTCAGCATTTTGTGATTTTATACTCAGTAAGTGATACTAAACCTGATGAAAAAATAAAATCACAACTAAAATTTAATGCAAAGTTAAATTCTATTTTTACTGGCCTATATTTCACATAATATATATTTGTATAAGAAAATTGACTATATGAAATATAAGCCGTACCTATACCATGAGTTTTCCTAACAATGGCACAATCCGTGCGCCTGAGGACAATGCAACCATGTTATAACAATGATGTGTATTTTCAGTTGCCTTTTCTCAGGCGCACGTATCCGTAACATCGTTAGGAAAACTCACGGTATACCTATATAGTCAATCGACTAATCGTTTATACATATACTAAAGGTAAGTTTAATAATATAAGTTCATAATATGTCAGAATATATAATAATATGAAGAATAATTAACTATTTATGGTAATTGATAAACCTAAATATATATTATATATAAATGTACAATAATATATAAGTAACGTGATTTTCTTACTTTTCATTACTAATTTCACCTAAATCCGGCTTATAAAAATCCCTATGTGAAAAAAGTGGAAATGATAAATTTCATCCTTTTCATATCATTACTAACATTTTGTTCATTTTTTTTTTTTTTCTTTTCTTTTTTTTTTTTTTTTTTTTTTACCCTTTTTCTTCTCATTTTCTCTCTGGAAAGCGAAATTTAAATATTTATAAACGATTACCCGCGGAAAGTAGGAAAGTTTACAAAGCTATTCATATATTTGTACAGCTGGATGGATGGATAGACTTAGACATGGAAAATTACTCGGTGCATTATTATATAGGTATATCAAGCAGAAGATTACCATAAGACTTTATTTATTCTTCCGTATATAGTTTGCGAAATTTTCAGTTAGGTAAATTAAATAGCTATATAGTAGGTATAGGGTATATATATATACGCGATTGTTGAATGAAATTTATTCAAATAAGAGAAGTTATACGCCGGGATCAGAAATTCCCATTTATCAAATCCTATGAGCGGTTTGCTTCGAAGTACGAAGCTTTTAGGGGTCGGTCTTATAACGCGGAGGGAAGTTATCAGGTTTTTAATTATTTTCTCCTTCTCTCTCTCTCTCTCTTTACCTTTTCGTTTATTTTTCACAAATTGAAATAACGTACTTATCATTTATTTTTCTCAAGAAACTGAGAATGTACTATTTATATATATATATACAGTAGGGTGGTTCAAAAAAGACCTAATTTCTCAGATGTTGCTGCTCATCCGTGAATATGTTGTTTGTGATTTTTCAAAATTATTCCATTTTTTTTTTTTTTTAGCTCTATTGGACAATATTTACTACTGCTTCAGTGAAGTTGAAATTTCGAAATTTTGCCATTTTTGGCAATTTCAAAGTTCTCAGATCAAAGCGCTCATCTGGCTACCTCGAGATTCTCATTCAATGAGCATGTTGGTTCAAGATGAGACTCGTACGATAATATTTAGTACTGCTTCGGAGACATTGGAGTTTTTTTTCAATATTTTGCGTTTTTTCGGAGATTTGATCGCCAGGTGCTGCTCATTAGACAGTTTCATCTTACCAATATACGGAAGAAATCCAAGCAGTTTGGAGTCTGCGGGACCATTTTTACTACTGTCTCATTGAGGGCGACTTTCCTTCAAGTAAAATTAGCAACATGAGGCAGTAGTAAAAATGGTCCCACAGACTGCAGACTTCGTGTACTTCTTCCTTAAAATGGTAAGAAAAGACTGTCTCATGAGCAACACCTGGCGGTCCAATCTCTAAGAAAACCCCTAAATAGTGAAAAAAACTTCAATGTCTCTGAGGCAGTACTAAATATTATCGTACGAGTCTCATCTTGAACCAACATCCCCATTGAATGAGAACCTAGAGGTAGCCAGATGAGGACTTTGATCTGAGAACTTTGAAATTGCCAAAAATGGCAAAATTCCAAAATTTCAACTTCACTGAGGCAGTAGTAAATATTGTCCAATAGAGCTAAAATAAATGGAATAATTTTTCAAAATCACAAACAACATATTCACGAATGAGCAGCAACATTTGAGAAATTAGGTCTTTTTTGAACCACCCTAATATACAGTCAAACAGTCGTTTTTCCGAATCCCAATCCTAAACACGAATTCTACAAAATATTTTAACATTCATGTCACGTCAGAGACACGCATGTCTATTTATATACTAGAAAGAAAAGAAAAAAAAAAAAAATCACCAAGTCTATCGCATCCCTTATCATCACTTGGGTTTATAGGGTCTATACAGGGTCGGAGAAGATAAGAAGAATAAAATAAACGAGAAACCACTGCGGTGATCGTGAAAAAGATTTAAAAAAACAACCCTTTGGGTATATCGCCAGAGTTCGCGGACGCGTTACCATTCCGGTTTAAGATTGACTAGGGATGGTAGAAAAAAAAAAAAAAAAAGAAAAAAATATAAATATCCCAGAAAAGAAGTAAAACAGAATCAGTATACCTCAGGCCATGGAACATATCCGGCTACTATAGGAAATGAAAATGGAAACCGAGATCCTGCAGATCTGAACCTCTGGCGAATTACTAAGGGGTTGTTTTTTCATAAACGACGAATGTCAATTCCTTGCAAAAGTACGAACTTATATGCGTAATCCCGCAGATTTAATAATTACAGAGACAATTACAGAGAAGGAATTAGATTAAAAAAAACTCGAATCTGCGCGATTCGACGATTTATCTATTCATTTCGAAAGTTTCGAAAGTTTCATATGAATGTGATTTCATATCGTGAAAAAGAAAAAAGAGAAAAAAAAAAAAAAAGTAACGAGAAATATTGGTAACAACTTGTTGCTGCTTTCCACTCGAACATATACAGCATGCATGTATAGTGTATACCTATATAATGCACGATATGATATGGTATGTATTATAGAAAAGGTAAAAAGTGTGAAAGATTCACAAAGCGAAAAAATTCATTGAATTATTTTAGATACGTGAAACGGTATTTATTCAAGCGTGAAAAAACGTATTTTACATCGTCCGAAATGAATTTTTCATTTCTTCTTTCACCCGATTCTTTATGCGTCAAAGCAATTGTCCGAATTGGACGAGACATGCATGGCAATTTTCCGTAAATAGGGTCTCGATTAGAATGGAATATTTTTTGTCTTTAGATCCTGAAAAATAGACCGAAATTTTCGTATATTTTGGCTTCCTTGAGCTTTCTGCATTCCGACGTACCTACCCTTCGGAATTTTAATATTCTAAAGTTGAACGTTTCTTTCGAAAAATTCGACACCGTCTCAAAACGAATTCGGAACTTTTTAGAATTCCGAACTTCAACCCGGTACCTACCCCGAACCAATATAGTTTTCTTACGTCACCAAAGTCGTTAAATAAGTCGAAAGACCCGTCGAGTTGATTAATCGAGAAAATACGTGTCTTCAGCTCGACTTTGCGTCTATCTATACTCTTCAATTACTTCTATATTAAGGATAATCAATAATTAATGAGCATATATTGACTATTTATACTCAATCAGCTTGAATAATGAATTAACAATGATCAAACGGTCAGTTTAATGGATAGATTTTCTTTTGATTGTAAAATTGTTCATTAATATTCAAACATCGGCTAGTTTGTAGGCAGTGAGAGACACAAAGGAAACCCAGGAGTTAGAATCGAGTTAAAGTTGTATTATATACACCTAATCCGTCTTTGGAGAGACAAAGTTCTGTCTTATAGTCAAATTCTCGTCTATAGATACGCGGCGTTCAACCCCCCCGTCTCTTCCCTTGATTCCTTTCACGACGTACGTTTAGTTCCCATAGTTTGAATTGGATATGTGTCACGGTCGATCTGTTCACGCGCCACCGGGTTACGCGAGAGGCGACGATTTATTGTCTGTTTAATCAGTGAGGACTTGAACCTCAGGGATTTAACCCCCCGCATTGTTTGACAAGGGAGGTTTGATTGACCGATGAATAATCTCGCATTATCATACAAATATATTTATACATAAATCTAGTGTAATCATTTTTTTTTTTGTCCTCTCCCTTTGATTTTCTTCTTCTTTTTTTATTTTTCAATTGCGGTTCAACAAAATTTAGGGAAAAGAAAGAACAATTTAGGAGAAAAAAAAAACGAAAAGAAAACTGTTAAGGGAGATTAGAACAATTCATGGAATGTGGGAAAAAGATAGCCGAAGATATTTTTCACATTTTGGGAAATAGAAATTCTGACCAACTTAATTTTACAGTCGATAACTTCTTGAAGACATTTATTTTCGAACGAAGTAAATTTAGCAAAAAATAACATATCAAGCCTCCCGGAGTTCATCCTTTTCGGATTTATTGCATGGGAATGAAAAACCAAGGAAAAAAACAAAAAAGAAAATTACGATTAAAATAATTCTTGAAAAAGTCGTGACTTGAAATTTGATAGAATTTGAGAATAAAAATGTTCATAAAAATGAAAATAATTTTGCAAATATCTTATCGGAGTTCGGAGAAGCGTGAAATACAAAATCTCGATCATCTCAGCTGCAGGCAATTCTTCGAAGTATTGGATTATCATCGGAAACGAGAATTCAGTGGTAACAGCCGCACCGTATCCGTCAGTCGGTAGAATTGAAACGCTGGCTGCAGGTAGTCTTCTGGTAGTTGGTAAAGTAATTTATCGCGCTCTTTCATTTTTTTATTTATTTTATTTTTTTTTTGTTTTCTCATTTTGCAATTCGTCAGAAATTTTTGAGATTTTCAAATGATTGAAAAAAAATGATAAGAGGGTCTCAATTTATTTGGCTTTCAAATGTTTTTTTTTTTAACGACTAGCTTCTCTGTGATGATAATAAAATTATAAAATATGGTAATCTGTGAGTGATAATATATTAATTATTATACCTATATGCGAAATTTTCATATCCTCGAGAATCTTAATTCGGGAAGGAAAAATAATAAATTCAAGCGATACATAGACGCAGAGGAGAAACGTAGTGGAATTACATATTGGAATTGAAATTCTCCCGAGATGCAGCCAGGTCGACCTTTAAGTTAAACCAAATCGATATCCACCTGGGTAACAGTTTACCGAATTTCGTACGGGTAAAATAGATCAGTCTTTAAATTTCCACGGATATATAAAATTTCCCCCATTTCCTGTGATAGGAAATCGAATTTTACCGTCCCCTACTAACGTAAGTAGATCGACCCGAATTTACTGTACCCTACACGTTCATCGCAAAACTTTTAAAAAGCCATTAAAAAAAAAAAAAAAAAAAAGGAAGTAAAAACAGCTGTCTATAGAATTTCAAATTCTCCAAATCCTGGATTTAAAAATACACGAAATACTCCGGTTTTGAAATGGTCTGCGGCCAGCACAGTGAATCGAAATTTTTCAAATTGTGTCACTGCTCTTGTCAACGGCGATGCAAGTGCCTCTCCGTAAAACGTGAAAATAAATCTCATCCACCCTTCAATTCTGGAGTTTCAATTGACGTCAAACGAGGCATGCATCCAAAGCTCGCAATTAATTCAACCGACACCCCACCGCCTGGACACTACAACCCCAATCCGATCACCAGCAACTCGACCCACGTTACGGAGTAATTTTTTCAATTATGCTTCTCAATTTCTAATCGATTCAATTTTCCGAAGCTTTGTTGTTCAGGATTTTGATGATTTCCTTAAATTTTCCATTTTCCTGCTACGCCTGTAGTTAGGCAGCCGATAATACACGGCTGTTGTTTCAGCGTGAGAATCTATTGCTTGAAATTGTTCATTTATTCTATGGGTAAATTTATTACGAGTGTAAAATAATGGGTACGAAATTTTTTGAAAAAAATAGTTGGAAAAGGGAAGAGGCGGTCAAAGAATTCGCTGCTACTATGGGGGGAAAAATTATAGAAAAATACACCATACACCGTAGACTTATGAAATCTGGACTGGGACCTGGGACTCACGAAGTTAAACAGTGGCCTGAAATTTTTTTGGAGAAAGAATGCACTGGCAAAATTCGGGATGTTGGATTCGGGCGCGATTCTAGGTTCAAAAATTCGTCCAAAACAGACACTCCGGGTCCAGGTGAACTCAAAATACATAAATTAGCCTAGAAACGTAAGCACTAGCTACACTCAGAAAAAAATCTTGTTGATACAACCAAAATTTGGGTTATTATATGCACAATCACATTTTTTGTTCAGTCAACCAAAAATTTTGTTGGAATAGCCAAAATTTTGGTTGTCCCAACAAAATTTGGTTTTCCCAACAAAATTTTAGTTACCCCAACGAAATTTTTGGTTGACTGAACAAAAAATTTGATTGACTGAACAAAAAATGTGATTGTCCATATAATAACCAAATTTTGGTTGTTATTTTTCTGAGTGTACAATACTCGTGAATTCCTTTAGGGTATACTGGGAAGGACCACAACCC
Organism: Tenthredo mesomela; assembly: GCA_943736025.1. Taxonomy (NCBI): domain Eukaryota; kingdom Metazoa; phylum Arthropoda; class Insecta; order Hymenoptera; family Tenthredinidae; genus Tenthredo; species Tenthredo mesomela. The sequence continues at coordinate 4,079,236 of OX031018.1, forward strand.
GTACTACTTCCTTGATAGAAATAGATTCAAGTCTCATTCGAACCTCCCGACTTTTGAATTCGATGGTTTATCACCGAGATTCAAAAGAGCGCAACGAAATTGGTCCATCGCTTCCAATCGGTGAGATCCGTTGCATTTTGCATGCAAAAATGATCCACAATGTCCTTTTTCGTGGCTAGATACAACGCGCAGCATCCTGACTGTCTGGATATGAAATTGAAGGAAGTAACCAGCAGGAGAGGACCGTACGACTTGTTCACAGGTTTGTTTCTCCTCTTGATCGTTTATACAGATTTTCGAGGACCCTCAATACCCTTTGATTATCTCTATAGGATCGCGAGATTCTAGCACCTTATCGGGTTATCAAACCCAGCCAGTGTCAATCGACTCGAAAAATTGGCCTACTAAATTCAGAACAGAATTTGAAAGCGCCTATGGTGAATCGAACCGATACAAAGGAGTCTGGACCGACTGTCCCAGGTACTACAAACGCGATCTTAACGCTTAGTTTTCATATTCTTCTTCGTTTTCTTCATCGTTTTAAGGTTCACCAAAAAACCTACAGTGCGAAGTATGCTGGAGGACATAAGCCTGTGTTACAAAGACCCCGATTCCCCAGGCCCAGGTTTCTACGATCCCATTTCACCCTCGAATTCGATAACTGAAACGATGCACCCCTTCAATGACAGCGTAAAATACGCCAGACCTGTGCAATCCCATGAACTAAGTCCTGGTCCAGGAACGTACAGTCTAATTACTGGCAAAAAAGATATTCCAGGAAACGGATGGACCTGGACGTTCAAAAGTAAGGTCCAGCGTAGTATAGGACCGAAGCCAGACCAGTATAACTCCTTCTAATCTTTCCTCGCTACTATTTCGACGTTTTTTGCTTTAGAATAGAAAATAAACTTGCATTACCATCCAGGTTTTGAAAGTTTTATCTTATACTAGTACGAACATACGAGGTATAAGTTAAAAATGGTTGAAAACAACTGAAAATAAAAATGAAAATAAAAACCGTGGTACATGAAGCGATTTTAGAGCGATGTGAGTAATAATACAGAGAGCCATTACCTACCACCGTTTGAACTGCACCGAATGTGTAATTCCTATGTATGGTGTAAACTTTGAACTGAAGTGGGCTCGGTGCCCACCCCGGGACTAGCAATTACCATTTTTGCGTTCCATGTGCATAAAGTTTCCACTGTGGATTAATGAAATCCGTTCAACTGTTCACCCGTTTCATCCATTCCATTCGCTGTCCGAGCAACTTCAGTATTATGTGGTGTGGGTATATCAGTGCGAAAATGATAAACGCCATAAGGAATTCACCGTACCTTATACATATATACATATAGGTATATACATGTACGTAGTACGTATAGTACAGAGTACGTGCATATAATTGGCGATGAATAAACCTCGCAAACTTTTACTAACTTCGGTGTAATATACTACAGCGTTTAAGTTTCGCTCGCGATTTTCACGTTTCAAGGTTCATTTATTCGTCCAACGCCATGCCCTTTCATGTTTGGAAGTTAATTGATCAATTTTCGTTGTCTTAGATCAGGATGATGCAGATGTGCAGATGTGCAAACGGTCGGCACATATCACCATTTTTATTTCCATATTTTCAACTTGGATATTTTTATCGGTCTAAAATAGTAAATAGAAACCGGCTATCGCATCAATACCCTCTTGTAATTCCGAGTGATTAATAATCGATGTATAGTTATATATGTATAAAACCGGAAGTATTACCCTTATATTTCATAAATAATAAGCCGAGGCTTGGCCATATGCTGGAGAAAAAAAAAAGTATATATATATATATATATATATTATTATTATTATTATTTTTTTTCTCTTTTAAATTGATGAGAAATTTCACAGTGCAACTGACACCCGTATCCTCAAGGGCTTCGCCGCATTGTGCACTGACGTGTCAGAGAAGGGTGCTCGAAGCATTTGTTATAAGGGCAAATTAATCGGCTCCTATTTAGCCGCGATAATAACTTTTTAATTTATCATCTACGCGATGGCCATGCTTATGCTGCTTTGCAACGCGGAACAGGAAGAAGACGAAGAAGAGAAGTCAAATTGAAATGCAATTTGATCTGAAAACTCTTTCGGAACATCTCGAAAGCATTCTTCGTGGTCCTGCAGACGATTTCTTCTCTTCTCCAAGAAGAAGAAGAAGAAGAAGAAGAAGAAGAAGAAGAAGACCTTTCGACACTATTAGTATCGTAAATTCTAAGTTTTCTCCCCTTTCTTTGCAGCAGGGCTTGAAGAGGCCATTTCTCGGTTTGTTATACGGTAGCTGGACGAGTGGTGAGAAACAACAACTATAAATCAGGAAAGTAGCTGCCCCCAAGTTACTATTCGCAGCCAGATAACTTGAGTTCATTTTCTTTCGATGGTAGAGGGTAGGTAGGTAGGTGGCTACTATTCTACACTGGTTTTATCCCGTAGCCCAAATACCCAGTGGCCCTAAATTTTTGAAAAGTGTGCCACGCAGCGGGGATCGGCCAGGACCCCCTTTCTGAAAAATTTTCAACTTTCAATTTTACAGCCTCCAGAATTTCGGACTGTATAAGTAGACTTCAGTCTGGTCTTATACTATATACAGATCGGAGTAAATTGAACGATCGATCTTTTGCTGCGGGTACTTTCATCTTGAAATATGGTACCGAATTCAAATTTTTCGGGTATTAATATGCGTAAACAGGAGCCCATAATTCTTTCACAAATTAATTTTTTGTCACTCACACATACCTATATAGTTTCGCTATACGTATAATCAACTGCATTGCACATATGCGTATACACATACTATACTATCCTACACAGATTCAAACCGGGATTTAAAGCGGCCCCGTTTATAACTTTGTACCTAAAATGATGTGGTATTATCATCGACGAATCGATCCAAACCTCCATGCACTTGGAGTCGTATATAATCAAGGCATTACATCGCTTATAGGTATACCTATAGGTATTATATACCCACCTATCTTCGGCAGAAGATATTCAAAATTTCAACCACCTTGCGAGTCGAGGATCGGTCTGTGATCGTATGAAATTAGCTCGATCGAATAATTTCGCGTATTGAAAAAGGAGGAGAAATCTTTTGGAATCGAAGGAAGAGAATAAGTTTCTCTGATGAGATTCGGCGCCTGATTTTTAGGGGATGAATTTCTTGCCCTGGACAGAATATAGGTGAGGTACAGCTGTTTAACCAGCTGTAACGTATCACACCTTCCCTCATGTATGTATTTAGTAGGAAGGTGGTACAGTCTTTCGGGGCTACAGAAATTGTTGAGAAAAATTTTTTACCTCGGTCTATATGTGGTTAATTACTGTCTAGCGTGACCGTAACTTCCGCTTTCCAAAGGACCCGCCTTTAGTATAAAAAATTTTCTTCTTCGGAATCGGGATTTTTACTCTACATACGTGCAGCAGGCGGTCTTAGGGGAGGATATCATCCGAATATGCCTATACTTTCTAATCGATAGATAGAGAGAGAGAGAGAGAAAATTAATACAGAAAACGGAATATCTGTTTGGGAGAAATTTGTAAATTTGTAATTTTTTTAAACACAAGAAACAGAAGAAAAAAAACGCAAGAGATTTAGACTATCGCGATATGATTTATTGTTGGTGTTAAAATTGGGGTGAAATCGGGATCTTACCGATAGCTGGCCGCAAGTTGTAAATGTGAGAGTTATACAGCTCGTATACTACCATGTAAACAGTAGCCATAAGAAAACCGAGATTCGAGCAACAGCATAGTAGTATAAAATTTTTCTAAACCAAATTTTATACTTTCCAATAAAATTTACAGGCCTGTGGCCTCCGTCCGTGACCTAGTCCTGCGGGCTACCCTGAACAAGATTTTAGGGGAGTACCGGCGTACCGCGTTTAGACATTGTGTTTCAATTTTGAGTTATGACTCGTGCCAAAAATTTCTTACTAGGCAATTGTCAATGTGGGTTACCGGGCTATACGAGATGTCCACTTTCCAAATTTCAAGGACTAAACTACCCCGAATGAACCTAGTGGAAGAATATTAAGAAAATAAAAAACAATAACAACATCGAAAATTTACACAATTTTACATCCAAATGATGGACTCCAAAAATTGTACTTTTCACTTTTTACTACGAAACTGTATTCTTCGGAGCTACGATTTTTGAGGCGATAATTATTCTATACGTGCTGTTTTCTCTGATTGGAAAAACAAATTTCCAGCTATTTTCAAAATTTTACTCCACAATACCGCGTAAAGAAATATTCCATTGATTCACGTTTTTTACACGATTCAAAATGTTTTCAAATTTGATGGAGCTTCGTCTTGCATGGTCAAAAGTCCCATCGTTAATCTAAACTTCTTCAAATTTGGAGGGAATATTCCACATTCACGTAATTTTTGCGAAAATCGATGATATTGGATGAATTTCATTTTTGAATACGAAAACTTCTTCGTTTGAAACCATTTTTTGTAAACTTCGAGAGAGAAAAAGTGTTCGCAATGATTGAAGACCGACCATAGATTACACATTCTTAGTTTGCCCCGAAAAAAGAATGATTTTAGAATATTTCCTCCAAATTTCGAAAAGTCTCAATCAACGATGCGACCTTCGGTCCATAAGATCTCAAATAATTGAGTCAACAGATTCTGAAAAAAAAAAAAAATGATTTCCGAGGTGTGTAATCAGCGAATAGTCGAATGCCACGAACCAAACGTCTCGTGTCTTAACAAGATATGAGCACCCAGTAAGTCCGGCTGATTTGAGCACGTATTTAAGTAAAAATGGAAAGTGACAGGACAAAAGAAATTTCACGGCACTTAAGCTATAAAGTTAGTCATAAAATGTACCAGCTCGTACTTTGCAGTGGTAATATTGCACCGTCTGTTCAACTTATACTCCGTTCGATTTTTAATACCCCGACGATGAAGAGATTCCTGAAAGAAAAAAAATTTTGACTTGATAAAATTTCCGTAAAATATTTCGAACCATTGGAAACAATGAGCGCGAATTATTTCCAAGAACTTGTTGAGAAAATTATAATTTTTCTTCTCTTTTATTTCCCGGTCTCGAGGACGACCGCCGACGGGCCACACGCCGGCCACGTCCGGGCAGTCGTCCGTCCAGGCCGCATGCATCTACGAGCCCTAAAGCACCGTAAGCTCCCATAAAATCTCATAAACTATAAATGAGATTTAGAAATTTTATATCCCGTTGTAAATCACGAAAATTTTGCTAGACAAAATGGAAAAACCGTGGAAAATCGGCTACGACTCACGCCCGGTAAAATTTTTTGAAAATATTTCCTCAGCAAAAAAATAAGCGGAATTTCGGGTGGCTATAGATTACGCAAATTGTTGAACATCCGGGTTCTATGTGATCAACGATATTTGATTTACCAAATCGACAAACGCGTCGCGTTTATTAGATCGCGACGCTTTGTCGATCACGAGACGCACGGAAAATTTTGAAATTTATTACTTCACACTGCACTGCCCCCAAGTCAGTGCCCAATACCACTGATGACCGCAAGCTGATTCACGGGTAAAAAATCGAGGGTGTAAATCAGTTTGCGAATAAATTTTTGGTTGAAAAAAATCGGTTGAAAATTTGGAGTCCCTAATACGGGTTCCGGCTCCTTTTTTCATCCCAGAAGATCGGAACGCCGATCTAAATTCGTATGATAAAAAAAAAAAACTGTTAAAAAGTGTCTTTCAACCGGACTTCTGCTATCTCTTTACGGCATTAATGGTGGGAGTTGGATATCGTGAACATTTACTTGGCCCGCACAGTTAAGAGAAGCTTTCGAAGAGTGTAGTGGGGACTACGCCGACCCTCCTCCAGGGAACGCCTTCACTTTATTATGCGGCTGGGCGTGGGCAGTAAACCTGGTGAACCAGGGAACCCGATCAGGAACCACATCTGGTTAAAATTTGAGCAAAAGTCCGGAGCCTCTCCGATATATGTATGTTGACCGGTCAAAAAATCGGCGCATCTTTTTGCACAGTAAAAAGTGCATCGCATTGGTCCATCGATAAATTTCAAGGCTCTGCAAGGTCCACAGTCGTGATTTATCAACCCCTGAACAATCGACGGTGTAATATTGAGAGGAAAGGCCTACCCTTGGCCAGGTCGTATACCCATAATCGTATAAATGATTTTACAGCGTAATTTTTGACCAGCAAAATTTTGCGGGTGAAAAATCGAAGGTCATATTTCCACCCCCGTTATGACCGTTCGTGAAAAATTTCTCTGGGTATAATTCAAGGTCCGAATCTCGTAGCAATCATCGGCCTAAGAGGCGCAAGATCTTTCGTTCGTTTCAGTCGTCCGTGGGTGTGACAAGGTTCAGAGAATTGAGTCAAAATATTTATCACCGTATAGGGGAAACAGGTATCTCCGCCTTTCCGCCAGAAAATTTGTCAGGAACATAAGTCAGGGATTAGGGATCGACGATTTTGAAGTGGCATTAGCCGGCCCGGGGCGGAGCCCGGGATAAAATTTTGACAAATTTACGTCCCAAACACAAAGTCCCAAAAACATCCCTACCGCAACTCAGTCCTGCGGTTTTATGTGCTTATGCAGTTATACCGAGTATATATAAACCACCTTGCTGTCTGGGTGTGATGTTCACATGGATTTACCGTTTAAAATCCGGATTATCCCAACTCTAGGCGGGTTGTTTACCAGAAGTTTGCCAAACTTAGACTGCAAGTCTATCCCCGAGGAGGATCCCCTTCCAAATGATGGAAAACCGACGTTTCCCTGTACAGTGTGCCAAAGGGTAACTGCATCATCAGTTTAGCCACGGTAACCAATTACCACAAGGCGAGTATTGGGTTGAAAATATGGATCACTTTTTTCTCTCCTTTCTCTTCTTCTCGACATATTATGTATGTCGAACCGGAGATGAATTACGGGTTACGTGTAAGGGTGCAGGCATGTAGGATGCGGTATACAAACGCAGGATCCTCGGGCATATCGAAGAAGAAGGTATTCTTCACATGCTTACAACGAAACGTGGCAATTAGTGACCCGACTAATTGCTCGGTAGTAACTCGACATATGTTTTCCTCGGTTTATGGGAGGTCCCGGGTGTTAGCAGTGTCAACTACCCCGAGGTTTGACATGGCATATAATTCCTGCCCTCTAAAACCATTACTCCAGCACGCGTCGATGCTAATAGTTGCTTCTTGCGCTCTGCATGCGCGCGATATATCTGCAGGGTTTTTCTAAAACCACTCCACTGCAGTGTATAAGAGACCAGGTCTGTGTGTGGTCCGGAAGGAAAAACGTGCTTGGGTATAGACAGAAGAGAATATATGTATATTTCTGCGAGTACGAAAATGAGAATTCTGATTTTTTTTATCTTTTTAAGGTTTATTGAATCTCTTTTTACTTTTTTGCAAAAATGCAAATAAAACATGTAGTACATATTATATAATGCCGAAATTAATTCTAGATCAAAATATGAACGCGTCGACGTATAAACCAGAGCCCAGCTATCATCCTTAGGAGAAGAAGGAAGTTGCGACGGGACTGTCGGCGAGGCAGGCGCGGAAAATGCGCTTTACCACGGATTACTTCCGAACAGAAACCGTGTCTCATTAATTGCCTCTAATAATAGACGTCGCTTTGGCCAGCTAGCACGTGCTTTCTTTATTTATAGTATCTATATCCCATGCATATATAGGTAGTTATATACGAACATCTATATGGATAAGTACCCGGGTGAATTGAAAACGCCGACGCACCCATATAATTTAATTTAATACCTATAATATTCCGTCCGATATTTCGCACTATGTTATAATTTCCTCATTTATTTTTCTTTTTCTCTTTTTTTTTTTTTTTTTTTTCGTTCTTCGATCTTTGACGCGTATAGTTAATAAGCTTCCTTTCCACCCCAACAAAGGACTAGAGAATAAGAAAAATGGTGTATAGTAGCTCTGGTTCAACAATAGGGTCCGGACAGTTTCGGTCAAGGTGTAATGACGTCATTTCCTTGTCAGACATTTCCGGTGCGAATTAATTTATCAAGAAACTCGATTTGGCCCTCGCTCCTGCTCCTTGTGATCCTGCTCCTGCTGCTGCTGCTGCTGCTGCTGCTGGTCCTTCAGAACCGCTATAACCGCGGGAGGATATAAAGGACCGGTTCTTTTCATTGCCTCCGCGCATAAGGAGAACCGACGAAATTATGTCGCTTTTTTTATTAGCTATATGGACCCTATATATATGTATACACCTTGAATTATAAGACAAAATTATACTCCGGTTGGTTTTTTGACTCTACTTCAATTTCACCAAAATTATTTATATGTGTATTCTTCGAATCTTCGGTCGCTAATTTATATAGAACGAAATCATATTTTCTTGTCCCTCAAAAGCGTTCGATTTTTATAATATTTATATGATGAGAGAGAGAGAAGAGAAGAAACAAATACGAAAAGAAAAATGAAAAATGAAAAAAAGATGATGAGGAATGCAGGTGCTAATGTGAAAACCGATGATATTAAATTCTTCGGAAATATTTTCTCTTCATATTACTATATATTGTGTTTTTGTATGTTTCTTTTTTTTTTCTTCTTTCTTTTATCTTTTGGTTTTGTTCTTTATATATGCTATATATATTATGACTCGATGCATTGTGGTCGAACGGCTACCTGTATTACTTCGATCCAGTGCAGCGGTGTAAGGATCCGTCGTGTTTCTTAGCGGCGATGATCGCTGCAGGAATGATAAAATGAGAAGAAAAAAAAATTTTGTAAGTCAAAAGGAGGAAAAAATAAAACAAAAATAACGTAGGAGGGGTAATAAAAAAAAAAAAAAAAAAAAAAAAAAAAAAAAAACGATCCTTCAGAGGTGCTGCAGCGCGAGTTCGTCCCGTTTGAGAAACGCCGCCCGCTGGTTCAGCTCATTCACGTCTCGAAATGAGATCGCATGGGGTACCAGAACCAGAACCAGAACCAGGGGTTTCCCCCCCCCCCCCCCCCCTGCTATGTATACAAGCTTACACCTATATTGCTGAAGTTAGGGACTTGAGGACTGAGGACTTTGATTTTTTGGATCAACTTCCGTTTTTTGGATTTAATTTTTGACTTCCTTTTTCACTTATTGGTTCTAGTTTTTGGAAAAAAAAAAAAAAAAAAAAAACTAATTTATCGAAGTTTTGAATTAAGGCGAATGTATAATATTCTATGATGTAAAAATGGTTTCATACCGAATACTTATAAGCGTATGGTGCAGCACGCAGGCATATTGCAACGGAATGAAGTGCAGTGCAGTGCAGTGCGCAGTCGGCGCGATCAAGAAGTAGTGACTTGACAAGTTTACGGAATGGATGATGTAGTAGGTAGCCGGAGTTCATCCTCTTTCAGAAGTAGAAGAATAATAATAACAAAAATAAGAATAAGAATAAGAACGAGGGAAAAAGGGAAAAAAAAAATGGAAAAAGAATGGGGAAGAGTAGAGGGAGCTAAGAAGTAGGTAGCTGAGGAGGAAGATGAGCTGTGGGGCAAATTAGGCAAAAACAAAACACTTTCCTCCTTTAAAGCTTCTGCACCGGCAGGCACTGCATCCCTCTTCATCCTCATCCTCATCCTTATTCTTCTTCTTCTTCTTCTTTTTCCTCTTCTTCTTCTTCTTCTTCTTCATCCCTATCTTTGTCTCTGTCGAGATGCAGGCCCTGCCTTATATTGTATCTCGATAATAGCCTCTCAGTAATTAACTACACCCAGGTCTGCGGCGCTATTTGTTTCGTGATGCCGAAAGAACCGATTTTTAGGTATCGAGGACCGGTATTACCCACACCTAAATATCTACACTACCCTAACTATACAGGATCTGTATAGTCTATAGCTATAGCTATACTAGACGTACTGTATAACTATAATAATCTAAGGACACATAGTGTTGACTCATCGAAGGATCAGAGGGCGTGCTTGGCTCCATTTCACACATACGAGAAGAAGAAGAAGAAGCCCTTTCTCTCTCTCTCTCTCTCTCTCTCTCTTGATGCTTTCTTTTTCTATTTTCTTCTAATTTTTTTTTTTTTTTTCTTTTTCTTCTTTTATATATATTCATCCCTTTTTCTCACACGCTCTAACGCAGACAAAGTCCGAACCTTGAAGTAGCTTTTCTCGTTTGTATATACCCTATAGGTAGGTGTATGTATATATGTATACGGTAATTCCGGTAGCTGATCTAAATCCGTCACGCTGCGATCGCGCGAGGCAGATAAAACTCCATCTCTCTTTATAATATATGGGTGTATATATATATATATATATATATAGATGTATATATACATACATATATACATATATTGGTATGTATATACGTTTATATCGTTCTTCGTTATACTCGCACTCGCGAGTACAGCGCGCGATCAGACGCGACTACTCGCTTGTATCTCGTCGATTGGTAAATAAATGAGTATCAAGATAAAAAAGATACGGTTTATTAGCCGTGACTGCTGATGCTGTTGCTGCTGCTGCTGCTGCTGATGTTGCTGCTGATGCTGTAAATTTATATATACACACATATATATATATATATATAAGATAAATATACGTATATAAGAAATAAATCCTTACGTGTGTAACAATACGTTTACCTGTGTACCGATCAATCCCTCCTTTCCGTTCCTTCCTTCCTTCCTAATTTTTTTTTTTTTTTTTTTTCTTCTTTTTCTTTATTTATCCCTTGACACAATGGCAAATCATTAAATCACTTATAGATTGCTTCAGGGCTTGTTTGACGATAATGAAATTTTAAGATTAATTATTATATTATATATCTATATGCTAGAGTGTATGTAGTATGATGTATAATATTATACACAGAAAGAAAGATTAACTTGATTCAAGACAATTTTGCGGTCCAAAAATGAAGACCGAAATTTTCTCGGATCAAATCAAAAATTTTTCTCGAACCAAGAAAATTGGGACAATTTTCTTGGTTCGAGAAAAATTTTTGATTTGATCCGAGAAAATTTCGGTCTTCATTTTTGGACCGCAAAATTGTCTTGAATCAAGTTAATCTTTCTTTCTGTGTACTTATATACAGTTGTTATAATATTTCATGATCAGTTTTATAATATTTTTTATGAATTTTGTCACATACGAACTTTATCATGATAAAGTCCATTGCTTTGCAGTGGAGAAAATGTTAAATGAAATTTTTTATTATTTCGACAAATTTCTTCACAATTTCGGATCTGTATATTACCTATACGATTCGAAGAACAGATCGAAAGCGATTTCGTCGAAATACCATGTGGATTAAGAAAATTGTAAAAATTTACAGGATTTATACAATCTAAATTATACGGGTATGAAAAATTGCAATCTCTGGTTTGATTCGAACATTTGCTTCGCTATACTGGAAACAAAAATATCAAATTTCTAATCATTTTTTTTTTTTTTTCTATCGAAAATCTATAATTTTTAAACAGTATATTATATTTGCGTTATCAACCAGATTCCTCAATCCTTCTGATCGATTTTTTTTTTTTTTTTTTCACTTCATATATGAATAATTCAAATGATCTTGAAATTGTCTGGATAAAAAAAAAAAAATATATGAAATTAACAGGATGATTCAATTTTTGATTCTACGATAAAACAAAAAAAACAAAAAAAAAAAGAAATAGTATATGGACTTGTGTCTTCTGACTTACAGTCAACTCCATATAATTATACATATTATAAACTCTTCACATATACTATAATACTCGACAGTAATTACATATGGATTGCGTTTACAAATGGGATGTAAAAATCACGATGAAAAATAATGCTATCATGCACGACTGTGAGTAAAGTTAAATTTTCTATGCGTGAAGTGCAGTGTTGGGCAGCATCTAATTACATTTGTAATTAATTACATTTTAATTACAAATTACAATTGTAATTTGTAATTGAAAGTCAAATCAATTACAAATTACAATTGTAATTTGTAATTGAAAATCGAATCAATTACAAATTACAAGTGTAATTTGTAATTGAAAGTCGAATCAATTACAAATTACAATTGTAATTTGTAATTGAAAGTCGAATCAATTACAAATTACAATTGTAATTTGTAATTGAAAGTCGAATCAATTACAAATTACAATTGTAATTTGTAATTGAAAGTCAATCAATTACAAATTACAATTGTAATTTGTAATTGGTTCGACTTCCAATTACAAATTACAATTGTAATTTGTAATTGATTCGACTTTCAATTGAAAATTACAATTGTAATTTGTAATTTGTAATTAATTAATTACAAATCTGCCCAACACTGGTGAAGTGTATACTTTTCTTAACGCCGTGTGTATAAAGTAAATAGCCGTGCTACACTTCACGCATCGAAAATTTAACTTTACACACGCACACTTTACGCACAGTTCGTGCATAAAATAGGGTATGCAACTCGTGAGTAAATTTTTTTTTCACTCGTACGATCTTACAAAACGGTGACTCGTTTACTGCGATCGCTAATCGTGAAAAAAAAAAAAAAAAAAAACTCACTTTACGCACTAGTAGCATAATATACTATTTTACGTATTTTTCAATTTCTTTCAGTCTTTGAATTATTTTTGATAAAAAATTTTATACAATATAACAACAGGACGAAGCTACATCGTCGCGAAGCTTTATTATTGCACCTTAGACTGCAGTAGATTCTTATAGGCGGTGTTAGTTCTCGAGAATGTGAGGTATATACCTACCGGTATAATATATACAACAATATACATATATATAATATACTATACGATGTAGATTATATATATATATATATAATGTATTGTAGAATACGAAGGTTGATGTAGGTATATATATATACCTATATACGTATACCTGCATTGTGTACAGGATCAGAGTTGGCTGCCAGGCCTATAAGGTAATTAAGCTCCTGGAATTAGATCGTCAAAAATGGAAGAATATGAAATTCCCCTGCGGGCGTCGACGCACGGTGCGGGGTTGAGTATAAAAAACCGCTACCACAATGCGCTCCAATTTTTGCTTTCTTTTCTTCTTCGACTTTTTCACATTTTTCGTTCTCTTATATACCTCTTTTTTTCTTTCTTTCTTTCTTTCTTTCTTTCTTTCTTTCTTTCTTTCTTTCTTTCTTTTTTCTTTCATCTATACTTTTCTTTCCATTATTTTTTTGTTTTTTTTTTTTTTTGTTTTACTTTTTGCTTTTTGCTTTTTTTCTTCTATTTTTTTCACTTTTTTTTTTCTTCCCTTTTTTTTTTTCGTTTTCTTCTTCTTATTTCAACCAGCCTCGTCGGATTCTCCGAGCCATGAATGAACCAACGCCCGGAGATCATTAATTACACTTTTCAGTTGCCGCCCGTTTCAGTAGCTCTCAACTGACCAACGTATATATATATGTATATATATATATGTATATGTATAATATATCACTTCAAGACACAGACTAAACTCAAGAAATATCATAAAAAAATCGAAAATGAAAAATTCTTCTTTCAAAAAAAAAAAAAAAAATGCAGAAGAAGAAAAAAGAAAAACACCAAACAGATGAATAAAAATAATTCCAAAATTATTCAAACTATCTTACAATTTTTTTATACTTCTATTCACCTGTATAAATATACGAGAAGAGGGGTTGTGGCTGCAAATGCCACCTCTCGCTACATTTTCTTAATTATTATAATATAGTCACATATCATACCAATAAGTTGTACAAATATTTATTATACCTAAAATAGTGTATAGGATATATTAATATTATCTAATATCAGGGTTAAGGTATAAATTAAGGGTTACGACATATGAGACTGCACCCCCGTAATCTGTACAAGCTAGATAGGTCGTATAGATATAGTATATTAGTAAGGCAGGGAAGCAGGGCGTTTTAACAAAGTGCCTTTTTATCCTGACCTATAATTTGGTCATTAGGTTAATAATAATAATAATAGTAGTTATCTATAGTTATAGTTATGACCTACACGGAACCCATCATTACGTAAGAGTGTAAAATATCGGTAGTTGATCATACCTACATCATAGGCCCCATAGCTGGAAAGTTTGTTCCGTTAGTCAGACGTGGTATACGGAAATTCCTAAAAATTCAATTTTATTCATTTTCTTTTGTCTTTTCTATTTCGTTTTTCATTTTTCACGGTTTTTTTTTTTTTTTTTTTTTTTTTGTTTTTTTTTTTTTGTTTTTCAAAATAGGAGACGAATATAATTTATTATACGAATAAATCAACTAAGTGAAAATTGATGGATTATTATTATTTCTTATGTCGATTTCTATACCTATACCGCTTGCGGTTTATCTTGACCGTCGCACAACTTAGGTAGGTACTACAATATGTAGCTTTTTGTACAACAATAACTGCAATTCTCATTCAGCAATTGATACCATAAGGCATAGGGACAGTGATTCGTCTCGCCTTGCTGCATTTCCAATCAGTTTAAGATATAGACGATTCTATACAAATCTGTATAACACATATATATATATATATGTGTTGTATTTTTTTCATCCAGATGTATTATATTCTGCGATTACAATATACACGGAGAAAATTTTATAGGAGAGATTCCCATACTACGTATAGTTGCGGTGGGATATACTTGTAATATGGCGATGGTTCCGATACTTTTACTTAATTTTCCATGAAAATAAGAAAGACATTCCTATATTCGTGGTGATGTTTGGTACACAGTATAGGAACGATCGCCATATTACAAGTATATCCCACCGCAACTATACGTAGTATGGGAATCTCTCCTATAAAATTTTCTCCGTGTACCAATACAATCGCAGGAATCGCTATTGAAATTAGACGTCTGCGATTTTATATTGTGGGAAAAAAAAAAAAAAAAAAAAAAAAAAAGGCAGAAAATTTTAGAAATTTTGGATTTGTCGAATTTCTTTTAGATTATATAACATAATATATTATTATACATACATACATACATAATAATATTATGTGCATCGAAATAGGGAAAGAAAGTAATAAAGAAAGAGAGAAATATAATTCTATACACATACGAAAATTAAAGCCTATTATTTTTCGATCTCAATTTTATTCCGAAAGAAGAAAAAAAAAAAAAAAAAAAAACGAAAAAATTATATTAACTCTCCTTGGCAGGGTCTCTACACCAGGTACTCGGTTTACAAACGAACCGACACCCACCTGTGTGTCCAACTACCTATGTGTATACTATAACCGTAGAAAACCATATATGCATTATGCATTATGCATATAATATCCCATATATATATACTATTCAGAAGGATCGCAAGTTGGGTAAGAAGGAGTAAGTAGTAAGTAAGTAAGCAATACCCGTATAATATACTTTCAAACTTTTATTTCTGCGCACATATCTACATATAATACATATACATGCGAATAAAAGCACATAAGAAATTGAATTTATGTTCCGATGCCAAAAGTCTTTGATATCATTTTTCCCTTTTCTGCACTCTTCGCAGGTTTATGTAGGATCGCAGGTCTTATGAATATGCTTACGTTTCTACTTAATATAGTTACGCAGATTTCTTTTTTTTTTTTTTTTTTTTTCAAAACATGTAAAAGATTTTGTCTAGAATTTGTAATAGCTTTCTAAGAGCAAAAACTAAAAAGATAATCCTTCTGGGCTCAGAGATGAGGGAGATCCGATTGCACACACGCGCATATATAACATTTAAGCGAGAGAGGTTCGTTCTTTTTCTTATTACATTTGGAGTCCCATTTCTTTCAATCATATTTAAAGTCACTCTACGTGCTATAGTAGGTATATTTATGTATATATTTAGAGGTGCGCGGTATTGAGAATTTGATACTGATTTTCGGTATGGAGTTTTCAACCGGTAGTTTCGGTGAATACCGAAAAAACGAAATTTCAGTGTTCACCGAAACATCAAAATATCGGTAGATATCGAAATACTTGAAAACTGAAATTTTGGTTCTACGGTATCGATATTGACAGTCGATTTCCATACCGAAACATTTTAAGTACGTAAAGTATGTATATGATATCGAAGATCTGCTGCTTCGGCAACAGCAGATGCAGAATATATACTCGGGTTTAATAATTCTCATTGAAGAAACTGTGCCCCTTGCGGGTTATTGCATGATGCACCCTATCGACTGACTTAATACCTGCATTTGTGCGAAAATAATGAAGGTGTACCGTGTCGTTTCCACACAAGTGTGCGAATCTCGATTATACACGTATATATTTGCACACATATCTTTGTTAAATTTCTGAAGGATTGAGTCATTCGCCTATACGTTGATGTGATATTGAAATTTCAATTTGTCATGCATTGCATTTTACCGATATCTGATGGATGCATCACGTTCTAGATTTTTATACCTTGAGTTTTTTTTTTTTTTTTTTTTTTTTATAGATACTACTATTGTATCGGGAGATTAAAACCGATGGCTTGATAATGTTGAGATCTGAGATTTCTGTAGATCGGTTAAGAAAAGTTGTGTTGGTTAGTGGGCAATTTTTTACGCACTAAGATAGCTATAACAGATGCAGCAGTTTGAATCGTACCTTGAATAAGACGCGTTGGTATATAAATCAGGGACTAGAGAATTTGGAATAGCTGACTTGTTCCTTAGTTTATTCCCACGACTACGTGCGGCAATTAACGAACTAAAACGGTAACGAAAAACCGGTAGTAAATAGAAAAAGGAAAACTTATATACCTTTATACTAAAACTGCGCGGGACCCGACGACGACGTCGTCTTATTGTATCGATAGGATTTCATTGTTCTTCGTTACTAAGCCAGATAGAAAATAAATAGACAAAATTAGGAGAAAAAAAGAAGAAAAAAAAAAAGAAAAAAATAAGACGAAACAAAATTCTGTTTCTAACCACGGTTTGCAATTTTATTAAAAATTTTGAAATTCTTTACATAGATGCACCGTGCACAGGATTTTAGATCTTTAATCGAGGATGATCGCGTTGGTCAAAGTCATCGCATCCCCCGCGCTTGAAAAGGTGAAAAAAAAAAAAAAAAAAAAAAAAAGAAATGAAAAAATAAAAAAAAATTGTAAAAATAGAAAAAATAGAAAAAATGAATAAAAAAAAAAAAAAAAAATTAAATAAATTTCTGACTAAAATCCAATTTTACAAAAATATATCAGTCTTCAGTTAATGAGAAAATTTCTTGCCGAGTCATGATGGCCGGGGTAAAAACGTTCTAGAAACGCCGACGCTACTACGTGGCAGATTGCGTCCCGCGGTGCGCTATAGGTATTTACGTCCTGCTGCAGCTTCAAAAACCTCAAGACGATGAGATATACCTACCTGATCTCTACGTCCACATCATTTTATACTATGGCCACTGAATTTATACGTGAACATACACAATGCAGAGAGATGCGAGGGGGTTGGGAATTCATTTTCTTTAATTTCGTTCCACCAGAGAATCGCGGGGGCAGGCATATCGAGGGAAATTCTCTTTTTTTTTTTTTTTTTTTTTTTTTTTTTTTTTTTTTTTTTTTTTTAGTCGATCACTAGCATTTTTAGACACAATCGAAAACTTTTTCCAACCTCGTCTTTCGCCAATAAAGATTCTTTCGTCATAGGATACACAGGTCGTATCGAAAAATTTCAAAATTTGAACGGAACATCCAACATCGTTGTAATTTTTGAGAAAACCATAGATATTCGAGAATTCTTAATTTCCTAATATTTGTCCTTGCAACGTGAAGACCAAAAGAATTTTTCACTCACTCTATATGTTCATATAGTTTTCCCCAAAATAAGATAATTTTGGAATGTTACCTCCAAATTTACGAAAAAAAATCGATCAACCATGCGACTTGTGTCCAATTCGACTGAAATTTCGATCAATATCTTTTTTTTTTTTTTTTTTTTAGTCAATCACTAGCATTTTTAGACACAATCGAAAACTTTTTCCAACCTCGTCTTTCGCCAATAAAGATTCTTTCGTCATAGGATACACAGGTCGTATCGAAAAATTTCAAAATTTGAACGGAACATCCAACATCGTTGTAATTTTTAAGAAAACCATAGATATTCGAGAATTCTTAATTTCCTAATATTTGTCCTTGCAACGTGAAGACCAAAAGAATTTTTCACTCACTCTATATGTTCATATAGTTTTCCCCAAAATAAGATAATTTTGGAATGTTACATCCAAATTTACGAAAAAAAATCGATCAACCATGCGACTTGTGTCCAATTCGACTGAAATTTCGATCAATATCTTTTTTTTTTTTTTTTTTTTAGTCAATCACTAGCATTTTTAGACACAATCGAAAACTTTTTCCAACCTCGTCTTTCGCCAATAAAGATTCTTTCGTCATAGGATACACAGGTCGTATCGAAAAATTTCAAAATTTGAACGGAACATCCAACATCGTTGTAATTTTTAAGAAAACCATAGATATTCGAGAATTCTTAATTTCCTAATATTTGTCCTTGCAACGTGAAGACCAAAAGAATTTTTCACTCACTCTATATGTTCATATAGTTTTCCCCAAAATAAGATAATTTTGGAATGTTACATCCAAATTTACGAAAAAAAATCGATCAACCATGCGACCTGTGTCCAATTCGACTGAAATTTCGATCAATATCTTTTTTTTTTTTTTTTTTTAGTCAATCACTAGCATTTTTAGACACAATCGAAAACTTTTTCCAACCTCGTATTTCGCCAATAAAGATTCTTTCGTCATAGGATACACAGGTCGTATCGAAAAATTTCAAAATTTGAACGGAACATCCAACATCGTTGTAATTTTTGAGAAAACCATAGATATTCGAGAATTCTTAATTTCCTAATATTTGTCCTTGCAACGTGAAGACCAAAAGAGTTTTTCACTCACTCTATATGTTCATATAGTTTTCCCCAAAATAAGATAATTTTGGAATGTTACCTCCAAATTTACGAATAAAAATCGATCAACCATGCGACCTGTGTCCAATTCGACTAAAATTTCGATCAATATCTTTTTTTTTGTTTTTTTTGTTTTTAACGAATAGAACGAGGGAATAAATACCTAGAGCCCATATGTTCCTCGATTTTTAATATACAGTAATAAGTTTTGACGATGCATGTGTGGTCTGTCTCTTCTCCGGTATACCGGTACCGGTACATATGCATCATCCAAATGTCGCCGGTTAGTTGAGCGTCGCGGCGCTCGTCTGTGACGTATGGGCTAGCTTAAGAGACGATGGTCAATGGTCCCGTAAATTGGTCCCCGTACACTGCGGTAGGTCATTACGTCTTCGCACTGCAAGCAACGGGCATATCAGACTCTACGTACGTAGTTCTATTATTGCATGCTATACCCACACGAGATGAAAGATTTTTTTATTTCCTTTTTTTTTTTTTTTTTCTTTTTTTTTTTTCTTATAGCAATTAATTAGACAGTTTTGGTGCAAAATAATTCGCCATATTATTT
Source organism: Tenthredo mesomela (assembly GCA_943736025.1). NCBI lineage: Eukaryota > Metazoa > Arthropoda > Insecta > Hymenoptera > Tenthredinidae > Tenthredo > Tenthredo mesomela. The sequence continues at coordinate 4,098,686 of OX031018.1, forward strand.
TATTCAAGCAAGATAAATTTCTATGCACGGAAAAAACAGTATGCTGTCGAATTTACTCTGGAGCAGTGAATATAGGGACAGCATTTTTTTGCAGTAGAAATTATCACAATTCTAGTATTGGGTACATTTTAAATGTCTATATGAGTGAATGTTACCACAATTGTGATAATTTCTACTGCAAAAAAAATGCTGTCCCTATATTTACTGCTCCAGAGTTAATTCGACAGCACTGTTTTTTTCCGAGTGTGTAAATAAATTCTGATAATGTAAATTAATATAAACACAAGGGTCATTTTTTTTTTTTTTTTTTTTTTTTTTTCGCCCGATATTAATTATCTTAGTTTACTGTTTAATATGAGGGTAGAAATAACGTGAGAGATCGAGTAGCACCGTTGATGCTGTTTATGAAATTCGCTCCAGCTCGTATAGGACCGACGCATCCTGCAATTGAAATTGAAATTAAAATTGAAATTAAAATTGAAGATTTTGTGTTGTCATTGCGTTATGAGTAACTTTTGTGGGCGTTGTGTGGTGGCCGGTAGGCTAGTGTAGAGTTCAGTTATTGCGTTAATCTAGAAAACTAATTAATCTAGTAATGGGGTAAAACAGTATTTCACACAAGTATATAAATATATATAAATTTTATACATGAGAATGGCAAGATATAGGTATAGTATATTCATTCACACATATCCGTGTGGGTTTTATATCACACCTATATAATATGTATGTTATATCCGTACATGAATGGATCAGCCGCCTGGCTGTCTCTCGCGAAGAAAGATGGCCGCCTATATCGTCACGGTGAAATCAAGACCGAGCTACTGTGTTACACGTCGGAATCGAACGGAGATTGAAAAGCGTTTCTTAAACGGTTTCTTTTAATTTTTTCATTCGTTTTTTTTTTTTTTCTTTTTTTTTCTGTTTTTTTTTTTTTCTATCCTTTATCACACGAAAATTGCGACTTTTTTTTCAAAGTCCTCGTAACTATCAGGATCCTCAATCCTGATTTCAATCAACGATATTCCATTATGAAAATAAAATAAAATAATTTGACAAAAAATCGATGATCAAGGATCACTTTTTTTTTTTTTTTGTTTTTCTTCTTCTTCTTCTTCTTACATTTCTAAGGATAACATATACTTGTGAAATTATTATAGAAATTTGTGATTAAGTTTTTAATTTCGTTGGTTGAACAAAATTATCGATAATTGATGAAAAATTGTTAAGAAACGAAATATATGTTCTTTCTTCTTCTTGTATTTTTTTTTTTTTTTTTATTTTTTTTTTTTTTTTTTTTTTTTTTCTTCATTTTTTCATATTATATCTAATATTTTCATATGATTTTATACAATTATAATGAAACGGTTATTAAAAGAAGAAGAAGAAAAAAAATCGAGGATAATAGGTATAATGATAATGATTATAAAATATATATGTATGATAATATTATAGCTAGGTAAAACATTTTTTGAGTGTCTATAATCTTTTATGATAATATATGTGTAGTGCCTATACCTTATACCTTGTGTATATACAATATATATATATATATGAGTGATATAATGACCACTTATAAACCCACTGGCTACTGCCATGCGTTTCTATCCATCGTTCACTAGCTCCTCTACATCATAAGGTACAAGAGAAAGCTGCTGCTGCTGCAGTAGCTTAGGCGAGTAGCACCTGTGCTAGCTATATACACCGATGATATTACCACTTGGTTATTATACACACATATATACACACAACTATATATCCACGATGCAGGATGTGATGTCGAACTATACGTGGAACGATGTATAACGACCTACCACGACGCGAATTGGAAACCTTAATTGGGTCCATTTCGATGTATAGAAAATTAAAAGAAAATTATTTTATATTGGGCTGATCTGAATTCAGAGAAAAGCGATTTCGCGAGGTTTATACTATTTTCATTTCTTTCTTTATTTTTGGCTATTGGTGGATAAACGAATCGTCATTGTGGATCGAATATCTGTTACGTAAAATAGTATAGTACACGTATTGGTATAGAAAGCCACCAGATATGAGAACTGTTATATTTGTATCGATCAGTATATATATTATATTTATATATAGGTATATGGGTTGTGTATGTATATATATATATATATATATGGAGTCTGGTAGAGATGTGTGTAAACGTATTGTTACAAAGTTTTTCACAAATTTCTAAATGAAATTCATCATTCAACTTTCAATCAAGCAATTTGCTGTTTCTCTGACTTTTTACGTGAGTAGTAGTAGCTGTAGCCTGTTATAGACTGAAATTTCGCCACGTCATCATCATCCGCGGTGTGCAGATAGGCAGATAGCTGCTTTAGGTATACCTAGTATATATAACTAACTGGGTATATGAAAATAGTGGCGTGACTGAAATAAGGTACGTGGTAATTCTCCTCTATTTCTATGAATCGGTATTAGAGGTTTTCTTAAAGAATTGAAAAACCGGGTATTCCCAACTCCCACCTAATACCCTAAACATCAGCAGACCAGATGCTGCGGATAGTCCTCGTCTTCGTCCTCCTCCTCGTCGTCGTCGTCGTCGTCTAGACTGTAGAGCAAACCGAATAGAGGCAATCAAAACGAAATTTAGATCTGGAAAATCGGGATTAGGTATTTAATTGTTCGCTAAGTGGCCCCAAGTTTTTACCTACTAACCAATGGGACACTATTCAATCGATGGGATACAGCTAGTTTGAATCGATCAACCTGATCGGCTGCATGATATTATCCGCACGTTGACAAAAATAAAACCAAACCTCTTCGTTTAATTCTAAATATATGTAATATGTATGTATCTATACAGCTATATATATATACCTAATATATATATATTTATAATAAGATTTCTACATCCTGATCGTATAATAATCGTCATCTTGATTGAAACGCTTGAACGGACACTGTTATACCACATCATCGCATCGTCTACACTAAAATAAACCCATTTCCTCATAGTTACAACATCCTTCATATATATATATATATCTATATATACAGCTACTACCAAATAACGATAGATTTTTGTTTTTATAAATAAATAAAATATCAATTAAAAGCCATTTCATCACGGCAGAACATCGCTGGTTATATTTTCATCTATACTATATTGAAATCGTCAATTAGTTAAACAATCTTTATATTATATACCTTGCGCAGTTGCTTAATTTCATCAAAACATCTACTATATATATATATATATATATAGGTATAAAGTTGCATATTATATATTTACAACTTTTTATTCGACTATGGTTTTATTCAATTATTTTTAGAAATTTTCATACTACTGCAGTTGCTGCAGTGTTAACGAATTATTATTCAACATATCGTGGGAAACTTATGATATACCGGGATTATAAGGAATTCGGGGACAAAAAAAAAAAAAAAAAAAAAAAGATCTGTCCCCATCTTATATCTATATATAATATATAATATACTTTATTTCATTTTATTTTATTCTTTCGAAATATATTTCATTCAAGTTGCGCGCGTTCTTCTTCATCTTCATTTTCTTATTCTTCGTCTTCTTCAAGCGTTAGATAGTATAGATCTCGTCGAGCGAGGACCGTGGTTGTCGATGTAAAAAGTAAAAACAAAAAAAAAACAAAAAAAAACAAAAAAAAAAAAAGAAGAAAAAAAAAATCGATGAAAATATAAAGACGATAAAAAATAGTGTGACCAAACGAGGTCACGACTCTCAAGTTAAGGTCATGCTCAAGAAATACTGTGAGAATTTACCCGAAACTCGATTCACAATAAAAATAATTCTACACCGAACCTAGAACCGGAGGCATTGACCGTTCTAAGATCAGAAACTGTTTCATCTGGTATGAAAATTGTGATAGAAAAAAAAAAAAAAAAAAAGAAAAATTCGTTTTTTTTTTCTGTTTTTTTCAATTTTTTTTTAATTTTTTTTTTTTTTGTTTTTGATTTTTTGTTCTCTTTTATTTATCGAATCTGGGCGATAAATAGAATTTTCGGTTTTTTTTAGAAATTTTGTTTTGATATTATTTTCAGTAATACGCGCATTATACCTATACATGGGATTTAAAACTTCAAAGGGTTATCCCGCCCCGTTTGATTTCTGTATATATGTATAATATATATAGATATAGTATATGGACGTATACATAGTAAATTTTTTTTCAGTGAACTGATTCTTTGGTTCCCGCGCGTCAAATATTTTTCCCGCCGATGGTTTCCCTACGAGGAATTATATACTATACTACTATGGAAAAACTAGCCGCGAAATTATGATACTTCACGCTCGCGCTTCCCTTCTTCCCTTCTTCTTCCTTCACTTCATCGCATCAACCATAGCATATCGGTAGTACCAAAGAGCTTGTTCCCGTCTGTTCCCACACAATCGACCACTCCCAGTATTTCTTAAACTCTATCATACTCCGATGGGTCTTCGGTATTCTCGAAGAACTACTAGATTTATATATATATATATATATCTAATATGTATATATAGCGATATCGTCAAACAGTAGCTACTATACACGAAACATACCTATCTCATTCAAATATATTCATTCTGAGATCTGGAAGGGTAACGACAAAAAAAAAAAAAAATACGAATAAAGGTACGTTCTAAGAAAGGGTGAAGAAAAACTAGGGAAAAAAAAAATTTCGAAGACCGTTTTCGAAAAACGAAGAGAAGAGCTAGCTAACGCATATACCTAGGGGAGGAAAAAGAGACTCTTCGCACACGCCTGACTCGTGAAACAACCCCTTGGTGAATAAAAGTCCCTTTTAAAGTCACAGGTAAGTAGACGTTGGTGTTTTTTTGTTTTTTTTTTTTCTTAATTTTTTTTCTCCATTTTTCTTCTTCTTCTTCTTCTTCTTCTTCTTCATCTACTCTCGTTTTTCACCCGGAATATTATTTAGCCTTTTACTCTGGGCTAGAGGCAATGTTGAACAATGGGGATTATTGACACGATGATGAAATATTTATGGTTTTATGATTTTATTACCGATTTTATGACTGGCAGGAGAACAAGGATACAAAGAAGAACTAGGATTTACTGGGTACACGCGAAGGACACTCGCTCCTTTCTTCTAGTCCTTGTATTACGGGTCATACAGTCCACCAGAGTACAGTTTTCGTAATTTTTAGTTATTTTTTTTTTTTTCAATTTATATAAATATCTTTCTTGTTATTTATCTTCCCGGATTAAATCGAGTGCGAATCTTCATTCAGCGGATCCGACAACACGCCGTGTTTGTTAGATTAAGGTAATCGGAACGTGTACTTTTCAGATTAACTCAGTTCTCATCGGTATTCGAATATCTTGAATAGTTGTAATTCGGAATCCAGAAGTTCACTTCTCTTTCTCAATATAAATCCGTTAATCATAATTTCACGATGAATTTTCCGTTGAACGAGTTTCGCTGACTTATAACTATTTATATATATATATATATACAGCTATGAAACTACTGTTTATCTTCAACCGCAACTGCACAGAGGCAAGGTTCAATAGTTTCCGCAAATCTCATAATCGTCTTATGTACGGATGCTGAAATAATTAGACCGCAGACGAGTGCGCCCTCGTTAAATCATTTTTTCTTTCTTTCTTTTTTTTTTTTTTTTCAATCCTAAAACTTGTTTTCCCGAATTTGAAATTTTTTTACCCCGAAAAATATGCATCGAATGATTTTCTCTCTATATGTATACCTATGTGATCGCGAAATCGATTCTTGCCTAATTCTACCAAACTAACAACGAGTATTTCTTATCTAAACGAGTACCTAGCCCGCGCGTGTGTTTTGCAATATAGAAAATGGTCTTTTTGCAATAATTCTGGGTCCGTTGTTCGAAGGCCAGATTTTTTAACGATTTACTTATCGTTATCTGCTCTAATTACCGCAAAAAGATGGAAAAAAAAAAAAAAAAAAACACCAATAGCCAGCAAAAAAACGGGAACTACTAGAAGAAAAAAGAACGAAAAAATTGAAAAAAGTAATACTTGAACGAAAGAAGTACTACACATAAAACAATTCGGTTTACCTATATACCCGAAATTGCAGAACAAATAAGAAAAAAAGAAAAGAAAGAGAATTATCCGTTCGGAGACGTCGATCGCTGCAGAGAGGCCTTCGAAAAAATTTCCCAATCTCATTGCACAATGTGTAAAAACGGTTTTAGGTAGTTATAAACGAGTCTCGATACAGATCCATGTGTTTATAGATATACACATAGTCTGTACCCGCGTAACGAGATACACACAGTCAATTAAATTGTGAAATTTCATCGATACTTAGCACGACAAATGATTTATGTAACACGAACACCTGAGAGCAAAAATTCACCCGAATTAACCACCGATAAAACGAACGGTTTTATAACGTGGCTTTGCTCGGTCTGGAAAGACGTTCACAATTTTCGGCAGATTTTTACTCATACTTCTGATCATTTCAACGAATTGGTCCGAAAACTCTACACGGAAAAAAATGAGCACTTTTTTTGCAGTAGAAATGACAACAATTTTAGCGTGGTAACATTTACTCATCAGGACATTGAAATTTACTTGCTCCTATGTACCGAATACTAAAATTGTGGTAATTTCTACTACAAAAAAGTGTTGTCCTATTATATGTAGCTGCTCAAAATAGTAAATTCAGCAACAATTTTTTTTTCCGTGTATGGTGTCCAAAAAAATGTCCATATATTACCAAGGATTATTTTTCCACACGTCATTCTTAGCGTTTGAGTAAATTCATGTTACGTAACTATAAAATAATTTGAAGAATTTCACCGAATGCAGGTATAGTAGTTTTACTAGTTTTTATAGACTTCCAGGGGAAAACATCTACCTCGGAATGCAATCAACGCGTGAAGTCTTACTCGGTGAATTACTGATCCTCACCGTGCCAAGACTGATATGAAAATTCCAAGTATTAAACTGCACAAGTTAATAATCTATTCTCGGATATCAGTTAAGCACGATTCTATGGTAATTTTTATAGGTATAAATCGTGAAATATAGATATAGCAAACATATCCGTGGATTATTATCGCAATATAAAGAGCCGCTGCAGCTAATATGATGAAAAATAGTCAAAAATGAAATCCCATAACTCCTGACAAGGATGTTGACAAGTTCACAGCGTTAGGGCCAGTGGGAGGTCCTGGAATAAGTCCAAATGTTGCCGGTCGTACGTCTCTTAGTTATAAAACTGATGGATCCGTCGAGTGATCCTGATGCCGGGTTTAGGGTCAGCCAGCGGCCAGTAGGAAGCTACCTCTCGTGACGAGGTTCTAGTGTAGGAAAATAAGGGCTAGGGCTTGATCCTGTAATGTAGGTACATCGGCAGCTCCTTATACCTGGAGGCAAACGTCAGGTCGGAAAAATGGTTCGTTTCGTTCTACCAACCGATTGTAAATCTCTGTTCCCATTGTCCATAGGTATGGAAGGTCGCGGAAGGTCGCGGAGGACGAATGAAGAAATGATGGCTATACGACGACGCTGTAAACTCATCATGGCTGATATATGACCATTGGAAGCAGCGTACTGTCCAGCTCCAGGAAATTAACAGAAGCGTGTTAAGAGCCGGGTGATGATTATAATATCCCAGTTTCAGAAATCTTAAACCATTCGAAAAACCGGCAATAAGTCCGAAGTCGATCAAAAGTTTCACCTTTGTTCATCTTCTCCCTGCAGCGTCCTTCATAGAGAAGACATCTCCTTCACGATCTCTGGTATTTATAGAAAAGTTTCCGTATTTCGAAAATTCACGTAACGGTGAATTTGTTCCGTGTAATCTCGTCAGAGAATATCGGTACCATCGGAATGGTAAAAGTGAGACGTATCCCTGGAATTGTAAAGGCAGTGATGTACCATCAATGTTTGTTATTGTTATGTGAGAAGTAACAACTTCGGAAGCTTGAAGACCGAAGCAAAGCAAAGCAAAGCAAAGCAAAGCGAGGCGAGGCGGAATATGTTCGTAAATTTTGGAATTAGTGAGACCGAAATAAATGGGAAAAGATACGCGTTAAGCAACTCGCTTTCAGCGCCCAGTCAACCCCCAGGGTTCGCTAACGCGCCATCCTAAGCAAGAAGAACTCGAAAAGGACTAAAAGGACACCCGCAGGGTGGCCGAGTCAAACAAACTCGCTAATGTCTTCATGCTACTTCACGTCTTGCCTCGGATTTCAAGCTCCAAGCCTCCCGGCTACCGAGGCAGACCAAATTAACCAACAACGTTGGCCGGCCACTGCGGGACTACCGAAACTTGGAAAATCAAGGACCCGAGGAACCAGGATGAAAGATGAAAAATCGATTTGATAAATCGATCGGATCATCGATCTCAACCCTTCCTCTAACTTCGTCGCATAATTTTCAACACTCCATGAACTTTACCACCTGTGGATTTGCCAATTATATAGTCTATTCCCCGTTAAGTCGTAAATATTACTTGCGGTGGTCATAAATACCTGCACTATACCGATTTAGTATCTTATGAAAGGAAATGAATTTGCTCAGATAACACTGCGGTCAGATTCGAGGATCATAAATCGTAGAATACTTCAGTATGGAAGATAACGGATTCGGACACCAAACAAACCCCTGTATTACCGTCAAACGAAATAACGATCATACCGATTTTCGCCGATCATCGGCACAACGATTTCCCGTATCATACCCATCACAGCAACATTCGCTAGATAAAATCCCAAGGAATAATGTTGTTGGTCAAAATTACGCTTCCGAAGTTAAAATCAGTTGCAGATATGAACCGATTTATACCTACTCACGCCTCATTTGATCGCTCAATTCTTTACAGCGTGCACTAGTGTAGCAGCTTTTGTGTATTATTGAAGTGATTTCGTGCCGATTTGAAACTCTCGTAACCAGGTGATCAGCCTTGCAGTCGCAGTATTTTCCTCCCACCCATTCCGTATGGGTAATTATTTCAGCAACTAGGAATGTTCACACATCATTGCCGATCCCGAATGGGTCGTTTCTTTTTTGTTTTCGATTTATTTTTCGAAACTATCAAGGAAATGACGACGCATATAGAAAAGTTGGGAATACAGGATGCGGAGGAATAGTACCGTGACCCAACAATATGGCGTAGACATATAACGCTTCCCGTCGAACAAACGTCCCCACGAATCGTTCGGCTTATCAAGGACTATCGATTCTCGATCTATGGTATTCCACCAAGTCTTTGAAAGGGTTTGATGCGATTTACCCTGCGGTTTTATTATCCAGTGCATCATTCGGGCTGCAAAGCATCTCACAAAATGGAACCTGCATGGTCGGTGAAATGGTGCAGGGACATGGCGCTGGTAAAAAGTGTTGCACTGATGCACCGCGTGTGTCTGAACAACCGTGATGCACATGAACACGGTTAGCTGGTAAGGTGTATGGAAGTGCAAGCATGGTGTACGCTCGTAAAGTGTCGAGTAATAAAGCCAGCTGAAAACGTTCACCTAAAGAAGGCGGAGCTTGATGTGAGATGCTGATGCCGATGTTATGTTAGCCAGGTCGAGTCGCCAGGAATCAGGCCTAGGTCCCGCCCACGCAACAGACGTCTCCCTTCAGCGGTGTTGTCCGGGAACCGATTCTTCAGGCAAAACCGAGTCCAGGTAGCGAGGTGCGACTTCCTCCCACCTCCGAGCCGGCCAGTCCATTAAAAATAATCCCCTACCCAGGAGAACCTAGTGCAAGAAGAGGCGGGCTCTCTTCTTAGTCAGCTAGGGAACTGCCGTCATCCCCACGGAACTCAGTCAGAACCAGGAACCCGATCTGCGAGGATCATTCAGAGCAATTTTGTTCGTTTTAACATCGGCGAGGATTCGATCAGTGATGCGAACTCATGGTTATTTAAACACCCAGTGATTACCATTATCGGGACACCTTAATCCGTATAGTGTTGCAGTCCGCGTGCATATACATATATGGTGAGGGCTCGTCGAAGCGACTGATCGAAATCGTTTACCAAGTGACCGCTTTTCGTCAATTTGCACATGCGATACTGTGCAGATCGTTGTCTGGAACTGACTGGCTTCTTTTCGCAATTTAGTGGAGTGTGACGATAGTGTGAGGTTTATCCAAGTTTATTTACACAAAAATCCGGACGAAGAACGGCGGACGAAAGATACGCCGTGTGCGTGAGATGACGGTTACGACTAACTTCTCAATGATGCGACCCTGCTTCACTGGATATCCATTTCAAGGTACGAAACAAAATAAAAAAAAAAAAACAAAAAAAAAAAATAATCGGCAAAATTCTCACCCCATTGGGGGGGGCAAAAAGCGGAATGGCTTGAAAAGTCAGAGGGTGCAGCGATTACTCGCAGGGTAATCAAGAACCGTTAACACCGCGCAAAGTGGTTCGAGTCGAAAATTTTCTCCAGCAAATAACTTTGGGTTGTAAAAATTTTGATATAGTGGTCTCCGGGCGCGGGGCGCGGGGCTGCACGTCAGGGATTTTGAAAATTTTTCCGAGACCGAAGACCCTGCCATAACTCATCCTACCGACGTTAAATTTTCTGCCTCTTAAACCGGACAATGAATTGACAAACTCGACAATTTCATGCCAAATTTACAGGTCCTTTAGGGAATGGCTTTCAAATGGTCAAACTTTCCGAGTACTTTTATGATTCTAATTAACCTTGAGAAAATCTGTCGCCGGTTATGCTTCCGGTTATGTTTCAAAGTTTTTATCGTTTAGTTCAGGCCTAACTTAAATTTTCGCATGTAAAAAAGACTACGGTTTCAGGATTCTAATTAGAAACTGTCAATTTTTCTTGCGGATTTATTTCACCCCATTATTTGCGACACATCGATATTTTCATCTGATGATTTCTTAGATAAAAAATTTGCACACTGAATGTGCGGATCTAATTATTTGCAATGATTAAATTTGCAAAATCAATCGAGCCTTCTGTTTATTCTATATTTTATACATAGTAAAGTTTCGGGATCGAATCGATCTGCCAAAATATCAAAAGCAAACCTACCGTATCCTTTTCGTCTTGTTTTTATTGTTACAATTCAGTTAGTATAATGATTCGAGTAATTATAAACTGAAGAGCCTGAAATTTATAATAAACGCAGCGAAGCATGTCTATATTGCACACAGAGAACACAGAGAACTGCGATGATATGCGGTTGCTATTTGACCTGGAGTAAAATGAAACGAGAAAACCATATATACGATATCATTGTTGTGCGTCGTAAATCTTGGATTATTCATCGATAGCTTATCGGAAGTGGAAGAATAGAAATGTAGTAAAACTTTTTGTAATCCATACAAGATAATTAAATCTGATGACTATTTTTTTTTTTTTTTTTTTTTTTTTTTCAAATAAATAAATCTGCGACTAGGTATGGTGATAAGTATTTTTTCCTATAGCGTCGTTATAATCGAGCTAGGTCTCTTATCATCTTGTTTATTTTTCAGACTTGGGCTCCATACCAGGTCAGGGACGCGTTAATCAACTTGGTGGAGTTTTTATAAACGGAAGACCTCTGCCAAATCACATAAGATTAAAAATCGTTGAAATGGCAGCAGCCGGAGTGAGACCCTGCGTGATATCGAGGTAAGAGCTAGAGACTTTTCTATCAAGGAAGTAAATGAATATCCTATGTGTTCAAAAAAAAAATTCTCGGACGATATTCATATCCGCATTTATTTTCAGACAATTAAGGGTTTCGCACGGGTGTGTGTCGAAGATTTTAAACCGTTATCAAGAAACCGGAAGCATCCGACCCGGAGTGATAGGAGGAAGTAAGCCGAGGGTTGCTACGCCGGAAGTTGAGGCTCGTATCGAAGAATACAAGCGTGATAATCCGGGAATATTCTCGTGGGAAATAAGGGACAGACTTATAAAGGAGGGAATTTGCGACAGGACTAGTGCACCGAGTGTTTCCGCAATATCTCGACTTCTCAGAGGACGGGACCCTGAGGATGAGGCGAAACTAGGAGACGGTGAGTTGCTTGCCGATCTAGCTGATACCCCCGGATTAAATATTTCCAAATTTTTAATCTTGATTTTTTCTGAGGACCACCAGGAACGAAACTCGATCAAAAAATAATCCCTATACGTACTCGCTGCATAAGCATGAGCGGTGGAAAGATTTTTATCCGAATCGGTGAATGAACGAATTAAAAGGCTCCATTAATCAGTCGTATTGCTGGTCTGAAAATGACTGGTCTTTGAAGAACCGAGTCGGTAGCCGCCGCCTATTCGAACGAAGTCTGTAATTTTCTCGCCGCTCATGGTCCGAAAGAAACACTTAAATTGATCCGTTACATCAGAATCGGTTAGGATCGGCAGAATAATTTTCTTTTTTAAAACCGACTATGCATCTCGCGCGCGCGCGCCTTACACCTAATACCTACGCGGTTATATTATAGGATCTAATGAAATAGGTATCTAAAACACAAGAATGTATTATAAATAAGAAGATAATATACACAAGACTTTCCTCCTCGTATCCAAAAATCGGTTCACGCTATTATAATACAAAGCAAAACAGATTGAAAAAAAAACACCCGGGTTGTGACAAGACAAATGAACCGTTTCCATGCGCGAAAAATGATCAGTAGTAAGTCAGTCGGCATAGATGAAAGAAATACTGTGTGAAAAACATCGAGCCCTTGTTGTAAGCTGATAGGTTTGTTGTGGGCCGTATTAAAGGGACCGACTTTTTGGGACTCTTGATTTTTTTTCTTTTTTTTTTTTCGGGATACCTACCCGTCGTGGCCACCATGGGTGAAAAAAAAAAAAAAAAAAAAAAAAAAAAAAAGTAAAATTACCCGAGGGTGAACTGCGAGGCGTCATAATTAAGGGAGAAATATTTCGGATATAGAAGAAGAAGAAGAAAAGGTCGGAATGTTGGATAGATCAGGTGAAAATCGAACAGCAAATTTTTTGCCTTCTTTTTAAATTTATAGTATCTATCGGAAATTTTTTAGCACTGCAAGTATAGGTAACTTACTACTGTGTCCACACCCGACGGCTGGGCTGACCAAGAATCGAGCTAAAATTATAAACCTCGAATTGTATGAAAAAGTTTCAGCCAGGCCGACCGATCACTCGTAATCGCAACTTTCACAACCTGGTATTATCTGGACTGATCGCAGGGTTAAGCAGTAAATTCTTTATTTTTCTCTTCTTTTTTGTAAAATTTGTTTTTTTTTTTTTTTTTTTTTTTTGTTTTTTTTCTCTACATTAGCCTATGTTCTTACGATATAGATATACATAAATATATACATACATAGACGAAAAAATAGATATAGATAGAGAAAGAAGAGGTAGTAATTGAAGTGTATATCGATATAGGTAGGTATGTGTGTTCGAAAAATTTTCGTCTATAAACTTCGCGGTTAATTCGATAGTTACGGGACTTTTAGTTATATACTAGTTATTATTTCAGGAATGAATTATTATTTACTAATACATATATATATATATATATATATAATATACATATCTATATACCTATATTCGAATTGAAAAATTCAATTTCATTATATGCGGGGCATGGCCGTGCCTCTCGTATTATAGGCTACAGGCTAGACGTTAGATCGTCACGTGGAGGCGTCGCGGTCGTAGTCGTCGTTGTTTAAAACCGCGACTAATCGGCCGGCGACGTCTGACGCCGCGACGCTTCGAACCAGCGCAAATTCGACACGCCGCTATTCCGGGACAAGAATTTTTTCTCGTTACTCGTTTTTTTTTTTTTTTTCCTTTTTCTATTCTCTATAACCAAAGTTACTCCTCTTTTCGCCTTCTATCTATGATTTATATACACTCTTATACTACGATCTTATATCGACGATTAAAAATATCTATAGGTACCCGAAGATCACGCGTTAAATCGCATAGTACATAGATCGGAAATAAAGAAATCGAATACCAGCTAATAAGATTGGCGTAGAAAATGCTGTGCAAACTTCTGCAGGCTTGTATAAATAGAGAGTAAAAACCTTCAGGAATTAATAACCGTGATATATATATATATATATATATATGAGCCCGTGATATGGTCCACCGATCTTACATGACCGTTAGGGTGTTCTCTCGAATAGGTAGGTAGGTACGGTGTGCCTTTAGCGGCTAGCTGCCCTTTCCAGCGATCGGGTGTCTGGAGAAAAGCAAACAAATCAAAAGATCGAAGGGGTCAAATAATTCTCCATGTTGTATAAAAAGCAATGAACCGGTGTGTCGTATCACTGTGACTTTAATACAGGTGCGAAATAACCGTCGAACAAAAATTTCTAATAAGTGAACGATCGATTTTTTTATTTTTTTTTATTTTGTTTCAGGCAAAACTAGTTCCGGTTCAGACTGCGAGAGCGAACCGGGTATTCCGTTGAAACGAAAACAGCGGAGGAGTAGAACGACCTTCACAGCCCATCAGCTTGACGAACTAGAACGTGCCTTCGAGAGGACTCAGTACCCGGACATTTATACCAGAGAGGAATTAGCCCAAAGGACAAAACTGACCGAGGCTAGGATCCAGGTCTGGTTCAGCAACAGGAGAGCTAGACTTAGGAAACAATTATCGTCCACTACTGCCGCTGGATACGTTGGATCAGTTGGATCAGTTGCTTATCCTGCAGCTTCTTACGTTCTTCATCCACCGGCACCGCCACATCCTCACACAGGATCTTCCGTCTCTTCAGGACACCCTCATCCCCATTCGCACGGACATACGCATCCGCAATCTATACCGGAAACGGCATTTTCCTCCAGCCAAGGTGAGTCCCTTTATATAATTATATATGATTATAATTATCCTGAATTTTGTTTGTCAGACGATTTTTTTGATCATGCTATAATAATAATAAATAAATAAATAAATAGAATGAACCGGGTTTCATAGGCACAATTGGCGGAAGTTAAACTGTGAGGCGGGATATCGAGACAATTAATTGACTTGTCATCATCAAGTATATAGCATTTAGAACTATATAGCGATGGTGTAAATATTGTCGAAGTATATGTTTACCGTTAGTGATATAGTAAGAGGAAGGGGTAGGATTCAGGGTGATTGCGGTTATATTCTGATGCAGATAAATAGGCACGGTGTTCTGTTTAGAACAACAAACGGTAGGTGAAAATAACCGAAAAAGTCATTTGCACCGTCACCCATGCAATATCCTGCGGCGCAATGCTAGCTGCCAGAAAGCATAGCTGGTCCCTGAAACTCTGCACAGTAGTTTGAGAAAACGCGACACGCACCAGTGCCGAAGATTTACTATTCCAGATATATACCTACTACTCAGCTCTATATAGATATATAACTTTACTATATTGATCGATGAGTCGACGTTAAGAAACGGATTCTAATTATTAACAACCATCTACCAATTCTATTCAATGCAATTCTCTCTATCTCTCACACCTCATTGTCTAAAACAGACCTTCGACAAGCAAGCAAGAAATAACCATTTCGAAACTCTCGACATGATGTATCACATCTTTTTTTTTTTTTTATTTATATCTCTCCTATTTCATTTCATAGAACTACGTCATCTGATGATTTTACTCTTCATCTCCTTGTTGTCCGCAAAAAAAAAAAAAAAAAAGCATTGCGGTTTCGGTAGAAATATCACTTTTGCTAATTAAATCCATAAGAATCTCTCGGCTCTCTAGTAGCCAAAAGGACTTCATTTCACTCTACGATTTAAAAAAAAAAAAAAAAAAAAAAAGAATCATTCTCTAAAAGGTGATTCTGCTAATTCTATCTAGAGCTTGATACAGCCTGCATGTATAACTAGTTCGGAATCTGTAGAGATGCTATTTGGGAAAGGAATGCATTGATCTAAATTAAAAAAAAAAACCAATTGCAATAAATTCTGCGCGCATGAAGTAAACGAAACCAAATTGATCATGTTGTTCCACGTGGTTCTGATCAGTTCCAGAACTTTACTCATCACATCATACGACGATGTCTCATCAATTGAGTTCGGAATCAACGCGTTTATCATCTTCGGTTGGTTCAACACCGACGTATACACTTCCAACTTCGGTTGCTTATCCCTCATCGTTACTGCCTCCAACCTCGTCATCAACGGCTCATATGAACCACCAAATATCAAGTGTACCTCCAGCATCGTCAACTTATCAGCAAACTACGACCCACCAGTTACCACCAACGCCTAATTCTTTGGTTACTATGATGGGACCAAATTCAGGTAACTCTAATCCAGCATCGGATCAACTGACCAGTTCTGAACTACCGATGACCTCGGTATCGCCTGTCAATCAACAACAACAACAACAGCAGCAGCAACAACAGCAACAGCAATCACAGCCTGGGGGAACATCTCCATCTTGGAATCTTCCCATACCTGGTACTGGAAGGGTTGGACTTCCTAGCCCACCGTCAAGTCTTCAACAAACTCATCCTCATCATCCATCCCACAGTCATCAGGCTTTTGCAAGCCATTATGCCACTCAGGGCTTCCAGCAACCACCTAGACCAGCTCCGCACCAGCCTTTTTACAGCTGGTACTGATTGTTGGAGTTTTTTTTCTGATTCTTTATTTTTTTTTTTTTTGTTTCCATTTTTTTCTTCTTTTTGTTTCTTTCAATTTTTTTTTCTAAATGTTGACGAGAACCAGAGACTGGATTGAAAATCTACTACCGGATCTCTGTAAGTTTGAACTTTTTAATACTATTGATCAAATATTTCGATTCTTGATGGTTTTTTTTTTTTTTTTTTTTTTTTTTTTCAAAACTGGCCTCTATAGTATTTGATGAAAATTTTTTACGAATTCATTCTAGAAAAAGTGTTATATATATTCGATTCGGAAATGAATTTATTTTATGTAATATATGAGAGATTTTCAAGCTTCTTTTTTTTTTTTTTTTTTTTTTTTCCTTTCATATCCAATTTTGAATCAAGGAACGAACTGAAATCGATTTGAATTTATTAAAGAAAAGATGCGTTGAGAAATAATTATTGAATATGTATATGAAATGCTATTTAAAAAGTATAAATGATCGAAGTACCTAATTCGACTCTAAGTATGATGAAGTATACGGATTGCGAACAGCACCAAAATAAAAATAAAAAAATAGAAGAAAAAAAATCTCTATTTTACTATTAATACATAATAATATACATTAATAGATATGGTATATATATATGTATTACATATATTACGATGCCAGTAATTTTTCTTTTCTTTTTTTTCTTTTTTTTTTTCTCTTTCCTAAAGAATGTACATTTACTTGTCTATGTATGTGTATAGTCGCCGCTTTACGTCATACTTTAATAATTATAACACATATATATGCAAGCTTTTAAATCGATTCTATGTAGATACGTTTTCAATATTATATTATATATACCTACTACATATATATATATATATATATATATATATATATATATATATATATATAGGTGTATAGGTGTATAAGATTAGATCAGAACTTATAAATCTTATTTGGGGACATATATCCAGTGATTATTAATTCTAACTTTATATAATATATGTAAATAATTATGATAACAATGATAATAATAATAATAATAATATATGATTATCTTCTAGTGCAGCGTGTATGTATAAAGTCAAATTTTATAACAGGTGAAAAAAAATAAATAAAAACATAAAAAAAAAAGAAGAAAAAAAAAAAAAAAAAAAAATAGGAAAAGACAATTTGTAAATATGTAATTTACGAAAGTGCCTACCGTCCCCCTTGATCATCGTGTCAATTTAACAATATTAATATAATACAATATTGAAGTAATAATGATACAGATATAGATCGAAGAAAATATAATAATTTGTATAAATTTTTATCTTTTATTTTTTTTTTGTTTTTTTTTTTTTTTTCTCTCCTCTTTGTCTAATTCGGGTTTATATTATATAATCTTGGGTTATGGGTTTTTTACTTTCAACGATTCCTATAATGGCTTGAAATTAGCAATGCAGTTCGACCAAAAAAAAAAAAAAAAAGCTGAAAAAAAATTGTAAAAAAAAAAAAAAAAAATAGTGTATAATATAATTTGATAAGTTATACATTAGATTATATTATAGTATATATATCGCAGCTATTCCAATATTGTATATTGGATATGATGTATGTACATAGGTATATATATTCATATGTACTATGTGCAGCATATTATATATATTATGGTTTTTTGCAAAACCCTATACTATTATATATATATTATTATATATTGTAATAATAATTTTAAACTTTAATTAGTTTCTTTAAATAAATTACAATTTACCATTTATTCTATTATATATTTACATTTGTTCATTATAAATCATATCCATTTTTTTTTTATCATATTTTTTTTTTTATATATATATATTAGACTGTGTCAAAAAAAAACGACATCTTCTTTTTGTTCAGGCCCTTTCGAAAATAGTTAGTGCTTAATATAAAGAAATTTGTCCCCAAAGCTCAGCTATGTAGCTTGAACACAGAATTAGCGCATTTGAAAATAAGATTTCCCATGTATTTCAAATGGCAAAATTTGTTTATCCTAGTTTTATTTTTATAACTCTCTTTATTCAACTGATAAGAATAAAGTGGATATACGGTTTTGTAGAGAATTTTATGATCTACAAAAATAGTCCTTTGGCCCAAGTTGCTCGATTGAACCGTTAACGAGTTACAGTGGTTTAAAAGTCATATGTATATTTGATTACTACTTACTTTTCGACAAATTAATTAAAAAATTTTTTTTCATGCATTTTCTCAGAAATTTTTTTCCCTTCAAAACCGTATATTCACTTTATTCTTATCAGTTGAATAAAGAGAATTATAAAAATAAAACTAAGATAAACAAATTTTGCCATTTGAAATACATGGGAAATCTTATTTTCAAATGCGCTAATTCTGTGTTCGAGCTACATAGCTAAGCTTTGGGGACAATTTTCTTTATATTAAGCACTAACTATTTTCGAAAGGGCCCGAACAAAAAGAAGATGTCGGGTTTTTTTTTGACACAGTCTAATATATATATATATATATATATATAAACGCAAGCACGTGGTTGATAAATAAAAAGTGAAAACAGGATAATACGCTTCGAATTATATACATATAGGTAATTTATATATCTTTAGAAGTAGGTAAGTATATACCCTAAAAAAGTTAATTATCTATTACATCGATTGATGTTGACGATCATGAGAGAAAAATTTGTTGAATAGACGAAAACGGTGAGAAGTTGATTGATTGACTTCAATGACTATACTATGAAAAGGCTTCGAAGTTAAGGTCCAAAAATCGTTTGAAAAACGTGTGAATTACTCCGGTCTAGGATCTCTCCTGGTATCATAGTTGATGTATAGGTATAGGTATATATATATATATATCTCCAAGGATATATAGAGCGGTACCACTATACATATATTAGAAAGGACTCGTCGTCGTCGTCGTATATATAGCGATGAGAATGCGATAACATGCATCGTCACCGAATTTAAAGAAAACAAAAGTTTAAAAGAATTATAATGAGTCCTTAAGAAATCATTATATGCTCGAAAGATCGATCCGTGATTCTATGATCTATGTATAAACCTTCGTTCCACGAATCATCTTATACTATTTAGTCAGAATTTATTCGCTTGACTAAACACATCGACAGCTAAACATTGTCGTCACTTCCCTCTCGGTGAGCACCAAACGAAACGTGTAATGCCTAAGCCACGCTCACTTTGGCCAATCTTCGATTTCCTAATTGAGTTTCCTTTTCATCGTTAAGGCCCATCCCTAGTCGCCCACCTCCTTTTGGTCGAAATGTATTACATTTCGATTATTATCCGAGCCCAGGCGTCAAAAACCCAAAAAAGGCAAACTTAGCGAAAATTCTATTTCAATTCCGAACACATACGTCCAAAAAAATGTTCATTTCGTGCGAAAATAGAGTCTACAGATGGTTTTTACATTGTTCGCCCGAGGAAATCGAATTCGAATAATTTTTTAACAATGTAAAAACCATCTGTAGACTCTATTTTCGCACGAAACGAACATTTTTATTTTGGAAGTATGTGTTCGGAATTGAAATAGAATTTGCGCTAAGTTGGCCTTTTTTGCGTTTTTGACGCCTGGGCTCAGATAATAATCGAAATGTGACACATTTCGACCGAAAGGAGGTGGACTACTAGGGATGGGCCTTAAACATTTTCTACAGGTTCATTCAATTTTACATATCAAAAATCGATTTTATATTTTGTATCAAATATAAAAGACCAAAATAATGTCATTTTCAAAAAATTCTAGGGACTAAGGGAGAAAGTGGAAAATAACAAAGCAATTCATTACTGGTAAATATCTGTAAATTTATTACTGCAGCATCGATACAATATTACATATTATACATAATTATAGTAATTTCGGAGTATTTCTATGACTACAGTCGTGCATCGTTAACGCAACCCGCATGCGTACCCTTCGAGGCCACAAAGCCACTGATCTCACAGCAAACCCTTACCCTAGGTCAGTATTCTGCCTTGGCTGGCTATTGGTGTCACAACAGGGGTCCGAAATGGTATTGCCATCTCGCGGTTTAACTGACGAACTAATTTTGCCGCAAACTTTCATGCGCCTTATTCACTGCAATTAAAAATTGCGCAATACACAAACGGAATGCGGGTTGCATGTTACAGGTGTAGCAATCTTTGCGGTAAAATTAACTCGCGACTTTGACCGCGAGATGGTATACATGGCTAGGTAGTCGATCTTAGAACTACTTATCTACAAAAAGCACCGAAAATCAGTTTGTCAGTTTCGGTTCTTTGTAATAAAAGTTGAAACGCTATAGTTCGTGGCATTTTCGATCCATTGCAGAAGAGAAGTCGAGTTCCGAAGAAGATAGTGATTATATTAATATATAAAAAAAAAAAAAAAAATGATTTCTCGCCAATTAGTAAGAAACTTTATGACGAGTGCTGCTAGAAGATCAGAAGATTTTCACGGCGGTATTCCCGGTGGTGTAAGTTTATTAATTAAATAATAAAACTTATACGAAAATAATTATAATGTCCATTGATATAATTCTATTGCGTAACTAGTAGTCTTAACCCACTAGTATTATAACCTATTTATAATAAAGTAAAAATTTTTGTTTTTACAGAATCTACCGTTCGATATCAATAACAGATTCAAACTTACTGCCTATTTCGTACTATTCTTCGGGAGTGGAATCGCTGTTCCGTACGTTATTGTTCGTCATCAATTACTCAAGAAGTAATAATCACCAGTGAATGTGAGTACATATATGGTGTGTTATTATTATTATTTGCCAGACCTCGCAGTCGTTTAAATTGATTTTCTTGAGCACTGCTCAGGCCTGTGTTTTATTATTAAATCTTTTTCAATATGATGAATGATGATGATGATGATGATGATGATGATAGAAAAGTGATATTAAAAGTTGATCATTTTCTTTAATTTCAGAAGCTAGTTACGACGAAGGTAGTGAGATATTACCATCTATAAATTATGAACTTATCTTCAATGGTATTTTGTAAATGATTAATGAATAAGAGAGTAATAAAATGATGATAACAAACTAAACACTATATTTTCTATTATTCGTTTCATTTTATTTCATTTTCTTATATTATAATGCATGACTACAGGAAAACAAATATCCATATTTAATATACTGTAAGAAATATCTTGGGGGTTTATAGATTTATCGCCAATATATATAATGCGCACAATAGCTTTAATTTGAGCCTAATATCAATATAAACTCTGTACGGATAGCTTTATATTGATATGTATAATTATATTTCAAAAATCATTAGTATTAAGGGGATATGAAAGGTGAATTATACACCTCGAATTTTTGGCAGCCCGTTTCTCAGCTAAAACACATCCGATCGATGTGAAATTGATATCAGTGACGTAGAAAAAGTGAGCGAAGGGCATGATGCTCTTGGATTTCCAAAAAGCGAAAATAAAATGTACAATTTTATATCAGGAGTGCTCTGTAACGAATAATTGTTGTTGTTCACGTTGTACTTGATAAATATGAAAACACCTGAAACATTTTCCGCTTTTTCGAAATCCAAGAGCATCATGCCCTCCGTGCACTTTTTCTGCGTCACTGATATCAATTTCACACCAATCGGATGTGTTTTAGCTGAGAAACAGGCTGCCGAAAATTCGAGGTGTATAATTCACCTTTCATATCCCCTTAAGAATGATTTTTCGCATGTTACGTCATTGCGCATTGCGCATGCGCAATCATAGAAATGAATATGACACTTGACAGCTGTATAATTTGCATAAAAAATCTTTCTAACCTCTCTTTATTTAACATATTAGGTGATTTCCCTAATTAGATCGAGTCAGAACCCACTGTGTTTGTAAAAAAAATGCTAATTCCAATGATTATTTCGTTAAAGAATGTGCATTTGTGTACTCAAAGTAGATTTCGAGGTTATGTTTCACGTAATACATATATTTGATAACAAGCAATTACTAGAGCGATGTACTTGAGTAGTTTCTCTGTTTCGAACTCAAAAAAAGCAGAAGCGCACATCGTTGGCAGAGTATTTAACACGAATGACGTATCTGCAAGATAAGTACAGTTTCCGTCAACGATGTCATCGACTAATTGATGATTAAATCATTGTAATAGTTAACAGACTAACAGCGATGGAGCAACAGCTAGAGAATCAAACTTGGCTTGACGCATCTTTTGTGCAAAATATTCTTCAAACTTCTGAAAATGATCAATCCATAGAGGTTTCTAATGTAACAACAAAGGCGGCTGTCGCAAAGGGTGAGAATTATGGAAGCGATATGCGACGCATTACCATAGAATTTGTCAGACTTCAAAACGGCAAAAGAATCGAAGAGAAAAAATCTCTCATAGCAAAAGTAGCGCCCCAAGGTGATCTGCGTGCAGAAATGGTGAGTTTAATCTTATCTACTTATCTTATCTCTCAAAGATTTTTCTCCCCAGAATTATCAAGTTTCCATTTTTATTACAACGACTAGCTAGAAACTATGGGAGCCTTTGAAACAGAATTGGCGATGATGTCTATGACCTTGCCGTCAATGTACGAGATTCTTGACAAAATCGGCCTTCAATCGTTGAGCGGGCGTTGCCTGTATTCCCAATACGAAAAACCCACGCATTTAATAATCGAGGATTTGTCGCCGCGGGGTTTTCAAATGGCAGAACGCAGATTAGGCCTGGATTTAGACCACTGCTTAATCGCCGTTAAAAATCTAGGTAGATTTCACGCGGCTTCAATAGCGCTTAAAGAAAAGGTTGAAGATTATTTTCTAAACTTATTTTCAAAGTCCCGTAAGATTTTATCCTTGGCTAGAAAACGAGACTCACTAGAATATTGCGATTGTTCGATTTTGGAATCACAAATCTTTACTCTACGTTCATTCAATTATCTGAATATCAAACATCTTCCGAGTTTCAGGATCCAAAAGCGTTTGCAAATTAGACTAAATCGTTGCTCTGCAAAGACCATCCTGCTACCGTTGCTAACTTCTACAATTTTGGAGCAAAGAGTCTTTCCGTTGAAACTGGTAAATGGCCTGAATTGAGTCCACGGTAATTGTGCGGGAATAAATTTTCTCCCCAAATTACTTTTCAAGGGGCTAAATTTGTCGCTAATTTACAATTCATACATTCATTTTGTCATACTTATAGAATTTCGGAAAAACTACTCAAACTGTCCGACGTTCTTTGGGAAAAAGGATGCGAAGCACAAATCTTTCGGGAAGATGATTTCAACGTTCTAAACCACGGAGACTGTTGGCTTAACAATATGCTGTTCTTATACGACGAACAGCGCAAGCCTATCGATCATAGATTTGTAAGTAATCTAAGATATGCTTTGATGCCTTGTACCTAATACTTGTACTATTCAAAATTTCAGCAAGCGTGAACAAATTGTTGAGGATTCTTATTGAAATATTGAAATTAGATGTTGAATTTCATAGACTCATAGTCTATAGTTTATTCTGTATTTTATGTAATTGAAGAAAATGTATTCTGAAACTATAATTACAGGTGGATTTTCAAATTTCGTATTACGGCTCACCAGCGATTGATCTTCTTTACTTTTTTGGCACAACTCCTAAGAACGAAATTCGAGTTGATCAGCGGGAGCTGATCCTCCGTGAATATTACGATTCGTTAAGCAGCACCATGGCTAAATTGAAATGTAAAACCGAAGTATTGAGCTTTGATAATCTTCGGGAAATATTGAGAAATCGATCTTTTACCGAAGTAGTTGCTGCTGTTATAGTATTACCTATCGTTACGCTTGAGAAAAGCGAGGAAATTGATTTCGAAGAAATGATAAAGCAGGATGGGGAATATAACAATCCAGGTTGTCGTGGAAAATCCTATAGGAAAATAATGACCAGACTTCTGCCCTTGTATGATAGTATGGGATTACTTGATGTGTGAGAACCAGAGGTGAGAATATAGCGATTCCTTTTTAGTCGCATGTCGGTGTTATGGACACACACACACACACAAAACTTACAGTTAACTATAAATTAATCCCTTGCTATGAGACCTTATATCGTCTTAGCTAGACAATACACGTTAAAACGCTTTTAAACCCGTTGGTTTTCTAAATGTATGCGATAAAAGTACCAGATAAAAAAAAGCTTTCAACTAATTTCACTGATATTGATAAAAATAATGAGAATTAAAAGTATGGGTGAGAAAATTTCAATCCCAATTTACCAAGGGATTGACATAATAAAATATTGAAATTTCCTCTTTAGTTTTAACGTATATAAACCTATTATCAGCTATTTACACACATAATTAATTACCTCGCCATTATACAATATATGTAAACCACCGAGTACAACTGCACGTAATAAAAGTTCTATATTTATTCCTTAATGTATAAAGTATTTAATATTCTCTCATTTATATCTAAATCAGCATCGTCACTAGATCAGTTTAAAATTAAAACCTGTAGCAAAAACATATTCAGACTTTCTCACACATCTTTATCCTATCATCTATCAAAGTCTGGCAGAGGCACAGAGGGAGGCTGTATTTCACAGGAATCCAATCTTCTTGCATATACTAAAAACAATAAACGTTCAGAGCGCATTATTTCATATATAAAACTAGCTTCTAACATTCTTATAAATTCAAACTCACTATTTCTGTTCCCTAAATGGGATCGATAAGACTCTAAACCAAGCTGGCAAGCTCTGTTGTACCTCTGATGTTCTCTGCCTTTATTATCATCATTTTTTTGTGCCTGAAATAGTCGTCTTAATTCTTTTACCATTTTTTTTTTATATATATTTACTGTAATATATTAGAACTTGCCAGTTTTAATCTCCGCATGTTGATTTCTCGCTCTCTCTTTAGCGCCGCAATATCTTGGGCAAATTTCCTCTTCCGATCAATTTTGGCTTGTTTTAATCTGTAGTCTAACTTCTTAGCGAGTTTTTTAGCGTCGGTATAACTGGCGCAAGTTCTGTTAGAAACTTTGAACACATCCTTCGACTTTCCGAAGTTATATTGCATAGGAATTTCTACGGAACGTGCGCACGAGCCTTTCCTTACCCTCAGCAAACAGCATGATACTAGTGATACCAAAGACACTATCACTACGCCTGCAACTAGCGTGATTATCATAATCACCGAGTTGTATTTCCAAAGCTGTTGGAAAAAACGAATAGATTATTATTAACAGAATGACAATAATCTTTCAACACATCGTTTTCGTATCCATTTCTAACACCTACCGTTTGAAAACAACCATCTACGAAAGGATTAGTACAAACTCTACAGTTCCGTGATCCAGGATCGGACTGATACGTCCCAGGGGAGCATTTTTTGCACCTGAATGAACCCTCTTCGCTGTAGTGACCAGCAACACAAGGATCTTGAAGGAAGAGATGATGCTGCATGAGATATTCGATTCTTTTCAGACACGAATGCTTTTGTTAGATACTTACAGCAGTTAGTATTTTTGAAACCATATCCCCCAGGGCAGCCGATGAGAAGAGCCACTTCTGCTTCGGTTTTTTTATGAGCTTGATTATCTCTCTTATTTTTTGATTTCGAGCTTCTTTTTCTCCTTTTTGATAATCGTTTGCGGATTTTAATAGGTGTAAGATTTGCTTGGCGATAAGATAATCTGAAAACAACTGTAGTTTAAGATCTCTGTAAAAATTGTTCGTGAAAACGACTAATTGCTAAGATGATAAGATAATGAGGGAGGATTTATATAGAGGGAGAGACTGGATTCAGACTAAGACTAATTGGTTTTTTTTTTTTTTTTTTTTTTTTTTTTGATTACTGCAATTGATATGGAGAATTATTTACGATTTTTCAAACATCATAGGATCGATTCTAACAGTTTAGTTTATTAATCTATCAAAAAATGAAACTCACTAGTCTTTTGCAATAAATTTTTCAAATTTTTACTCAATATTAGAGCAATTTTATTTTGAATTGCTTTGCGGCAGGATATATTGCACGGAGTTGAACCAACTGGTATAAGTTTAGCACTGCTAGATGGTATCAATAGGGTATTGATGGACATCTAAGGAAAAGAAATATATAACAGATGGGATTTAATTGAATTTATAATAAAATGATTAAATTATGTGTTTTAAAATAAAAACCAAAATCTACCTTTCCACGATAGCAACGTGGTTCTACGACGTAAATATCGCAGATACCATTTCCGCAAAGTAATTTGCTAAATTTCTTTGGTAACAAAGTTGCCAGAGCGTCTAATCCACTCTCATCACAATTTGAATTAGCGTCCAGTTTGTAACGATTTACACCTTGCAATGAATAGCTCGGCAATGTTACGACTGTAATATTAATATTCGGTTTATTATTTACATATTATGTAAAATCGATTTGTATTTTTTATTTTTATCCAAAATCGCGGTTGCATAAAAGATAAATTAATGCAGGTAACATGTAGATACCCTGAATACTGTGGTTGTACACGCTAATCACTTGCTCTTCGGTTTCTGGATCCCTGTAACTCAATATGCAAGAATATTTTCCTGCGTCTTTAACTTCGATGTCGTATAATTTCAAATTCCCATTCTTTCCCACCATTGTGCCTATGGGTATTCGCAGGTTTACGGAGATTCATTAATTTTCATCAGTAAGTATAATATATCTTTATTTTATTCTATGTATATATTAGACCGGTTCAAAAAAATCGACTATTCTTTTTTTTTTCAATTTTTGCATTGAAATACTTTCGGGGGGGGGGGGGGGGGGGGGGGGGATGTAAAAAAAGATGCCTGTTAAAAGCGGAGCTCTTAATATTAAGATTTAGAGGTCGCTCATCGCGGATTTCTATTTTCCATTTGAATAGCATAGGAAATTTTTTTTTTTTTTTTTATATATATAGTTTTGTAGCTCACAAACCAATGAACAAATCCAAATGACTCGTACATATTTTCATAGGAAATTGAACACTCTACAAAAAGCTTCTCCTATCATTTTTTGATAAATTGACTCCTTCCAAAGTTATTCAAGCTCAAAGTTAAATTTATAGTTGAGTCAACTATTTTTTTTTTTTTTTTTTTATGATTTTTTTTCCACAATGATAGATACATTTTTTAGAGTGTTTAATCCCCTATATCAAAATATGTAAGAGTAATTTGGATTTGTTCATTGGTTTGTGAGCTACGAAATTGTGAAGAAAAAAAAATAAAATTCCTATGCTATTTAAAAATGGAAAATAGAAATCCGTGATGAACGACCTCTAAATCTTAATATTAAGAGCTCTGCTTTCAAAATTGAAAAAAAAAAAAAAAAATAGTCGATTTTTTTGAACAGGTCTAGTATATATTCATACATCGGTACGTTCGAAGATTTTATTAAAGTTTTTCGAACGAATAATTTTTTTTTCAATAAGTCTTAATGAACTTTTGTTAATTAATTACCTGATAAAAAACTTCCATCTGGATGCACCCAGCTGTAGTTTAATCTGTTTAATCCTATCATAAACATATCGTCTATCCCATTGCAAGGTATGCTTAATGTAAGTCCTGGCAAAGAGAGCGTTTCCGTATCTGAAAATAATTTTACATCAATTTGAATTTTTGGATTATAATTTTACAAAATTTTATCTCACCGTCGATATTTTTTCTCTTAAAATTTCCCTGAAGAATTCCCTCCACCTCTTCAGGCCTTACGTACTTCGTATCTCTTTTGGACTCCCGCAAATCGCGTCTTGATCGAAGAGGCGGATTATAGTCTTCGACATCGGTCAAAATAATCTCCTTACCAATGTCCGCGAATTTTGTACAATTGTACAATTTTATACGCGATATCAAATCCCCGGTTTTTATGGCTGTAAGGTTTTTCAATTCTTCGACTGCTCTCCCAATGTCGCACAAGCAATGTGAACCGTTTTGTTCCAGCGGTGAATATCCTTCTTTCCGCCAGAGCTCAAACCCCTTTTTTTGATTTTCTCGAAAATTTACATTGCCCAGTGTCTCGTGATCAACGTCGAAGTATTCGGAATTCGATTTTTTATCCAAAACTTCGACAGCCTCAGTTCGATTTTGAGATTTCGAATTTTTCACCGTACTTTTACTACCACGTAAATTTTTTTTGGGATCCTTTTTACCCGTTTTTGTAGCCGAATTATTTTCCTCTTCATTTATTCCGGCGCTTTTTTTAGCCACAGTTCTTCTCCGGGTAGAATTATCGTCTTCGGAATTGATTTTGTTACAGCCTAATATGTAACACTCACTACCGTTCGAGTTTTTTAAAATAATTTCATCCTCGGCCCGTTTCAATGATGCGACGCATGTCTTGAATTTCCCAATTGAATTCCCCGCAGATTTTCCCACCGATTTTTTCGAACCTTTTACTTTTAACAACCCCTGATAATCTCCAGCGATTTTTGATGACTGTACTTTCCTGCTTATGAAATTAGGCGTTTTCAAAGACTCCTCGTTGTTCACCGAGTCGTCAACGTCTTCGGCAATTTCATCCCCGTTGTTGTTGATATTGTCATAGTTAGTTTCCACCACGGAATTTTGATCATCATCTTTTACCGAATGAAAATTCGAATCATCGTTACCAGATTCAAACCCAATATTATACTTTTCGTGGCATTTCGAATCTTCCAAAAATATGTTTTTTATCTCCTGATCTATCTGCTTGTCTTCAGCCTCTGTGCTTTTTGATTTCGGCTTGGCTTTTTTCGCCTTTTCCATTTTCTTCGGCTTCTTTGTTTTTTCCTTTTTCTCCTCTTTTTCAGACGTATGCGTCTTACTTTTATCATTCAGACGTTTTTTGTCCTCGTCGATCTTCTTAGAGGATTCTTTGCCCTTCGATTTATCTTTCGATTCTTTTTTTATCCCTTTTTTCTGCTCTTCCACTTTCTTCGAATGCTTTTTATCCTTACTCTCCAATTTCTTCTTCTCTTTCTTACCTTCTTCTCCTTCTTTCATCGACGCTACGGATCCACCAGCTCCGATTTTCTTTCCTTCAAGATGTGAAAAGTCCGGATCCTCTACTCTGTCCCGTCCATAAAGATCTCCTCCTTTCGAAATCGGAACTTCTTTAAATTTGCTGTCGATCATATCGTCGATAATACCTTGCAGTTTCTTCTTAGCCTCAACCACTCTTTTTCCTTTCTCACCCTGTTTCTCACTATCAGTAAGATCGTCAAGAATTTTCTTCAGCTCTTTGGCCGCCTTAGTTTCTTCAATCGCATTCTTCGTCTGTGTATCAAGAACTGATTTCTCCTTCTGTTCTCCCGCAGACTTCTTTTTCTCGACACTTTTTGAGACCTTTATCATATTTGTGGTACTGCGCGCAGTCGTTTCCATCTCCCTCAATTTGCTCTCTATAATTTCTAATGTAGTATTTACGTTTTTTTCAACATTAACAATATCGTCGATTAACCGACGCAGAGATTGCTTATCATATTCGTCAGTCAAGCCCAATACATCTGCTCCAAAACTATCTACGAGAAAATTAGTGTCTTGTTCACCGCTCACGTCCCTCACTCTCTTATTCGATTTGTTCTTATTCTGATCGTCGAATTTTGACCTAAGACGAATAGCAAATTCGACTATTTTCTCCGCGTTATCAAAAACCTGATTTTCCGACTTGTCATTTAATTTCTGGCCAACTTTGAACTTCCCTTTATCAAGCTCTACATTCAGAGTCAAGTTGGTCTCCCCTTTCGTCGAGTCTTCGATATGATCTTGCTTCGGATCGACATGATTCTTTGAGTTTCCATGTGTAGACGACTGTGATCTTATTTTCATGATTTTTTGTCCTTTTTTGATGAATTTATCATCGTCGCTATAACGTGGCAACTCTTCTGAATCAGATCTAAGGGTTTTATTCTGCAAACCAGTATTCGGCCCTTCATTTAATCTTCCCTCGTTCATTGCGCTGGCGATTCTTTTCGTTTTTGGACCATCGAGTAGACCGGATCCTTCGGGTTTTACCAATTTTTGAGCCACTGTTTGCGGCTGGAGAAAAAATTCCCACGAGCTAGAGCCGGATCTTTCACTTTCAGTTTTCTTATTTCCAACAATCTGAGCGATACTATCGTACAGATTTTCCCGCGGTTCCAATTCCACTTCATCGATTATATCCCGCTTCGAAACCCCGACGTCTTTCGAAAGCTTCTTTCCTGACTCCAAAGCTCCTAGAGTTTGGTTTTTCAGATCAAGCGACGAGCCATGATTTCCTTCAGGTTTTACCTCCACTTGACGTTTCGGTTTCGATTTATTACTCGATTTGTTTTTATCATCATTAACCGTGTAGTAAATTTTTATCTTCTCCTTTATATTCCCCGGCGTTTTGTGCGGTTCTTTTTTTGGAGGATGTTGAATCTTCGTTTTTGGGCCATCATGGGGCTTTTCATGTTTGGGTTTTCCCTCTTTTTTCGGTGGCCCCTGTTTTTTACCGGTCTCTTTCGACTTCGCTCTTATTCCCCTACGTCCGTTTGGCTCCTTACTGTCTTCTCCCTTTTCTCGACTCCTGAATATCCTTCTGTCAGATCTAATCCTCGGAAGAGTTTTATCCTGTATTAAACGCTTTCTCTTCGATTGTATCTTTCGCTTCAATTCGCGGAGCAATTCCCTCCGTAATTTTGCCAGACTTTGACTCGCTTCGTCGACATTTTTTATTTTGTTAAACCAATTCCTTCGCTTCTTGTTAGGCACGTTTGCCAAATTCATTTTGCGCTCTTTTCCGTAATTCGTTTTACCTCCTTTCGCAACTTTCTCATCCTTCTTTAGCCCCGAGTTTCTAGTTTTCGATAAAATCGGTTTCCAGTTTCCTTGCCCCCTTTTTCGTCGAGTCTGAAGCGCGCCTTCAGATAATTCATTCGGAACTTTCATGCGACTTTTTTCGCTGTTCGATGCATAATTTTCATTTTCATCAGAATTCCGATCGTGAACATTAACGATCTGAATTTTCGGGTCAAAGTTATCGAGTTCTGTATTTTCTGTTTCTGAAAATTCGTCGCCTTTTTTGTTTTTGTCAACATAGACGATTATCTTCTCGATATTTCCCAAATTCTTTTTCTTAACAAGGTCCTGCACCATCGGCACAACACTGCCGAGCTTACCAGCCCCGTCGTTTTTCGATTTCTGAAACAATTCAAGTTTTTTACTATTCTCTAATTTACCTTTCCCAGTTTCCATCAACGACTTATAAGACCGTATGAATTTTTTCTCTAGCTCCTTTCGCAGCGAAATTTCATCCCCTTCATTTTTACTCACCGGTTTTATCCCCTCTGTGGCCTTGCTCTTCGGGTATGCCTTGTCGTGTTTTTTTGACTTTTGTTTCGCCTGCGGTTTTCCCTTTTTTATTTTACCCCCCGAAACGCTGTTGAATTTCTTTTTTTTTCCCTGCTTCATATTTTTTGTAACAAATATTAATTCCTGTTTTATTCTCCCCACTTTTCCCACATTTCCTGACGATAATTTATTTTTTTCAAATTTATTGTCTCCCTTCTTCGTCGGCTTAGACACTTTTTTCCCCTCTCGAATCACAGCTTCGTTTTTTATCACAGAATCCAAATTTTCAAATTGATTATTCAACTTCGAATTAGGATTTTTTCTCTCTAATTTTTCATCGTTCAAACTCGGACTTCCTATAGCTTTGTTAATGATCTCTTTCACCTTAGTCAAAAGACTTCGAGGTCTGTTGCTCTTCAACTCGCTATAATTATCTTCGATAATAAACGGAAGCTTTTCCTGAAACTCTTCCCCCTTTTTCGTTTCGTTCTTCTCGGCTGTTTTTTCACCCATCTTTTCCAAGCTGGATCGAATTGATTTCAACGAATTGTTTCCCTTAGACAAATTCGACCCGGACTGAGATTTCCCAGCTTCTTTCCGCTTCCCATTCTCTAAATTTCTTTCCAGCCCCAACAGCGAACGATGAATCTGTTTTCCTGGCAATCTAAAATCACTTACTTCTTCCCAAGGTACGACAGGCTGCTGTGGTAATTCATAGTCATATTTTTCGAGTCGAGAATCGGAAGGGAAATTAAGCAACGGACTGATTTCCGTCCTGGTAGAAAGGTCGACGTCAATATCTATGAGATAACGGCCCAAGTCTTTGACGGGATTCTTCTTCATCGTCGTAGCTTTGGTCCCGCTGATGATAGTTTTACCTAAATCGTCACGATTCTCCATAAACCCCTGGCCAGCTGTACTAGTTTCTGTCCAAAAATCGATAAGCCCATTTCTAGTAAAGTCGAGATAATCTTGCCGCTTGGAAGTTTGCTGATAAGCATCAAAATCCATTTGCTCATTACTGACAGACGGAATAGTAAACTGCTCCAAACTCCCAAGTCCTTTTTCGTAATTATTTTCAAACTCCTCGCACTTTTTTTCAGGAATACCAGACGTTGGTTCTAATTCCATCATCTCTGTACGCTCGGTGCAGTTTTCACAGTAAGTAGTAGATCTCTGACTTGTAGCAGACGTCGATGCCTCTAAGTACATCATTTCGGTTGGTTCTATGGTCCAACTCTCGCTTTGATCC
Organism: Tenthredo mesomela; assembly: GCA_943736025.1. Lineage (NCBI taxonomy): Eukaryota > Metazoa > Arthropoda > Insecta > Hymenoptera > Tenthredinidae > Tenthredo > Tenthredo mesomela. The sequence continues at coordinate 4,131,691 of OX031018.1, forward strand.
CGGATCCTAGAATCAAAATTCGCCGTGATTGTGTCGCTTTTCGGAATTTCACAATAATTCCCTAAGCAATGTATCGTGGTGTTTCTCCTGTGCCTATTCCCAGCATTGTCGTAAGCCAGAATGTACTTTCCTTCCGATTTCGGTGCGAACGTCTCCTTCTTGGTAATCTCAAGATCTGATCCTGTAACCGCTTCAAATTCTGTAAAAGATTTATCGTCGTTAGCTTGGGAAGAAGAGGAAGTTCCGTTTCCGTAATCATCGTAGTCCGCCATCAAAACTTCCAGACTTTCGTCCTGTTTGCTAGTCTGGAATGACGAAAGGCTTTGTGTGCTGGACTGCGAGCTGTGAAAATCGGTTTCTGATATTCCCCTGACGTTTTTATCGATTAGGGAATTGATACCAAGATCTCTGGCTGGCTTTTCATGTTGCACTTCGTACACAGCAAAAATGTCAGACTTTTTAAACCCTTTTGCATCGCTTGACAACGATTTCAGATCATCGGCTGAAGGCTTTCTGCGATTTTCTAACTCCAGGGCCTGAAGAGAAGCGGATGAAGCTTTGATCACCTTAGATGCTTCTGTCAAATTTGTTGAAGTTCCAGATTCTGCTATCTTCAACAGTGTAGAAACAGTCACATTCTCTTTTGTCTCTGTTATCATTTCGTTCTTCGTTGTTACTCCCCACTCAAAGTCGATCGTTGACTGTAGTGGCTCGATGGGATTGGCTCTGCTCTGATGATCAATCCTTTCGTAGCTCGGCTTCAAACTTTTCTCATCAGTCAAGGAACCCGTGGCTACTTCAACTACTGGAGTTTCCTCGATTTTTTTAGAACTTGCATCGATCAAGGCGATCACTCTCTTGCTCAGAAAATCTCTTATGTTTAGGCTCACTGTTACTGGCTTTTCGAGAAAATCGTATTCCCAGTTGTAATGGTTCGTCAAATCAACAACCGGCTTTACAGATTTAACAGAAACCCTTTTCTCGTCTTCTGACATATTTCCATCCTGACTTTGAACGCGATATTCTGATATATTGTTTTCTCCTTCAACATGGCGGGGATGTTTTTTGCGGATAATCTTGTCATTTCTTTTGTAAGTCTTCTTTGGGAAGGTTTTTGGACCATGAACACGCTTTTTCTTACGATTTGACCCGATTGCCTGATTTCTGGTAGAATTATTCCTTTGAGGCTTAGATTTTCTTTTGCTTTTTCTATCTACGATTAAATTTTCGGGTCGGACTTTTCCTTCAGCAACATCTTTTTCGACTCGTTGCGGTTTCTCGATTTGATCCTCCGCCCTTTTTACTTCATCAGTATCAATGGCACGAGGATATGATTCCTTATTCAGTTCACCACCTTTATTTTTATCAACAACCACCATGAAGCACGTCATCCTGGGGCTGTCTGTCGCTCCAGAATTCTCTGATTCTTCTTTTGCTTCATCTTCGTCTCCTTTCTCATCCTCAGATGAAACCCTGACATTTTCACCGTCCAGCTCCTTATCCCAAGTTCTTGTACCGCCAACGTGGTACTTGGTCACTTCCGTCGGCCATTCCATAGAATGATGCTCGACGTGGAAATTTTTGGGTTCAGCTTTCGCGTCCGTGTACCGATCACCTGAAAACAGAATATTCTCATTATTTTTTCAGTCTGTGGGGGTCCGCGATAATTTATTTCTTTCCTAATTATCAATATCAATAATAATTATGAAGTTGTTAATTCAGATGCAATTAATGATTTCCCATCATGTACTTCTTCAGAAAAATTGTGCAGGCAGTTAAAGATAACTGAGCAAGATGCACATGCAGCTGCAGTATACCTTCGGTAACATCGCCGAATAGATGAGAGTTATATCCTGTCCCAAGTTGGCCTTCGTCGTCGTTGAGATTCTTCGAATTTTTCCTATCGATGATTTTGTTGTTTTCCTCTTCAGCGTCGTATTCAAGATCCATTTCCTTCGTTGTTACTTCGTAATTTTGTCTTGTCGCTGTTTCCTCGGCTAGATTTTCATCCTCAGTTTCATACTCCGGCTTTTCTCTCACAACTAATTCCTCCGTTCTTGGCTTTACGCATTTCAGCTTGTGGTTTTCTTCGTCTTCGTCATATTCAAGGTGCAGAACGTTCACTGTAAACGACTTTTTTTGTTCTATAAACTCTGGTACAGAATCCCTTTTACTTCTAAGCCGATCAGCTACTTCTCCAGTCAGAATTGTTGATGAAGAAGTCTTTGGACAGCTTCTTTCATCCCTCGAGATCAAACTATTATTTCCACTAGCTTCTAAAAGCGTTTCCGTCTTCTCTTCGGCTTTGAAGTTCTTGTAGGTACTGTGGTCGTTGTTGTAATAAGCTTTAGAAAAATCTCCGGATAATTCAAATGGTGTTTGAATTTCCATGTCTTTCGGAAGCGGATTTACGGAATTCGTCGTATCCTGTTGACTATCGAGAAGAAATTTCGGCAGCAACGGTGTAGTTACGTCGTTCCTCGCCGTTCCCTGTCCTTCCTTCTGTCTTTCCAAATCCTCCTTTCTTTCCAGCTCATCTTTTTCTCTTTCAGTCAATATCTCCTCGTCTTTTAACAGTTTTTTTTTCATCTCTAACAAATTCTCTTCTTCCTTCATCAAAGCAGCTTCCTTCATCCCAATAACCTTGGCTTTCTCAACGCTGCTGGTTGTCGTCGCTTGCTGTTTTTCCTCGGTTTTATCCTCTCCGATATCGCTAATCGTTTGTGCTTCATCTATAACGCTATGTGTCGTTCCGTTTTCGCCTGACTCTTCCTCCTCGTTGTAATCACTCCATTCCGGTTCTTCATCATCAAATTCTGAATCCTCTTCAATGTCCTCACCATTCTCTTCATCATTCTCCTCGGTCTGATCTTCGAACCCTTCCATCGTTTCAGTATAACTGTTCCGCTGCTCATCTAAGTCTTCCTGATTTTTGGTCGTCTCGTGATTGGAAGAGTCCGGCTTTTTCACATCCTCGTCCTCGTCTCCAATTTCTTCTTTGCTCTGAGGACACTCGGGCTTTTCGATATCTTCGTTCTTTATTCCGACTTCTTCTGTCTTGTTCTCGTCACTATTTTCATCATCAATATCCACCGACTTCGAATCTCTGTCTGGCTCTTCATCGTTCGGCACATTTTCGTCATCGAATTGGCCTTCTGTCGCATCTCTTTCTGTTACACAGCTGATTTTGCTCCTGTTTTTTTCCTTCTGAGGTCGAGAAGTTGGGAAAGCAGTTTCGGCGACGGATTTCGGCGTTCTTTCGGAAACGTCACATCTCTGTTTCCTAGTTTTCCTGCGATGTATCGTTGCAGGACAATTCCCTCGCGTCTTTACAGCATCGCCAGCTATTTTTGACTTTAGATCTTCGTCCTGTAGTTGATTTCCCATCCGAATAGATCCAATCCAAGTATATCCCGCATCCTTGCTCCTGCTCTTGGACTCATTAATCACTTCCGGTACTTTCGTACGACTCTCAGTCCACTCTCCTTCTCCAAGACGCGAAATCTCTGTGGGCTGCAAACGGGAGCCTTTATCGTTTACTAGCCAGTTCCGATGCATGAATGATTCGTCTATCACAGGAAACTTGCGAAAGTTGGATTTGTTCTTCTGGATTATAGGCTTAGGCCTTTCATACTTCACCTTTTCATACATTCTGGTATAACATTTGGACATTTGGAGTACATCAGGATCATCATTTACTCCCCATTCGCGATACTCTCGGCTTGGATTGTTGGATTCATGATTACCTGTGAGGAGGAGGTTATTCTGATCCTCCGCTTCTTCATGCTGATCGGATTTTGGTCCAAATCCTCTGTCGAAGTACAGAAGGCTTCTGATCTGTCGACCACGTCTATGACTGCGTCCAGTTTCATCAGAAGGATAGTATTTGACACAAACCTTTTCAGTCACTGCATGGTTACGAGGCTTTGTCTGATCGCTTTTGTCTATAACATTCAAGCAAACTTTCTTGGTAACCATTTCCGGAGTCACTTCTTCATTTTCCTCTCCTTCCTCACGATTTTCAGGTTCTTTTTCCCCGTCGTGGTATTTTTTGCAATTATTTTCAAGCTCGCCTTCTTCGTTTTCTACATTCTTCCATACTTCCTCTTCTTCATCATAGCGATATTTGCCACTCTTTTCCGTACTCTCTAAAAAAGGAAGCGATTCTCCGTCTTCTCCAGTTTTCGAGGATTCTTCTCTACTCTGAGTCGTATTTTCGTCCAGTTCTTCTTCTGTTTCACCGGTTGTCTCTGAATCCTTCCCAGCTTCTTTCTCAGTAGAAGATTCATCAGGCCCAGTTCCTTCCGTAGGCATTTTTTCAGAAACTGATTTTGATGACACTGTACTTCCTTTCGTAGAATCTAATTCTTTCTCGTCTTCTCCTTCTTCCTCGACATTTTTTCCCTCGGTAATCGATTGAATATCAGACCTAGTTTCTTCTGTAGGAAACATTTCGTTGACCTTACTCGATTTCTGGGTTAACTCGATCGGTGGAATCGGCGTCGAAATGATGGATTCTATCAATGGAATAGGAGTGCTTTCTTTCCTGATCTCTGTCGTCATTTCTGTAGTGCTCTCTAAACTCTCCAGAGAATTGTTCGAGGTTTTTTTCTGGTCATTTTCTTCATCATGTCCTTCGGTTTCTCCCAGTTCGCTTTCTGTTACATCGGGTTCTCGTCCCTGCGTCTCTGATTCTCCAGTCGTCATATTATTCTCTTCGGATTGTTCTTCGTTTCTCTCGGTCGACGTAGCATCTTCACTTCCAAATTTTGTCTGCTCCACTACTTTAGAATTGTCAGTTGTAATACGTGACTCTATTTCCAATTCTTCCTTTTTTTCTTTTATATCCTCTTCTTTCCGTTCTAGTTCCATCTCCCTATTGTCGAGATTATTTTCCCTGTCAAGTCTCTCCTCCAATTCTTCTTCCTCTCGATTTTCGATTTCCCTTTCTTTTTCCTCAATTTCATTCTCTTTGCGATTCAATTCTTTCTCCTTTTCATCGATTTTATGGGAATCCTTCTCCAATTCATTGGCCAACTTCTCATCTTCCACGTCTTTTTCCTTCTCGTCTAATTCCGTCTTCTTTTTATCAAGCTCTCTTTCCCTTTCGCCTATGTCTTTTAATTCTTCATCATTCTTTTCCTCGCATTCTTTACGCGTATTGTTCTCTTTCTCTTCCAACTCCTTGGCTAGTTTCTCCTCATTTTCTTCTAACTCTTTCTCCTTCAGTTCAACTTCAGTCTCTTTTTCCTTAAGATCTCTTTCCTTTTTCTCCTCGTCATTCAATTCCTCATTCTTTCTATCATTGTCTTCCATTTCCTTAGACAATTCATTTTCTTTTTTATCCAACTCTTTTTTCTTCTCTTCTATTTCTGATTCCTTATCCTCAAGCTTTCCTTCTTTTTCCTCTCTCTCCTTCAATTGGTCATCCAATTTATTTTTTTCCTCCGATTCCTCGTCTAATTTTTTATCTTTTTCTTCCAACTCTTCAGCCAATTTTTTCTTTTCTTCTTCCAATTCCGTTACCTTCTGATCCATCTCTGTCACTGTTTGTTCTAAATCTTTTTCTTTTTTCTCTTCTTCTTTGAATCTCTCATCCAATTCTTTAGTTAACTCTTTTTCCTTTTTCACCAGCTCGTCAGCTTCAAGCTCCACTTCTGTCACCCCTTTTTCAAGATTCTTTTTCTCAGCTTCTGTTTCATTCAGTTTCTCTTTCAGCTTAATATTTTCCTCCAACTGTTCGTCTAGCCGGTTTTTATCGTCTTCGATTTCTTTGTTTGCTTCTTTTTCTGCTTCTGTCACCATTTGCTCAATATCCTTCATCTTTTTCTGACACACCTCCAATCCTATTTCATCTTCTTGTCTCTCTTTCAACTCCTTTTGTAATCGTTCATCTTTATCTTTGATTTCATCATCTCCCTGCTTTTCTACAACGGTCACTAGTTCCTCAAGATATTTCTCTTCGTCTTCAGTTTCTTTCAATTTATCATCGAGTTCATGCTCCTTCTTTAATTCATTATTCAACTTCTCTTTTTCCTCTTTCAATTTGTTTTCTATCTCATGTTTCTTCTCCAACTCATTCCCCAGTCTTTCTTCATTTTCTTTCAAATCCTCAGCTTGTTTTTCCATTTCCGTCACCGTTTTCTCAAGTTCTTTTGCTTTTCTCTTTTCTTTCTCAATCTCTTCCTGCATTTTATTATTGTATTCAAAATTGTTCGTTAACTGATCTTCCTTCTCTTCTAATTCCTTCTCTTTAATTTCTACGCTTATTTCCTTGTCTTTAATCTCTTCCTCCTTTTTTTCTTTTTCGTTCAATTCTTTTTCCTTCTTCTTCAAGTCTTCATCTTTTTCATCAAGCTCCTTTTTTTTATCCTCATTATCTTTTCTCTCCTTCTCTAACTCTTCATTATTTTTCAGGTCATTCAATAACTCATTCGCTTCCCTTTCTAATTCTTCATTTTCCTTTTTTTCCTTATCTTTCTTCTCTTTGCCAGAATTCTCCTTTTCCGTCACTTGCATATCTTGTTCTCCAGTTGGCAAGTTTGTCGTAAACGGTGTCACATAAGAACTCGTCCATGCTGAAATCGACTCCGTACTTTTTTCTCCTGGCACAATAGGGGACTTGCTTTCCTTATGGTCAGCCATAGTCGATAGTGGAGTACTTGTCTCGCCTGTATTCATTGACTCAGTTTCATTCGAGTCTTCAATCAATTTCCCCTCAATCGTTGTTTCCGTGAAATTTTGCGAATATCCTAAGATTGAGGTTGTGCTGCCTTCCAAAGACATAGAAGATGACATATTTTGCCCTTGTTCAGAATTTGTGGCAGTACTAGTGTCAGTTATGCCCAAAACTGAAGGATATTGCGAAGTCAATGATTCGCTAATCGTAAAAGGTGTAGCAAGAGATGTGTATTGCACTTGATCAGAAATGGAAGCAATACTAGATTCCGTTACCCTTGTTTCCCCTGTCACTTTCACCTCTTCTTCGCCTTCTTTTGTGACTCTTACTCTTGAACTGGTAGAATAACCAAAACTAGATGTCACGATGTTTCCTGAAGGAGGTGTGGTGAGCGATGGGCTTTGTGCTCCTTCAGGATTGGCGATAGTGGTTATTTCTACTCCTGTAGTTTGTCCCCTCGCAGTGGTACGATATTCTGAACTTGATGCCAACGTTCCGTCGAAAGTTACAGCAGAGGAGGTGAGCTGTCTTTGGTCAGAAATGGAAGCAGTACTAAATTGACTCATTCCTGTTTCCTCCATCCCTTTTACTTCTTCGCCGTCTTTCATGGTTATTCCTATCGAACTAGTGGAGTAAAAGAAAATCGATGTTGCACGTCCTTCGAAAGGAGTAGTGAAAGTCGCACTTTGTTCTTCTTCAGGAATAAAGGAATTGCTTATTGCATCAATGTTTGTTTTCTCTGTATACATCTCTTCTTTTTTTTCTTCAAGTGCTCGTGTAGCTGGTTCCATCACAGTGGTAGGATATCCTGAACTTGATGCAACAGTTTCTTCAGAAGGTATGGCAGAGGATGTGATATTTCCGTGGTCAGTACTTGATTGACGTATTCTATTTCCTTCAGTCGCTATCACCTCCTCCTCACTTTCTTTTATGATTTTTCCTGTAGAACTCGTAAAATAACCAAAACTTGATATGACGATCTCTGCAGGAGGCGTGGTGAGTAATGCTCCATTAGTTTGCCCCATCACAGTTGTAGGATATCCTGAACTTAACACAACAGTTCCTTCAGAAATTGTAGCCGGAGAAGAAAATTGCTCTTGATCAAAGAGCGAACCAGCAACAGTTTCTCCTGTCTTCCTCCCTTCCCCTTTGTCATTCATGAAAAATTCTGTTGCATTGGTAAAGAACCCTGATCCCGTTGTCCTAATATTTTCAGAATATGTAGCAAGTGACGTGGATAAACCGTCTTCAGAATTAAAGCCAGTAACAGATTCTCCCATGTATGTTCTCCTTGTCTTCTCGCCTCCGTCTTCTTCGTTTTGAGTCGTATCTTCTGACAAAATTGTCGAGTATTCTGAAGTGGATGCAAAGCTTTCTACGAAAGGTGTAGTAGAGGATGCATATTGTTCTTGCTCAGAATTGAAAGAACTACTATAAGTTTGACCTATATTCGTGTTCTTTGACACATTCGCTGCGTTTTGTCCATCACCTAGCGTTTTGGCTGTCAAAGTTTCAGAATATACCAAACTAAGTTCCGTATTCTCTTCTGAACGCATCGAGACCGATTGACGTGTCTCAGGTTCTGAAACAGAAGCAATTGATTCCCCTGAAATGATCGAAGAGTATGTTGAACTCGACTCTGAGCTTTTCACTGAAGTCATAGTGGGCGAATTATTTTGCACTTGCTCAGAAATGGAAGCAGTAATAATTTCGCTCGTAGTTATATTCTCTGTGATTTGAACTTCCTCTTCAGCTCGTTCCCTCGTTGTCTCAGTAAAAATTGTCGAGTATTCTGAAGTGGATGCAAAGCTTTCTACGAAAGGTGTAATAGAGGATGCATGTTGTTCTTGGTCAGAATTAAAAAGACTATTATAAGTTTGGCCCACATTTGTGTTCTCTGTCACATTTGCTTCGTTTGGTCCTTCACCTGGCGTTTTGTCTGTTAAAATTTCAGAATATACCGAACTAAGTTCCATATTCTCTTCTGAAGCCATCGAGACCGATTCACGTGTCTCAGATTCTGAAACAGAAGCAATTGATTCCCCTGCAATGATCGTAGAGTATGTTGAACTCGACTCTGAGCTTTTCACTGAAGTCATAGTGGGCGAATCATTTTGCTCTTGTTCGGAAATGGAAGCAGTAATAGTTTCGCTCGTAGTTAAATTCTCTGTGATTTGAACTTCCTCTTCAGCTCGTTCCCTCGCTGTGTCTGTACTCGGAATTATGAGATATTCCGAACTCGACTGGATACTGGTAGCGTCATGCTGCCCATCATTGGAAACGAAAGGTGTGCCTGTTTCTTCCGAATTTGTCTCTTCCCACTGACCATCCATTCTCGTTGTCTTCGAGGTTGAAATTTTCAAATTTTCCGTACTCAACCCTGTCATCGTTGAGCTCGGTGTCGATTCCTCTTCATTCTGAGATACAGCAAAAATAGTTGACATACTATTAATCTTTACGTCCGCTTCTTTGGAAGTCCGTGGTCTGGTCACAAAGTTAGGAAAAGTAACTCCAAGCTCTTTCTCGTCAATGTCGTTTGTTGTAATTCTATTTTCACTAGTTTTCATATTTTCTAGTACGGGGAGTGGCTCCGTAGCTAAATAATATTCTTCGGTCTTATTTTGAATATATATTTCTGTAGTCCGTTTATTCTTCTCTATCGTTCCGACCTCTTCAGTAACCGTTAAGGTATCACTAGCTGAGAAATCTCCAGTAGTTGATTCTTCCTCTGTAGTCTCGATATTGACAGTACCTTGACTATCGAAATCAGATACAGAAGTCTCAAACTCAGTTCCAGATTCTGTTGTGAATTTATTTTTGGTAGTCTTCATTTTTTCACCCAGAGGAAGTGATCCAGTAGTTGGATAATATTCTTCGGTCTTATTCTGCGAGTATATTTTTGTGGTCCGTTTATTCGTCCCTGTCATTTCGACCACTTCATCAGCCGTTGAGGAATCACTTGCAGAGAAATTTTCAGTAGTTATTTCTTCCTCCGTATTATCGACATTGGCAGAGCTTTGGGTTTCGAAAATAAACAGCGATGTCTCAAGCTGCTTTGTGATTGACTTCGACCTAGATATCGTCGTTAATTGCGGTGTCATTTTTGACGACGGTTTTTTGAAAGATACAGATTTGGTACTGGACCCAGTGGATGATTGGGTAAATTTTTTACTAGATGGCTTTTGAGCTCCAGTAAACCCTTCAGCATACTCGGGATACTTGTGAGATTCGGTATAGTCGAACCATTTTATTTCACCCTCATTTCCATAATCGTCTTCATGTTTCTTCTCGTCATTCTCTTTTTCATTATTTGTCACACTTGTCACATATTCGCCATTTTCCTCTTTAGTCACAGATTTTATTTCGCCTTTCGTCGATGCTGCAGATAATTCTATCGTTGTCGATACAGTCTTCCGTAATTCTGTTTCAAAAGCATTAGTCTCTCTAAATTCATACGTGGCTTTCATTTCATTCGTTCGCTCCGTTGTCATTTTTTCCTGATTCGTTTCTATACTCGAAACAGATGATTCCTCTGTAGATTCAGTAGCACCGTTCCGAGTTATTTCCAAATCGGTTGTCTTTTCCGATAAAAATGCAGTTGAAGTTGTTTCTGAGATCAGAGCTGTAAATTCTTTGCTAGATTCCTCCGAATATTTCGAAACTAGCACATATTTTCCATTAGTTGTTTCAGTGGTAGAATATTGGTGCAATTCGGTTGTGCTATCGTTATCGTTTTCTTCCGTATAGTTTTTATTCTCCCCATACTCATCTTCATGATCTGGCTTCTCGGATTCCCTCTCTCCTACCTCTGTCGAACCTGGCTTCTCAGTAGATGTTATCTTTTGCGTAGCTTCACTAAACGTTTCTTCGAAGGATAGAGTCGATATCGCCTTGGTGTCAATGATAGACTCAGTCGTCTCTTCGTCAGAACTCGATACTGATATTGGAGCTCCATATTCTGCAGTGATTTTTTCAGTACTGGTTAATTCAGAAGCTGTTTGACTGATCTCAGTTTCCTCTATCATCGAGGATTCGCCACTCGTCGTTGGTGAGCTCCTTTCTTCAGAGCGATCTGTACTCTCACTTGTACTTTCCGAGGTGCTAAATGACGCTCTCGTTTCGCTCTTATTTGTTGTAATTTCTTGAGGAGGAACAGGTGATAGAAACGTAGTTTCAGTAAATGGCTGAGGAGTTGATTCCTCGTCTGGTTTCTTATGTCCATGTTTCACTGTTGAAGTTAATAACACATTATGAAGATTCACGTAAGTTGCGGTGACAAATTTGGAAACAGTAGTAAACACAGTTTCTGCAGTCGTTTCGTCAGCGTCAGCGGACGTTGCCTCGTCAGTTACACTGGAGTCTTCATCATGTTCGGTTTTGGTATGCTCTAATTTTTCACCACTCGATTCTACTGTAACAGATTTAGTCAAAACCTCTTCGCTATCAGTTGTCGAATCACTTTTCATTGGCGTTTCATGATAGTCTTGATAATCCTCCACAAACTTTATAACAGTTATTTCCATTTCATTCAAAGCCGTAGTTTGTTCATATGATATTCTTGCATTTGACGAAGCTTCACGTTCAGTAGTCCTTTCGCTCGTTATCTTTGACTCTCCAGTCTCTTCAGAGTTCAATTCTTCTTCTAATTCGGTCGTTAGCTTAGTCGAGATAGTCATATCGCTAGTATTTTCAAATTTCGATACCATCTCCGACGTTTCTCGACTTGAAATTGTCAGCTCTGCACTCCCAATCGTATTTTCTACTTCGCTTGTCTCTGTCAATGATAGTTCAGTGGTAAATGACGATTTCTCTGAAAATTCGGCGGTCGTACTTTCCCTGATATCTGATTTGCTCGTCTGGTTCGTCGAGAATTGAACTAGAGTGGTTTTTGCATTGGAAGTACTTGACTTTTCCATAGATTCGTCGGTGCCGCCATGTGTAGATTCCGCTTCGATAATCAGCTCCGTTAAAATTTGAGTCAACGGTATGTTGCCTATAGAAACTGTCGATTCATCTATGGATTCGGTAGTTCTGTCCAATTCTATTGTGAAATTAAGATCAGCCAAAGACGTTTCTATGGTGATTGTGGTCACTGGTTTTTCGTGTCCAGCATAACTGCTCTGTATAACTAATGAATCACTTGTTTCCTTCGGCGAAATTTCAGTTGGAGTAATTTCCTTGGTTGAATCGACAAATTCCTTTGTTATTTCAGACGACGATACTGACTCTGTTGTATCTGATTCATTCCACTGTTCAGATTCTGATTCTAATTCAGTAATCTTGTCATTTTCCGTTGATGTTTCAGAGATCGATTGAGACATGGGATCCGCTTGCATTGTGTATTTACTCGTGATTTCAAATCCAATCTTACTGCTTCGTGTGATTATGAGTTCGCCTGTTCCCTCACTGAGAAATTCAGATACAGTTGGTTTTTCGGTTGATGCTAATGATTTATCGGTCATTTCAATAGAGCTGTTCTGCATAGAATCTGGATTTTTTGTCTGCACTACTGAATTCGTGGACGAATTCCTTGCTTCCGTCGAAACTCCTGAGTCATCAGACAGTTCAGCAGTACTGCTCTGTGTAACTACCGTGTTGCTTGTGTCTGTCAATGAACTTTCAGCCAAAGTCATTTCTTCGTCCGAAGATGTCGGTTCCTCGATGGTTTTGGTAGTAACACCTTGAGCCACTTCAAGTTCACTCGTCTGAATCGATGAAACATCAGTTAAACTTGTTTCATCGTTTGAAAATGATGATTCCTGTGTGGACTCAACAGCCCTAGTCTGTTTAGACTCGGTGTTGCTTGTCTGCACTATTAAAATTGTAGTTAAAGTCGTTTTTAGCGTCGAATCTCCTGATTCATTGGTCATTTCAGTCGTACTGCTCTCTGTAACTTCTGTATTTGTCCCCCTCTGTGAAATTTCAGCTGAAGTTGTCTCTTTGGTCGGAACTGTTAACTTCTTCAAGATTTCAGCAGTTGTGCCTCGCGTTACTTCCAGTTTGTCTATCTCCATCAATGAGAATTCAGCTGTAGTAGTTTCATCGCCCGAAACTATCGATTCCTGTGTTAATTCAACTGCGTTGGTTTGCGCAGATTCTGGATTATTTGTCTGTGCTGGGGAAATCGTAGTCAAAATTCTTTCTACTATCGAAACCCCCGAATCATTAGTTGGTTCAGCACCAATGCTCTGTTTAATTTCTGTATTGCCTGACTCCGTTCGTAAAATCTCAGTCAAAGTTGTTTCTCTGGTCGAAACTGTTAGCTTCTCGGGGATTTCAGGAGAAATGCTTGACGTATCTTCGAATCCATTTGTCTCTAGCGTCTGATTATTCAAAACTATAGATTCCTGTGTTAAATTATGAGTGGTCATCTGCGTAGACTCTGGATTATTTGTTTGTGCTAGGGAAATCGTAGTCAAAATTCTTTCTACCTTCGAAGCACCTGAATCATTAGTCGGTTCAGCAGTGCTGCTCTGTTTAATTTCCGTATTTCCTGACTCCGTTAGTAAACTTTGAGTCAAAATTGTTTCTCCGGTCGATACTGTTAGCTTCTCTGCGATTTCAGGAGAAATGCTTGACGTAGCTTCGAACCTATTTGTCTCTATCGAAGAGAATTCAGTGACAGTAGTCTTATTATTAAAAACTATAGATTCCTGTGTTAACTCATCAGTCCTGGTCTGCATGGACTCTCGATTAATTGTCTGTGGCATTGAAATTGTAGCCGTTTCTATCGTCGAAATTTCTGATTCATTGGCCAATTCGGCAGTACTACTCTGTGTAACTTCCGTATTACTAGTCCTATTCGATGTCATTTCAGCCGGAATTGTTTCTTCGTTTGAAACTGTCAATTTTTCCGTATTTTTGCTAGAAGCACTTAGTGTCACTTCTGATACAGGTGTCTTAGTCGATAAAAATTCCGTCACAGTCGTTTCTTGTCTTGTAGCAAATGATTCCTCTGTCGATTTAGCAATACTGCTTTTCACAACGTCTGATTTGCTCGTCTTCTCTGTCAAAACCTCGGCCATAGTAGTTTCTTCGATTGAAGCTACAAATTTTGTTGTAGATTCAGTGATTATTTTATTGGGTGTCTTTCTGGAGAGAGCAGATACCTCATCAGGTGCTTCAGAAAATGTTTGAGGCTTTGCTGAACTTCTATTTTCGTTTTCTTCGTCGTATTCCTTCCCTTCCTTCTCTTCGTTTTTCGTAACTAGCCCGTGATCTTCACCTTCAGTAGACGCAATCGTGAATTCTGACGTAGCCGGCATAGTTTGCTGATCTGATATCTCAGAAGAAATAATCTGTACAGATTCCGCCCTATTTTTCGGAGTAGATTCTGTTTCTCTGACTCTCTGAGTCGTCAGTTGCAAAGTGGAAGCATTAGCGTTTGTTCGATTTATATCAGAAATTACTGAAGTAGCCGACGTTGTTACTGCCTCAAATTTCGAGGCGAGACCTTCGGATGAAATTAGCGCCTCGGTTGTACTTTGATAAGTAGCAATGTCCTCTTCAGTGAAGTTCTCCTTTTTCTCAAAAATTTCCGTCGTTTCGGACGCTGGTGAATTTCTTTCGCTTTCATTAGTTATCGATTCAGAAATCCTGCCGATTATATTTATCGGCGAAAATTTATTCGGAGTCCCTTCTTCTGTTATAATCTTTGAGTCCTTATTCGATTCAGTAGTACTGCTCTGCGTAGATTTCAGAATCATTTCTGTACTTGGAATTGTCAATTTTTCCATTAAAATTTCATCTGGTTTTGTTTCTCGGGTCGAAAATTCAACTCCCCCTATTGATTCCGGATCATTTCTATTTTCAGACTCGAGTTGGCTTGTGTGTGCTGTTGAAAATTCAGTGGAAGTTATTCCTGCGCTTGAAATAATTGATTCCTCGGTCCATTCAGCAGTACTGATTTCTGTGACTGCATTACTCGTCTTTTCTAGTAAAGTTTCATCCGAAATCGTAGCTTCAGTCGAAGATACAGAGTGCTCTGTTGATCGAGACTCTGTGAATTCAGATTCTGATTTTAGCTCACCAGTCTTATAATTTTCTGTTGAAATCGCTGTGACTACGTAGCCAGGGGTTTTGGTCTGCATGACTTCGAGTTTATTTGTCTCCCGAGATGACAACCCAGACAAGCTCAATTCCTCAATTGAAACTGTTGTTTTTTCTGTAGATTCAATAGTGCTGCTTTGATTAGGTTCTACTTCGCTCGTATCTTCCGATATTATTTCAGACAGTATAGTTTTTTGAGAGGAAGCTGTCAGTACTTCTGTAGATTCAGCACTACCACTCTCCATGAATTCTAATTTTTCTGTCTGCTGTATTGTAAATTCAGCCAGAGTCGTTTCTGCAGTGGAAACTATCGATTCCCCTGTCAATTCGGCGATACTGTTTTGTGTAGCATCTATTCTGCTTGTCTGCTCTATTATGAGTTCAGTCACAGTTGTTTCTATCGTTGGGACCTCTGATTCATTAGTCAATTCAACAGAACTGCTCTGTGTAACCATTGCACTCCCCATTTCCATCGATGAAATCTTAGTCGACGTAGTTTTTTCGATCGTAGGGGTTGATTCTTCTGTGAATTCCTCAGTACTTCTTTGCATAGATGCTAGTCTAGCTGTTTCCTCTGATAAAGATCCTCCCAGGGTTGATTTTCCTGTAGATTCAACAGTGCTACTATCGGCATCTTCTGAACGACTTGTCTGCTCTATCGAATATTGTGCCAGTGTAGTTTCTTTGATTGGGGTTGATGATTTTAATCTAGATTCGGTGGTGCTGCCTTTTTCGGACTCTGATCTACTTGTCTGCTCCGTTATAAATCCGGTCAAAGTTGTATCTGCTGTTGAAACTGTTGATTCCTCTATAGATTCCTCTGTGATAGTCTCTGTATCTCCTAGTTGACTTGTCTGCTCCATCAGATATGTAGCCAGAGTAATTTCTTCGATCGGAATCGTTGATTCTAATCGAGACTGGATAGAACTACTCTGCATATGCTCTGATCTACTCTTTTGCTGCATTGAAGATCCCACTAGAATTTTTTCTGCAGTGGAAATCGTCGATTCTTCCATAGATTCAGAAATGCTACTCTCTGAAACTTCTGGATGGATTGTCTGTTTCGTGAGATATTTAGCCAGAGTAGTTTCATCGATCTCAGTCGTTAATTTCAATTCAGATTTAGCAGTGCTGCTCTGCATAAACTCTGTTGTGGTTGTTTCCTCCGTTAAGGATCCCTTCGAAATTATCTCTGTTGTTGAACCTGTGGATTCCTCTATAGATTTATCAGTGCTGGTCTCTGTATCTCCCAAGTGACTCGTCTGCTCTGTCAGATATTCAGCCAGAGTAATTTCTTTGATCGGAATCGTTGATTTTGATTGAGATTCGGTAGTACTGCTCTCCATAAACTCTGATCTGCTTCTTTGCTGCATTGAAGATCTTACCTGAGTAGATTCTGTAGTCGAAATCGTCGATTCTTCTATAGATTCATCTGTGCTACTCCCTGTAACTTCTGGATGGCTTGTCTGCTCGGTCAGATATCGAGATAGAGTAGCTTCTTCACTGAAAATCGTCGCTTCAGAAGTTACTTCGAGTTCGGTCGTATCTTTTCTTGTGCTCTTCAATTCAGTTAGGCCTTCGCTAACCGACAAACCTGTCAATTCCGATGTTAATTCGGACACAGTTTCTTCTCTAGCAACAGTTTCTCTTGTATCAGGAGATTCAAATTCCACTCCAAACTTCCTCGTAGTCTTATTCAAGATTTTTGGCTCATTGTCAGTTCTGCTCCATATTTTTGTTTGCAAGCTCAAGTACTCTTCTATGCTTGTCGATTGACTTGATACATTCAATACAGTCATAGTAGTTTCACCGGATCCAATTGCAGACGTGAATACCAGCTCAGTATCGCTAACTCTAGAAGTTGTAATTTCTGCTGCAGTTGATGTCTCAAATTTTCTCATTCTCTCCGTACTAAATCCCGAACTGGTAGTGCTTTCACTTCCACTAAACTGTTCTTCCACACTCATCACTGCAGAAAATCTACCAAGGTCAGTATCTAACTTTGGAGGAATCGTCAATGCCATTTCGCTAATAAATTCGGATGTAACTCTTTGCCGGCCAGAATCGTCGCTTAAATTTGTCTCTCTGATGGTCGATTCGGTTTCATTAACCACCGATCCTTCCGTCGTAGATTGGCCTATGATATCGCCAAATGTTCTGTCCGGATCTATTACACCATGGGTTGCAATGTCATTAGTGATTTCGGTGAAGGGGCCCACACGCGTGCTAGAAATCGTTTCTCTAGATGTCATTTCGGGAATGAATGTCAATTTGGTAGACCATTCTCTCGTCGTTTCAGACCCAGCCATGCTTCCAGTTGATTTCGTCGTAGATTCTAATTCTTCCGGACTCAAGGTTGACCATGAAGGTTCACTCGTAGCACTAGCTTTGGTCTCCAGCTCACTCGTTGTATCTTCACTTGAAAATATGATGCCAGGCATCGATTGGAACGTTTCACTAGATTCGCTGATGATCTCACGATCAGTTGAAGTGTTCAATTTCATCGTGCTTTCACTAGTCACTAATTCCAGCTCATTATTCATTGCAGAAGTGACTTCGGAGGTGGTTGTTTCTGTGTTAAAAGACGTTGTTCCCTCTGTCGATTCAGAATTAGCCTGATGTTCAATCGTGCTTGTCTCTGCTGAGGCTGTAAGCTCGGTCATATTTTCATTCGTGAACATCAATTTGGTTGCTTCTTCAGACGTATGTAAAGGCTCAGTGATTTCCTCACTTGAAATCATCACCGAAGTCGACGTTTTGGACTCTGCTTTAAATTCAGTCGCAGTCCCAGTTGTCATTTCTGTTTGAGTCGTACTCTCTTCTGCTGTGGTTCCAGACTCCACAATTTTTCGGGACGTTGTAGTTTCAGATGTTAATTCTGATCCAGCTGTGCTTCCATTCACATATTCCAATCCTTCTGTCTCTGAAAGATTTAATTCTGACGCAGTTGCCTCCTCGCTCGAAAATGGCTCCTTAACTGTAGATTCAGACGTTACTGGCTGTAATTCAGCAGTATTCGTTCCTTCTGTTGTTTCCTCGTTGAAAATCGTCGAAATTGTACTTTTCTCTATTGTGGATCGATCGCCTCCGATTTCAGTTGTCAACTCCAAATCGTTACTCATACCTTCTACAGTTGTAACTTCACTTTTCCCGCTCATCTCCAAGCTTGTTTCTTCAAATCTTGTCATTTTCCCTGTCGTGTTTTGGCCATTGTTAATTCCTTGTTCAGTCGTCAAGGATTCGGTAAATACTTCACTAGTTTTCCCCGATTCCATGGTCAATATCTGCGTTTCCTTCACAGTCACTGCTTTGCCAGTGGATGTTCTTTCGGTAGTTGAACTCCGCGATGAACTTTTCTCTTCAATTTTCGTCCCTTCTGACGTTATCCGAGTTGCTCTACTCTGAGGTCTCGTCACTTTTTTCGTAGTGCTCTTACTCATTCTTCTTGTTCCCGTTCCTCTAACAGTAGCTGTGGGTGATCCACCTGAGGCTGCATAATCCTGCCAATTATTCTCCTCGTCCTCTTCAGAACCATTATCTTCGTCTTCATACGAAACTGTGAATCCAAGCTCTCCCTCTTCCGGATCATAATCAGCAAATTCTCCATAATTAGGAGTGCCACTATGGTCTTCGTAGACAAATTCTTCACTCAAATCCCCGATGCTGGGTATCCCCGAATCCCAAAGATTCGTCAGAAAATACGTCTGACTGGTAGACTCGACTTCATTATGCGATAGAAGATCAGTGGCGATTGCAAACTGATTAATCTCATCTTGTGGCACCATGTCAACAGGTTGAGCCGTCTGTCCATTGAAGAACGAATCGCTGTACGACTTTAGCTGAGTACTTCTCTCTGTTGATTCGAATGTCAAGATCGGTTCCATCGTCGTTGGACTAAAAACGTCTTGCTTTACTACCTGTCTTTTTTTCCTCACTTTTCCACGATGCACAATCACGCCAGAAACTGCGGGCTCTAGACCTACCACACTTCGTAGATCGAGATTCCCCAGTTCCTTGAAAGATAGGAAGTATTCCTCATCATCTGGAACTTTGACCACTGTTTCATTGTACTGTGAATTTTGATTAACTGGATTTAAAGAATTCGAATCTCGTTTCTTATCTAAATTCGAATTGTTCGACTTCAATCTCTTCAATTTTCGGTGTATGAGCTTCTGGATTTTTTCGATACTAGATTCTGACGGACTTTCTTCGACGGATTTCAAATTCCTTCCCAGTCTGATGTACCCCGATCTTTTATCATAACTTTTATCTACTTCTGAAGGTCTCTGGCTATGATCTTCCAAGTCTTCTCCCACCGATTTAGACCTCAAACTCACGTTCGGATCTTTACTTCTCTTCACTCCTGCGATGCTTGTTCGTGACTGCTTCCTGGGTTGGTGTTTCATCATTTCATGTCTTACCATTCCCACGTGATCAGACTCATAAATGTTTAGATTGATTTCGGTATTCGCCACTATAGGAAGATAAGGGTTGAGAATAACTTCGGTGATTTTTGGCGAATGGTCATCACCCTTTTCGGATTTCATCAGCGATTTATCAGTCTTGAAAACGGGATTGCTCCTAGACCTGAAGGTTTTCAAATTATTTCCAGTAGGCAGATCGTGCCGCGGAATGTGCAGGTTCTTCAAATAATTAGATTTCTCTCCCCCGGTGTCTTCAAAACGTTGAGTCAACATTTGTCCTCCATTTTTAGGCATACTTTCCTTCTCATACGCGTTAAGACCATCAATTTTCTTCTGCTGATCCTTCCTAGTCAAAGGAATCAGTTTTTTACCGTTCACAGTCGATAGATTTTTTTCTATATTGAGAGGTTCAATTTTCCTGGAGTTATCTTGAGCCTCATAATTATCGTTTCCATCTTCCTCCGATTCAGTGGACTTTATCCGTCTGTGATAATTTGCAACCCTCCGTTTTTCCCTGCTCTTAGAATTGATCTTTTCCTGCAGTTTACCTTCATTTGTCTCTCTCCGCTTTTCCTCGTCTGTTTTTTTCGTATCTCTACTTCCCCCACGGGATATCCTCTTCGTCGATGAAGAGCTCATTCTTTTTTCAACCCTCAAGCTTTTAATTTCTGGCTTGACGTTCACTTTCAGGTTCTTCGCAACTTGCACGTTCTCAGAAACTGGTGTTAGGGTCTCTTCCGTTTCATTCTCCCTCGGCTTAGCCATAGTCGAATTCGAAACTTCCCCAACGTGCTCCGGCCAGATGTGAGACTTCAAATTATCGTTAATCTTCTTCCTCTCTGCATTCTCAACCGAAGGCCTTTGAGTTTGGGATTCGAAATGTATATCTTTCTTCTCAAATTGCCTCAATTCTTTTCCACTAATTGTTCCACCTCCCATCTCATCAAGATCACTACTTTCCACATCGCTATCATTTTCCACATCAAGATTATCCCCACCTTCAATATCGTCGTAGCTATTGTTCTCTCTCTGAGATTCGTCGTCTTCGTCTTCAACCTCTTCTAGGATGTCGCTGTATTCATCCCCATCATAATCGTCGTCATATTCCGCAAGCGGTATATCCTTGTCTTTCATCTTGGCCATATCTGCTTCTATGTGTTTAATCTCATCGAGTATTTTCTTAATGGATAAATTTTTGCCGTTATATTTCTGATCGGACTTTTGCTGAATTTTATTGTACCGATTATGATGCTCTGTAACAGAATCTGTACTATCAACATTTCCAAAATCCACAGTGCTATCGGAGCCCCTATAATCACTGGAAGCAATTATCTCCGGTGAACCAGTTTCTGAATTCTTTATCCCTTCAGGTCTTCTCAACTTCGGATCCGGGCTCTTCTTCACATCCGGAATCTCGCCAGATGTTGCCGGACTCGGAGAAAAGCTCCTCATCGGAGTGTCAGTAAGCTCATTAAAATCCGCAGTTTCACCCGCGTAAGTCATGCCTGTTGTCGTCCTGGTCCCCAGCATTGATATCATATTCATTGTACTTTGGGTATCAATTACTATCTCCTTTGTTACCTCTGCCGTTATCGTCATTGGAGTAGTTGCTCCATCAACTATACGATCACCTTCTCTAGTTGAAACTTTACTTGTAGGTATGATCGTTGTTGCACGATCAACAGATGCCAGAATAGTAGCTGATGGAGTCGAGAAATTTTGGGACTCAGTTGTCTCCGGATTCTTGGTTCTTACTTTTGATTCCACGTCTTTTTGATTATCTGAACTAACAGTCTGAGCAGATATTTCCGTTGCAGTAATTGGTGTTGTGCTTTTATGGGACGTGGGATACTCGTTAGTTGCCTTTTCTTGGTCTTCAACATCTCTAACATCGTGATTCAACAACTCGATATCATCGTTTGGTTGAACGTCGTACAGCTTCTTATCCAGTTCTAGAGTATCTTCAAATTCACGATCATTGGCGTAAAGTTCGAGAGCCCTTTTGTTCAAATTATCTTCATCCATGCTTTGCCCTACGTTTATCCCCTCTAAAAAGTTTTCTATCTTCTCTTGAGGCGATTCAGCGACTTTCAACTTGTCTAAGACTTCCTCAACATGGGTTTCCGCATTACTCTGATCTTCAACCATCGCGGATTTCTTCGTAACGTTCGTTCTCTTCACCCTAGTAGATACCTGCGTGTTTCTTTTAGCCAGAGAATCGATCTTCGGCTTACCAACTCCCTCGTAATCTCCTTCATTTTTTACCGAAGATATTTTCGACGGTGTTTCTTCTTCCGGTGACCGATTCTTCTCTCTGATCAAATCTCTGTTCACTAATTTTATGGTCGCAAGTAATTTCTGCAACTCGGTTGTCAGCGGTTTAATAACCATCGAGAATGATCTATCTTTCGCGACATTATCTTCTCGATTATTGTGCTCCTGAATAGGCGGTTGAAGAGCAGGATTTTCGTTGACCATTACACTCTGAGGAGTATAACTTGGCATCGGATACTTGGAAAACTCAGGACTCCATCCTCGCGGGATATTATAAGCTTTGACATTCAATAAGACGTTAGAAGAATTCCAACTACCTAGCGAAGGGTTATTTTCCCTTGGCTGCAAGTTCTCTTCATCAATCTCAGGCCCACTACTATCGATTGCTTCTATATCGTATTGATTTTCTGTCATTGGTCTGTTCGCCGGTTCGCCGATGGCTTCCACTCCAGATCTGTAAGCAGGAAAACTGTTTCCGTTGCTATAAGGGAGGTTCATTCCTAGCCCAGGTCTCTTGAAACCTGATGGATTCCCAACAAAATCCTGCGCAGATATTTCTCCAGGATGAAAATCGGGGCTATCTTTTCCCTCGTAGTCATACGACTTTCTCAACTCGTAGCCGTTCAGATTTTCAGGGTTTTCAAGACCGGCTGATAAGTTGTCCAAAGAATTAAACGAAGATGATCCAGGATATCCCCGTTTTTCGTTCATCGGTTTGTAAGAAATTTGCTGGCCAAATTTCATGAACGGTTTACCGATGTCCTCGACACGGTGATGCATGTGAGCCTTGAAGGATAGCATAGCTGATGTCTTATCGTCCTTTTCCTGATTCTTCAGCTTCCATCTCCACTGGCCAATCTCATTTTTCGAGTCCTTGGTCAACCCGTCGTCCCTAATGGCGTACAGATTCTGGGGTAGTTGAACCAGCTGAAAACCTCTCTTGAATTTCGTGGCCGGACTATGAGCTCCTTCTCTAAAAATCTTCGTCTTGTAATCGTTCACTGAATTCGTATCAGCGTTTGGATAATTGTATAAGCCGCGGGCTTCGAGTGGAAGAAGCTGCTGAGAAGGAGGTTGCATTTGGTAAGAATTTTGTGAGCTAATACGGCCCTGATTTAGGACTTGCTGCAAATTTGGTCCAGGAAGTTGGAGAGAGTGCTGAGGCCTGAAATACTGCGGGACAGAATTCTCAAGGGTGTTTTGTACAGGGTGCATCAAAGGTGGTTGAAATCTCGCCTCGGAAGTCGGAGCAACACTCTGCACTGGTTTTTGCACCGTAGTTAATGAAGATCCAGTGACTGTTGCAGACATTGAAGCAGAGGACAGACCTTGGATCGTTATCTCTGATATTCCAAAGTTAACTATGTAGCTTTTAGTGTTGTTTATAGCGTCTTGAAGTGGTTTTGGTAGCACAGATTGAAGCGGGCTTTCCTGTTTCTTATTATCCTGTGTCACGGACTGTTGACTAGTTGACTGGTTGACTGGTTGACTAGTTGACTCATTGACTGGTTGACTAGTTGACTGGTTGACTAGTTGACTAGTTGACTGGTTGACTACTGGACTAGTTGACTGGTTGACTAGTGGATTAGTTGACTGGTTGACTAGTGGATTAGTTGACTGGTTGACTAGTGGACTAGTTGACTGGTTGACTAGTGGACTAGTTGACTGGTTGACTAATGGACTAGTTGACTGGTTGACTAGTTGACTAGTTGACTGTTCACTATTTGGATTAACTGTGACTTGACTCGTGTTCATGGCTTGTTGGGTAGCAAAATTGCACATTATTCCCTGTGTCGATGTGTTACCAGTATTTCCAACGGTTCGTGAGGTTTGCGGAAATTCTGATGAGCTCAAGCTGGGCTGTGCTTCCGCTTGCAGTGGCTGTGCAAAAGTCGATGGGGCTTCAAAGAAGTTCTGACGAATTTCCTGGTCAGATTTATACCCCGTGTTTAATTCATTCGGTGTTTCAACATTTGGAAGAGCGTATACAGGGCCAGGAGGGTAGCTTCTCGATCTATAGCTTTCAGAACCTTGTGGTCCGTAATTGTAACCCTGAAGAGACGCTCTCTGATTTAGCTGCTGATCCCCAGCACCGAGTAAATTCTCCTCTAATTTTTCATGCCCATTCTCTTCGTTGACGAATTTCTGATCGTTATAATTCTTATCGGAAGTATCAATTGAGTCTGAGACCGGAAGTGGTGGGTCAGCTACTTGCCAGACCGGACGAGCCAACTGATCTTCATTCACACCTTGACGATAATAATTCCCAACGTTTTCGAGGGTTTCTGGTGCTGATGTGTTAGCAGCCCGTTTAATCGTCATTTTTTCTGACAAATCTTCGGCTTCTAGAGTTTGTGGAGGAGAAATTTTCGCGAAGTATTCTTCCGGCATATCGTTGTAAATATTGTCACCTAAGTTTCCGTTATCCTCGTTCCTTTTTTGGCTCATCGTTTCAATTCCTCTTTCATTGTTTCGCTTATCTCTGAACTGTTCATCAACGAGTTTTTTACGACGGTTTCTAGAGGATTTGTGCCTCGATTTCTTCCGGCGTTTTAGAGGAACGGATGAATCCGGCACGTAGAGAGATTCTTTCTCTGATATTTTCTCATTCTCGACTTCATCGACATCTCGCCTCTTCCTATACCTGTGGATTTGGCTAGGGGACTTGAAATTCCTGTCGTACTCACGTGTGTCATGAGAAGTATCAGGTATGCACAGCTTCGGGGCGACCCTCCCTTCGGCATCGATGTTTCCAAAAGCATATCGTCGGAATGTGTCGTCGTCCCCAGATCCTCTTGCAACGTACATTATGGTATAAAACACACTGAAAGATATAAAAGTGTTAAAAAAAAAAAAAAAGAAAAAGAAAAGGAGGTAAATTTACGGTTCGACCTATGCGAATCGGTCAAATTTCAATCGGAAACGTAATTCGACATCTCACCCGTATATCACGTGATATCGCATTTGCCTGCGTAGCCGATGTCATTCGACATATTAAAAATCCGTATTTTACATGAATGAATCCTCTCCGAAAATAAAACTAGTTCAAAAAATTTCTTCAACTGAAGTATAGTAAACCAGGTTGTTTTTTTTTCCTTGGCTGTAGATTACTAAGGGCGGATTCGCCGCCACCCCACTCCACGAATATCATTAAAACTAATATATTGTCTATAAGAACTTTTCCTCGGCTTGAGCAGATCCGACTTTTTTTTTTCTGTATATTAAATATTATTAAATATATTATTTTCTGATAAAATATTATGCTCGCTATTTTTCTGAGTAACACTCGTAAAGCTTCGATTGTTTCAAAGGGGCATCGATTCGTCCGAATTATATCAATAAAATGAAAAATTCTCGCTGCTCACTTCGCAGTAATTTGTCATTTTCACAGCATTAAAAAAAGCCCGTAGCAAGGACGAACAGTGCCTGATGTAAAAATAAGAATGGGAACTACTAGTAGGAATAAAAAATTCAACGCTGATTAGAGAACGAAAAGACTGATTTGAAGCCCAGATCACAGGAACGAAAGCGAAGTCTTACGTGCTGACCGTAGGGACACACAATTAAGAATCTAGAGTCCTTCAAAGAGAAAAAATATCAGACGAAGAAGGAAACCAATGAAAATACGAGCAATGTCTTTCGGCGATTGATTCAATTCTCTTATTTTATTTTAGCTCTTTTTATTTTTCGATTAAGGTTCTGTATAGTGATTAGTGGATTTATTCTAACAATCCTTACACTCAAGAGATCGCACCAGATTTTTCTTTAAATTCTAAATAATATGTATGTGTAAAATATAATTTCGATCCTGTGCTCCTCGATTTTGGAAGAAATTTTTCAGTCAGCTTCCGTATCCCCGTATACCCTGAAGTTTTGGAATAGCCACAGCCTTTATACGGAGATTAAAAGTAGCATCGTGTCCTGTTGAAGGCTGTTTAGTCTTCAGAAATGAATTTGCCTTGCTTTTTCCAATGTCTTCAAATTCTTGAGACACAGGATTCTGAATACGAAGAAGAGCTGGCTGAAGAAATGAGCTCGGAGTAACATCCTGCGGATTCCTGGTCGTATTCCTATTCCCCGTTTCTATAGGGACCGTAGTTTTATCCATGTGAAATGAGTGCCTGAAAAAGTTCTGGATGCCTTTGAAAAATCCGGCTCTTTTTTTCTCGGTCGTTACGACATCGGTTGTTTCGTAAGAATCAGTTCCTGCAGGTGTAAATTCCGGATAAAAATCAGGGCCGAAATTTCGGCCGGAATTTAATACCACAGGTACTTCTGCAGGCGGAAGTCGCCATCGACCTGCAACCACCTCAGCAGTACCACGAAAATTTGGACAAGATCCGTTCGCACTTGCAGGCTGAACAAAATCTAACCGTAGCCTTGCCCCATCATCCACGTGCTCAGGATGATTTATTATATAAAAGGGCGGAGAAGGATCTCCAGGATTTCTCTTCCTTTTTAAAAATCTGTTAATATTGTCGATTTGAAGCAGATTTTTCGGTCTCGAAATGTCAATTGGGGTAGGATTTGCTCCTGTAAGAATTAATTACTGAATTTATAATTAAAAAAATATTGCAAGCGATTATATTTCGTATTTTATAAACGTACCTTGTTCTTTTCCGACTACATTTAGCCGGTAAAAATTCTGATTGCAAATAATTGCGATATGAAAAAGTATGTAAAATAGTATAAGCATATCGTACTCATATCTCTGAGCTTTTTTTTTTTTTTTAAAAAATCAATAAATCAATTAATCGTTTTCATACGAATTTAAATCTCGAACAATTTTGCGAAAATGGAAAACTTCACGTCGTGACGACGAAATCTTCGAACAAAATAATCTATAGTAGCCATTGATTTTTTTATTTATTTATTTTATTTTTTCGTCCGAGTATTGGAATACAATTTTCCTAATGATAATCATAATTCATCCATTTATTCCAACGGGAGAACCTTTTCTCTTATATCGCAATTCGTGCGTTTATATACATAGAGAAACGTCCCAGGTGGTTAAATATCAGCAAAAGAAGTTAAACAGCTAAAGTCTTCCTCGATTGTATCACATCAGTAGATATCAGCATTAAAGAGATTTACAGCTTCGTAAAATACGGCAATAGGAATTGCTGCTGCAGTTCTGAGATACATCTAGAGTTGTATACAATGATAAGAAATGTTGAAAAAAAAAAAAATATATATTGATATAAGGAATGAGATAGGACGACGGAGTTGTCTATGAAAAAGTAAAACAGAAGAAAATATAAAAAAGAAGAAGCAGTGGTTTTGAGGTGGTTGTTGTTATAATTTGTGAAAAGGAGGAATATGTCGTTTGAATAAAAGAGATTCATGTCTAAATTAAATAGATTCTATTCTTTTAAAGTATTCGTAATATTTCAGAAGTGGGATAAGCTTACGGCCATTTAGTTTTGATTTAAAAGATTGAGGGAAAAATGGGGAGAAGTCGAAGTCGAAGTAAAGATCATCATAGAAAGAAAAGAAAGCATGAAGAGAGAGAACGAAGAAGAAGCCGTAACCGACATGAAAAAAGAAATAAAGATTGTGGAGATCAACTAGCAACAACTTTTAGCAATACAGATTGTTTGGAGAAATTTATTGAAGAAAGAATAGCTAAAGCAATTGAAATTAACTTGAATCCACCTTTTTCGCAAACGGTTATTACTCAACCTATTCCGTCTACTTCATTCGTCAATAATACCGTAGATGTTGGAATGGAAGTAGTACAACCATTGGTAAATTTAGAAGAGAATATACGACAGCAGTCAAAGGAACAAAATATGCTTTCTCGTTGGATGATGCAAACTGATATCCTTTCTCCGTTCGATCCGGAAAATACGAGTGTGACAGCTATTAATTTTATTAATAAAATTAATCAAATGGGCGAAATTTATCATTGGAATGATACAGTCAAATCGTATTTTCTTCAAGCTAGACTTATTGGATTGGCAAAGATTTGGCATGCTAGTTTGGATGAGTACAATTTATCTTGGCCTAATTGGTGTGAAGCTTTGAAAAGGGCTTTTCCGACTCATACAGATTATGTTGAATTATTGAAATCTATGATTAATCGAAGAAAAAGACGAAATGAAACAATGGCTCATTATTATTATGAAAAGTCCTCCTTGCTACGACGATGTGAAATTTCCGGACAACAAGCTGTGTCGTGTGTTATTGATGGTTTGCCTTGGGATTTACAAAAAAGCGCAAAATCAGGAAATTATGATACATCAGAAGAATTACATCTACAATTTTTAAGCAAAATGGATACTTCATTGGATCTTTATCCAAAGCAGCCACTAAGTTCGGAAGCGAAAACATTTGCAACAGAGAGAAGAAAGTGTTTTTCATGTAATGAGAATGGACATATTGCGAGAAACTGCCCGAAAAACGCAATAGCTTCAACTTCGAGTGAGGAGAAACAAGCAGAAGTGATACCACAAAAAAACATAGAGAGATTAACAGGATATCGAATTTGTGAAGCTTGTGGCAGGAGAGGGCATACTAAGGAGGATTGTTGGAGAAGAGAAGTGAGAAAAGTAAACCTCTTGACAAGGCAAGTTTCGAATTCCTATTTTACTTGGGTAAAGATAAATGATCAAAAGTATAGAGCCTATTTTGATTCTGGTAGTGAAGTTAATGTAGCAGGGAAAAAGCTTTGTGATTCGTTGAAAATTAAACTCAATCCTGTAAATATAGCATTAAAAGGTTTTGGTGGCTATTATGATTTTCCTCTTGGAGAGTGTGTAATGAAACTTGAGTTTGAAAAATTGAGTATTGAGACAACTGTGATATTTTTGTTTCATGATATCGAGATGGCAGATATCATTATTGGACAGCCAGTGATAAATGATGAACGAACAAGGTTTATAGTATGTGGAGATTCTGTTGAATTACAGTCAGCAATATGTGATGAAAAGATGGAATTTATTGATATGGAAATAGAGGAAAAATGCAAAGCTATAGTGCGAATTTTAGAAGATACAAGTATCAGAAAATCGTCTTCTGCTATAATTTCGGTAGATGTAGATATAAAAGATAAATGCATACTAACTACGTCAACTAGTGTACCATGGGGAAATTCAGCATTTTTAGTACCAAGTGCAATAATTAAAACTCCCGAAAGTCGCATTGAAATTACAAATTTAAGTAAATATCCTGTATATTTACCGAAAAACTACATCATTTGTCGAGGAATAGTTAGTACAGAAAAAATTGTTCAAGCTTATGATTCAAGTACACAATCAGAGATTAAGAAATATGATTCTAGTAATATATTATCAATCGATTTGGCCCGCGTAAAAGTTGGGAATATTGGAGAAGTAGATCAAAATCGTTTGTTGAAATTATTACATAACTTTGAACATTGTTTTGCATCAAATACAAACGAATTAGGAAAGACTGATAAATCTAGTATGCATCTAACTTTGATGTCTGATAAACCAATCTTTTATAGACCATATCGAATGGCTGAAGCAGAAAAAAAGATTGTAAGAGAAAAGATAAAAGAATTGTTAGAAGGTGGTATAATTCGAGACTCAAACTCAGAATATTCAAGTCCAATATTGTTGGTTAAAAAGAAGAACGGAGATTATAGAATGTGTGTAGATTATAGAAAATTAAATGCAGTAACGGTAAAAGATCGATATCCATTACCAAATATAGAAGATCAGATTAGTAAATTGGAAGGAAAAACTTATTATACAAGTCTGGACATGTCACAAGGATTTCATCAAATACCAATAGATGAGGAATCCATTCATAAAACAGCTTTTGTAACTTGTGATGGTCAGTACGAATATACTAGAATGCCGTTTGGCCTATGTAATGCACCGTCGACTTTTCAACGTTTAGTTAACAAAGTTTTAGGAAATTTACGCTATGATAAAGTTTTGGCGTATATGGATGACATGTTAATACCGTCAAAAAATATTGAAGAAGGACTAGAAACATTAACAATGGTTTTAAAATTATTAGAAGATGCAGATTTAAAATTAAATCTAGAGAAATGTTTCTTTTTCGAAACTACTATAGAATATCTTGGATATGAAGTGTCAGAAAAAGGAATAAAACCAGGGTTGCGTAAAATTGAAGCTGTATCAAAGTTCAAACAACCAGATAATATACATGAAATACGTCAATTTATTGGATTAACAAGTTATTTTAGGAAATTTATAAAAGGATATGCAAACATTGTGGAACCACTGAATCGACTGTTAAAAAAGAATCAATCGTGGATTTGGCAAGATGAACAAATGAAAGCTTTTGAAAGTTTAAAGGAATTATTGACAGAAAGACCAGTATTAATGATGTTTAATCCGGAAGCAGCATTAGAATTACATACTGATGCCAGTAGTAAAGGTGTGGCAGGAATTTTAATGCAAAAGCATAATAATGAAATGAAACCAATTATGTATTACAGTAAAACAACCACCAAAGAAGAATCAGTGTATCATTCGTATGAATTAGAAACGCTAGCTATCATTAAATCTATTCAGAGGTTTAGAATATACCTTATAGGTAAAAAATTTAAGATAATGACAGATTGTGTAGCCGTACGTGCAACGTTTGCGAAACGAGACATGTTACCACGTGTAGCTCGATGGTGGCTACAGATTCAAGAATACGATTTTGATATAGAATATCGTCCAGGAGAAAAGATGCAACATGTGGATGCATTAAGTCGAAATCCGATTTCTAATCGAGTGCTTATTCTGAATGTTACAGACTGGTTGTTAGCATTACAAATGCAAGATGATAAGATACGAGAGATAAAAGAACAATTAAAAACAGAACATCCAAATAATGATATAATAAGAAATTATAAGATTATAGATGAAAAATTGTTTCGAGTAATAGGAGAAGGAATAGAAAGATTAGTTATACCTCGAATAGCTCGTTGGAATTTAATGCACAAATATCATGATGAAATAGGCCATCTTGGAGTTACTCGTTGTGAAAATTTGATCAAAAGTCAATTTTGGTTTCCGCGTATGTCAAGATTTATAAAGAAATATGTTAACGCTTGTTTGGAATGTGCATATAAGAAAGGTCATTATGGTAAACTAGAAGGTAAATTACATCCAATTGATAAACCAGAAAAACCAATAGAAGTATGGCATATTGATCATTTAGGGCCATTTTGTCGGACTACTCGAAACCATAGCTATCTTTTTGTTGTAGTAGATTCATTCACAAAATATGTTATGGCTAAACCAACAAAAACAACAAATGCGATTGAAGTAATTAATTATTTAGAAGAACTTTTTGCAATGTTTGGTGTACCACGAAAATTAATTAGTGATAGAGGAAAAGCTTTCACTAGTAAAAATTTTAAAGTGTTTTGCTGTGAGAAAAAAATAAGACATGCTTTGAACGCAATCGCATCCCCAAGATCTAATGGTCAAGTAGAACGATACAATAGGACATTGCTTAATGCAATAAATACTAGTACAGATGACGAACATAAATGGGACCGAAATTTATCAAAAATATTATGGGGTTTGAATAATACAATAAGTTCAGTTACTGGATTTACACCACATAGGTTGTTGTTTGGATTTGACAAACCGAATCATGGTGATTTTGGATCAAGATTTGATGATACGTCTTTAGAAGACTCTAGAAATTTAGCAAGTACAAGAATGAGAAAACAAGCAATATCTATGAAAAATAAATTTGATAGTAAAAGATTGGATAGTAAAGAATATAATGTGGGTGATTTAGTAATTTGGAAGAGAACTGCATATAATAAAAACACTAATGGTAAATTAGGATTGAAATATGGAGGACCATATAGAATAACAAAAGTATTAGGTAAAGACAGATATCAGATTAAAACGATAAAAGGAATGATCGGTTATAAAAGATATGAAGCTATTGTAGTGGCAGAACAATTGAGAAAGTGGACAGGAGATGTTTTTGAGACTGATGATGAGATGAGTAGTGATGAAGATGATTAAAAAAAATGAAATGTGAAGTGGTAATGATTATTATTTAGAAATGGTTTTCATGTTTTTCTTTTTTCCAGTGATCAAATAGGTGTTTGCGAGGACGCAAATTTATGATTCAGGATGGCCGAATGATATAAGGAATGAGATAGGACGACGGAGTTGTCTATGAAAAAGTAAAACAGAAGAAAATATAAAAAAGAAGAAGCAGTGGTTTTGAGGTGGTTGTTGTTATAATTTGTGAAAAGGAGGAATATGTCGTTTGAATAAAAGAGATTCATGTCTAAATTAAATAGATTCTATTCTTTTAAAGTATTCGTAATAATATATATATATAAATACATAAATAAATATATAAATAAATAAAATATATAAATACAGGATGAAACTGACGTTTCCGGGGTATTTTATTCGACGTTTGCAATTTCCCTTAGCAAATATTAGCCCGCTAACGTAACTCGATATTCTGATTGTTAACGGATCGCTTCCATCCCTCGAGCCTTGATAAAATTTTACCATTTATTTATTTATTTATTTATTTATTTATTTATTTATTTATTTATTTTACATATTTTCTTCATTCAGGTAATAATTATAAACAATAGATTGAAACAAGGGGGGATCGAACGATATGCGGAATTTTATTATACTATATAAACTTTTCGGATAAAATATTGATGTGAATTTAATCCTAGGTCAAAGGGAACCAATCTTATCTTGTTAACGATACTCAATACAAACATGTCCAGTATGTTCAATGATAACGTTAATTAAAATCAAATCTTTATTATATCCGTATACATACATACCTACAAGATATCAGATATTTATATTATATTTATAGGTATGCCTAAAAATGCGACGATAATATAAATTTAAAATTATTACGCTTTATTTTTTTATTTTTTTTTTATTTTTTAATCTAAAAATCCACCGTATCCCACCCTATAAGGTGGGATATACCTAATACGTGGATAAAACAAGACTGCTGGTAATTAACTCGGTTGTAGAACCCTGGGATATCTATATAAAGCTTTCGTTTCCCTCCTCGAGACCTTTGTTATTCAAAGAAAGTCGCGCAATAAATGCTAGCCGGTTTCTCTCAATTTGTTCTGATCCCTTTTGAGCCACGACAGCTCTTCCACTCATTCCAAGCCATCCGGACTAGCTATAATTAAATTGTCTTGCAGCTCTGACTCCCAAGTCGATTTAATATTGTTGCTCAATTTTCTACCCATTGCTAAATAAAATTCTCCCTATATTCCCCCCTCCCCCCTGCCCCCCCACCTGTCGTACGTTCAGAATAATTAAACACGGAGCTGGTGAATGAAATTCTGAATTCACATATTATATATTCATTTCTGTAATCCATAATTTTGAGAAAAAAAAGAGAAGAAGAAGAAAAAAAAAAAAAACTAATCATCCTACGGCTTTAGGAAGAATATATATATATATATTTTTTTATTTATTTTTTTCTCAATTAGGGAACAGAATGATGGAACCTTAATCAGTTGTATCCGATTACAGGTGTCTGTGCCGAGGCATGCGCTTCAAGATCGTAAAGGATGGGCGGGAGAATAGAGGATAAAAGGAACTCGACGCTTCTGCTCACGTTCTAATTCGAAAAAGGTTGAAACCGGAGTCCGAGAAAGTAGAATTATTATATACACTTGTTTCGGGTAAATAAAGAATCCGTCAATATTTTCACGATGAATATCGCCGTAGTCGATTGACGAGTCTATATTCGTATAGTAAAAAAATAAATAAACCGGGATTCATTATTCCCGAAAACAAAAAAAAAAAAAAAAAAAAAAAAAAAAAAATGATACTCCCCGCGATTATTTTTCTAATTTATTTTCACCTGTTGCTTGCATTCGAGTTTAATCAGGATTTTGACGATCTGATAAATGGACAAAATGCAAATAGTAGTAAGTCTAATACAAGATTTTAATTTTTTTTTTACTTTTTTTTTTTTTTTCGGGTAAGCTGCAGAAGTTCATAAATAAACTTTAGCTTTAAACTATAATAATAATAATAATTACAGTTGTTTTCCAGAGAATAAACCCACTTCTAAACCATTTAAAAAAAAAATTCTACAACTATCCATCAGACTGATGTGACATTATTCATGATGCAGCACAAACGCGTTAATTTATTCATATATTGATGAGAATTCCTAAAGTAGTATTAACGATTAGTTAATTAAATGAATAGAAAATTTCCCCTTTATTATACCTATGTACATATTAGTTGTATATATCTTCCGGTAAATAAACCCGTTGCACTAGTATAGATGCTACACTTCGTAGCAGATGTAATTTTTAAATTTAAAAATACTCTATACGTGTTAGAAAAATAAATATGACGTGTATTATTTCAGGATATAAGAGAGAGGACGATTTTTTTAATCGAATGAACGATGAATTGCTGGTTCTTAATCGAGCCAGTGCGATTTTGGAATGGCAGGGTCTCACGTATCCTTCGCCTCAAGTTTCTAGTCTAAACGCTAAAATGTCACGATTTAAAACTACATGGCGTAATACCTGGTGTTCTAGGATGGTATTAAAAAGACAGGAATCACAGGGGCTCGGATTTTCGGAGAAAAGAATGATCCAGCTATTGTGCAGAGGACCAAAATACACGCCGTATCAAGCCAGGTAAAAAATTCATTCTTAATCAATAATAATCAATTAATATAATATCATTATCAAAAATATCCACTTATTTTTCAGAGCTTTAACATCAATTTTTGAAAGACTTTCATCGAGTTACTGGCAAGCCCAAGTGTGCAGAATCGAGGATAAAAATTTGCAAAAATGTTACCACGGAGAACCGGATTTGGAAAGACTTTTTACGACCTCTAAGTACTTGCGGAGATTTATTTATTTTATTTTTTTTTTTTTTTATCTTAACTGTCGATATAAACTCTCCTGATCTAGTTGACTCGACTTTGAATTAATTATTGTCATATTTTTTTTTTTTTTTACCTTTTAAGAAACGAGACTGAACTCCGATGGGCTTGGGTCTCATGGAGAAATGAGATGAGCAAAGTCAAGGGGCTTTTCGCGGCGTCTGTTACTTTGCAAAATCTCGGAGCTCGTAACAACGGTGAAAAATAATACGAAACTATCGTCTTTCGGATTTCTAATTTGATAATAATCAATATATATTAGGGTGGTTAAAAAAAGACCTAATTTCTCAGATGTTGCTGCTCATCCGTGAATATGTTGTTTGTGATATTTAAAAATTATTCCATTTTTTTTTTTTTTTTTAGCTCTATTGGACAATATTTACTACTGCTTCAGTGAAGTTGAAATTTTTAAATTTTGCCATTTTTGGCAATTTCAAAGTTCTCAGATCAAAGCGCTCATCTGGCTACCTCGAGATTCTCATTCAATGAGCATGTTGGTTCAAGATGAGACTCGTACAATAATATTTAGTACTGCCTCGAAGACATTGAAGTTTTTTCAATATTTTGCGTTTTTTCGGAGATTCGATCGCCAGGTGCTGCTCATGAGATAGTTTCATCTTACCAATATAAGGAAGAAATCCAAGCAGTTTGCAGTCTGCGGGACCATTTTTACTACTACCTCATTGAGGTCGACTTTTCTTCAAGTAAAATTAGCAACATGAGGCAGTAGTAAAAATGGTCCCACGGACTGCAAACTTCGTACACTTCTTCCTTAAAATGGTAAGAAAAGACTATCTCATGAGCAACACCTGGCGATCCAATTTCTAAGAAAACCCCTAAATAGTGAAAAAAAACTTCAATGTCTCTGAGCAGGACTAAATATTATCGTACGAGTCTCATCTTGAACCAACATCCTCATTGAATAAGAACCTAGAGGTAGCCAGATGAGGACTTGAATCTGAGAAGCTTGAAATTGATAAAAATGGCAAAATTTCGAAATTTCAACTTCACTGAGGCAGTAGTAAATATTGTCCTATAGAGCTAAAAAAAAATGGAATAATTTCTCAAAATCACAAACAACATATTCACGAATGAGCAGCAACATCTGAGAAATTAGGTCTTTTTTGAACTACCCTAATATATATATATTCCTAAACAGGATATCACGATATCGGTCAATGCTGGCGAGAGGAACTCGAGAGTTTGAATTTAAACCATTTAGTAGATGATTTGTATCGCCAAATCGAACCACTCTACGAACTTCTCCATGCAGTCGTGAGATTTAGATTGGCTCAAAAGTACCCTGAAATTGTTGACCCAAAAGGGCCGATCCCTGCCCATCTTCTAGGTGAATCTAATTAATTACTAAACAAATACAGAATGACCGAATTTTACTTATTTCGTATTAACTATATATAGGAAACATGTGGGCTCAGAATTGGGAATCCCTAATAGACCTAATTTGGCCCGATGCAAATGAGGCTACAGGAAACGTGACGGAAGCGTTGATCAGAAAGAACGTCACCGTGCTAGACATGGTGAAAAGAGCAGAGGATTTTTACGTCTCTATGGGTTTACCACCGATGACTAAAGCCTTTTGGGAAAATTCGATTTTCGAAAGGGGAAATAAGTCCGGGTTTACAAGCTGCCATGGAACTGCAGCTAATATGTATCGAGACGGTGATTACAGGTGATGTATGATAATTCAATAAATTTCGGATAGAAAAAAAAAAAAAAAAAAAAAATTTATCGATAAACCGAGAAATTATATTTCTTTGCAGAATTCTCGTATGCGCCGAAGTTAATGCAGAAGATTTTTACGTTGTTCATCACGAGCTCGGACACATACAGTATTACATGGCCTACAAAAACCAGCCAGCTATATTCATGGTGAAATTCGATCATCTGTTATAAAAAAAAAAAAAAGAAAAAAGAAATTCTTTCCATTTTCAATTTTACACCGTATTATAGGACGGAGCCAATTCAGCGTTTCACGAAGCAGTTGGTGACGCTGTAATGTACGGTGTGATGACTCCGCAGCACTTACAGCGACTGGGACTGATCTCTGATTCGACTCCAAGAGACGGTAAGTGATTTAAAAAATGTCTAAATATCTTAGAATTAAAAAAAAAAAAAAAAAAAAAAAAAAAAAAAAAAAAAAAAAAGTTAATTTTCTTTTTAATTTTATTCACTTCTAAACAATTTACATATAATTATCATCATATTATTTCTATCATTAATTTATCCGTAATAATCCTCTTACTATAGCGATAAAACTGTTCCTTCTATTGTCTAATACCATAGAATCTGTGTAAAACATTAAAAACTGATTGAAAATTAAACCAGAAATAATAAATCTTGAGTTAACCGCGCCTGCAGCCCCGCAACCAGTCGTACAATTCGCTGTATAGTCAGCCGTCTGACCATCTAAGGTGTTCGCTACTACTTCTGATGAGCGCACTAGTCTGATCAAGCTACTTCTTACTACTTAGCTTGGTCTGACTAGCGCGCGAGCTTACTACTTGAAAATTAGATAAAGAAATGCAGGAGGAAGAGAGCGCATGAGAGCTAATAATGATTTAATGATTTAATGATTTAATGATTTAATGATTGAATGAATGATTTACAGATTTACCGTTTCTTTTGAAACAAGCGCTATCAAAAATACCGCAATTACCTCACGGTTTAGTCGTTGATAAATGGCGATGGAATGTATTTAACGGAGATATAAATCCGTCAGTTTATAACGCAGCGTGGTGGGCTATCACAAAACGATATCAAGGCATCGAGCCGCCCACACCACGTTCAGATTCTTTCTTTGATCCTGCGGCTAAATTTCACGTCACCGATAACACGCCTTATATTAGGTAAATTAGAAAAAAGAATAAAAAATTAATAAAAAAAATTAAAAAATGCGTTATCAATGCTTTCGAAAATTTATTTCAACTCTTATCTCGATTTTATTTTATCTTTACAGATATTTTCTCGGCTATATATTACAGGTACAAATTTTTAAGGGAATGTGCGAGGCTGCAGTTACGGGTAAAGTCGGAGATCCAAATTTCGAAATTCCATTGCATAGATGCGATATTTACGGATCGAAAGAAGCTGGTAAAAAATTGAAGTAAGTTTACAAAATATACTATTTCTTGAATTGAAAAAAAAAAAAAAAAATATTATCCTAATTTTCATCTAGTTTAGGGAAATGGGGGTGAAAATAATCTGATTGACAAAAATTCAAGGATCATTTTTATTATTTTATTTTTTATTTTTTTGGTTTTTTTTTTTTTTTTTTTTATTTTTTTGCGAAAACAATAGAAAAGATTGGTAAAAAAATAAGGAAACCTGGTCCTCAGATTGATTGATTTTTTTTTTTTTCTTCTTTTTTCTGGACACAGAATGAATACAACATTTTGTAATCATTTAGTTGTTTTTTTTTTTTTTTTTTCTCTTTCTTTTTTTTTTTTTTTTTTTTTTCTTTTTTTGAAAATATATAAAGTTTAGATTAAAAACTATATATACGTGTTTTTTTGTGTAAAGATAGCTAAAGATAGTTTAAAAGAAAGAAGATAAAAAAAAATTCACTATTTCATTCGGAGAAACGATTGTGAATTTTTTTTTTTTTTCTACTTTTCTTGCGAAAAATTTCAGTATGACTTGTTATTATTATTATTATTATTATTATTATTACTATTATTACTATTATTATCCTGTTTAATATTTAAAGACAGCTTATGGACCTTGGAAGCAGCGTTAATTGGAAATATGCGCTTTACTTAGCGACTGGTGCTAAAAATTATGATATTGAACCTTTGCTACAGTATTATAAACCGATATACAATTGGCTCAAGCTCCAGGTGAAATACTACAACATCCCAGTAGGCTGGGACAAAGATAATTGACAAAAAAAAATCTATATTCAGCCCAAAATATGTATCGGCATACCTATAAGCACAGCGTTTAATAAAGAAAATAAAAAAAAAAATAAAAAAACAATCTATTATGAAATCAGATGATCGAATTTTCGTAATTCTCTATTCACAGATATATACTAGTTGTGTAAAAATAACGAAACAAAACAAAAATAAGATATAATAATAAGGTAAACTATTGTTCGAATAATATCTGATCATGTCCACAAAGATCCTTAATAATGACGGAAATAGAAAATCTATTTCTAAAAATTATTAATCTGTTGTATTATATAATATATACTAATAGCAAAAAAAAAAAAAAAAAAAATATTTCACTAAACAATATTACTACAATATTCTGTATATGTATATATAATATAAATATGCTTAAAACTATATCGTATCGTCTAAGAAGACATATCAAGTATGTATATTAATATATTCTCTGCCCAGTCGTAATATCAAATTGAATAGAAAATTAAAGATACATATCACTGATCGTGAGTGCATGGTATTCATTAGAGCTTGAATTCCCTTCAAGATAAGAGTAGATAGTATAATAGTCGTTTATAGTATTCAGTTTGTCTTAAAATTAATTATTAATACTTAAATGGCATGTTTTTTATTTTTCTTATTCTTTTTCTTTTCTTCCTTATTTTTTTGCGAGTCCAGATTAATCGAATAAATTATATCCTATCTAAATTCAACCGATATTTTGCAACGATCCTAAACCCTCGTTCGTAAATACGTCGAATTCCTCGCGACTCAATAAAGCTCCTCTTACATCGTCGAGTATTATCGTATCCGGACATCTGGAAAAAAAAAAATCAAAAATCAAAATCAGAATAAATAAATAAACCAACTATGTATAACAAAAAGTCCTTAATTCGAAATCCACGCAGATATACCGCAATACTAACTTGTTGCTATTTCTTTCCCACGCTTTTGCAAGTGATCTTCTAACTAGATCGTCGACCAAGCATTGCATTGCCTGAAAAATAAACCAAAGTAATATCAATGTAAATAAGGTAATAGAATAATACCTAGTTCATTTATCACAATTATCAAAACAAAGAATAACTAATATACCTGTGCGATAACACGTTCCGCAGCAGAACTCACAACCCCAGGTATTATATCCTCTTTTTGCAATCTTACGCCTATTTCTCTAGCCGTTTCATTGACAAAGGCACACGGCAGCTGAAGAGAAGGTTCAACTTCTAAAGTAATAGTGTCTTCGGGCAGCTCGATTACTTCGGTTTTAACTGTAACAAGTAAAGCTCATACAAGTTAATATTCATATTTCTTTTTTACAGAGGAGAGAGACTGAATATTTCAAACTTTTTACACAAAGATAATTACTTTCGGTTTTTATCTTAGCTTCTGATATATGAACGACGTCAACTTCAACGTCACTTTCATAGTTCAAGTTGTTCGAGTCTTTGCAGTTGTCTAGCCATTCGTTAAACTGCAAAGATTCTGTACACGTTGATATAGTCGTACTGTTTGCGTCCGGTAATTTCTTGCTAGTTTTACTAGATCCGTTTCCTATAGCCAAAGATGACTGCAACGGCGTATATCCATGGATTCTAGCCCAGTTTAAAATCTCTCTAATACTCCAAAGCTGGTCATTCACAAAGCCCTTCTTCTTAAGCAAAGATCTTACCATCTTGGCTCTGTACCACTGAAATAACAAACAATTAAATTGAATTTTAATCATCGAAGCAAACTCTGGCCAGATTTATGTCCCCAATTTATCAAATATCGGACCTCATGCGCCCTTTGCTTTCCCAAATGGTAATTGAAGAATTCTTCTTGTGTGCAGCAAGCGTATGGATGCATTTGCTTGTAATCAGAGTCCCTTGCATCCTCCGTAATAAGTGGTATACGCTTCATGATATATCGCAGTGTTCCAACGGTATCATTCAGTTGTATAGTTTCTATAGATCTGTTTAAAAGGAAGAATACTAAATTAAGATCCTATTTTACTAACGAGATTTCTATACGAGCTGAACTAAGAATCTTCAATTACCTAAGAACCTCTTCGTACACGTCCCTCTTGCTAAGGATCTTCTGTTTATCTTTACCGAGAGTAACACTGACTTTGAAAGGCTTAGACTCTTCTGTATTATCGATCTTCACACATTTCGGTAGTCTCTTAAGTTTCATTTGCGCAATACGATTCTCTACAATCATGTTTCGCCTCTCATTCTGCGCCCCTTGAAACGGTGTAGCTATTTGCAACGCGGGTATAGCAGAATTTGAATTCAACAATAAACTGTTGGATGGATTTATCTTCAATATAGTCGGAGCTTTGCTCGGCTCTAATTTAACAATTGGTTTTTTTAATATGCTGATGCTTGGCTTGAGCAGAGATATTCCTCCCTCGGTCGGTTTAGGCGCCGCAGTCATACTCAGCGAGACTTTGTTTATGTTTATTAAACTTTCTTGATTTTTCTCATAGAGTATAGACCTAGGAGCTAATTGTCTTGAATTTAGGGCCGCGGCGAGCGAAGAAGAATTGTTCGCAGCATTGACTGAAATTAATTTATTGTTCTTTAAGACTAAAATCTGCTTCTTTCTAGTCGGCTCGAAGGGCGGTGGTATCGTTATTTTCAAAGGCTGAGACTTTGAGGGTATGGATTTAAGGCTCGACGCTAATCTCTGCATTTCTAACTGCTGAGAATTATTCTTCAACAATTTATTGCCCGGATATTCTAGCTTAGAATTCATCTCCCTTTCCGCAAAGCTGAAATCTTTAGAAATTCTTTCCATAGAGTCGATTCCCGCTTCTAATCGAGCCCCAGAATATTCAGACTTCTCTTTTCCCGGCCCATTTTCTCCGTTTGATAATTCTACCATCTCTTGATTCCCAAATATTATCCGCTTTAAACCGCCGTCCGCATTTCCTAACACCGATACTTTCGTCGGTTGAATTCTCTTGGCTAAAATATTTTTCACAATGTTAGAATTAGCTATTTTAACAAACTCTACTTGATTGTTTGGTAACTTTCCTATGTCTGCCATGAAAAAGAATTTATCATTGCATTTAACAAGCTTTATTGGCATCGGCGAAGCCACTTCACCGTTTTGGGAATTCTTTCCTACATTCTTTGCTACCCCAGTTCCTAGATTAGTTTCTAATTCCGATACAGGCTGAGAAATATTACTCCCCGACTCGCAGAGCCCATTGCTATTTGTTCTCGGTGCAACAATTTCATCGGATTTATCTCTATCTTCATTTTTATTATCATTTGGACTGAGACTATCCTTTCGCATTTCAGATTCGCCTAGATTCTGTTCCTTATTTTCTAATTCCTGACTGTAAATGGACGGTGAATGTTTAATGGTGACATTATTTTCCATCGAATGTACTACTTCTGTAGTTTCCTGATCTTTAAATACATTGCTAACATAATTGTGTTCAATTTTTATACAGTTTTCGTTTATAAGCTGGTAATTACTCTCCGCAGAAGCCCGTCTCTCAACAGGCTCTACCTCGACGGTATTGTTTAAAATATTTAACGAATTGACTAGCGTTTCCGACCCTTGAGACAAGCATTCTTTCTTTATTATTGATAAATCAATTTGATTGTCTTTAGATTGAATTTTGTCATTTGATTTACTAGTTAAATCTTCGACTCCAATCTCTGAGTCTAAATTCTTCTTAAAATTATGCGGAGTTGTTGTGTGAATCCATATATCGACGACTGTCTCAGATCCTATAAGGAAAAGGTATTTTTAGTTCTTAGATTAAGAAATGGGTAATTGAAATAGTGCTCAGTATTGGATAAATAAATGAAGACTGCAAGCTGCTCACCTAAAGTCTGCAGACCAGTATAAGTGCGATCTAATTTAAGATAGTGGATAATGTCCATCGGTTTGTTCAAAACATTTTTAAAATGCAGCTGAACTCGTAGAGGAAACTCGCCCCAGCCTCGTCGGGAAAGATGAAACGGCGAGGATCTATAAGAGCGTAAATAAAATGATTAGAGCAACTTTTGGGGATTAATTCTTATCCTTATTCTTATTCTTATTTTTATTCTTTAAGACCCAACTCACACAACTTGTACAACGTCGTTAGGCTGATAACTAGGATGTAGAAAGAATCTGACTTTGCTAACAAAGTCTGTAATATCGGGAGCATCTTTGCTCCCCCTTACATACATCATCCATTTATGACTCGCCCCGTCTTCCCTCCAGTCTGGCGGAATCCATTTAGATATATTTCCCACCACAATTCGTTTGCGTACTTTGTGCCTTACTCCTCTCGATGGGCTAATAGCCGTAGGAAGATTACTCTTAGGTGGTATATACCTAGGAATCTTTTTGGGTATATCGTCAGCTACGATTTTTTGTTCAGAAACTTTACCAGTTTCTAAATCCTGGTTATTATTAGTGCCAGAAAATTGTCCCAATCTTTTCTCTATCTCAGAGACTTCGACCTTAACTTTAGCCTCTTTGTTCTCGTCTTCTTCCAAAACAGATTGAAAATTAGCCGAAGTTGAAGGTCCCGGGTCTTCCAGCCCCAGACCCTTTTGTCTTCTTGGAGTTTTACCTATCAGACGTTTAATCGCAGGGTGTATTTGCGTCTGTTTTGTATCTACCGCCGACTGCGAGGCCTGACATTGTTTACGATTGTAAAAATCTGTTATAACAACGTATCTAAGTAGGTGTAGAGTCTTCAACGCCTTATGCAAACGGTTTTGAATCTCCAGTACTTCCTTCTCTTTAGCGTCTATTTCCTTAGTAAATTCTTTCTCAACTATTCCTACTATTTTATTAGCTGTATTAACTCTCGCTGTTTCTTCGTAAAATTTCTGTTGCTTTGCATTAGTCGGTCCTGGCGATACATAGTCAGGATCTTGATCATCGGACGGTCTTTTAGGAGCGCTCATTTAACTAAATAAAACAAAACCGGAAGAAATAAATAAATAAATGAATAAATAAATAAATAAATAAATAAATAAATAAAAGAAAACAAAAATGGAAAAAATTTTTTTTTTTTTTTTAGGTTATGTCGCGGGAGGTTAGACGCTTTTCACTATTATTTAGATTAACAGAATTTAAAGGGTGTTAAGTTATTCTCATATTTGTACAACTAGACTATAACCTAGTGTAATGTAACTTATTTTATGGATTTATTTATAAAACAAATATGTAAATTGACAGTAGATAAATCCACCGCGGGACGCTATACGGTAGATTAATAATCTTAAGCTATACTAATAAAATAATGATGTGTTATAGGTTTATTTTTATTTGATATAATATCTATTTCAGGTTATATATTAATTATTGTTTAATATATACTTACATATCATTTATGTTGACTATTTAAAACGAAATATAGCTTCAGAATTGGTTGCGGCGGTGTTATATACTTTGTTGTATAGAAAATAAAATAAATAGGCTTACTAGAGTTGTACTATTCTTTTAAGTTTTATCATGAACTATATCAATTGTTTTAAGACGGGTTTTTACTTTAATGTATGGTAAATGGTGATTTTAGATTTAAGGGTAATACGCGTAATCATAGATGGCGGTTCTTCGGTTTATTTTTATAAAGTTGCGGTTTTATAGCGTTTTTAGCTGGGGCTACACCGAGCTACACTGGTGTAGTGTAGCCATCTTTGTCTCTCTCTTCCTCATAGAAAAGAAAAGGATGACGATAGCTACACTACACTAGTGTAGCTCGGTGTAGCCCCAGCTGAAAACGCTATTAGTTTAGTTTAGCGGAGGCGCAGCGAACCAGTGTAGTAATACACTGTTATAAAAACACATACCACAAACATACTATAGGTATGAGTTAAAGTTAAGATAGTATAACAGTATAGTATAGCTATAAGTGGAAAAACAAAAGCGCGTGTTACAAGATAGAGATATACTATATACGTATACTACTATACTATACGTATTAAACAAAAATGGATACATCGCCTAGTTCGTATTCGCGAAAAATGAATAATTCTTATGAAGATGAGGAGGAAAGAATGCACTTTTTGCGTATAGTATCGGCATTTAAATACTACAGGTAAATAAATCTATAATTATTTATTTTTTCTTACATTTTATTTCACATTGTATAATAGTTCTAGTAAATTTGACGAAATATTTTTGATCGTCACAAACCTAACCTCTAATATATATTTATTACCGGAAAGTTTTTTTAATACGTTATATTAGAAGTTAAGAAAGAAAAGTATAAAGAAAAAAAAAAACTGAATTTTATTTTATTTTATTTTATTTTTTTATATCTTTTATCTTTTATAACCTATAAAAAGAAAAAAGAAAAAAGAAAAACAACAACATTATTTTACTTTTTCAGACCTCACTCGCTACAACGGGTTAAGAAAACTGAGACCTACTTCATGTCTCTTCCTGGTCATCACCAAAAACTATTATCTAAATATCGCGAACATTTACAAGAGATTAAAAGATGCATAGACAACAACGATCACATTATTAAACTCATCATTAAAGACGTTACGCATATATTTGAAAACGTCAGTCCTAACACAGCCCAAACTGAAAGTGTAAGAAAATGTGTTTAAAT
The DNA here is from genome assembly GCA_943736025.1 of Tenthredo mesomela. Taxonomy (NCBI): domain Eukaryota; kingdom Metazoa; phylum Arthropoda; class Insecta; order Hymenoptera; family Tenthredinidae; genus Tenthredo; species Tenthredo mesomela. Next base: position 4,176,460 of record OX031018.1, read on the forward strand.
GGTGTGACAGCACGAAAAATTGATAACAATCTCATCAAAGATTTTTTTTTTTTTTTTTTTTTTTTCTCCATATTATTATTTACCTATTAACATATTTTATTTATATTCAGCCTCAAATATCTATCCCAAAAAAATATTTGAACAAGGTTTCTTCAATCTATTAATTTTCATCGACGTTAAAAATCTGAAAGAGAGCGAAAGAAAAAAAAAATAAAAAATAAAGGATAATAGAAAAACTTTTTTTTCTCTCTCTTATTCTGTTCAATTTTTATTCAAACTAACAGATTTATCTCGTGATAATGTTTTTTTTTTTTTTTTTTTTTTTTTTTTTCAAAATCTCGTAACCATTAATTATTTTTACACGGATATATTCTATTATACGAAACATAGGTAGGTCTGATTGCAGACGCCAAATCCTAGACCTGTTATGGCTGATCAAGAAAAAGTACAAGCTACCATCAAGCAGCTAGTTAGAGACTGGAGCGAGGAAGGCGCCCAGGAACGACTTACCTGTTATCAACCGATCATAGATGAAATAATGCAACAATTTCCCATCGATAACTGGTAATACATAATTATATAAAAAAATAAGAAAGAAAATATCATCGCCATAGAAATTCATAATAATAACATCAGAATTTAACAAGACATGAACAATTCTCATACCCTTCTGCATGTAAAAATTTGTGGATTTCAGATCTTATCAAGAAATTCAAATTTATCATTTTTATCATCGAAGAGAAACCCTGTGTTAAATATTACACATCTTTTCAGTATACCGTCAGAGATCCAGGTCTTAGTCCCAGGCGCTGGTTTGGGTCGTCTTGCTTATGAGATAGCTAGACGAGGCTACACTTGCCAAGGGAATGAATTCTCGCTGTTTATGTTATTCGCTTCACATTTTGTATTGAACAAGTTAGTATAACATTTTGTTATTATTATTATTTTTTCAAACAACTGCCTGTTTTTCTATATTATATCAATTCTGTTTTCTTTATTTCATTTCAACAGATGCAGAGGAACTAACGCCTACCAAGTACATCCTTGGGTTCATCAATACATGAATAATAGAAAACAAGAACATCAGACACACGCCGTTCTATTTCCAGACGTTAATCCCAGCGATCTTCCTGAAAATGCTCAATTTTCAATGGCCGCTGGAGATTTCCTTGAGGTATAAAACTCGGTTTAAATGATTATCTACGATAGAAAAACTAGAAGATGATCTACAAATCTCTAATACTGAAATTTATCAGGTTTACACAGAGGATAACCACTGGGACTGCGTAGCTACTTGTTTTTTCATCGACTGCGCAAACAACGTTGTACAATTCATCGAAACAATTTATAAAATCTTAAAGCCTGGAGGAGTTTGGATAAACTTAGGACCGTTGTTATATCACTTCAGTGATATACCTGCGGAAGATTCGATAGAACCGAGCTACGACGATGTTAGAGAAGTTATAGATGGTCTTGGTTTTAGCATGGAGGTAAAATTCGCTGTTATATCTTTCAAATCGTATTTTTTATCTGTACATAGGTAAATGTTTATCTACAGATTTTAACGTCAATGATTTCATTTAACAGAAAGAAGAAACTCAGGTGAAGACACGCTACGCACAAAACACTAACAGCATGCTACAGTACGAGTATGACAGCGTATTTTTCGTCTGCCGAAAACCGGGGAGAGATATACCAATGGATGTGAATCACCATACGAGTAATGGTTCAGAATCGAACGGCTCCCAAGAACAAGAAAATTAATTATCACTAATCAAAGTGTGTCCTATTACTTGTTGGGGAAATTGAACTGAGAAAACTTTTGTACAGTTTAATTAAAAAACTTCTTCGTTGTTTTCTATTTTTTTTCAATTTTTTTTTTTTTTTTTTTTTTCTAATCGCTATGCGCTTCGAAGATCATCGTTCATTTATATTCTTAAGTTAAAAAGTATAAATTAAGAAGAGAGAGAGAGAGAGAGTCGATTTGGTATTAAGTTAGAATTTTATTTTCAAATTGTATGTCGTGTTCAAAGTTTACAATTCATACGAATATATATTTTTAATTTTTTTCTAACAATTAACGGACAGTTATAATACCCATGATTCATATAATATTTCTAATGTGATAAGTTTATATTCTTTAAATAGTAAAAAAATATCCCTCGTATTTCAATTGCCAATGAAATAGTACCTAATATTAAGAAATGAAAAATTATATCAGTTTCTGTTCTTTCGATTTGATTATAGTCTCATACTTTTTCGCAATCAACAAACAGACATAATATTCACATTATTACCACGAGGCTAATATTATTAGATTTTTCTTATAGTTTATTTACAAATTTTACGCATTATTGCGTAATAAATTAACGAATTACAATTCACAGTTTCTTATTGTGATGATGCCCTCAATATATACTGCTAAGTGCATTCCTGACTGAATATTTTCATGAATTATATAATATCCTAGAGATTTCAATTAGGAAACTTATTTAGTTTATAAATAAATTAATTATTTTCACAAATTTAATCAAGAAAGCGAACAAACGAACAAAAAGTATAAATATTTTTCTTCTTGTCTATTCTTTTTTTTTTTTTTTTTTTTTTTTTTTTTTCTTTTTCTTGACATATTATAAATATTATCAATCGATTGCACAATTTTCCCTGGACTAGTTGTAAAATTAATGAAAATAATAATAATTAATGTTTATTGTTTATACAGCTTATAGTATAGTACTATATCGAATTGGAATTGTTTATATTAAAGATAATAATATCATCAACTAAATTATTGCAATATCATCTCATACACGGTGTGCAAGCCATTATTTCTATTTTATTAAGAAAACGAAATTATTTTATCTTTTTTTTTTTTTTTTTTGTTTCTAAACGTAGGGAATTGGCGAGAAATTTTTTTTAAAGTAAATTAACTGACTGTATGAGAGATGCAAAAAAAAAAAAAAAAAAAAAAATTGTTGTTAAATAAGTAATAGGTAGCTAAAAAGAGCAAGGTGGGATAATCTTGATTATTATACAGTGCCTTTCTGAAGCTTATATATCAAATATGTATATTCAACATAATATGATTTCCTTTTTCTTTTCTTTATAAAAAAATGAATATATTTATAATTATCAAATCACAGAAACTTGTTAATAATAATATCGCACAAAAACGAACAAACTGTTATAGTAGACAGAAAGTTGAAAAAAAAAATAATAATAATTACGAGCTGTGATTTGATTTGTGGCATATTTTTACTACATTCTTAATATCTACATGTTAATTCTACAGACCCTATAAGTTCTGAATCTGTTTTTTTTTTTTTTTTTTTTTTTTTCTTGATTCTTATTCTACTATATTTTTCATTTATTTTCTTTGCAGTACAATAAGAGATATTAATATAATACTAAGTACCATTCGCACGAATTAATTAAAACAATACCAAATATGAAATGTTATAACAGAAAAACGCAAGTACTTGGAACTATAAAATATTCTAAATGTAAACTATAATTGTAGATTTATCTATGATGTATAGAATATAATTTTTTATTAAAAGAATGAACCCAAGATTTTAAATTATATGGCTCAATATTCTACACAATCCTAAAACTTTAATTTACCTACATATATAAATATAAGAAAAATATTAGAACGGTAAAAAAACCCAAGAATAAATAGAATATTCGCTTTTTTTCTTTTTTTTTTTTTTACAAACTTTTATTCAAATACTGTACAAATAATTGTGCTATCTGACTATGCTCAGTTTGTTGCATTTTACTATAAGTCAAAAACTGCCTTCTAAGTCTAGTAAGCTGAGGTGCTGTACCAGAACGTTGCACAGTCAATCCATAGCCCGGTATTTTAATGTTAGTTTCAATACCCAGAGTTTGTTTTGCGGATAATATCGCCTGAAATAAATTCCAATGATAAATACCTAAAATGTATAAAATATATACCATATATATACCGAATAATCTGAACTTACGCTGACAACTTCTTGCGTTATTTTATCCAACTCGTATAAATAATTTGTCGATGATAGAGGAGGCTGAAATAGGATAATTATTAATCAATTATGTAATAAATAAAAATTACAAAAGCCATTATCTAGATACCCGAAAGATTCACGCTTCGAAATACATACACACTGAGTGCTCATATTTGGCTTAGGAGCCTTGACGTTATAAAGAGAATTGTAAATATCATCGAATTTCAATTGATCCTCAGGAAAGACTGCGAACAATGGTGAATCCCATCTATTTCTACTGTCCGGTGCCTCGTATCTGTTCAAATAAATACAATATCTGTTAAACGGGATCGAATTTTGCTTAATAAACACAACAACGTTGATGAAATTATGCGTCTACCTCGCTACTAGAGCGTCGAATATTTCTCTACTGTATCTTTCATCGTCGTGACGACTTTCGTTCAATAACCAAGCGTGTTCTACAGGTAATTCACACTGTATTGTACATTGTGGAGTTTTGTAGAGTTTAGACATGCAGTATATCTCGTATCTGTATCCCTTTATGTAATTACTTCCATCTATGATTAATATATCATTTGGATTCAGACGGCGTTGCGCTTCTGACTTTATATCACTGCGTATGCTTTTCTCCTTGATAGAGTCTGTTGGTATTTTATTATTCACACTATAATATGTAAGTTAAAAATGATACGTGGGATATGTTATGGGATATTCTTACCAGCGTAAAAACTATTTCTCGTATAACCAGCCTTGGTTATTGATTCGACTTCGTTCACGATTTCGACTTTTTTGTTTTTCTGTTTTTCCAAATATTCTTTCAGCTCTAGAGATCTCGTCGTTTTACCGCTAGACGGTATTCCCGTCATTATTATCAACGGCATATTTATTGCCGGTTATTTATTAACATTAAATTATTGATATTCGTATTAAAAATCGCATGACATAACCTACAAAGTGTGATAGCTATAGACATAACCCTACATTAAACAGATTCCTGTTTTATCGATAGCTGCAGCATTTCTGATGTGACGTATTAGTACATTCATAAAAATGTCTAACCTGTGATTGGCGGATTCATTCTCTCGTGACAACCAATCAGAGAAAAGAAATTTACGAGATTGTCGTAGGTCAGGGATTGATGAATGAAAAATTGTACTACTGCGCGCGTTGATTCATTAATAATAATGGGATGTAGTTTGAATAATTTCTGATAGATGGCGATACTATACAAACACCTCGTCGGCGCTACTAGCCAATCAAGGAGGAGCATGAGTTAGGATATAGACACCTGATTGTACTATTGTGGGGTCAGTGGCCTTTGTGGCGTCAAATGGTTTGCATATAGGGGTTGTGTTGAAGAGATATCGCGTCACTAATGCCATAAGGTCGTAAGCGTCAAAAAAATATTTTTTTTGCGGATATGCCCAAACGATGTTATATGGCATGAAAGAGATTTTGCCACCAAAAAAAAAAAACGAAATTTTTTTTTTTTTTTTGTGCTCACGACCTTATGTCATTAATGACGCGATATGGTTGTGCTAGTATTTGTAGAAATACTCCGAACTTATTATTAACATGTATGCCATCAGGAAGCGAATAGAGAGACTTGATCAATCGCTTAAAATTTAAAAAACTGCGAAAATAGCTAGTATGTACATGAACTACATAGCGACGTGTATGAAGCAGCATATGCCTTTTATATCATACACTAGTCCTTTTTAATTTTTAATTTTTTAATACCTGAAAATGGAATAATTCTAATTTCCTACTGTTCCTGTGTTACGTACGCGATTTTAGCTCTCGCTGTATCTACGAAATGTGAAATAATATAATAGTGAGGGGAAAGTAGAAAATAATAAACCAATTGATTAATTATTGATATATCTTCAAATTTATTACTGCAGCATCGATACAACATTATACTTATAGTCAAAACTATGTACAATCTGCAATTGTATACATATTTTTTTATTCTAATATACATGTCTGTAATATGAAGATGAATAAGTTTCTTTATTTGATGTTTACCATAAAGTTAACTTAATCTAATCCTCATATGTATTACAACAGTATCCTGACGCCACGAGGGCCACTGACACTGACAGATGCCCCTACCCCAAATTAATGCTCCTATACTTACCCGGGTAGTGCCGCAAACATTGTGCGCCTTATCACATGCAACAACTTGCACGACATTGCTGTAATATCTAAATTTGCGGTTGCATATCTTAAGGCGCGCCAATATTTGCGGCAAAGGTAGTTCATCAATCCAACCGCGGGATGGCGAAACCATTTGTCGCCCCATTGGCGGCAGACCTTGAACCGTGCAAGGAGGAGCACTGATCTAGGGCAATCGCACTTGCCAATGGGTCATTGGCCCTTGTGACGTCAGAGAGTAGGTTTAGGGGTTACGTTAACAAGATACGGCTGAAACAGTCATTTTTTGACCTAAACCAATACTATTCTCATCACAAAGATGAGAAAAATTAACAAGGATGCGTTTAACGTTAGATTTATCGATATAACTATACTTTAAGAGAATGATTAGTTTATTAAAAATTGTAGTTTTTTAACTTAAGGGGAAATGAAAGGTGGATTATACACCTCGAATTTTTGGCAGCCCGTTTCCCAGCTAAAACACATTCGATCGATGTGAAATTGATATCAGTGATGCAGAAAAAGTGAACGGAGGGCATGATGCTCTTGGATTTCCAAAAAGCGAAAATAAAATGTACAATTTTATACCAAGAGTGCTCTGTAACAAATAATCGTTGTTGCTGACGTTGTATACTTGATAAATATGAAAACACCCGAAACATTTTCCGCTTTTTGGAAATCCAAGAGCATCATGCCCTCCGTGCACTTTTTCTGCATCACTGTTATCAATTTCACATCGATCGGATGTGTTTTAGCTGAGAAACGGGCTGCCAAAAATTCGAGGTGTATAATTCACCTTGCATTTCCCATTAACTTCTCGGTATGTTTCAAGAGGCAAAATTAACTTGGATTTTCCGGGTTTTATAAGACATCGTAAAAAAAGAATTTTATTTATTTCTTACATATAGGTGCATAGGTATATATTATTTATGAATATATTTTAAATATGTAGGTATATATTCTTAAACATGTTATTATTATTAATATTATTATTATTAGTACCGTTGTTGCTCATATATAAAAAAGTATAAAAAAAATTAAAAACGAAACATAAAAAACAAAACAAAAAAAAAAAAAAAAAAAAGTCGTCGTTATTAAACACGTAGATATTTAATATTATTTCATTATTTTTGGCCGTTTCTACCTTCGTTATTAAGATATTTTTTTTCCAACCGTAAGATACGAGACATTAAGGATTTGCTCTTTGATGAGTGGCAGCAACATCCCGAAGGAATGGGAAATAGACTTGCAATTCCTGTTCCGTTTTCGGGATTTATTACAACCATTGGCCGAAGACTGTACTCCTGTTTGCAAATCGTATTCTGACTCGCTACGCCGACACCGAAATCTTCGCCGCATGCATGGTCAGGTTTTCTGCATGATAAATTAAACGAGAAAATAAAAAATAATTTATTTATAATATTATAATATGAAGCGACTGAACAATATTTTATTTTTTTATTTTTTTTTTTTCATCATTTATAGTCTGATTTTTGAATATGTAAAATTTACTTACACACAATGAGCTACGTTTATTCCCTGTTCGAATGTATTAACGTTTACCACCCGGTGCCATTCCTCAGATTTGCTCTTCCTCACACTAAGAGGCCGCCAGATAGATGTCTGTAATTATTATTCTATATTTATTTGCCGATTCATTATCATCATTATCGAATAAATAAAAATTCACGTGTATCTACTTACCTCCGATTGACATAAATTGTCTGAATCTTTGTCGAATATCCTGTCGATAACCGGTAGCTGAAAGAAATAAAAATCTCAAAAAATTTAAAAAATTTTTTTTTATCGCAATAAATAAAAACACTATATAGAATCAAAATATCGATTGATTATATACCGTCGCAGCGTTTGTAATATACTAATTTAAAAATTGATTTTTACTCACTTCGTCGACTGTAGCCAATACTCGAAGATTATCTAAGCCTTTAACGATTTCCTTCATATCAGTAGAAGGATAAGAATTATCTTCGTTGCAAATTAAGTCGTTCATGCAACGCTCGGGAACCGTAGGTTTGTAGACATTTTTATCTGCGGATCGTATTGTACAAATATATGAGAATTAAATCGCATTAATTCGTAATTAGTTATTATTAATAAAATATCGTATATAAACTGACTTTTTCCACCGCCTAGTATCCTGGATACTGGATCTGAATTATCGCCGGCTTTTCTTCGGGCTTCCAATTCGTCGGGGGTCAAAAATAGTCCGTCGTCAATAGCTTTTTCAACTACATCTTCCATGAGTCCGGAGCCTGCTTTCTTAATTTTATGCTCTTTATTTTCGACGCTTATATCGACACTTGCATTCCGATATTTCATTGCATAACTTTTGCTGTAATCCAGTGATACGGAGTCGGTATCAAACGGATGTTTACGCGGACCAAACCAAGGACCTGGATTATGATGATCGTGGGGTCGAAATTTCGGTCTAAAATTTCGACGTGCCAACGAATCATCCAGCTGAATTATCTGAGGAACATTAAAATAGGCTGTGCATGCGATCGATTCAATAAATAAATAAAGACACACGATTTTATACGATTCAGGCAATATTTATCGGATCACTCAGATAGCAACGGAGAATTAGAGAGGAAGGCCTTTCAAGCCTCTCAGATTAAATCTGGATAAGAAAAAAATCAAGAATTGTACATAAAATGTGTGAAATAATGTGCGGAGATTAAGAGACATTGCAGATTTAATTAACCGCGCGATAAAAGTGAAAAGTTAATAAAGACATTATGCTATTCCTTTCTTTTATCTACCGCAATGTATCCGGGTTAAAGTCTCGGGTTTAAGGGGGTATCCCCACCTTTAAATGAGTTAACATTCTAAGAACGAGATTGATATTTTACAGCGAATTTGAGAGTCTGATCAAATCCAAAAAAATCAAGAAGTTTAGGGAGAGTTTGACCCTCATTATCCATACTTAACATTGAATATTATTTTGAGTCTATTAGTAGTTACGCTGAATATAGAAAAATACAAAATTACTCGGTTGTCGCAAAGAATCAGTAGTACCGTTGAATCGATTTTGGAATTTTTGGTCTTCAATTGTTCAGAAGAGATGCCTCTATCATATGAACATAGAACTTTTTGATATGACTATTTTTGGTTGAGATAATAGAAAAAATAGAGAAAAAAAATTGAAGAATTAGAAAAATCTCAGTAAAAACTAAGCGAGTCAGGCAATTTTCGCGATATCAAAAAGTTCTATGTTCATATGATAGAGGCATCTCTTCTCAACAATTGAGGACCAAAAATTCCAGAATCGATCCAACGGTACTACTGATTCTTTGCGACAACCGAGTAATTTTGTATTTATCTATATTCAGCGTAACTACTATTAGACTCAAAGTAATATCCAATGTTAAGTATGGATAATGAGGGTCATACCCTCCCTCAACTTCATGATTTTTTTGGATTTGATCAGACTCTCAAATTCGCTGTAAAATATCAATCTCTTTCTCAGAATGTTGACCTATTTAAAGGTGGGGATACTCCCTTAAAACCATACGTGTCTCTAGATGTGCAGAAATGTTAGTTAGGTAAATGAATGAAATTTATTCATCTATCACAGCATCCTGTAAACGAGCGAATTTTTTTCATTAACTTTATGTTTAAATTAATATTCTATACAGGGTGAGTCTTCTCTGGTATCAAATGAGGGAGAGGCCTTATCATCGCAAACGTTTCGCTTAACTTCCTATGCATATATACTCATTATCGTCGTATATGTATCGAGAAATCCCACTCGTATTTTCACGCACCGTCAAAACTGATGATTTTAACAAGTAATGAATAGAAAGGGGCGGAGCGTTTGCGCTGATAAGCCCCTCCCTCATTCGATACCAGAGAAGACTCACCCTGTATATATAAATTTTTCCAAATTTTCAATCATCGCGCACTAATACGATATTTTTTCAAATACTTACTATGTTCCATTCAATAAAAATCTTTCCATCTCGTTATATAAGATACGAAATAATTTTAATTATATACAAATATACGATGAATAATTCGACGTCTTTTTTCCTCATTATTATTATTATTACTATTATTATTATAGATTAAATTTTCTCTCTGGTTTATATGTAGAGCTAATTGATGAAATATACGATAAAAATATAATTATTATACATAGCAATAAAAATCCGCCTCGAGGAATATGTTATACCGCGTTTATTCTTATGTATCAATTCACTTTCCCAAAATCAATGATTCCGGTTTAGTTAAACGAACTTTGAAAGTTTCATTCGACGAATAAAGAAATACCACAGCTCTGCGTAAAGTCAGCCTTGACGATAGTGATATGTAATGAAAAATTTCAAAATCGACTTTAATTTATTTATATTCATCGAAGAAATATCTGGTTATTTTATAAAAATAATACGAACTTCTGTTTCGGAAAAATAAATAAATCAAAAACTTACCAAAACTATGATTGCTATTCGCAAAATAATCGAACAGGTGATGCCGGATTTGGGACCTCCAGGACCTGGCCAGACGCTCTTCGCACTTCGAGACATGATCAGGCACTGCCGCTCCTGTTAAATCACTTCGTAAGATATACCTAAGTAATATGATGTAGTATTATATTGTATAACCACAGAGTTAACAAATCCCACAATAGTGTCGGTATAACGAGACTAAAGAAACTTGATAAATATACAAGTGTAAGAAAATAATAGAATCGCCAAGAGCATATAATATACGATTCTACACGCAGAAAAAAAAAAAAAAAAAAAAAAAAAAAAAAGAATTTGTGGAACCAATCCGAAATATTTTGTTGGAATAATTTTTTGGGTCCAGTATTTCTGATTTAGTTAGAATAAATCTCGTTCAATTTGGATATACTGCGAGCTATAGAATTATTTGTCGGGAGATCCAGTTAAGGCCTTATCAGGCACTGAAGTACTAGCCCTAATAAAACCTGAACATTAATTCTTGACGGAATACTACTAATTCCTGATTAGGCCCCGATCGGGGTGGGATAGGGACATGTTATTATGGAAACGATATTTAATCCCGATCATGGCCTTGACAGTCTTCAGGCCTTCCACAATAAATTTCTAGACGGGTATAGCTTAATTATTCCTTTTTTTATTTTTTTTTTATTTTTTTATTTTTTTTATTTACAGATATACGAAGTAGTTGGATTAAAATGTATTATTTACCGATAAAGTATGACTATATAATGTTAAAATAAATACGAAGTATGATATGTATATGTATACGTATATCCGTTGCATATGAAATGAAATCAAAAGTACCGGATACGTACGTCACTTCATCCGTACAGACAGTGGCTTTTCTCTGTCTAATTAGATCCTGATTTTACCACATCCTAACGCCCTGGGACGACGCTATAACTCGAGATTATCTTGACCGAGATATAAAGCGAGGAAAAAAAATAAAATAAAATAAAATAAAACAATACCAATGCGAATTATTACAGAAAATGCGAATTATATATTCCAGATATTATATAGAAATAAAAGTATTTGCTTTGCAGTATAATTAGATTGTTGAAAAAAAGACCAAAAAAAGTTTAAAAAAAAAAAAAAAAATAGTCAAGAATTTCGAAAATCTGTTATATATATAAATATTTTTCTATTATCTTTATCACAGACTAATGCAGATAAGCAGGATATCCTGTATAACATATTAATATACGTATATATATTTATATATATATATAACCACGGCTGCATTAATGAAACCGATGTACCACATCTATCTATAATTAAATTTTTAATCTATTTATATTATTCATATACATTTTCTTATAGTATAGAATGAAAATATCGGTTTGGTATATAAAAGATAAGGAATAAAAAATAAAAAAATAAAAAAAATAAAAAAAAATAAAAAACTACTTACCTATGTGTAACTATTTCTATACAGGGTGTAAATCTTAACTGTGTACATACTTATAGGGTGTGTAGGGGGTGCCAATACAAGCATTTTGAGATATGACACCCATGGTCGGAAACTCATCCTAACCACTGTGGAAGGCTTTGAAGGATATGGTACCGTGCACGCTTGATCGTAGTTTAATGAATCAGATGTGATCACTTTCGACCCAAGATTTTATTTAGCCGTAGACAACAGTACAAATGTTCTTGCGTGAAATGAACAAAACGGTAAATTTAGAAATGAAAAAATAACGAAACAATTTCCGGTGCTTTTAAACAGAATTTGAAAAAGTTATGGAAAACGAAAAGCCCAAGTGTGCCAAACCCCAATAGTTTTTCATAACTTTTTCAAAATCTGTTTGTAAGCACCGGAAATTGTTTTGCTATTTTTTTATTGCCAAATTTATAGTTTTGTTGATTCCACACAAGATCATTTGTACTGTTGTCTACGGCTGAATAAAATGTTGGGTCAAAAATAATTACATCTTATTCATTACACTACGAAAAGCGCGCGGTACTAAAACCTTCGAAACCCTCCACAGCCGTTAGGATGAGTTTCCGACCTAGGGTGTCATACCTCAAAATGCTTGTATTGGCACCCCCTACACACCCTATAAGTATATACAGAGTTAAGATTTACACCCTGTATATAAAATTTTTCATAATATTTTTCATATTTTTCATACTTGTAGTGTTATTTAAGAATTGGATAAACCAACCGGAACGCAAAACGACTCCCTTTATTCAGGTGCAGCAAGTAGCTGTACTAAGCGATTGTAATACTACATAAACCTGTAATAATCTACTTAGCGAAATCCATAACGAGGGTTTTCGTAATACATACATACATACGTATATTTATATATGCATACGTAAGTATATTAATATATATATATATATATATATATATCAGGAAAACGAATGGACTTTTATTATATTATTATGATTTAAATGGTAAAATTTGTACGCTGTATGAACCCCGTTCGCTTGGTTGCTGCGTGTCTAATCACAGTATTTATACCTTGTCAAGGAAGGGCCCTATATTGTACCGATGACTTTCTACATATACGCGTATAGGTAGGTATATATAGGTACTTATATAGATACTTGTCATCGGATTTGAGCTAATATCCGCACAAAAAATTTGTAAAAAAAAAAAAAAAAAAAAAAAAAAGAAAAAAAATTCCAAGATTATACAAGTTCTACAATTTATGTATTTGTATTTTTTTTTGTATTTTTTTTTTTTTTTTTTTTTTTTCTCTCTCTCGTTTTCATTCAATCTTATCCGAATCTGAGTACCTATACGGTATATGTAAATTAAGAAAATAAATGACATGTGTAGGTATGTGTGTGCAGATGATTGCGCGGACAGATATACATATTATACACGCGTATATTATATATACGCATATATATGTTGCATAAAAATAAATGTACCTACATCACCGTATATGAATAAATTTTAAATTTAGAAAGCCTGCGCGCGATCGTATTATAAGCTATATATACGCCCGTTTTGCCATTCCAAAAATTCAGTCTGATACACACACACACACACACACACATATATAGGTATTTTTTCTACATAGAATTTGGCAAAGGCTGTATATAGATTAACCGAAAGTAAAAGATCTTCTGCGCACTCATACTGCGGTTTTTTAATTTTTTAATTTTTTTTAATTTTTTTTTTTTTTTTTAATATATTTTTTGAATCAACCAACAGGATTTCACTTTCTCTTCGATATAGATTTTGAATTGATAATAATACAGACGTCGCGTCACTTGCGCAATATTCCAGATTTCATACAATATCTTTTAGCGATGAGAACTATAAATTATATTGGAGGAAAGATAAAAAAAAAAAAAAAATAAAAATAACGTAAAATTAACAATTTATGTATAACTGTTTAAAAATCGCAATCGTCGAATTATCCTTTCTAAATTAAACTTCAAGTATAATGTATACGTTGTTCTAGTTTTCATTTAAATTCACCGCAATATATATATTATATTTTTATACGCGAGAGCTTATAGACGTTATATATATAGTCTCACGTGAATTACACTTGAATGAGAAAAAGAGACAGAGACTAGACGGTTTTCTCTATGTGGGAAAAAAAAAAAAAAAATTGTCATACATTATTTCAATACTCATAATTGCGGAATTTTTTTTCTTTTCCGCTATCCGCCATATTTCGGTATAACACATAATATACTTGATATATATATTTATTTTTTTACCTCGAAGGTATGTATGTTCTTTTTTTTTTTTTTTTTTTTTTTTTTTTTAATTAAACTATTTCCAAACTGTCACACATCGATCGCTATGCTGATAAACTTTCGTTATAAAATATTATTCCTTATTGTATAATATTATATTAATCGAACAGGTTTCATATATTATAATTTTATTAGCGAATTAAAAAAATGATCAATATCGTAAAACGTAATATTTCGATACCGCTCAATTTTATCCATGCAGATTTCTCCCTCTAGCTGATTAGACAATCACAAATTTAAGTGGAAAATAAAAAAAAAAAAAAAAAAGAATATAAGTACAAAAGGGGGAAAAATAATAAGAAAGAAAAAGAAAAAAGTACAAAAATTAAGTAGATCATAAATAAAATCCGAAATTCAGGAAAAAAAAAAACCCAACTATTTTGAAAATCTCAAGTTTTCAGAATTACACGAATTGAGAGAGAAAGAGAGAGAGAAAAAAAAAACAAGAAAAAACAAAAAAAAAAAAAAAAAAAAACAATTTGAGAAATATGATTAAAAGAATAAATGTCGTCCAAATAGTTACGTAGCAAATAATTGATGTGCGTGTGTGCAATTCTTTCATATATATATTATATATATATATATATATACATATATGTCATATTATAGTTGTGTAATAAAATGTGAAAAAAATAACAATAATAATAATAATAATAATGAAAAAAAAAGATAAAGAAAAAAGTTTTTTTTTTTTTTTTTTTTTTTTTTTGGGCGAACCGTTAAAGTTGAATGTGCAGCAGGGTGCAAAGAGGCATACTGCAAAGATCGCGGTGGGAGAGAGTATATAGAGAGGAGAGAGGAGTCGGAGTACGACCAGTGAGTTAGTGAGAGTGCCGTGTTATTCGTCAGACGTATAGGTACTGCCTGGACGAGAAGAAATTGGGACCAAAAAATGCAGGTATAATTATAGAATAATAATCAAGTGATTTTTTTTTTTTTAAATATATTTTCATTAATTTTTCTATATAGTATAAGTCATTTAATTTTTCATTCAATTTTTGATCAACATTTATAGTATTTAATTTACCGTATTACTTAAAAATGATAAGTGACTTTAATCGAACCCCCAACTCTTATATTTGAAGCTACAGATTATTATACTAGATAAATTTCAAACTTCAGAATAATCGCACGAGATTAAAATAAAGTGTGATTTTTTTTTTTTTTTTTTTTTTTCTTTACCCAATTGAGAATAATTAAATTTAACAATAATTAATATATTAGCTACTAGGTACACAGATAATCCATATATAAGTATATACAAACACCCATATATCTTTGAAACAAACAGAAAAAAAGGAAAGGAATTAAGGGGATATGAAAGGTGAATTATACACCTCGAATTTTTGGCAACCCGTTTCTCAGCTAAAACACATCCGATTGATGTGAAATTGATATCGGTGATGCAGAAAAAGTGAACGGAGGGCATGATGCTCTTAGATTTCCAAAAAGCGAAAATAAAATGTACAATTTTATACGAAGAGTGCTTTGTAACAAATAATCGTTGTTGCTGATGTTGTACTTGATAAATATGAAAACACCCGAAACATTTTCCGCTTTTTGGAAATCCAAGAGCATCATGCCCTCCGTGCACTTTTTCTGCATCACTGTTATCAATTTCACATCAATCGGATGTGTTTTAGCTGGGAAACAGGCTACCAAAAATTCGAGGTGTATAATTCACCTTTCAGATCATATCCCCTTAATTTCAAAAAGATAAATGGCAAGAAAGAGGACCTTTTTTTTTTTTTTTTTAATTATTGAATTGCTACTAATCTATCTAGCGTGGTAAACTATAAAACGATTGTTACAGATAATTCTATTCTTTATTGTTATTTTCTGCAGATATCATCTTGTAACCATGTGTTCTTATTAGAAACTCCGCAAGCATTTCCGTATATAAGATGTATAAGAATAAAGATATAATCTAAAATTTCACATCGTATATATAGAACTATTTTTTCTTTTTTTTTTTTTTTTTTTTTTTAACATATTTATGTACCCTTCTATATACACTATGATATCTGACATTCGGAACTGGGTCGCACTATAATGTACGTATATACCATACCTAACTACCGCAAGATCAAGGCTATAGCCTACAGCCACCTTCCGTTCGCGAGATAAATACAATCACTTTCGCTGCTCTTCGGTATATATATATATATATATATATATATATATATATATATATATAGGAGTTACCGGGAGAAACGTGATCTTTGATCTGAGAATCGTATCCTTTATAGTATGCGCGGGTATAGCGTTTCTGAAAAGTTACTGACGTCGTCGATCGTTCAAGGGTTTAGAAAATCAATTAAAAATTAAAATTAAAAAAAAAAAAAAAAGAAAAAAAAATAAAAAAACAGTGATTGACGAGCGATTTCCAAAATTCGTGTTACGTCATGAATTTTTTTTTCTTTTTTCTTCGTCGATCTAATTATTATCTCTATGGTATAGGTATATACCTTTCACTTGAACGGATGGAAATATAGTAACGGCTATAAAATGACCATATATAATATCTACCTACCGTGCTATACATACATACATATATATATATATATAGAGGGAAATTTCTTCCGTTAACAAAAAAATACGTCGTTATACTTGCATTATTGCATACCTATATTATGTAGATACCTAATTGTACGAATGATTGCAGCCTCGGTTGGGTGGATTCATCGAGTCGAATATTCAAAGTCCTAAAATTTATACCCCAGTGATTACTCGAATGGCGATGATTACCAGTTGTGAGAAATGAATTATAGAGCAACATGAATAAAAAAATAAAAATAAAATAAACTGATCAAAAAAGAGAAATTATTGCGTCCTAATTCAAACTATATACGTATACTACTATACATAAATCACGTTCACGTTCACGAGAAATATTATTAATTATTATATTTTGAATCCTGATTTATTGTATCCTAATTAATTATTATCGATATATTTGAAAAGAATATAGAAACATAAAACGTCGCTTATATAATTATGATAGCTAATTCATTTTTGTATTATAAATGCGGTTCGATGATTTGATTTTTTTTTTTTTTTTTTTTTTTTTCAAATCTGGGTATAGGTAATACGGGTCATAAGGGATGGAAATAAATAAAAAAAAAAAAAAAAAAAAAAAACAAATTCAAATTCATGGAATAGATATAGATAATTAAAATGTTAATAAATGAAGATACTATGGTAATACGACTCGTGTGTGTGTATCAACTATCAACCCGTCTGACGATCAGTGATAACTTTCTCTGGAGTCGCTCCACTTATTCGTATAGTCGTATACAATCGCTGCACTTGACTACAGACCGCAAAAAAAAAAAAAAAAAAAACTTGAACAAATTTCATTGGTACTATTAATACTGGTATCATCACTCATTTTATAAGTGTTTAATCACTGAGCTAAGTGTTAATGGGTATATATAAGTCACTTCCGCTATGCCGATTTAATTATCGAAGAAAATGATAATTAGTTAAGCATTTTATTATACTAATTGTTAATTGTCTTAATGATGAATTAAATCGTTTTATTATATTACCTATATGATTAAAATAATAAATTAATAAAAATTGCGAATCGGTGACATTATTATACAATTCTGAAAATGAATTCACAATATTTCGATCACTAATGAACTCCCGAATATTTTAATCAAGTTGTAATAATCTACACACGTTTTATGTTATATGATGATGGATAATGTGGATCTAATAGTAGGACAAGGCTGAACGCATTTGAAATACTCATACAGTGACCCCGAGGATCATAGTCGATAAATTTGTTAATATAATTGTATTGGCTCGTTTATTGTATTTATATATTATAAAGCCGGTATACTATAGGTACAGTTGGCATAGAAGCCAATAAAATTGTGTCAGTGACAATGATAATCGATTCTAATATCATGATTAATTAATCATCAATCATCATATATAATTATATAAAATAAAATAAAATATAGTTGCGAAGTCAGAGAATCCAGACTTTCATATATATATATATATATATATATATATATATATATATATATATATATATATATATACCTATGTACTATGTATTAGTGGTATATATTATAATGAGTAGCGTTAAATTACGTGACAGGTTTAGGTAAATTATTATTACTATACTCACGAGGTATATAAAACGTTGGAATTTTCAAAGAAATGTGAAAGTGTGATAAATTTCGGTATAAATACCAGAAACATAACTGCAGTAGTACATATAAAACTCAATTGGCAAAAAAAAAAAAAAAACAAAACCACTGTCTCACCTGGTGCAAGCAAAACCGTGATTATAAGACGGATTCGATACATGTTCATGGTGTGAAATGGCAAATAAATAAATTTTTTTTTTTTTTTTTTTCTCTTTTTTGCTCAAAAGTAGAAAATTTCATTCTCTTGTTGATAAATGAAATGAATTAATGATATAATTAATTACATATACATCTTAAATATTTTCAGCTCTTTATTTTAGCCCTATTGGGATGCTGCGTGGTAGCTGCCCACTCAGCATCACTATCTGATTCTACTCTAGCTGTTGGAAGAACGGTGCAGAGTAATGGAGACGAGAGATCTGACGATTTATCGAACGTTGATTTATCATCAGATGATCATTCGGTTAGGGATAAAAGATCTGGATCAGGTGGATTTTTCGCTGGAATCGGTAGTGCGATTTTAGGAAAAGTTGCACAAGCCTCAGGAGGACTTAGCAGTGGCAGTAGCGATTCTCGTGGATATGGACACCAGTATGAATCTGTTGAATATGGACCTCCAGTACATGGCGTGAGTGTAAAATATACAATATTTAATTGCTTTCTTAATTTTTTTTTTTTTAACTCATTTTACTTTATTTCCTTTTCTTTTTCATTCTTTCTTTCTTTTTTCATTTCCTAATTCATGTCAATTAATTGAAGTAATTTTTGAGAGTTAATGTGGGTCAAGAAATAAAAATAAAATACGAACAACACTCTTTTAGAATCGAGAAAGTTTTATCGGTGTAAAATATGTTCGTGTATCTGATCGCAAAAGGTCGATTATTAAACTATGGAGTGAATTATATTATTATTGGCTTATGCAATAAATTTGAAAAAAAATTAATAATATGAAGACACGAATTTTTGATATATGTATAGTAGTAAAAGTGACATTTTCAAAGTTTCGCGAAACATGGATGGCTATAGATATGTATTTTATTTAAATCAACTGATGACACGCGGTGAAAGTTTAAATAACAATTTAAAGAAGAAACTTACTCATCCCAGAGCCCCTGGCTTTTGGCTAATTATCCCGTTTATAATAGTTGGAGAGTTTTATTTAGGTAGTCGAATTTCGTTGTATATACCTAGAATGAAATAAAAAAAATTAGGATTAGGTATATCATATACCTTGTTCCTGTTGAAGTGATATAAGAATAAACGTCGTAGTACATAATCTAGATTCAGGTCGATTCGACGGTCATTTATAAGGAGGGAAATCTGCAACGTCTTATTTCTCGAAGATCCGGTTTCAAAACGATTTGCAAAAAAAAAAAAATAGATAAAATAAATAAAATATATAGTTCATCATTTTTTCAATTACACGGAGAGAAAAGAATAGTAATATTCACAATGTAACATAGTAACCATTACTATGTTACATGGCAACGTAGATTTTCAAACATTAAATTTGCTTAGTTACCATGTAGCATAGTAATGGTTACCAGAAAAATAGTAATGAATCCTATTTGACATAGTATCATTTACGATTTTATGAGAAATAAGTCTGGTTACTATGTAGGAATGGTAAATATTACTATTCTCTTCTCTCCGTGTACTGCGAAATCAGTGAGAATATAATACTTTAAGAATCGTTTATTAATTAATTAGTTTAATGTTCATAATGTTGTTATATAATATATATATAAATTTTTCACAGTATGAGGACGAAAAGAATTTCGACGTATGGTCATTCAAAAAGGCGATTTTAAACACCCTTTTCCAAGCACTAAAGGCAATCGGTGGAGGAGTTATAGCGCTTAAGGGTAAACTGATAAAGGGAGGTGGTGTTGTGATATCAGCAAAGGGAAACATCCTCAGTGCAAAAGGCGAGGCAATATCAACTCTAGGTCGGCATATAGCAATGAGTGCGGTTTTAGCACCTCCAAAAACCGCAAATTCATATGTTTACGAAGCACCAGTCCACGTACCTTCAGGTAATGATACCTATATAATATATATCAATATCCTTGATACGATTTATGATTTTCGAAGACCAAATTAATTAATGGATTAAAAATCGATGTCAATCGATTAATCAATTATTTATTTAATTTTTTGCTTTTTGCTTCTTCTTTTTCTTTTTCTTATCGTAGGTCACGATTCTTACGTGGGTCATTCGCCTGTAGCGTATAATACCCATGGTGGATACGTTGCGAGTGCATCATCTGATTCATATGGACATTCCGCGTACGCATCGCCTTCTGATGGTTCGTATTTATGCAGTCAAAATTTTCGGGTGATATAATAATACAAATAAAATTGAAGGGATGAAAATATTGAATGATAACGAATTTTATAATCGTTTCATATATTTCCACACAGAAAGAGAAAGGTTGACTTGATTCAAAATAATTTTACGGTTCAAAAATAAAGACCGAAAATTTTTCTCGGATCAAATCAAAATTTTTCTCGTACCAAGAAAATTTTCCAAATTTTCCAAATTTTTTTTTGGTTCGATAAAATTTTTGATTTGATCCGAGAAAATTTCGGTCTTCATTTTTTTGGAACGCAAAATTATCTTGAATCATGAACAATTTTTCTTGGCTCAAGTTGACCTTTTTTTTTTCTGTGCACTCGTCAATAAATTGTACGATTTATAATAATATGTAAAACTATAATATATATATATATATAAAGAAGCGATATTCTGCTTCGAAATCGTCAGGTGAATGGAAGCCTTTCGAATTATATATATGAGTGTAGGTAGGTGAAGGTGACTTTCTTTGCTGAGAAATTTATGGTATAGGATTAATATTAACTATATATATATATATGTATGCGATATTTGATGAATAATTTCGATCTTCTTACTTTAATACTAAAAAAATAAAAAAATAAAATAATAATCTGACTAATCCTGCACTCGCGGATGGAGAAGAAAATAACATCCCGCATTAATCGACATTCGTATAGCATATTGTTCTAAGGCAGATCCGTGACCAAGTGCTACGGGTATAATGAGTAGTATTTTTGCGAAAAAAATTTTTTTATATCCTACAGCGTAATCTAGACGTTATAAAATAATTCTGCGTGACTATATTTCGAATGTACTATACGATTTTACCTTCGTTATATATTTTCTTCATTATTTCTTTCGGATATTCCGAAATATATTAATTAAACGAAAATCTGACCGGGACCTTCATATACATATAAACCTTTCTCATATATAATGATAATATCCGGATGACCGCAAAGGCCAAGAAACTTCGCGCAGGGACCAGGATGTGAAAACGATATAATGTCAAAACCCGAACCCAACTCGCTCCTTCACTGTAGAATGCCTCAACTTTCTACCATAAACAGTTTCGCGTTCGAGACACAGAATAACGATCTTTTTAAACTGTGGGACCGATTCCACACACACACACACACACACACATTATAGTATGCATATATATATATTACTTTTAGCTCCGTTTAACTTTTACCTTTTAAATATCAGCCAAAACATATATACGTAAATAACAATAAAAAATAAAACAAAAAAAAAAAAAAAACTCATAAAATTACCAAAACTCGGTGATGAGCATATTAACTTTTTATATCATTACTCATTTTCTTTATTTTTATTTTTATTTTTATTTTCATTTTTTTCTCTCTCACAAAACGAGGCGTTAAATTTATCTACTGCTTTCATTTTTTCATTTTTTTTTTTTGTTTTTATTATTTCTAACGAGAAGTGAGATTAAAGGATGCAAATAGAGACAATAGACACATTCACTTACACAGAAAAAGACTAATAGACACGTAATTTCAAAGAGACGCGATACGCGACAATAAGACAATTAGGTAAACTCTTTTTTTTTTTTTTTTTTTTTTTTTTGTTTCATGACATTTTCTCAATCTTTCACAATATGTACATTACATATATCAGGTTTTTAACTTTAAAATTACACATAATATGTTTTTAACAAAATTATAACTCGCTAATAATCAACTGGAATTATTATTTATTTATTTATTGATTTTTTTTTCTTAATCAAATAAAATAAAACTAAAACAATAAAACTGGAATAATTTAATAATAATCGATGTGTAATTAACATATATGGGGACGGGACTGACAGACTGACGTTTACAGACGCTGATCATCCCGGTCTTCTGATTGTTAAATCAGCCAGCGAACATTCTGTACCAAGTAATCAGCATCCCGCCCTAGCAGCTATTTCACAAAGTTTTGGAGGCAGTCAGAAAGGCTGGGGTATCGAAAACATCATCAGCAAATTTGCCGGTGCATCGAATTCTCACAGTCCTCAAAATTATGGAAAAATTGAAGCTTCGGAAGAAGCGCACCACGACCTAGGACATTCGATTGAACATGTCGAACACAAGGAACATCAGCCAATTATATCGAGCTATGGTCCGCATTCAGATTTAGGTCAGAATCATCAGGAAACCCATGTAATACATGACGAGGTTCATTCTGATGAAGAAAAATTGGATTCATCACGCGGTTCAGCGCCGATAGAATTTTCTCAGTACAGCAATAATCATCAGCAACATCAGTACCAGCCGTACGATAATCAAAATTTAGGATATAAGACTGCAGTAGGTCTTGACGCCCTGCAGCTATCGCACAACGATTACGTCCCGCTCGAAAATGGGCCTCTGACGTTTTCCATGCCTTTGGAAATGCCGATTTTACAAAATCATAATCATCCGAATTATCATTCAGCCCATAATCAAAATCGGAATTTAAACCTGGGACATAATTCGTACTACAATCAAGGTCTTATCAAGAGGAGCAGTGGTCTGGATATTAGGACTATTCCTTCGATTGTTTACAGCGTGAAAAATTCACGTTTATACAGAATATAAATTAGCCAGTTTTATTATATATTCGACCATAATAATTATGTAAATACGATATGAATGCTATATGACATCCTGATATTTTCACATGAATTATAAATTCCAAAGTTACTAGTTTTTCATAAATTCGCGCAGTTATTATCAAATGATCATATTATGAAGACACAGCTATACAGCTACGTCTAGATACGCACAAGCCTATATATACACAGAAAAAACGATTAAATTGGTCCAAAAAAAAAAAAAAATTATTTTGTCCCAAGAAAATTTTCTGCAATTCGCATTTGTAAACCGAAATTTTCTTCAGTAAAGAAAAAAAAAAAAAAAAAATTTGCTTGAGCCATAGTTCGAGAAAATTTTTATTTGACTCGTGAGATTTTTTCGATCTTCAATATAATTTTCTTGGATCTCAAGTACATAATAACCTTTTTTTCTGTGTAGAATTAGGATTACCTAGTATAGAAATTTAGACCATCATAATATTATATTAGATGATATTTTATGATTTTTTTTTTTTTTTAATATTCTGAACAAAAGACTAATTAATGAGAATGAAGAAAAGGAACCGTAAAATTTCATTTATTGCACTTAGAATTGATATATATATATATATATATCTTGATTAAATATTTAGCTCCGAATTATAAGTATATAATATATTATATATAGCCGCGTTTATAATTGCGAGATAGTCGCTTTCTCCCGAATTCCGACCTACGTCGATCATCAGACCAGCATGTATATTTATATATCTATATATATATATAAGAGTGCGGATTTGTGCTGATTGGATTTGTTAATCGGAAGAGAGGCAAAAAAAAAAAAAAATAGTCGAATATCTAAAAGAAACATCAAGTTAACCGTTTGGTACATTTCCGTACTAAAAATCGGTCAAACGATTTAAAACTGTTAAAAATATTATATCGATTAGAAAATTGGTTAAAAAAATAGTCTACCGTGGGGGGAGGAGAGGGAGGAGAGGGGGGGGGGGGGGTGGTACAGGGAATATCCTGGGGAATACCATTCTACTTTCGTAATTTTATTTTTTCAGTTGTATTTTCTTACGCGTACTATCCGAACTTCCGGTCAGACGTGCCTGTCCAATACCATCAGAAGATGAACGCTTATCCTGCAAACTACTAGTTTTATCATTGAGACTATCGTTCGTTCGTCCAACCAACTATAATTATATAGAACACCAAATATACAGATATAGTTTTACATATCGTGTCACTAATGCCATAAGGTCGTAAGCGCCAAAAAATTATTTTTTTTTTGCGGATATGCCCAAACGATGTTATATGGCACGAAAAAGATTTTGCCACCAAAAACACGAAATTTTTTTTTTTTTTTGCGCTTACGACCTTATGGCATTAGTGACGCGATATACTACGTATATATATACGGACTGAAATTAGAGATTATAAATTTATAGTCCGATGGATATAAAATATGATCGTTGATTCATTAATCGAAAACTAGCTAAACTTATATAGTTACAGATTATACCTTATATACGGTGCGGCTATAGATCATAATATATATATGGTGTATATAATTCGACGACGAGTACATAAAATGCATTATTTATTACCGAATTAATATGAAGAATTTTTTATTTTTTATTTTTTTTTTGTCTATATATGTATATCAAATACATGTTTTTGTATATTTTATATTTTTTTTTTTTTTTTTTTTTTTTGAACGGTGAAAACTGCGGTACCTATACTATGTTAAATATGGAAATAAGTTTGTACACGAGATTCTAGATTCTAAGATAATTAATTATTATACGGTAATACATATATAGGTATGTAATATATAAATATATATACTTATGTGCGAATTGTATCATTATTATAATTATACACTGTGTATAGAAAATTTGTATAATTAACTTACCGTTATAGCTTTATTTTGTGATAGAAAATATTTCTCTGTTTTTTTTTTTTTTTTTTTTTGTTTTTTTTTTTGTATTATAAATTATAAAGCAAATATACGACAAACGAGAAAAAATATTGTTCCTATATCCTAATTCAATCCACAATGTGTGTGTTAGACCTTTTTTTTTTTTCACCTCGTACACCCTTGGAAAAGTAAGTTCTTAGTGTAAAACGAAACCTCGTGGAACCAGAGCCCGGTGACTTAATTTTAAAAGGTTCCGCAGTCGGTCTGAACTTTTCCAATTTGATTAACATATAGGATTCTATTGCTACACAAACACTCTAATAAAAATATCTCGAAAACTATGCAAGCTAGGAAGCTGTTCTTGGTCTCATTTGGTAGGTAATTGAATTCACTACAAAAAAAGGTCTAATCTATGTTATGGATCTAAAAATTGAAAAAAAAAAAAATTATGAAAAATTTATTCATCAAATCAAGCTCAAGTTTAAACGTTCGTAACGAGTACAAGATCAATTTCTATCTCGGAAATAGATGAGACTTTTTTTGCAGAAAATTCAATGATCTACAAAATGAGACCAAGTACAGCTTCCTAACTTGCATGGTTTTCGAGATATTTTGATGAGAGTGTTTGGCTAGCATAAAAATCCAATGGGAAAAGTTCAGACCGACTGACTGCGGAACCTTTTAAAATTGCGCTACCGGGCTCCGGTTCCACGAGGCTTCTGTCTACACCAAAAACTCACTTTCCCAAGTGTGTATGAGATAAAAATAGTTTAAAAAAAAAAAAAAAAAAAAAAAAAAAAATCAGTCTAGTGTGTATATTTCTATTTCCAATCTTTTTTTTTTTTTTTGCAAGAAATAAAATGCAAAATTATTATATATATATATACCTGCAGAAGAAAGATTTGAAAATGACTATCTCCGCGAGCTTCGAGACTGTTATTCAGCTTTACTTTACTATATGACCAGAGAGAGAGCTGATCTTGAATCGGAACGCGATATTTAAGTCGCGGGATCATATCTGTCAGAGTTCAACAAACTCGGTAAACCGTTTAACTGCAATAGATTATAACTATATATCTAACGCGTAACGAGAGAATAATTCAAATCGGTAATTAGGTGTATAAAATTGTAAAAAAAAAAAAAATAAAAATAAATAAAATAAAAATTCGCTAAGTGAAAGGTAACGAAAGAAACAGATTCAACCGTGCGTTCAAAGCGAAATTCGCGAATTTTTGGGGACATATATATATTAAAAAAAAAAAAAAATGATGAACAATCCCGTTTTCAAGATTTTAGATAAAACGGGATGATAAAATTCCTTCAGTGTACCTAATTCAAGTTCTTTTTTCTTTTTTTTTTTTTTTTTTTTTTTTTTCTTTCTTTCTTTCTTCCTCTTTATTTTTTCTCGGATTCACGTTCCTCTGCAGTTTCTCTCCATATTCTTCTTAGCGCTGTCACCAGCGTTCGTTGATCCAGTGACCCAGAATATAAGTGAAGAACTTGTAGCAGATGCACGTTTGACGTTTAGCACTTCCTCATTTATTGTATACTATTATATATGTATATCGTCTTCTGTTCGCATAATTCGACAAAAATCTTACGATATACAAAAAAAAAATATTCAATATCTTATTGACGATTGGTTGTTTTCTTTTATCACCAGCTTTCGCCAGATTGAAGGGGGGAAAAAAAAAAAAAAAAAAAATCGTACAACCGCGGTGCATTCAATAATTTTCTTTTTTTTTTTTTTTTTTTATTCAAACTTCTGGCCATGATTGTTAATTAGGAATTAGTCATTGTTTGACCGCGATGCTCATGTCTATATAAAATGAATGAATATATACCGAAAAAAATGATTGTTACTTTCCCAACGGTTTAAAAAGATCAAGATCGTCGAAATTTTAGGATGAGTATAGGTAGGTAGTTTACTGGTTTCATACGTGAAATATAGGATATGAGAGGTGGGCTATCAAAACGTCAGGGTATAATCGACGTGCGTATAGGTATAACTGCGAAGAGCGAGAAGAGCGGTAACGACGACGCGGCGAAGAAGTAGAAGGAGTATAAATGCAGGACAATGACCTAATTGCGAGCAGAACGCTCACTGCTTTCTCAACGTTCATTCACGTCGGGTTATCGTCAAGATTCTCAGGTGTCTCGTCAACTTCTTTCGTCTTATTCTTATTCTTCTTCTTCTTCTGACATTCATTAGCTTCTCATCTAATCGAAGCTCAAATATCATCGTGATACTATACGAGGTTCAAGGTCGACCACGATTACGTCTTCAACTCGAGGTCACACGCTTCCACAATGAAGGTAATGTCACTACAATGTACCTACACTCAAATTTTCACGCACTTCGTTATCGCTCAAATTTCGAAATTAAAAAAAAAAAAAAAAAAAAAAAAAAAAAAAAAAACTATGATAAAAATCTCAGGTCTCATAGTATCGAATCTTCATTCATTCACAGTATAAATTTCACACCTCTTCATTCATTCCTTATCATCAATTCAATCGCATACAAACTCATTACCAAATTTTTTAATTGTAGGACAGTGTGCCAGTGCCTTAATAGCATAGTTCAAACTATCGTACAACGTAATATGAATAGTGATGATAGATTTGTGACGAAAATAACTGTTTCAGAATCGCACTATGTACCTACCCATACAAAATACTATATGATTTATCTTCACATAATATACGAACGTTTTGTGCATTAATTTGTGTAGATTGTCGAATTAGGCGCAAATTTAACGACGCAGTTTTTTTTTTTTTTTTTTTTTTTTTTTTTGGAACAGGATCTCTGACCCTGAAAGCAATATACAAATGAAATTGCCTATTTTATTATACCGTTGCGTTTTAATATCTTTGTAGCATATATGAATTTGCGGGTTTTTTTTTTTTATTTCTATCGGTGATCGGTTATTGAGGGCGTATAAAATCATCTAGTGTACATCCCTATACATATATTCTTCCTATTCACGGAAGGCCACAGATCGGGAACAGAGAAATTTTCCAATTTTCTAAACCGTAGGCCGTATAGAATTTATTCTAACGTATATATCTATACTACATATATACTACGTATATGTATATAATCGGGCTTTCCAATTCTATAAACGTGTCGCGCACGGACTACTGGACACCATTACTATATATTATACTCTTCACATATTATAACAAGTTCAATAAATATATAAATTAAGGACAGATAGATTATAGATGAAATTTTCGTCCTCAATTTTTTAAGATTGCTATAATTATATTTTTCAGGCGATAAACTGGGTCCGATGGATATTTGCAGCATGTGTTTGCGCTTCGGTATTATCGACTTCACTTGCGAGACAAAAATTTCGCCACCCTCAGCCACAAATATACAAAAAATCATGGCCAATGGGCCCAAGGATATCGATGGGAAATTCAGTTCATATGAATTCAAGACCGTCAAACTACAAGCACAATCGACCAATGCAGCATAAACCGACAAACTATAGATACCCTGCACCAAATCCGTGAGCATAATTTATTAGACAAACTAGACATCTATTTTGGGTTTTTGAAATTGTTTTTAGGCCGCATTATTATTTTTTTTTTTTTTTTTTTAATCCTTCTTTTATAGGGCTCGAAGACCCCCAATGTTCGCTGTTCTTCCATCGTGGAAGACACAGTCTGTAATGGGTACTCTATCAAACCAGGGTTCGCTTCCACAGCGTGGTCCTATCAAGGAGTTTCACACTATGAACAAAGTGGCGGAATACAGGCCTGAGCAGTCAATTCCAGTTCAAACAAATCGTGGAAATATGGACGACGACAAAGGCCCGATCCACACGATACCAGCACCGAATTTAAGCCCTGCAGACAAACCGTACAATATGCCGCAGCAGAATTATCCACAAAATTCTGAATACACTCAAACGTTTTTGGGCTCGCCTCAATCTTCGGCAACAAATTACGTATTCGGTACCCAAGGCACTAGTCTGGCTCCTCAGAGGATAACAACAGGCCAAACAACCCCTTCCCCAAATTTAAATCGCTACGAAGTTACAGAGACAAACGAAATCGGAGTTCAGGACTACCGCACCTCGGTACAGCCAAATTTCTTTACTCCAGATTTCGACGTTACTAGATTGTCGAACTTTGCTACAACCGGAGGTCAGAACATCGACGGATTCGGCAATCGTCCGTCTGCAGGCTCAAACTCAGGAATGATCGGTACCACTCTTCAATTTGGTCAGCAAAATTCACAACCGATGCAAACAAATCTCCACAGTTCACTACACGTCGGTTTTCCTGCATCGGCTGTTCAGGCACAACAAAATTCTGTCAGTGATCAGCAAAGTCCTGATCTTCATGTCGGACATCCGGCACCGGCTGGACCACCACTATCAGCAAATCAACTCTACGATCTGCTGAACAGCTTCCCACAACAATTCAACGACCAATATGCTGGCGGACAACAACAACAGCAGCAGCAGCAGCAGCAACAGCAACAGCAACAACAACAGGTGTTGCAGCAGCAACTTGATCAACTCTTCCAACCCGCTACAGAAACACAGTTCTCTCAACCACAAATGCAGTCGTTTAATTATGACGAACAGTCTAACAAACAACAACAACAACAACAACAACAGCAAAAACAGCAACAGCAAATATTTGTGGGTCAGGATTATGCGTCTGGGCGTGTTACAGCGGATTACAGTTTGGAACCGGACACTCGCGAGTCTATGAGGAAGAAGAATACTCCTCCTCGTCGAGAATCGTCGGGTTTATCAGTTCACGGTGCAGGTGATAATTCTGAGAACAATATAGATTACAGTGAGTCGTCTAACCGCAAGGGTGTATCGACTTATTTCAATCAAGTTGGAGATGGAAGTAGTATATCGAGTCAATTTTATACGACTTTACCAAGTCGTGATGCGGCTGAAAAACTTGCGGCACTTGCAGCCGCTGGTAATGTTAATAGCCATTTGATAGATCAGCTAAGGAAACAACAGGGTGGTTCACAGTTTGGTATTAGTGGATCTATGCCCTCAAATCATAAGGATGATAATAGATACAGCGTAACCGAAGGAGAACAACAACATCCTAGATACGTTAATCGCGATAGGGAAGAAAGTATGCAGAACGATCATAATGGTGGAAATAATCAACAAGAAGAAGAAGAAGAAGGAGAAGGTGAAGGTGAAGGTGAAGGTGAAGGAGAAGAAGATCAACGTACAGAAAACGGTGATAAAAGACCAATGAGAATTATGGTACCTGATCTCGAAGACTATGCTGAAGATTTAGAACAAAGACCTGGAAGAGGTGAGGGATATACTAATAGAGACATTAAGGAAGATTACGAATACGACGAGAATGAGGAATCGCAATTTTCTAACGGTGAGGAAGATCCTGGAAGACAACATGCACAATTGGGTAATGGGAACCAGGGAGTTTATAGAGAGCAATTGGAAACTGAATTTGGATCACGTCTTGGATCTAAGAATCAGTGAGGATATGGATGTGTGAATTACCTGTAGCGAGTAGTAATACATTGATGCGTGCAGGTATAAGTATAGATTGAAATATCCACAGACAGACTGTTGCAGAAAGCATGATTTCTGTTTTTTTTTTTCTTACTCGAAAGACGTTAAGAAATTTTTTAATCTTATTTCGAGGAAAAAATTTCGCTTAGTTAGTGCAGTTACTTCAGATTTGGAAAAAAAATAAAAAAAATAAAAAAAAAAAAAATAAAAAAAAAAAATAAAAAATAAAAATAAAAAAAAAAAATAAAAAATAAAAATAAAAAAAAAAAAAACAGGTTTCAGATCGAATATGTGTTAGATAATTTTATAAGGTGAGAATATTGGGGGAAAGAAATGATCAAAATTTAAATTTCACTTACGAAGTACTATAGTACTACATGTGGACGTAGTACATATTCGAAAAGAAAAAGATTAAGAAGAAAAAAAAAAAAAAAAAAAAAAAGAAGAAAATTTTGTGGAAAATATAGAGAAATAGTAGTTTCAAATTTTTAACAACCAGATTACGTTTATTATTATTAACCACTATATGATATTATTAAAGGAGATAAATTTTGTAGAAAATGGCAGCATAAGTTATTTCAAAATTTTCGTTTTTTTTTTTTCTTTTCTTTCTTTCTTTTAAATAATCCTAGAGAAAAAAAAAAAAAATTTTTTTGGTAAACGATTTGAAATTGAGGAATAAAGTTTTTTTTTTTTTTTTTTTTCTCTCTCTCTCTCTCTCTCTCTCTCATCTTTTGTTTTCATTTCTCACAGCATGACTCGAAGTTATAAAATATGTAAGTCGTCAGAAAACTTATGATACATTCGTATAATTAATATTTACCCTTTTTTTTTTTTTTTGTTCATTCTTGGATAAATTTTTAAGGAAATTTTTTGAATCTACATACTTATTGTTCGTTCATTAAAATTCACTGAGAAATTAATTTTTTCTAAGCTCGTTAATTATTATTATTAATGAAGTTTATAATAGTAATTAGGTAATTTTACCACCAATCAATAATAATAATTAATTATACAAATTATACATTATATGTATACTCGAATTCCATGTCAATTAATTCTACCTATAATAATATAAGGTCCTAATATCTTCGTTTACCTACTAAATTAATCAAATCCCCTATAATATTATTTAATTATTTATTTATTTATTTATTTATTTATTTATTTAATTCCTTATATTATTTATTGTTATAAAATAAACGACTCGATATTTTCGTATCCTCAATCTAATTATTGTTATTTTTTCTCCCCTTCCCTCTGTTCTTATTCTCCTTCTTCTTATTCTTATTCTTATTCTTGTTCTTGTAGTTCTCCAACACTATTATTATTAGGTAGTTTATTTTTATTTCTTTCTTTTTCAAATTTACTTCCTTCTTTTCTTGTTATCAATAAAACGAAGCATGCACCTTATTTTTTATGTATACGTACGTTATTATTATTATTATTATCGTTATTATTATTATTATTATTATCATTCGCGTTATAATAATTCGATTAAATCATCAATCACGAATTTAAAAACAGTACTATTCATTTTTTTCATTATATTTCGAGACCGATTAAGCAAAATACCAAAATGACAGAATTTCGGTTCTAAAATATATTATGTGTTGTTAATAATATTATTACTATTAATTCTTATGATATTCATACTTAAAGCTAGCTGGACTAAATTTTGTCTAATGAAAATGAAAAAAAAAATAAAAATAAAAAAATAAAAAAAACAAATAGCAACAAGAAAATAATAAAATAAACAAATTAAATAAGTATTCGATTTTTATTGTTAGCTTTTCTTTTTTTTCGTTTGCTTTATTTGTTATTTATATTAATTAGGTAATACTATTAAATTTGATCTGAAATCTATTGCAGTAAATAAAACAAAGAATTGAATAATTTCATTCCGATTAAATTATAAGTGTAGAAAATAATTGATGAACTAAAATCGAATTTGTTTATCGGTGATTTTTATACACTCTTTAATATTGTTAATCAAACTGAACCCGACACCACCGCACTGACCTCAAGATAAGGTTTGAGAAGTGATATCATTGTATCTTTATTATACATAAATAGAATAAAGTCAATTTATTAATAAAGCGAATAATAATTTGATAAATTATTATTAAAATACAGACAAAATTGATTAGGTATTTCTTTTTCTTTTATTTATAATATTTGTGTTTTTTTTTTATTTTTTTTTATTTTTTTTTTTTTTTTTTTTTTTTTTATTTCATCACTAAATATTTCAGAATATTTATCAAAATCAAAACTCAACCAGACGATTCAAGCATAAATATTTTAAAACAAAAAAGAAAACAACAAGAATTTTTTTTTTTTGTTTCTATCAATGGAAACATTAAACGCATCAAAGAAAAGAAAAGAAAAGAAAAGAAAAGAAAAGAAAAGAAAAAAACCACCTTGCAATTATTTACACCGGTGTACAAAATCTTTTTTCTTTCTTTCTTTCCTTATTTTTTTTTTACCATCTTTAATCCCTACGCATCGTAGCTATATAAATTCTAAATTACTGTGTAGAGTTTTGGCGTTACTTTATTTTAGCTTCGCTATAATTTTCAAGGATTACTAGATGCCATCCAAAAAATGAGGGTGACCGTTGTTGACCAGACGTTTTGTCAGTATATCGCATCCAGTATCAGTAACTAACAATGTCTGTTCAAACTGAGCAGACCACAAACCGTTAGTTGTTACAGCCGTCCAATTATCTGGCCACATTTCGTCCCTCCAACTACCTTGAGAAATCATTGGTTCTATAGTGAAACAGTGGCCAGCTTTCATCACTCCAACAGCCTTGTTCTCTGCGATAATAAAACAAAATTCAATATTAGTTATCTACATCATTTTATTTTTATTCATTATTATATTTTATCTTCGTTTTTTTTTTTCTCTCTCTCTCTCTCTCTGATATACTATACAAGAAAATAAACTATAAATCTTGTCTCACAGCAATCAAAGAATTCAATTTATGTAAAAAAAAAAAAAATGGTGAAAATTCTAGATTTTAGAAAAATTTGATATTATTAATCAACAAACTGATGAAAAATAGCCATTTTTAAGGAAAAATCATTGTCCCTCATCCCATATTCAGGAGATATCCTTAATTTTATTCTAACAAAACGAATTCAAGTCTCAGATATAATAAACCCAGATAATTTTTCCACCCACTAGCATAATGCGGCACGTTAGGAGCGGTGTGAAATAGTCGGTGTATTCCATGTCCGCAATAACTGCGTACAACGCTCAGCCCATGAGCCTGGGCATGTTTTTGTATGACGTTACCAATTTCTCGATACTTTTCGCCTGGTTTAACGATCTCAATTGCCTTTGTCAGACACTCGTAAGTAACTTCGACAAGTTTCTTTATCTCAGGCTTGACTTTGCCGACCAAAAATGTCTCGTTTAAATCTCCGTGGAAACCGTTGTGGTAAACGGTAACATCGACTGAAATATGAAATTTATCATAAGTAGTGATTTCATTATTGCGACCGATTATCTTATGAAAATAAATATTTGATTATTATTTATACCGTTGCAAATATCGCCGTCCTCCAATGGCCTAGTGTCAGGAATACCGTGACAAATAACTTCGTTAACAGATGTACAACAGCTGGCAGGAAATTGATAATAATTCATAGGAGATGGATAGCAATCTCTCTCTATACACGCCTCGTGTACAGCTCTATCAATCTCTGCGGTTGTTACGCCGACGTCGCAAACGCGTGCCGCTTCGTCCAGCACTTCTCGTCCGAGCTTTATTTACAAAAACGAAATAAATTAGTGTGTTTGATAATGTTTGGTGATAAAAATTGTGATTTTATGAATCTTTGAAAGGAAAAAATTAACTTTTTAAAAACAATGAAAATAAGTCGTAGTATGTAACAGATTTCATTCCTTTTTACCTAAGCGATGAAAGAAAAAAAAAAAAGAAGTTATTTTACAATTTTCTAGATGTGAAAAATTCTTTTATACGCAGTTTGTTTAAACACCTTGCAAGCGACGCGCATACCCTCGATCTCATCATCGTCGAGTACTTTTATTTGTGCCGAACCTCTGACTGCTTGTTCACTAAGCGGTACGCCGGCTGGATGATTAGCATAATCTGGACGGCCTATTGATTCTGGTACTTCGCGACGTGGCTCTCTTCTATAGGGTCGTAATTTGCCGGTAAAATGATAAGACGGCCATGGATTATACTCGTCTGATGATTTGCTGTCGTTTTCTCCCTCTGAAATTATAAATATTTGATTATAAGTCAAACGTGTTTGAATAATCAAAATTCAAAGACTATTGAATATTTTTCTTTACTCACTAGCAAGCTGGTGAATAACTTTGTGCGTTTTCCAACTGCCTTTGAAACAGTCCTGAAAAAAAAAAATAAAAAATGGGTTTTTTTAATATCTCACATAGAGGGATTTTCATGTATAAACGGTACTATAGCTATAATAGTAGCTTTGGCCGGCGATGTAATGTGATGATAAAAAAAAAAAAAAAAATATATATATATATATATATATATATATATTTTTTTTTTTTTTTTTAAACCGAAATAGAAACGAATATGAGAATAAAAATCGGGGTTATAAAAATATTGGAATATCTTATTACTATAAAGGCGTTTAAAACAATATTGTTACTATGAAAATAATAAGAATTGATAATAATTTATATAGATATACATATGGTTGCCGTTTCTAACCTATAAGCTAAAGAAAAGAAAAAAAAGAAAAAAAAAAAAAAACCTATAATATAGTTGTTTTATTATCGTACCTGAGAGCAGAAATATGATCCTTGTATACCGATCTTTAAACAAGTTGGACACTGTAGACTAGCTACTGCCTTACATCCCGGTGTTTCACACATTCCAAGAGCTAATGCCATATTTGTATAAAAGCGTGTAGTACAAGGGATTTTTAATGTAATATATATATATATATTTTTTTTTTTTTTCTTCTAATAAATATATTATAATTATACTACTTGGTGGTATTTCCCTTGATTGACGATCGTAATAATATGTGTGGTAGTGAGTAGTAGTTTACTCGTTAAAATTCAACACTCACGCAGCAGCACAGCACACAGCACTAGTATTAGTATATTATAGCACACCGCGCCGCGTTTCTGTTTCGTTCACCAAACTCCCGGGTAATACGAAGGAAGAAACTAAACGGAGAAAGAAAAAATATCTTGAGCTAATTCCAGCCTAACCTTTAACAAACTACTTTATCGACGAAACTCTATGCGGTTATTATATAGACTCTG
Source organism: Tenthredo mesomela (assembly GCA_943736025.1). Lineage (NCBI taxonomy): Eukaryota > Metazoa > Arthropoda > Insecta > Hymenoptera > Tenthredinidae > Tenthredo > Tenthredo mesomela. The sequence goes on from OX031018.1 coordinate 4,212,627, forward strand.
TCGATAAGTCAGATATTTTATTCAATAATGTTACCTGAAGTTATATTATTATTATTATTGTTTGTGAAGTCGTGACGTATAATACTACTAATGCGTCAGTTCAGAATGAACATTGCAAATAGTAAATTTATGTTATGAATGAATGAATGAATGAATGAAAGAAGAAGCGCTATGGTTTTTAATCGCGTTCATTCCTCATTTTTTTCAGCCTATCATAACCTAGATTTATTATTACCGCGCTATATTTCGAATTTGAATATTTAAATAATCAATATAATCGTATCGAAAAATATGAATATACCTAATTGTAATTTTAAAATAGATCCAGTGTATTCGAAATAAATGAAATATTGTATATTATGTTATAATCTATTATTATAATAACGATATATTATTAATGATTGATATATAAATATCTGAAATAAAATAAGGCGAGGTCTAATAAAATGATGAAAAAAATCCGATTATATTTTTACTTTCAATTACTTATTAATATTTAATCTTAAGTAATTAGCATATTTTCGAATGATAATAATATATAATAATAATAATAATAATAATAATAATAATAATATTAACATATTATTGTATTTATCGTAATAACAGTATATATAATATAACTGTATATATATATTATATATATACCTATATGTATACACAATGATTTTTGCTTCGAAATAATAAAAAAAAAATCTCAACGAAAAAAAAAAAAAAAAAGATTATTTTATTTTATTTCATTCTTTTCATTATTATCATTATTTTCGTTTCTCTTCCTATAATATGTTCTTCTTTTATTTATCAATTATTATAGCTGTATACTATAATACTGTGTATATGTATTCATATTCATATTCATATTCATATGTATAATATTATTTATATTATATAAGTATTGCGAAATTTTCTTGTTCGAAACTAAAAAAAATCTCAAATATCTTCATCCTAATTATGTGGGTATCTATTATTCACATGCACCTTCTCATATTAGTATACGTATAGTATAGGTATAATAGATTATAAACAGTTTGTTGTTATTATTTTTTTTTTTTTTCTATTTACTTTTTTTTTCACCAGTAGGTAATTGATATTATTGTTACAATAATATCAGTCTAAATTGTATCATAATATTATTATTATTATTATTATTATTATTATTATTATTATGTTGTTAAGTAAAAGGAAAAAAATTCTAAGCTCGCTAAATTGCTTATAGTTTACATTTTTCTAATTGTTTTTTTTTTTTTTCTCTTATTTTTTTGTTTTTTCTCTTACATACACATCAATAAAGCTTATAAATTTATTTACTATAATACTATATATATATATATATATATGAGACTTACAATTTCTTTCCATTTCCTATCGCTCTTATTCTCTTTCTCATTTATCTTCAAACTTTCTCTTTTATATGTATGTACGTACTAATCAACTGCAAAAAGGCTGTTATTAATTAATATTATTAATAAAGAAAATGTATAATACATAATCAATAATCATATATATATATAATATATATATATATATATATATTATAATAAGATATATATATATATATATATATATATATATATATATATCTTATCTTCTGCGGATTATTAAATATAAATAATGAAAAAATGAAGGGATAGAGAATATAATAGTGTGTGTATGGGTAAAGATTTGTGTCGCTTTACTTGACAACATTAAGGATTTTCTTTATTTTAGCCATTCACTTTTATTATTATTTATTTACAACAATTTAAATGTTCTATAATAATAATAATTATTATTATTATTAATATTAATATTAATATTATCATTATTATTATTATTATTATTATTATTATTATTATTATAAGTTTGCTAAAATTGTATTTTTTTTTTTTTTCTTTTCTTTTTCTTTTTCTTTTCAAATTTATTCATTATTTCTTATGTTTTTTTTTTTTTTTTTCCTTTTTTCCTTTTTTCCTTTTTTTTTTATATATATTTTCTTTTCTTTCTGTGCCATTGGAGAGATGATGTGCGCGCATGGAGACTTATATAAAAATTACTTTTGATAGAGCTGTGGTGATTTTGGTGTTACTTATTTATTACGAATTTTATGTTCATATTATAACTAACTTACGTTGAGATCTAGTAGGTCACATTATAATGTCTGTCTATTGGCCTCCTCCTTAACTATATTATAATATATTATATTATATTATATTATATTATATTATATTGTATATATATGTTTATATATATAATATTCATACATATATATATATATATATATATATATATATATATATATATATATATATATATATATATATATATAAATATATAAATATATAAATATAATTATCCTTATCACATAGATGTATTAATATTATTATTATTATTATTATTATTCTAATTATTATTGTTTATACATTTTTTTTTTTTTTTTTTTCTCTCCTCATTCCTCTAATTGCTGCGAATGATTTTCTTTTATTATTCTTGTTCTATTTTTTTTTTATTTTTTTTTATTATATCCGTATTTACAATTACAAATAACGTATTATTATACAGTCATAATACCAATGTACTACCTATATTTGATTTTTTTTTAAATAAACTGCGTTATCTATTGAAAATAATAACAATAATCATTATTATTTATTTATTTTATTTTAATTATTTATTTATTTATTTATTTATTATAGAAAAATTGAACACGCCATTTAAACTTCTCAAGATATACATATTATAAAGAAGCTATTTATTATTAATTCATATACAGAGCGCAAATCTGACCCTCAATTATATTTGGACACACTATACTTTTAAAAAAGTATCGCTTCCATTACTTTCTCCTCCTACTCTCTCTCTCTCTCTCTCTCTCTCTTTCTCTTTCTATTATCAATTTTTTCAAACATTTCCCTGAACTTTTTATACTTTATACTAAGACGCAGTTAGCATCTCATGATGCTAGATGAGAGAAACTTAATCGAAGCATTTACGTATCAGAGACGAATATAGAAAGAAAAAATAAGAAAAAAAATCATAACGGGGGGGAAAAAGCGAAATTATTGATAAAATTATTTAATTCTATAACGAGTAATTGAGTTATTAACATGAATATAATATATCGTAAACAATTATTAATAGATTTATAATTTTCCACTTTCACTAATTTCAATATATTTGCCAATTATTTTCATTCTCATTTACTTTTCTTTTTTTTTTTTTTTTTTTTTTTCAAATTCGTAATTAATCGATGATTGGATTGTTACTTTGCATATTTCACATTTATTTTATTTATTTATTGAAACATAAAGGATGAACTCTTAATTCCATCTTTATCTCACATACTATATTTTTATATTTAACTAAATAAATTCTATTGCTTGTCGAAGATTATTCTTGTATATGTATATATATATATATATATATATGTATGTATAATAGCTTTGAAACTCGACTTTTAATCATACAATTAGTTAGAGTGTGTGAAATCTCTAGCCGATTAATTAAACGAAGATTAAATATACATACATACATACATTTTTTTTCTTTCTTATTATGTGCAACAAAGAATATGCAATCAAATAGACATCTTTTGAACAAATTGCTAATCTGGCTAATTATTATACAGTTAAATTAATTCTCAACGCATAGTTTGCTTACAGCTAAACTCATACACACACACACACACACACACACACAATTTATTTTCATCTATTTATTATTATTATTACAATAATAATAATAAATTCTAGAATTACGTCTCCCTATTTTCCCTATTTTTTTTTCATCTTCAAATTTCTCTCTTTTTATGATTTCGATTTACAGATATATTTAATCCAAGTTACAATAATAACTTAGGTGAAAATTATGAACATATACATATAGTATAATAATATATGATGATGACGATGATGATACCCTCGAAACCGCGTGGTACATGATGAAATAAAAACGATCTTAAGAAGATTCATTTCAATAAAGAAATATGTATTTAAATAAGATGAATAGTAGAATTAGGAAAAGAGAAAAAAATATAATATAAAGTTTGCGAAACATAGGTAGGAGGTATAAACTAGTAAATTAATAGTATATATATCAAAACCGCATACATATATTAATTTCTTTTTTTACTTTACTTCTTATTTTTTTATTTCTTCGCAGATTGATACTATATCTCTGATCGGATCACAAAATATCATATAAAGAGAATTAGTTGATATTTATATTATAATTTGTATGTTAATATGTAACATTATTACTATTTTTTTTTTTTTTTTTTTTTTCAGTTTTATTTTATTTTTTTTTAAATTTTTAAATTTTTATTTTTTGTAACATTTTAAAAACATTTATTTTCTTCTTCCTTATCTCATTTTTTTTTTTTTTTTTTTTTTTGTATTTTTGTTTATTTTTTATTTGTTTTTTTGTTTTAATTTTTTAATTCTCTTATTTTTTTTCATACATTTACTTTATTATTCTTCTAAATCTATGGACAATCCTTGTATATATGTTCATTTAGTGTGTATAATGTATACATAATATGTATTAGGGTCTGGTGTGTGTGTGTATATATATATATATATATATATATATATATATATTAGGGTGGTTCAAAAAAGACCCAAGTTCTCAGATTTGGCTGCTCATCCGTGAATATGTTGCTTGTGATTTTTGAAAATTATTCCATTTTTTTCAGCTCTATAGGACAATATTTACTACTGCCTCAGTACAGTTGAAATTTCGAAATTTCGCCATTTTTGTCAATTTCAAAGTTCTCAGATCAAAGTGCTCATCCGACTACCTCTAGATTCTCATTCAATCAGCATTCTGGTTCAAGATGAGACTCGTAAGATAATATTTAGTACTGCCTCAGAGCAGTTGAAGTTTTTTCACTATTTAAGGTTTTTCCTTGAGATTGGATCGTCAGGTGTTGCTCATGAGACAGTCTCTTCTTACTATTTTATGGAAGATATACAAGAAGTTCGCAGTCTGTGGGACCATTTTTACTACTGCCTCATTGAGGGCGACTTTCCTTCAAGTAAAATTAGCAACATGAGGCAGTAGTAAAAATGGTCCCACAGACTGCAAACTTCGTGTACTTCTTCCTTAAAATGGTAAGAAAAGACCGTCTCATGAGCAACACCTGGCGATCCAATCTCTAAGAAAACCCTAAATAGTGAAAAAACTTCAATGTCTCTGAGGCAGTACTAAATATTATCGTACGAGTCTCATCTTGAACCAGAATGCTGATTGAATGAGAATCTAGAGGTAGTCGGATGAGCACTTTGATCTGAGAACTTTGAAATTGCCAAAAATGGCGAAATTTCGAAATTTCAACTGTACTGAGGCAGTAGTAAATATTGTCCGATAGAGCTAAAAAAAAATAGAATAATTTTCAAAAATCACAAGCAACATATTCACGGATGAGCAGCAAAATCTGAGAACTTAGGTCTTTTTTGAACCACCCTAATATATATATATATGTTCTAGATATATTATGCCTCTGATACCTCATACCTACTATGCATACCTATATGTATATATATATATATAGTACATACACATATATCTGGTAGAAAAAAAGAAAAAATTGAAATTAAAATGAATGAAAAATCAAAATAAATAGACAAAAACTAAAAAAAAAAAAAAAAAAAAAAATCAACAACTTTATTATCATTAACTGAAATTAGTTTTAGGTCTCTCTAACAATACTCTTTCCCTCTACTAATTTAATTCTCCTCCTCCTTGTACTAGGTACCTAAAACTTTGCAGATAATTTAAACTATACTAACTAATCATAAAAACAGCAAGGATTACAATATAATTATTATTTCTTACCGCTCGCAATAAAATAAAATTAAAGAAATACACTGATGATCAATAAGTCTTTTACAGACAAATTACTTTAGAAAAGACAAATAAAGAAAAAAAAATAAAAATAAAAAAATTATATTCAGTTAAATAATTTAATATAATAATAATAATAATAATAATATTATAACAGGTAGTGGTTACTTGACGTAACTTTAGGTTTTACTCGTTCACCAAATTAAATAAGTGTAGTATGTCAGTAAATAAGCTGAGACCACTAGACAATGATCGATAGATTAAATAATTTCTAATAAATTTGAAATACATGATTAAAATTAATTAAATCCCCTTTAATAAATAAGCTTGTTTGAAAAAAAAAAAAAAAAAAAAAAAAAAATCAGCAAAAGTTAAATTGTATTTTTTTTTTTTGTTTTTGTTTTTTTTTTTTTTTTCTCCAAAATAATAGAGCTACTTATTACTTCATCTATAAATATAGTTTTTTTTTTTTTTTTTTTTTTTGTACTTTTTCTTTCTTTCTTTCTTACTTTTTTTTTTTTTTTTTTCTTTATTTCTTTCATCTTTTTGTTACTTTCTCCCCCTAGTTTTTTTTTTCATTCTTCTTCTTTTTCTTCTAAATCTCTCTCTCTCTCTCTCTCTTTCTTCATATTATATAGTCAAGGTGTTATTTTTCCATCAGCTACTAATTTATTACCAATCTATACGTTCAACTTTATAGCAAATTGTAAATAAACGAATTATTTTTCATTTCTTTCTAGTATCAGATAATTTCTCTTCATTTCTTTATTCATATTCATTTATATCAATTGTTGGGAATACTTTAATATAGAAAGTTAGTAGTGTGTGTCTACGTTGAGATTATTCATTTTTTTTATTTTATTTTATTTTTTACTATTTTACTATTTTATTTCTCTCAGTTTTATCTAGATACTATAATATAATAACGTCCGCGTAACAATCAACGTTCTGTGATCCGAGCATAGTAAATTATCTTCTTAATAATTAATTCATAAAACGCGGTGTGATTGGGGAGGGGGAGGTATAGTATTATTACCAAAATTGAATTGTTTCTTTTTTCTTTTTCTCTCTCTCTCTCTCTCTCTCTCTTCAGTTTAGTGGCTAATTTTTTTGGGTATTATTTTATTTATTTATTTTTTTTTCTTCTTTTTTTTTTTTTTTTTTGTCAAAAACAATATTATACAGATAAGACTATAGATATATGTAAATACGTCTCGACTCTAATCGATTCACGCACATATCTGTTTTTTTTTATTTTATTTTAATTTATTTTATTTTAATTTTTATTTACCATTATTTTAATAATAATTGACAACACTGTTCAAGGTGAATTTATGTATCTTTTTTTATTATGTTATTTTATTTTATTTTATTTTATTTCTCTCTCTCTCTCTCTCTCTCTCTCTCTCTCTCTCTTCCATTATTATTATTATTATTATTATTATTATTATTCTTTTTCTTCTCCGTCTTCTTCTTTAGTCACAGTTTAGTATTACAGTTTTTTTTTTCTTTAAATAACTTACATTTAGACTTTAGGATAATCCTATATATTGTATCTCATTTTATATATATATATATATATATAGTGTAATTATTGACCTAAACAAGCCTACCTAGTTGATTTTTTTTTTTTTTTTGTATTTTTTAATTCTTTTTATTTTTATTTCTTTTTTTTTTGTTGCTTTTTCTTTTATTTATTCATTTATTTATTCGTTTTCTTCTTCTGATTATGCAATGTGAGTATATGCAACGCACGCAACATCACGTCATAATATTCACAAATTTAGAATAAAAAATGAGAAATCTGCAATGATGAAAATTTTATATTAGTAAATAGGACTAATAATTAATATTCTTTTTTTCTTTTATTTTATTATTATTATTATTATATCTTTATGTATATGTAGGTATATAGTATATATATAGGCAAAAAATTGATATCTACTGTAATCCTACCAATGATTAATGACTGTGGAAAAATATAAAACTTAACTAAATGTACACAACTTTACGCTCTCTCATCTCATATATCATATCATATCGATTGTATGATATGATATGATATGATATCATCTAATCTTCTCTTGCAGCTTTAGCAGCAGTAGCAGCATTAGCGTAGCGCGTAAATCTTCGTCTACATATATATATATATATATAATATAGATAATATATATATATATATATATATATTCTGCGATATTATTATTATTATTATTTGTTTGTATTTGTATTTGTATTTTTTTTTTTGTTTTTTGTTTTTTGTTTTTATATTTCCAAATTTGTTTTGTTTTGTATGTTTTTTTTTTTGTTTTTTTTTTTTTTTTTTTTTTTTGTTTTTTTGTTTTTCTTTTTTTACATAAAGTACAAACTTATGAAAAAACCGGAAACTTTTTGTTATAATTTTGTTTATTTTTGTTATTTTTTGTTATAGTAAGTATAGTATATCATTGAAGTATCTCCCTAAGTAGATATTTATCTAATTACATTACATGGTCACACTTTGGTGTCCGTCGTCGATTACACAATCGCCTTATTATTTCGTCTCATTCAATGTCTAATATAACATCCGAAATTAAGATGAAAAAAAAATTGAAAAAAAAAAAAAAAAAAAAAATTAAAAAATAAAGAATTAAAGTTGAAACAAAAAAAAAAAAAAAAAAAAAAAAATAGAATACACCATTTCGGAGGATTAATAATATTATATTAAATAATTTTTCGTTGGAATGTCCCAACTGCACCAACACTTCTAAGAGTACACCTTAGGTGCACTATTATTATTTTAATGTCTTATTATCAAACGATAATATGTTAACACCGTTATTAAATTTCTTTCTTTCTTCCTTTATTTATTTATTTCTTCCTTTCTTTCTTTCTTTAAAAGCAATAATACACATGCCCAAAGTCCTGCCCGGTTTAAACGAAATTTTAACGAGCAGCATGTTGCAACATTATAAAGATTCCTCGAAAGCAGCCATTAAGTCACTCTGCATGTTCATGTCGATTTGACCAGCCATCTGAAAAGCAGAAATATAAATGATGCTCATTATTTGCTCGGAAAGTATAGAAAGAGCAAAAAAAAACAAACTCCAAAATTTCTCACCGCTTCTCGTCTACGACGATCCTGCTCCCGCAACCTTTGCCTTTCTCGTTCAGCCGCAGCCTTATCCTGACCCGAAGAATGGCCTGGACTACTGCTATCTGTGTCTACAGCGGCCTTTACTTCTTCCGCCCTCGTCGTAGCCACCATAGATGTTGTCTGTTGATCGACTACTGTTTTTCTAACTTTGTCAAGGGCGTCTTCTTCCTCTCTTTCTCTTCTTCTCTCATTTTCTTGTCGCATTCTTTCACGCTCTGCATGTTCCTGACGCTGTCTACGTACCTCTTGCTGTTCCAACAACGCTCTTTGCTGCACGATACATTATTATATCAAATAATTATAGTCAAGAAATAATTATGAGACATCAACGTCAAAGACAATAATTAAAACAGAATTACTCTCACCCTGTCCTGTTTTTCCTTGGCTTGTCTTTTAAACGCCTGGAAAGAGTCTCTTGCCGAGTCCCTTTTCATACTACTTCCGGCAGCGGATTGAGGACTCGAAGCTTGCGCCAGAGAAGACCAGGACGATGCATTTTTAACGTTTTGTTCAACAACCTGAATATATATTTTTTATTTTTTTTTCAAAATTCATTAAATATAAATAAATATCTACGTCAAGATTTGTCGGGGATGCATTATTTTTTTTCACTACTGGGTGAAAATGTTGTTTTACCTTGTTTTTAAAAGCCGAAGCAAAATTTGCAGCCGGATTTTTAGAGTCGGGCGGAGTCATCTTTTTCTCAGGAAGATGCTGCGAACTTGAGTGATTACTCATAGGCTGCATTCCCATCGCAGTCATCTCTGCAAACAGAGCTCCCGCTAGAGCACCGGTATTGAGGTGATTGATTAGTAAGCAGTTAGTGTGCAAATTTATGATCTGAGTATGTTAACAGATATTAAATCGAGCGCGACTGTGATGTTTGGAATAAAAAATGACAAAAAGTAAGACATTGATTATTGGTAAGAAGAAAAATGTTTTAGGAGAGATAAGAACAAGCGTTTGAATAGATTGTATCAATTTTTACTCACCATCCATAGTTTTCTGAGGTATTTGTGGCTGGGACATAGACAAAGGTTTTTCTTCCTTTTTTATTGGCAATTGAGGCATATGTACAGGCATTGTGACTATGGGAAGAGGATCAAATATCGAACCCATAGTCATGCCGCCTATTCCCATTCCCATGTTTAATCCTGAGACACCGTTATTGTTCAACATATTAGGAGGTGAATTTTCTCGTTTAATATTAGCAAAACCGTTTGAGTGTTGCTGTGGCATAGTCATATTGTGAGTATTCTGAAGATTTGTCATTGCAGAAGTAGTGTTTATCATATTGTCAAGCGCACTATGAATAGAATGCAGATGTGACGGTAGAGTTTGCTGCAAATTCATATTCAAATTGGCCATATTTATGTTGCTCAAATTAAGATTTGACGGCATATTAGAAGTCATCATGTTAACAGGATTCTTAAGGTCCGATAATAAATTCAGCGAATTATTCACCGTCGTTGAAGGCGGTTGAATCATGTTAGACAACGTCTGTTCCAAGACTGTCTGCGTTGTAGGCACCGACGCTGTATGAATAATCCGATATTTTTTTATTTTAAACTAAAACCCAACTAGTCTTATAATTTTAAATATTATAATTTTCCATTAAGATGGTATATATTATATATACTATATATATATACTATATATATATACTATATTATAGTATAATCTTAAAGAATATTAAATCATCTTTAAAAATGAAAATAATATGATCAATAGAAGCAAGTACCTAATGTATTGAATGGCTGTAAAAGATCCGTTTGTTGATTTAAAGTCGTTCCATCCGTAGTTACAGAGGAAGTTGTATTTGGATAGGAACCGACGGTGGTTTGGGTCTGAGGTTGTTGAGGCTGTGCCTGTGCCTGTGCAATTACAGGCGAGGTCACTACAGTGTTAGTATTTGTCGGAGTTACGCTAGGCGGAGGGGTAGGTACAGAAACCGACGGAGTTGGTGGATTTGAAATAATCGGAGGAGGGGTAGGCTTCTTTGTTGGAGCAGCAGTGGCCATCGCTATTGGGCGAGGCGGTTGTGCTGGCATTGAAGTATGACTAGCTACAGGTATTCCTTGATTGGTAGTCGTTACCGCAACCGCTGCTATAGGCTGGGCGGCATTGCCTCCTAATAAAATCAATCGTGAAGTTAAAGAACTGAGAAGTTGGTGGCTGCTTATTTATTACGTATTTTCATTGTTTTCTAAACTAATGTTCAAGCTATTAAGAGTCGCAGCGATAACTCCAACATTTATTTTTCCTGATGTATAAATTGACCCGAATAGAAAGACTAATAATGTTTAATAAAAATAAATAAATACCATTGAACCTACCTTGTTCAGTAGGTATATTGTTGGGCTGAGTTACAGCGGGCTTAGAACTTGATAAGGTCGTATTTGATGATAGTTGATTATTGAGCAGCAGACCTCCGTTATTATTCAAAGTCGATGCCTAAGTATTATTTTTATTTTTATCTCATTAAATAATGGTCTATGTAATTCTTATTGATTTAACGAAATTGACTCTATATTTGATGTATAACTGATAAATAAGAATGTTTGTAAATAAGAATAAAACTGTAATAATTCTAGCTAGTTTTTAGCTTTAAATATCTCCGTGGCACAAGAATTCAGTTGATTTAAGGTGATTAGCTTCAAACGATCGAATTCAAGTTCTTCAATATAAATCTGAGCTATTTAAGCATTTTGAGTTGTTAATATTATAAAGTTAGTCTATTTTGAGATTAAAAATCTGTACAATGAAATTATAAATGACAATTTTCTTTTCAAGCGCAAATATCATCTTTGATATTATCATCATCTTACCGTTGTAGTAGGTACAGCTGATGGCGCAGTAGTAGTTGCTGTTGTAGTTTTCTTTGTTTTCTTTCTAGGAGGACGATTAGTAGAATTTCCTGTAATAAACGTGACATGCATCTATCTCGGAATGGTGTGCAATTAATGAATAGTTGTTGGTTTTTTCTTTTTCTTTTTCTTTTTCTTTTCTCTTTGTAATCCTTAGATGGTGATTTAATGTGGAGCTAGCGTAATGCTAAACAGTGCAGAGAGGATACCAGCCATGAAAGATATATTTTTTTTTTTTCTTCATCTTCCAATTGACAAAAGTCATTAATTTTAATAAGATAAGAGATATAATATAATATAATATAATATAATATAATATATAATATATATATATGAAAAAAAAATAAAATAAAAATCAAAAATGTATATAATATATATATATAATTATATACATAAAATTAAACAACACCAGTATTATATTTTCTAATAGATTTTATTCATATACTTATATTATAATTGTATCACTGTGTACAACAATGTTAATTTAAATATCTCAATTGTATGCTTGTTTTATTCATTTATTCATTATTAATTTTTTTTTTTTTTTTTTTTGTATTTTGTATTTTTTGTTTGTTTTTTTTTTTTCGTTTTTTCGCTTTTTTCTTTCTTTTCATTATTTTTGTGGACTTTCATTTTTAGGGTATTTTTGTAGTTTTTTTTTTGTTGTTTTTGTTTTATATTAAAAAAATCTTAATGCATAGAACAATTTTTCTTCCATTCATATATATACCTATATATATATATATATATATATATATGATTTTTCTTTCAATTGTAGATCAATATTTATTCATTCATTTGTTCATTCATTCATTCATTCATTCATTCATTCATTCATTCAATCATTCATTTCTTTATGTATTTATTTATGAATAGGATTTATTTATCCATTTATGCATGTATATACATATACATAGAAAACATGAAAATATCTAGACGTATGTAGATATGCATATATATATATATATATATTATATATATATAAATACAAAAAAACATACGTACAGAATTCTATGTTAACTCTTCTTTTATAATAATGATTATAAAAAACGCTGACTACAAAAACCATCAAACTCTAGTAATTTTCTCATATAATTATGTATAGTAATAATTAATAATAGGGATAATTAAACGTAAAGTAAGAGTCACATAAATGGTACAATATGGGGTTTAACTTAAATGTGGATGATACAAGAGAGTAACACGACGCTTCATTTTCTCTCTCTCTATTTCTATTTCTCTTTCTCTTTCTCTCTCTCTCTCTCTTTTTCTCTCGTACAAGTATTTTATGATTTTTTTTTTTTTTTTTAATTAGAGTCGCGTTTAGCACAGCACTGAGATCGATGGCTTCGTACTCCTACTTGGTGTCTATAACAATTTATTATTAAAACCATGTCGTCCATGTCTAGTGATAGCTTAGCTTCTGTGTCCATGATTTTAATTCTATTTAATTCGGATGCGTGTCTTTTTTTGTAGCAACAAGTGATTGGAAAAAAAAAAATGAGAATAAAGTGTCTCTGTGATTAAACGATACTGAGAAATGCAATTCCAGAGTTTTATAGAGGGGATATTGTAAGAATAATGAAATAACACGATCATCTATCCAAGAAAAAAATAAAATAAAATAATAATAAAAACAAACAGCGAGAACGAGTTCCAGCTTAGCTTAATTTATATAATATAGTGAGCTGGTCCATCAGACAGGCCAACTTCGACTCTGCGCGCCTCACTTAAGCATCTACTATCTACCTTGCTCGTTTATTTTATTATTTTTATTTAATTAAAAAAATGTCGCATGTACTGTTTTTTCTCTTTTTTTTTTTTTTTTTTTTTTTCTTTTTTTTCTTTCTTCCTTTGCATTTTCTTGCTTGTTTCTGAGTGTGTCCTTAAACGCTACTATTAATATTTTATGATATATTAGTTTTTACTATTTACAATATGCGTATGTTTATTACTGCGCTGATATTTTTCATTTATCATTCATTATTTAATATTTCTTTCCTTTTTTTTTCGTGATAAAACGAGAAATGTGTACGCGTGTGTGTGTGAATATATGTATGTGAAAAAAAGAAATAAAAATTAAAATAAATTTCGTATACGAAATTACGAATATTTGAAAGAAGGTGTGAGAAGGTGCGGGGTGGTGTGTGTGTGTGTATGTTAAGTTAGTTCATGATTATAAATAAAGATTTGTAACTATAATGAAGTAGTTCCAACTTTTTCAAATTTTTTTTATATATATAATATATAATATGATAAGTTAATTTTTTAATTATCAATAGATTTTTCCGCTTAGGTAAATGTCAATGATGAAACGCGTTTCGTATATATGTAATATAATATTGGCAAAATTTTTAATAGAATTTTTTTTTTGTTTCCTCCCTCTCTCTCTCTCTCTCTCTCTTTCTCCTTTTCTCTTTCTTTATCTTTTTCTCTCGTCGGAGCTACAATTTCACATATATAATCAATAATACAATAAGATTGGAAGGCAATTTGAATAATATATATAAAAAATGCCCTATACATCGCGTTAAAAACTAATGGTGATTGTATCTTATCAGATGGATGATATAATATTCTATCTAAATCCTAATATTCTGTTTATAATTTGTTTTTCTCGCTCGTTACCTAAAAGATATTTGTTTTTTTTTTTTTTTTCATCAAGTATTTCACGTTCGTCTTCTTATCCCTTTCATAGATATATAAATTTATATTCAAGAATCTATTGATATATATATATATAATAAGAAATAAAATAATCATTCCTCTCCGCGATATTTCCTACCTAATCTAATACTTACATTTTCTTTTTTCCTTTTTTTTTTCTTTTTTTTTTTTTTTTTATTGTTTTCTTTTTCTTTCTTTCATTACTATTATTATTATTATTATTATTAATTATTATTATTATTATTATTATTATTATTTTTTTTTTTTTTTTTTTTCATTATGCGCAATGTAATAATCTTAAAAAATCAACGAACACTTTCTGTTTTTTGTATATATGACCGATTGGTTTTTTTATTTTGTTTTTTTTTTTTTTTGTTTTATTTCTCATCGAGATTTGTTAGTTATTTATTACCTATACACTCGTTACCTCTTTTAAGTAACTAAATTGTTACTTGTATTGTGAACCTATTAAGTACGCTGCTGAGTTTTCAGTTTTCTATCAACGATACCGTTTAGTTTTATTTTTCTTTCTTTCTTTTACTAGAGTTCGAACTTGTATCACCGTGTTAAAATTCTTTTTATGCAATAGAATGAGTGAGTTTTCTAATATTTTATTTTATTTTATTTTATTTTATTATTTTTATTTTTATTGAAAAATATAGCGCTACCTAGCACTTTAGGATATCGTGTTCAGTTACGTCCATACCTGACTCTACTTATGTATATTTATGTATATTATATGTATTTTATTTGTATTTTTATATATTTATTTTATTTAATTTTTTTTTTGTTTTTTTTTTTTTCATTTTTTTATTTTTCTCTTCTTTATCCCCTTCTTTTCTAAATGTAGAACTAAATTTACATGATATTTCAAAAAAAATTAAACAAAAAATTAACAAAAATCTCTATCATGGAACCAGACTTCTTTCTTTAACACATAGAAAAATGTTTCATTCCTAAAATTAAATTAAACTTCTTTATACTCGTAGTAGAGAGAAAAAAAAGAAAAAAAAGAAAAAAAAAGAAAAAAAAAAGATTATATCTAAAAATGTTCGTTACAATAGGACGGGTTAAAATAATAATAACTTGGGATCGTATCGTATCGTGTCGTATCGCGATAAACAGATGCTAGATATTTGACCGATGTTTGATGGCGGTGGTGTTGGTGGTGGTGTACTACCTATTTTTATATCTCAAAGTACTAAACGATATTAATAAGAAAATAATCAGTATATAATATATACTAGAGTTGTTATTATTATTCTTTATAATAGGCATGTAAAACCATACCGTACTAGGTACTTAATCATTACAGTAACAATATTTTTATTTCCGACCAGACGAAGATGACATTCATAATTGATAATTTAGCTTCTTTTTCTTTATTTATATAATACCCTAGTAATGAAGTAGTAGCTGATAGTTAATAACGGTTGCTAATGAGGAGCAACTAGTGGTAAAAACGATGAGTCGAACAACTGGATGTTCTCCAGCTGAGCGGAGTGCAAACAATGTGTTTGGAGGCCAGCGCGCCTGATTTACTTACATTATCCAGATACCGACTTCTTTTCTCTCTCTCTCTCTCTCTCTCTCTTGCTCTCTTTCTTTCTTGCCTTCTTTCTTTCCTTTTCCTTCCTTTCTTTCTTTCTTTCTTTCTTTCTCTCTTTCTTTCTCTCTCTCTCTCTCTCTCTCTCTCTCTTTCTTTCTGTCCTCTCGCAGTCACAACAGGCTTAAACGGTTGTCATTTGTACACCTAAAGATGACCCTCGGCTGGATATTTGGCTCCTGCTTTGACCACCAACGTCTTACGTTCTCCGTCTGCTTTCAAGCCCAGACTTGATCTATACCAAATTATTGGACGCCCTTGCTTCGGATCTCCTATGATGTACTTCAAAGACTTCGAGTTCATATCCCCTCAATTTTATATATTTTTATATTTTTCATTATTCATTATTCCATATAAGTAAGTCTTTTATTATCCTTACCAAGTAAAGTTACATTGGCAGTATAGGTATTTGTTTTCTTTATATTTTATATTTTATATCCTTCCTTTCCTATTCTACAAAAATCAGTGAGATGTAAATCTTTATTTTTATGCGTTTTTTTTTTTTGTTTTTTCTTACTCTCATTTATAACTCTATATGGATATTCAGAATCGCTCGGGAGAGCATAAACTTAACAATAATAATAATAACAGCAATCTATCCCTACGTACGTATTTATTTATTTATTTATTTATTTACAAGGATCATATCTCGCAGCCCCTAGCCCTACCAATGCGCTGACTCAAAAATCCAGCCACCAATACACATTGTCTGCATTTATTTATCGTGTATTATTTATTTATTTTTCTTTCTTTAAATTCGTTGCCTGATTATTAGTTCTTTTTCTTTTTCTTTTTTTCCTTTTCCCTAAAATACTGATTACACCAAGTCCACTTATTTTAATGCGAAATAACGCCGATAAGATAATAATACCCAGAAAATTATGTTTTATTTATTTAATTCTTTCTTTCTTTCTCGCTCGCTTGCTTTCTTTCTTTCTTGCTTTCATTCTTTCTTGCTTTCGTGTATCCCGGGCACTTATTCAAAACAGATTTAATACGTTTTTTTTTTTTTTTTTTTTTTTCTTAACGCACAGTAACAAAGTAGCATTTTTTTTTTTTTTATTTTTTTTTTCTTTTTAAACTTAAATTTTCTTGCTACTACCAATTTTCTTCTGTTAAATGATACGATATGAATGAACCAATATGACGGTCGAAATAAAATGTTACAAAGAAAACGCTTTGAGATAATTTAAAGAAAAAAAAAAAAAAAAAAAAAAAACAGTGACACAACTATCGATCTACTTATCAATTAATTTAAATAATGTTGCATATAAGATCGCTATTTTAATCGTAATTACGTGGTGTTGTTTGAATTATATATGCGGGACATAAAGATTATCGGACAAGCCCATCGTTGAATTATACCAATCATTTTACACCACAACTTCCTTCGTTGTTATTAAGTTTTAATCGATTAGAATAAATTGAATTTAAAGAAAAATCAGTAACTATTAAACTCTGAATAGACTATATTTGAAGAAGGAGGCTGTGTCATATTAGAGAGGTATTTATATTATATAATATATAATATTATATATAAATAGTCTGTAAAAAAAGAACGCAGCGCTTGTTTCTTTCGTGGCATCGTAGCGTATCATCAAGCTTCGATAATAACATCGGTTTCAAGAGAAAAGAATGAATAAATCGTTTGAATGAATAATAATCATCATTTGTGAATAAAGCTGGCATGGCATGGTATCCTCTAAACACAGTCTGCACTCCACTAGCTCACCATCAATTAATATTCTTACCATTATAATATATATATATATATGAACATATTATATATATATATATTTTTTTTTTTCATTTATCATTTTTTTCGTTTTTTTTTTTTTTTGTTTTTTTTTTTTTTGTTTTGTAAGTTAAACAAAAAACCTTCTTAAACTACGTGTAGTTTGAAATAATCGTTGAGTATTGTGCATCGAAATTGTTGAAGATTAGATATAGTATTATTTTTTTTCTTTAACAAGCTTAAAAAAAAATCTGATATTTAATTTCACAAGGAATAGTTTGTGTTGAATTGATTGTCGACAACAAATCCTGACAAAACTCAACGTTCAATTTCCATTTTATTTTAAATGTAACGGAGCGCTTAGGCTACACCGATAACGCCGTCCTATTAAATAAGTATATTAAATGAGAAAGGAATATTTATCAGTTTTGAGAAGAAGAAACAGTTTTTTTTTTTCCCCTTTTTTTTTTTTTTGTTTTTTTTTTGTTTTCAATCAATTGTGTGCAACCCGTTTTCTAATTGTCAATTTTCATTACAGGTTCATCAATTATTCTTATATTTTCTTTTCCTTTATTTCTTTCTTTCTTTTTCTTTTATTATCATTTTCGTTTTTATATAATGATATATATCAAGTACGGCATTGTATGTGTAGCGCTACAGCTGATACATTGGTACGTTTTAAATAATCTCTAGTCAAATTTTTAGTGAAAAATAATAATTAGATCAAAAATTTAATGCCAATTTCACAAAGCAGCCAAAACAGGTATACATAGAGAGAGCCGTGAAGAGAATTGAATCATTAGTTATGTAAAATACAAACAAGTTCGCATAATGACTGCTGATTTTTGAATCAGAAAATATGCTTTAAAAGCAATAAGACATTATTGCAAACTGTTTTAAATCTTATCTTAAATATTAGTAATAAAAATTTCTCTTTAGGCTTGTTTTGACTTGGCGATAGTTTAACAAAAAGATTTTAATTTATGGTGTAAAATGCCATTTCTTTTTTTTTTTTTTTTTTTTTTTTCTTCCTGAATGATAAATTGCAAGATAATTTGTGTTGGCTGATAAAAAAAAAAAAAAAAAAGGTAAATTTGTAAAAGGTAAAAGAATTGCGAAATTTTCACAATATCTATAAACCAACATCCAGATATTCACATGGATATAATTATACATATTATTCATATATACCATATTAATATAATATAATAAAGGTGCCTATGGAATTGATTGATGAATTGATTGATTAATTAATTGAACACGATTGATCTGAGATAATGGTAAAACAATGTTTAAATTTGATATTTTTAAAGCGATAGATAAGATTCTCTATTTTTGAAACACAAAATAAACGAGTCTACCTTGTTTATTAATATTTGAGTATGAAAATAATACAATTTCATGAAAGGAATTGATTTTTTTTTTTTCTTTGTAGATTCAAATATTTACATGATATTATATTATTCATTGTCTAATTAATAAAGATCTTATTTTCTTTTTTACAAAATCATTAAGAAACCAAAGTAGTAGTTATATATTATCAGTGTTTGATTATTTCATAGTTTCAAAAAATAAAATGGAGTGGAGTCTGTTTTTTTTTTTTTTTTTTTTTTGCATAGATAGAATTTTATTCTTACCTACTTATTATTTTCATATTATAGGTATATATTGGTATATCGATATGTTTATATCAATGTAAAATATATGGATGTGTAAATATTTATAAAACAAAAATGAAATAAAATATATATATATATATACCATGTATCAGCGGCCCTCTGCATAATATATAGTATATGAAATGATATTTTGATTTAATGAAACGTCTAATTCATTGATAGAAATAAAAAATTGATCACGCTACAACGTAGTAAGAATAAAAAAAAAAAAAAAAAAGAACAAAAAAAGAAATAATTATTTTTAGTTTGTAGCTAAATTTAGCTACCAATACCTGTAGATTGATAAGTCTAATCACTGTATATGCACTTTAAATGTTTTTTTTTTTTTTAAGCTAATTGTAAGTGTTAATATATTGTCATTGCAAGCTACAGAATATCAATTTTGTATTTAATTACATAATATTATAACAAATAAAATTAAAAGAAATACGTATTACTATTATTTTTTTTTTTTTTTTTTTTTTTGCTTTTTTTCTTGTGCTTTACAGTCAATTATGAATTCGGTGCAACGTTTGTGAGATTAGAAAAAATTTACCGTAACAAATTTGGAGAAAAATAATAATAATAATAATAATAATAATAATAATGATAGAAGAAAAAAAAAAAAAAAAAAACAATAGTTCTTTTGTACTTAAAAACGTTCAATTGGTGGGGGTAACGATGATTTGATAACCAGTCACCAAATGTTCAATATATAATATTATTATATAGGTAATTCATTTTTTTAAATCTGAATTTCATTTCATAACTTCAACTACTAGGTATTAAAGTAACTCTTGTTCCCACAAAGCAAGTTTCGTGTGATCGTGATCTTGATCTTGATCTTGATCTTGATTTTTATTTATTTATTTATTTATTTATTTTTTTTTCTTTCTTTCTTTCTTTTTCCGTTTCTTTTCTATTCCTTTCTTTTCATTTGATTTTTGTTTTTGTTTCTTTTAGTTCCTCTCTCAGTTTCTTTTCTTTTCTCTCTGATATTGGAAACAGTTACTTTTTAGAGAATTAAAGTCTAACCTGCTTCGCTGTCGCTCGAATCACTGGAGCTCGAGGAGAGCGAACTACTGCTCGAATCACTGTCGCTGCTACTACTGCTGGATGCTGAAAGACGCGACGGTCCACCTGCACCTCCGGTTCCACCAACATCCACAGACTTACTACTGTCTTCTGTAGACAAACAGGATAACATTCATCATTAATAAAAATAAATAAACAAACAAACAAACAAATAAATAAATAAATAGTATATCAAATCTATCATTTAAAAAAAAAAAAAAAAAAAAAAAAAAAAAAAAAAAAAAAAACCGATGTCTTATTGCAATCTGGGTTTCAATCTTATTTCCTTACTTATCAGAGATTCCAGAGACTAAAAGAAATGTAGGTATTACCTATATTTAGAATAAGTAAAGTAAAAAAAAAATGTTCAGTTCGAATTTGAGGAAAATTTTTTAGAGAGGAATCATTATACTTTAGTATAATTTAGTATAATTCTAGTGTGTTTTCAGATAGGAATTATTATTCGGCCTTTAATCATGTGTTTGATTCTCTTCAAAGACCTGTGATGTATTTGTTCTAGTCTGTTAAAAAAACGATTGAAAAAAAAAAAAAAAAAAAAAAATTGCGATAATCTATGCATAGATGAAAATTTGAGCTCACCTTTTTTAGCAGGTTTCTTGCAATTCCCTAGCTGCCCAGAGACATCTTGTAATCTCTTTTCCAGCTCTAATTTTTTCTCGGCCATTTGTTCGTCCTTAGGTTTACCGCTAGGCTTTTTATCTGTAAATTAAATAAAAAATCGTTTGATTATATTTTATTGACTGTTGTTATTGCAGGTATAATCTAAAGCTGATTAAGTATAGATTAAGATTAATTATTTCATAAGCTAATAAATAAATAAATAAGTAAATAAGTAAAATAAACTTACGTGGCTTTTTCCTAAGACAGGACGCCACGTAACTCTCCAACTCTCTAAGTGTAGATGGCTTCAGAGTTTCAAAGTCAATCTCAATTTCATCAGGATTAGAATCCCTCAGCGAAGGCTCACGTGATTGAATAATGTGTACAACTCGTCCCAGTTTGTCACCTAAAAAATAAAAAATGAACAAAATTTCATAATTAATTATAGAATCTTCGATTCGTTAAATAAACGAAAATGCTTTTTAACATCAGACATTGAAACCGACCAGGTAGTTTATTAATGTCCAAACTGAGCTGTCTCTTCTCGTCGTAGGACATTGGTTTAGCGTTGTCTTCATCCTCAGAGTCGAAGGCCAACGGCGGAGGTTGATTGCTAGTATTTTTCTTCTTATTTCCTGTAGATCTATTGTTAGCCTTAGGCCTTTTGTTAGCAGTATTAGCCGTCGTGGCTTTTCCTGGTCCTCTTCCTTTGCCTTTTGGTTTAGCGTTCGTTGGGGCAGGTAAATGGTGGCTAATTCCAGGTCCGGAATGTGCCTTATTGGGACCGACTGTTATCGCCGGATGATGAAGATCCCCGCTCATGCTATTCGGCATCTTCAAATCCCCAGCTCCCATCGCTACACTCGCTATACTAGCCCCAACGCTGTCTGATACGTTTGGAATTCTACCGGGTTTCATGAGCTCTTTCATCGCACCACTGTGACCACTGCCGCCAAGACTTCCGCCTCCTTTACCACCCGAAGACTTTTTCGACTTCTCAGGTTTCTTAGGCTTTTTACTCTTCTTTTTACCGCTCTCTTCAACCAACTTACACATCTGTTCTTGCAGTGCTTTCAACTGTGCATTATAAATGGAGAACTGAATGAATGGAGAATCCTTTTAGGGGATAAAATAATGAAAATTTTCTATTGAATCTGGTTTTTTTTTTTTTTTTTTCTTTTTTTTTTTTTTTCACATTAGATTTTTCCAATATTTTATAAACATTAATTAATTAATTGATCAAATTTTAGAAAAAGATGTGAAAATATTGAAACTTACCTCTCGTTCGAGGGCCACAAGCTTTTCGGTACGTTCGTCTTCTGAGTCATCACTTTCGGATGAACTTTCAGAACCGGAACTTGTACCGCTAGTACTGCTGCCATTTATTCCTACAAGTCCGCCCAGAGGTTCGTCGGGTATTTTTGCATACCTGAAAAAAAATAAATTAATGAACGGTAACAAATTTCATTCTTCATTCTTAAGACGATGAATTTTTTATGTTATTTCCAGTGATATATGTATACAAACCTCATTTCAAAAACGTCCTGAAGTTTTCTTGCCATTGCGACAACGTCGTGATCTGGAGGATTATACTTGTAGCAATTTGTGAATATAAGTCGTACGTCACCGGCAAATTCTTGGGCTGTTTTATACTCGCGTGAGTCCATCTTATTCTGTGAATCAAAAGAAAAAGAAATCGTTTTATATTCCTTGTATTTTTTTATTTTATTTTTTTATTATTATCATCGTCGATACTTTTTTGGGTAAAAGAAATAATAGGTGACTAAAAATTTTGTTACCTTGACCGTACCAAGATCCATTGGTTTTTTAATGATTTCGTGATAGTCGTGTAGACCGAGAAGTTCTGCATCTACAGGCTTATAGAATGGCCACGCGTAACCCTGTGCAGTTTATGGTAATAAATGAGTAGCAATTTTATTTGTTTTTTTTAAATAGGTAGATATAAACTATTTCGTAGATAATGAAACCTTTGAATAGGTATTAATAAATTACCGAGTGTTTTTTTGAGAACAGCTCTTTCAATATTTCATTACATGATTTCAAGGCTTCTGATAATTTCTCCTTCGATTTACCACCCGCGTGTTGTGGCTGAAATAGTATTAATTTTTTTTCCGTTAATAATGTTGATGATCGATTAACGAATATAGAGAGCTCTTCGTACCCAAATAACTTTTCTTTATATAATTGTATTGAATGAATGTGTAAAAATTGACAGAAAAAAAAAAAAAAAAATTCAATCTCAATAAACTTGAATAAAAGGAAAAGAAATTTGGTTTTAGTCTTTATGAAGAGATCTAATAACGATAAGACAACACAGATGAAACACGGCGTGCCTTAGTAGGACAAACTTAGGGTATGTACCTGTTGGGCCATCGGCCCCATCAGGGGCATGTTGGCCTGGTGGAACGGCACCAGGCCGTCTTCTGCTTGCCTCGTTGGCTGAAACAGCCCCATCATCAACCCTCTGTTAGTACGTTAATGCCATGATATGATTACATACACAAGCACACAGAGTCAGGCAATTATTACGATACCTCTACTTAAATTCATTCACTCCTTTATATTATGGATTTATTTACAGGCCTCACAGAGTAGTACACAAGTACTCGAAACATGTTTTTATATATATGTTTTTATAGAATAACTATGAGGCCTGAAAATTCATATAAAAAAATAGAAATATCATAGTTATAACTAACTAAGCGAGTTAAAAAACTTTATTCACAAGCAGATAATAGGACCTTGTGTAAATTCAATGACAAAGTAATTTAAAGAAACAGCTGTTTTTTCTTTATTATCAATGACTCGACCATTATTTGCAAAGATCTTAATCTTGCGTGGAGACGTCTATTAATACTTCTTTACTTCGACGCGCAAAGTTATCTAAAATTGACTATTTGTTACCCAAGACTTTGCGAGTGTGGTAATAATATTTCTAGATAAAAGACTTTTCGCGCATTACTCTATGTTTCACATATTTCAATTCATATAATCTGAATAATTGCTAGAAAATAGTAATTGTAATGATTTAAACTAGTATAGTAACTGGTGATTAAAAATAACGAATAAAATGATAACGTCTTGTAAAAATGACTTACCTTCTTTATCTGTCTCCCCGACTCCCGCCTCGTTGATATTTTAGCATTTTTAGAATCTAATGGTGGGTGGTAAAGGGGTTCGAACGAGTTAGCAGTAGGCGTAGTGGTATCAGCCTTTCTCTTCACTCCTTTCTTGAGCTTGGCAGGCTGCGAGGGTGGCATAACAGTAGGCGCAGTGGGAACAGGTGGGGGTGGAGGTGCCGCAGGAGCAGCTTGCGTTTCCATAGCAGGTTGCGCGTGGTAACCGCTAGTAGGAGGAACGACTTGTTGGGGTAAGGAGTTGTGCGTCGCCATTGGCGCGACTCCTATACTCGCAGGAGGAGGAGGAGCTATCGTAGTGGTGTTAGTGCTGCCAGGCACAGAAGTTGGGGCCTGAGTGCCTAGCGGTGGCATTGGTATGATCCCCGTCGTACCTGCCGAAGTTGCTGAAGGCGTGAGGCTGTTTGGTACGCTAGAACTTACTGCCGCCGTTACAGAGGATGGTCGACCTCTTCCGGCACCAACTACTGGCGTACCAACAGGAACTCCGGGACCCACGCCTACTCTTCCTGCAATCTTTTTGCCTTTTGGACCTTTTGGGACTGGGGGGTCTAGCTCGACCTCTTCTTTTGGCATTTGAGCCACCTTTGAATAATCGATTTTATTATTTATCGTTCGGTATCAAGTTTGAACTTAATATCGCGGACACCGATCAGAAGTTCTATTACCTTTGTGAGGAACAATTTTTCCAGAGCTTGGGCCATGACCACAACGTCTTCGCCTGGTTTGTTGTAAACGTAACAATTTGTGAACATTGTATTGAAATCCTGGATACACTCTCTCCCGCTCCAGTAGTAGTTGTTCTCCAAACGTTTCTTTATCGTACCAAGATCCATCGGTTGTTTTATAATTTTGTGATAATCCTGTATAATAGGTGAATTATTTAGTTAAGATTAAATCTAACTAACTAACTATAGAGAAAAAAAAAAGAAATTAATTCTTTTTAAAAAGAAAACAAAATCGTACTGGTAGATTCAACTTCTTCGCGTCTACAGGCTGTTGAAAAGGCCACGCAAATTGATGCTTCCATACTGGCTTGTGAACACCCTTTTGAAGGAATTGAAGCTGGTTGGTAACTCGACCTGGTCGAGTAGGCGGCGGGACTACGGGCGGTTGTACCACGCCATTAACTGGTTCGACGGGAGGTTCGTCTCTTGGAGGCGGTTCCTTAGGGGGAATTGCTGGTGCGCTCGACGTTTTACCAGGCGCACTTGTCTGTGATTTGGAAAAATTTTTTGTGGTTTTCTAATTTGTTCAGTTTTTAAAATTGACCAAAAAAAAAAAAAAAACAAAAAAAATAGAACGATCCGATCCTACGATATTTTCTAATTCATAAACTATCACAGAAAAATGATCGTTTTTTTTTTTTTTTTCTTCAAAACATACGTAGAGTTAGACATCAGGCGACTTGAGACCATTTCTTTGCATGCAGTCCTAGGCGACATAATTATATACACAGAATGCAGTAATTAAATTTCAAATATCAATTTAGAGCTCAGACCTGTTACCAAGAAATTAATATAGAACTGACTATTTCAATTATAATTATATTATAAGAGGATGATAAACTGGGGTGAAGTTTAATTGATTATTGAGTGTAATTAAACATATATCATGCTTTTCTTCGACCAGCGCAATTAGTTTTCCCCGCTTTATTAAGAACTCCTGTTGTTTATTTTATTTTATTTTATTTTATTTTATTTTAGTAATAAATAGTTTATAAGCTGGAAAGGAGGCATAAAAAAAATTGTATTTTACAACCAGATGCATTTATGTACGCAGTGTTATTTACACAGCAACCATTTGATTTTTATTCCAATGCTTATTATTCACATGCAATACAATATTTTAATGGAATACTGTCCCATTCATGCAACGAGCGATTCAGGCTGCTAAATATATTACAAATCCTTGACCGTTTAGGCATAAGCGAAGTTTCTAAATATTCGTTCAAGAAGAAGAAAAAATAAACAATTTTAGCTAGAATTATATCGTTAGAGAAATTTAATTAAATATCAAAAAAAGAAACAATAAAATTTAGTTCAGGCAATGATGCGATGAATAATTGACGAAGAAACGTTATGATCAGGCGTAAAGCAAGGCTCGAAATTTTTGAATGAAACTAATGCGAATTAATTATTGTTAAAATTTTTTTTTGTATTAATTCTCTACTTTCAGTCCATGTCTTGGTTTGTTAAAATTTAATAATCAAGCTACTTCAATGATTGAAAACTAATTGATTAAATCAAGCAACTGGCTTGTTTGAACCGAGTGAAAGGGATAGAAAAATCATAATAATAATAGAAACAGTGGCACAGAATATAATGCAATATGCAAGTATTTGTACTTTGTATTAGTTTGATATTTATTTTTTTTTTTGTTTTGTTTTGTTTTTTT
This sequence comes from Tenthredo mesomela, assembly GCA_943736025.1. Lineage (NCBI taxonomy): Eukaryota > Metazoa > Arthropoda > Insecta > Hymenoptera > Tenthredinidae > Tenthredo > Tenthredo mesomela. The sequence goes on from OX031018.1 coordinate 4,239,363, forward strand.
TATTTAATTGTAAATAAAAAAAAAACCGTCAGTTTATAATCTCACCTTGGGTATATTACACAGCCTCTCTCGCTCCTCCACATCTAACTGTAATTCATACATACATACTATTCAGTCAAACAACACACGGAGTTTTTATACATATAGGTATACATGTGTGATATAAAAAGAAGAAGAAGAAAATGAATGAATGAATGAATGAATGAATGAATGAATAAAATAAATAAATGAGAGATTAAAGACACATTGTTAGAACGTTGGATCTGGAGCTGGAAAATATAGACTTGATATCTTTAAAAAAAAAAAAAGAACATGATAAAAGTATTAACGGAAACCACACAATTTTCAGAGCGAGAGTAATTAGGAATAGTAATATGTAGTTAATTCACTTCAAGCTCACACCTATGCATGACGACGTATTATTAATCTTATTAATCTGATTAATTAATTAATTAATTAAGTAATTTCCGTTGAAGCTTGTTGCATAGAAAAAAAATATCAATATATATGTATAGATGGGCTTGTATTTATTTTACTTTCTTTTTTTCTTTTAATTTTCCAAGTAAAATTAAGGCAAGCAGATTATTTGTTGTTAGTGCAATGAATTTGACGTTATCTTGCATTTGTTAATAAATTAAATAAATAAATTTAAAAAAGATCCACCTATAATCGTAACTAAACATTGAGTTTATCTTTTCCGATAGTTTAGGTTCAGGAATTAACGCCGTATATCGATACATATTCTGTAGCTATAAAAATAATAAAAAAAAAAAAAAAATTCAATTTCTGACCAAGTTCAATCTTTAAGAATCTGAAATAATCAAAGAAACGCAAAAGTCGGTATAACTTATCTAATTTTCTTAATCCGAAACTATGTGATACTGATATAAAAAATCATCAATTCTCCTCGTTCTACGATCTAAATCTGTAAATTTTTGGATTCAATCTCATCGAAGAGTATTTTATTACAATTATTATCAGCGTTAATAATATAATATATCATATATCCAAATATTTTCCTCATACATAATTAAATAATATGATCATTATCAAAGCAGTATAATAAAAAAAAAAAAAAAAAAAAAAAAAATTTCATTTTTTGTTTTTTTGCCTCCGTTAAAGCGCAGCAGCCTGTTAATTGATTATCGCATAAATAGTATAATAATTGAAAAAAAAAAAAAAAATTAAAATTTTAAAGTTATATAAAACTCACCGAGTTATTTTGTGAGATAGTGTCCACCTGCTGCATCTTGGCTTCGCTTCTGTAACAGAAGAAAAAAAAGACCAGATTTAAGAAAAAATTTCGTTCTTTTATCTTATAGTGATTTAATTATATATCTAAGTAATGCAATACGATAATCTTAGTTTCTAGACTCTCGTTAGCAATGTATTTCACGCATTCCATTAAAATAATTCAACTTAATCGATTATGTACTTAAACTATTCTAACAAATTATATTTATATTAATATCGCCTATTAATAATTCACCGATCTTCAAATTTCAATGGGAAATAAGTGAATAAATGAAGAAAAAGAGAAATAAATAAAAAAATAAATAAAAATAAAAACAAACAAGGATAAATTTGAAAAAAAAAAAAAAAAAAAAAAAAAAAAAAAAACAAACAAACAAACGGAGCCTCCTCCTAATCTCTCCGCTGACCTGCCTGCTCCTCCTAATATTATTACATCTCCGTATCTCCGTTATAACAAAAAAAAAAAAAAAAAAAAAAAAAAAAATGACTGAATCATTTGTTGAGTTTAGAAAACACGTATTTCTTAACAAGTTTTATACTTGTTATTATTTTTCTTTATTTATTTATTTATTTGTTTATCAAAAATTAGAAGTGAATGTTTATTATTATTTTGTTTTTTTCTTCATTTCACCGCGATATCGAACTTTACCTACCTTTCTGACATAAATTGTACATAAATGCTACGCAGCAGGTTACTGCTTTACGTTGACACTCGATGACGAGGCTAAGAGGCTTCATCAACAACGTAGCTTTGAAGTATATACTCGTGACTGAGCATAATAGTAGCTCGCGATAATATGTTGTAGAGATGATTGGGCTGCTGCGACCTGGTAGGTTGGTGCCAAGGAGGCATAACACTATACGTTAAGCCTACCGAACAACGGCGGCTCCAATGTCAGCCCTCTATCATCCACCAATTCGCCAAACCTCCGGCCAAGACTTGCGACTTTAGCAACATCTGACAACATAACAAGAGAAGAACCCATTTTTTTTTTTCTTTCCTTTCCTTTCCTTTCCTTCTTTTCTAAAAATCCCTAAAACTTTAGCTTCTCTCTTACTATTTTTTCTATATTATCCTTCTTTTTTTTCTTATACTCGATAACTAATCATGCATTCATTCATCTACAATTATTCTCCATCTCTCTCTTTCTCTTTCTATCCGATACTATATTTTCATACTTGTTATCATTACTTACTATTTTTATTCAAAATTGTATTATATAACCTTGAAATAGTAGATTGTTCATATTCATATTTATTTTCTCTCTCTCTCTCTCTCTCTCTCTCTCTCTCTCTCTTTCTATCAGTCTTATATTATATTATATTATATTATATTATATTATATTATATTATATTATATACGAATGTAAACAGAATACTTGTGAGTTAATAATAATGAAGAGAGAGAGAGAGAGAGAGAGAGAGAGAGAATAAAATAGATAGATTTATAGATATAAGTGAATAAATGAATAAATAAATAAATAAATAAATAAATAAAAATGTCTTACGACGAGTTCAATAATAATAATAATAATAATTATACGAGTTAAGTAAATGAGGAGGAATAAGAAGATGGAAGAACGACGCTGTTTAATATTTTTTTTATCATTCGTTAATGAAAATATATCCAACTCTCTGGCTAATCTGTATTAAGAGTTTTTGATACACACGCGAGTGCAGTAGCGGCACAGCAGCAGCAGTAGCAGCAGCAGCAGCAAGGACGCGAGCGAGAAATATACGGAAAGACGAGTTGAGTTGAGTTGAGTTGTTTTACGAATAGAATTCTATAGCAGGCAGACCACGGCGGATTGAGGAAGAGAGAGGAGAGATAGAAACGCGACGATGAAAATGACGACGACGACTACTACGACTACGACTACGACGACGAATAATGTAGTGGTTGGTGGTTGACGAATAGTCGATTACTATCTGATAGTATATTTGTATATATTTATATATATATATAGATATATATATATTGTATATACGGTAATATTATTATATTAATAATATATAAGCGTAATAATGTAAAGAGCGGGCGAACGAACGTACGAACGAACGAGGAAACGCAAACTACTACACCACCACTATATAACTTTTAGTGCGTTCGTTGCTCGTTCGTCGCTCGGCCTCGGCCTCGGTCGGTTGGTCTGTCGGTCGGTAGGACTGGCTGGCGGGATCCGCGCCTAACCAAACCGATTCAGAACGACGTCAGTGTCGTTAGACCTTTCTCGGTATATTAAGTAATGAAAATAATGTATATTTAATATATGGTATAGTGAAAAATCGCTCGGTTTTAAATATGCCTAGTTTATTTCACTTAGGTTTCATTCAACATGGCGGTTTGCCCACTTGGGAAAGAAAGCTTCGAGGTCTATTTGAGATATTTCGTTATTTATACGACATACCGGCGTACATGCACTGCTTTAATATCACTATTTAATCGTGTGGCACTCAGGATTATAGAGAACCACCTACCTGATGATTGCGGGCGGTTTTTCAATTCGAATTTTATCAAAAACACTAACACTACGCCTCGGTACGGAGCTCTACGCTTTCTCCCTGCTCGCTAGCTTGGTGTTATGGCCGATCCGTTCCCCGCCGCCAGCCGCCAGCCGCTGCCCGCCCTCCGTCACCTCACTCGCACTATCATACAATTATATTCGGGGCAAACCACTCACGTTTTATACATTTATTATTTTCACCTCAGCATAGGATATTTATTGATAAATATATTATCAGTACCCTGCACAATAATCCGTAGACATTTTACTTGGGCATTTTATTGTCGGATGCTTTTCAGTACCCATGATGATTTCGGATCTACAAACTAACGATCGCAGCACCAACAATGGCTACGCATTCTTTACAACGTACGAATGGTCCGTTCCGTCGTTCCCCATAGTCCGATGGCGATTCATAGTTTTATCCGTATTTCAGTAGATTATCTTAGACAAGTTCATTATCTTATTGTGATAATCTATATTCGCTACATATTATACATTTTTTAAATAAAATCGGGAAAAGGTTTAGTCAATAAAATATCCATTGTATACGTTCGAAGACGTTTTATATGACGCTTTTATTTATTCAATGTCAGAAAGTAGCCATACCCCGTTCCGCCGTTCCTTATCCACCCACAATGCATTTCAATAACCGCCACAAAATCTATAATAATATAATAAACTTTAACTTTAAGATTTTACAACCACTCGTACGAACGTTATAAATAATTTACACTATTTTAAAATCAATTACACGCTAGATAATACTGTTAAAAATAATTGAACTAATGACGTGGTCGTATACGTCAACCAGTTCCGTTAGTCAGGTAGGAAAAAAAAAAAAAAAAAAAAAAAAAAAAAAAAAATGGCGGCTCGGGAAAACCCCGGCCAAGGTTTTTAGTCATATATAACAAATATGACTAGAAAATATTACCGACGACAACACTTTGGTACAAACTTTTCTAATTAAACTTTATTCTATTTTAGAAAATTTATCTCAATAAAAAAAAATACTATGTGTAAACTACACGCTTTACCAAATACCAATTTGTATTTTATCAAAAGTATTTATTATCAGGAGCTGCTTACGTCCATGGACGCAACGATATTGTCAGCCATATTGAAATGATGACGAAACGCATAATCCTATATAGCGCGAAACCTGGGGAGTTCACTAACCTCCCACAATAGGCGTTTCGGTGCTAAACGGTTTTTCCCCAAATGCTAACAACAATTTTACCTCTACCTAGACGCAAAAACAATGCGCACGCAACCCTGTATATCGATGATCAGAAATACATTACCTATTCACACGCGACTATACTATTGTTACCCTTCCTCTATCATATACCAAAAATATTATTCTCTTATGTATGTACATACAATGATAAATTACCTTCTTACCAATCCTATAACGGTAAATTTTACAGGGAGAACGGTACTAATTCAGTCGCGTCACTACTACGACCATTCCTTCCTAATTACTTCCGATAAACAGTTTCATAATGTTTCATATATATCAAAATCGATGCAAATGAATGAATGAATTTTATTTATTTTTTTTTTTCTTTATTATCGTTTCGTACCAACGGACGAATACAATATTAGGTAATAAGTTTCTTACTCTTTGTACACTATTATATGATATGATGAATAAAAAACATAAATCAACAAAAATTTTCGTTCTTTATTATAATATTACCTATGTTAAATAATTCCCCAAACTTCTTCAAACGCCGAACACAATTTTGTACAAGTCAATGCTCCAGAAAGTGGATAATTGCTTATTGATATTGTGTCTTCGGCATAGTCAGGTTTCACCTAAAACAAATATAAACATTAAACAAAATTCCATAAATATAATTTATGAGAGTAGCTATAAAGTTTTTTTTAATCTTTAGAACATACTTGACCATGAGCCATTGCCCCAACAACAATAGCGATCGGTTCATCACTGGGAACAAATTCCCTTGGATTTTGTACCTTTTTAGCGCTGAAAGACATTGCTAATTTCTTACAGCCTACAGGCAGATGATCAGTTACTGGATTTTTAATAACTTTAAGTAATTTCATCGGGCCGTCTGAAGCTCGTACGTTAAATTTGTGTAGAAGTTGTACTGCGTTGAAGAAAATGATAAAAAAAAAAAAAATTTCATGATTAGTAAGAAATTTCTATGAGTTAAGAATAATAGGTATATGATTAGTATTTTACCCATCAGACCAGCGAAGCGTTTAAAAGTTCTCGGTATACGCGTTTGCGGATTAACTTCAATTAGAACATTCTTCTCAGTGTGAATATAGACTTGTAATAAACCGGCCCTATTCAAGGGACTATCCATCAACATTAATAGACACTGATGCGCAATGTCTGGTCTACAACTTCCAGGGTCTCTGTTATTCTTTTTTAAAATATTAGCGTGATCGTCGCAGTTTAATAATTCGAAGCTATTTCCTACCTGTAAATAATTAATTAATTGGTCGAAATAAGGTTGTAAAATATTTATTTTACGTATTTTATTTTTTTTTTTTTAGAAAGTTTTCGTATTTTTGTTTAGATAGAAAAACAAATTTATAATATTCGAGATCTAATCTAATAGATTGTAGATTGGTTAAAACATAACCTTACCTTCACAGATTCTAACTGAGCTCCGTCCAATATAATAACCAAACGTTTTTCTTGCTTTTTTAGATGAGCTATTTGAAGATGTTTTGGTAACGGATCGAATTCAAATTCGTCTTTTTCGTCGCAATTTTTCCTTTTCTTACCCATTGCTGTTTGTTATTAATACTTAACCTCAAAAATATGTGTGTTTGTAATTCGTCTGATATCGAATAGCGCAACAGAATAATCGAGAATTAAACACGTGTTGAATTATACGCCACCTGACGGCGTAAACGTAAACAACGATGGTAATTCGCATTGTTCGGTCGGTAATGAAGGAATCTTTATTACGGAAAATGAATATTGTGCCGCGATAATTCAAATGAATTGAGATTTAGACAATCTCTCTAATATTAATGTGGATATTATGAATTAATTATTTGAATATTTAACAAGTAACGGGTTTTATTCAACGAGATAGATCCGGCTACCTCGAGCTAATGTATAGTACATAGATATATACATATATTATGTGTATAGATATTATAATTTACAATATTTACAGTATATTCTATACAATCCCATTATAATAATATTATTATAGTTATATATAAATTTATTTAAGGATGTCTTTTCATTTTTATTTCTCGATTGATATATAGAAATTATATAATATAATATAGTATAGTATCTATAATTTAGAATTAACTATAGATTATGTATATAGAAGTTTTTATAGACGCGGTTTATTCGTCGTCATCTTCGATTACACCCTCCAGTCTCATTCTGAAATATAATTTATAAGATATCATTTATTATATTCACAGATTTGTTTGAAATGAATATTTTTAGTTTTAAAATTTTTGGAAACTTGATGTTAGACTTCGAAATTTATTTCTTATTAAATTTTTGAAAAAAAAAAAAAAAAAAAAAAAAAAAAAAAAAAAATTCTAAATAGTCTGAATACTATTATAGACAGTGAATTAGCGAAATAAAAAGAAATTTATATCTGAATTAGTTTTTTTAGTCTGAAGTTTGGTATTTTGATAGAAATTTGAAAAATTTCTAATAAATTATACAGGAATAAAATTTGATCATATATTGAATATCGGAATCAAACTCACCATTATTTTATTTCAGCGTTATTTATACATGCAGCAAACAATCACATGGCGTTCTTCGAGGTGTTTATTAATTTATATATAATAATACATAAAAAAGCAGGAAATTCTGATAGAAATGTTTTGTGTAATTATATCGTTATAGTAAAAAAAAAAAAGGAAAAAAAGAAAACAAAAAATTTACTCTGTACATATTTATAAAACGTAATTATGGTATTAAAATAGTAAAAATTATATACTATGAAAGAAAATTAAAAATATAATTTTAGAAAATGAATTTTTAATGGAATATATTATAGGATTAATTATATTGACTGTTGTCGATCCTCTTCTGACTTGAAAAACAGTTTTTTCTTTTTTTTTTTTTTTTTTTTTTTTCTCAATACAAGTACAAAGATTTTGGGGCAAATCTGTTCAAGAAAAGATAATGATTTATTGTTAGTTATTGTGTTTGCGGAATGAAATTATTATAGATAACATTTTTGTTATTTTATCAATCAGTGTTATTTCACATCAGATGATAGTATAATATACGTATAACTCTTCCCAGAATTGAATTATTTCTAAAAAAAAAAAAAAAAAAAAAAAAAAACATATTCAAAATGTAAATCAGGAATTTTAAATAAATAAAAAGCAAATAGCAAAAAAAAAAAAAAAAAAAAAAAAAAAAATCAAAGAAATCAAATAGCAGATCAAATAGCGTATCTATTAGGCATTAATTAATTTATTATGTTATGACTAAAAAAAAAAAAAAACTCGAATCCTATGAGGAATTCAACCGCGTCTGCTGAGGGATAAGCTTATGGAAATATAGGTATGGGATAAAGTTAAACTGCTTATATATTCGATAAGCTGTGTTAAAAGAAAAAATTGTAATAAAAAAAAAAAAAAATAAAAAATAAATAAAAACAAATCTAATCCCTTTCGAATAACAAGACTCAATATATTAATTAAAGATATTCCATGCGGAAAAAAAAAGACCACCGCAATATAATAAACAGCAACTATAAATTCTGGAAATGTTGAAATTGAATCTTTTTTAAATTTATACTTACACATGCTCAGGGTGGCTGCGAATCTGATCGATCAATTCCGTCGGTTTCAATTCCGCAATGCATACGCGATGCACTGCGGTGAATAGCGGAAATTTCGCGGTTTCACCACGGCTGACCAACATTCCGTTAACTTCATCCGCGGTTGCTGGACCCTGGAGTTTCTGGCCAGCCAGTAACTCGTCTTCTAATTCCTTGATGGTCTACAGAATATAGAATAAAAATGATTAACAATTATCAGCGAATCTTATATGTATAACGTTGAAACCAAAAAAAAAAAAAAAAAAAAAAATCTTCGTTTGGTCCTTCCTAGATCAAAAATCAAAAACCAAACCATGCGATCTCTTCGTTTCGATTTTTTCTTTCAGAAAAAAATACTACTTTTATTTTGGTAATTTTTTTGGCCACGTTCTTAGAGCTGAAAAGTTGGAACTTGAAACAAATTTTGAAAACTTGACAAATTCACTAACTCGGGTTTGAAATTTTGAAATTATAGACTCAACGTTTGAAAATTCACTCACCTTTCCGGTCTTTACGAACTGTTCGCAAACTCGTCGATTACGTCCACCGTAACAAGTCGTTATAAGATCTGCGACCCCACAACTTTCGAAGAAAGTCGATAATTTTGAGCCACCGAAAAATGTGTCGACAAATTTCACCATTTCCATTAATCCCAGTCTTATTATTGCGGCTTTTGTATTATCGCCGAGACCGAGGCCATCGACAAACCCAGCCGCACAGGCTACGATGTTCTTAAAAAATTATAGGATAATCATTTATTGTCGTAATTTTTTCATATCGATAAAATTAACTCATTAATTATAATATTTCATATACCTTCAGAGCTCCGCACACTTCGACAGCATCAGCATCTTCCACTACAACGACTCTGAAATTTTCGGTTTGGATCATGTCTCTCAAGAGCGGAGCTGTGCGCTTGTCTTTGCACCCTAATAATTTAATTTCAATGATTTAATATATTACAGAAAAATGAACGAATGAATAGAAAAATTTGATCTCAATTGAAGACGTATGAAAAAAAAAAAAAAAAAAAAATTTCAATGCACCATACCAATTGTAGTCTCGCAGAATTTTCCCTCCGCAACTTCGTTCGCTAGATTAGCTCCCATCAAAACGTAGCATTGAATTTTTAAATGGGTTTCAATGATCTTAGAAATTAATTCGATCGATTTTCCCTCCCCTTGATCGAAGCCCTATGATGTAAAAGCAATTAGTATAACTGAATGCTTAGAATAATTGTAACAGAATTTTAATTATTATAATTGTAAAAAAAATTATTGTAAGCCAGTTTTTCTTTTTTTTTTTTTTTTTTCTCTTTCTCTCCCTCTTTCGAATGAATTACCTTTATAAGCGACAAGCCAACGGCAGTTGGTTTAATTTTTCCAAGCAACGTTGCGCACAAAGTTCTAATAAACTGATGAGGGATGACGAAGATCAAGAAATCAGCATCCTTCGCAGCCTCGATGAGGTCCGGTACAGCGACCTTAAAAATCGGGGGAATCGTTTGTGAAATTTGCATTATTATATGAGGCTGAAGGATAGATAAAGGAATAATTAGCGATCCATAGGTTTAAGGAAAAAAAAAATTCTTAAGCTAATTGAAACTAATTTTTATATATATGTATGTATTTTCAGACATTGTCTATATATATAATACCTATCACTATCCTTGGCAACGATCCATCACTATGTCTGACTACTGTCGAGATCACGTTTTAACATAACGTATATCTATGTATACACGGCGTTACGTTGTGTAATCTTGGTTTTTTTTTTTTTTTTCATAAGACACGTGTGTCGCACGTGGATAACGAATTCCGAAATTTAACACAAATTTTGAGTCTAAACGATAATATTATACATCATAATGCCATATAGATTGAATCTTTGATCTGTAATAATTTTTATGCGATTTACATTCATGGCTTTTGAATGTGTTCTTATATTATGTAAAATCATAGTTTCTCTGCGCACTTCTTCGCACGAAAGTAATATTGAAAAATTTGTTATTTCATGTTATATTATTAGAAATGAATATCTAAAATCTAAATAAACGAATTCAAAACGAGTATAAGTATAAGGAGATGCCTTGTTTTTCTTCTTTCTATATCAAAACCAGCATTCTTATAGTAAGTTCAAAAAAGCAACTTTAATAATTTATAAATAAACTTTGTCATTTTCCAATCGCACATTTGTAGAATGATTTTTCAGGAATGATTTACTATATATTATGACGTAGTATAGGTATGCGTCGATCGTTTGTATAGCTACGTAATTGTCCGCCAAATAATATCACGAATTAAAGATAAGTAAAATATTTCTTAATCAAAATCAGTCATTCAGTCCAGTGGAGACGGTATTTCATTATCTGAAATAACCGACTCACTCAAGTCATGCATGCGGTCAAACAAGCGATTTGAAATATCGCTGGTCATTGCTAATCTTTTACTGTTGGCGCCAATGCATGAGCATGAATTCAATGAGTTTCTAAAAGGCTGTAGAAGTGGGGATTCCGGTTGTTAATTTTCTATTTACTACATACATGCACATACAGGTTTCATAGTAGTGGGAACTGGACACGAGTTTCACTGACACATACATGTGATGTACCACATGTCCGCATCCACTTGCTAAATCATTCCAACAGCGACGATCTTTTGAAATGTTAAAAAGATACATGTTTTTTTTTTTTTTTTTTTTTTAGTTTTTCTTTACATCGAAGACCTACTTTATTTCCCATTCACACACAGAAATACAAAAATGTATAAATAGTACGTTTGTTGTACTACGAAGCATAATTTTATGTTACTTTTATAGTCATGTGTTACTTTTATGCGTACCTATACCTACACAAGATTATATGAAAAAGACTTTTGGAAAAGCTCAGGATTCTTATAAATTTCGTATATAGTAGTTCTCCAGGATGATATAATACGATCTTGTTTATACAGACTGAAAATTTCCGTCACGAGATCACATGGCATTTTACACATTGTTATATATACCTATAATATATTGGTACGCAAGAATTAAATATAAGGCGCTTTAAATCCGCATCTGCAATAACGAGCTGGTATTTTGCTTCTTACCGAATGATGCAGACACAGTATGATCAGGATTTTATTTTAATCACCAGGTTTCTCTACTTCTCTTTCTCTTCGAATGTTTCCACGATTTTTTTGCTCAAGCTTTTTACTCTAGTCGAAGACTCGTTTTTTTTTTTTTTTTTTTGCAACTTCTATTCATTTTTCGATTTTGGAATGACAATTTTGGTCCAGTGAAATTAATGAAATGTGTATGAAAAATCATACTTGGTTCAATATCGCGAGGTGGATAGCATGTGGGAGAGTGTAAAATCATCCTGTCTCATTTCTCCCACTCTACGAGGTGCGATGAGTTTATAACGTATCACGTATCATATCAAGCGTGATAACAAACCGCGACCGAATGATTGGGCGTGACAAGTCGAGGCCACCGTTTACCAGACCTATAAAATAGCTTGGAACTTTCTCACCGGCATCAGTGTTCTTCGAACCAACAAACAGCATACAGTCGCCTGACTCAATTTGCTTAATCAATTATAAATTCAAGCGTTATTCTTGTTATCAAGTCTTACATTCTACTCGAATCATCATGAGGCTGAACGCCATCATCCCAAACTTCAAGGCTGAGACCACCCAAGGACCCATCGACTTTTACAAATGGCAGGGAAACTCGTAAGTATTGTTATGAATGAAATACAGAACTATAATGTGTCGTAAGGAACAAAATAACAAATTTCTGGTCTGTTCATAGATGGGTAGTGCTTTTCTCTCATCCGGCTGATTTCACTCCCGTTTGCACTACGGAATTGGGTCGTATCGCGGTCCATGCTCCGGAATTCGCAAAGAGAAACACGAAGCTGCTGGCCCATTCCTGCGACAAACTCCAAGACCACGTCGACTGGGTAAACGACATCAAGTCATACTGCCTAGATATTCCCGGGGCATTTCCGTACCCCATCATCTCCGACGCCGATCGCACCCTGGCTGTACAACTCGACATGATCGACGAAGAGAACCGAAAGAATCCTGACTTTGCTCTAACTGTCCGTGCTCTCTACGTCATCAGCCCTGACCATCGTCTTCGTATATCTTTCCTCTACCCAACATCGACCGGAAGAAATGTCGAGTGAGTTTTCTCAATCTTTGGGTCAATCGATTTCATGTGAAATTTGCAACTGTTTATCTAAACTTGAGCGGTTCTCTTTTTTTGTCTACAGTGAAATCCTGAGAGTGATCGACTCCCTGCAGCTGGTAGACCGAATCCCCGAAATTGCCACACCAGCAAATTGGGTGGTGAGTTAATTTCTTTTCAAAGTATAACGACGGCCTAATACTTTTCGGTAGTATCGTGTGAATAACTTTGTTTTATTTTGTCTTTCAGCCCGGAGACAAAGTTATGATTCTGCCAACGGTCAAGGAAGAAGATATCCCCAAGCTCTTCCCAGGTGGAGTCGAAAGAGTTAGTATGCCTTCCGGAAACGTTTACGTCCGCACAACGACTGACTACTAATTCTAAAACGCTATCATTTAGCTTCGGATGATTTCCGAAGAGAAACTTCATACATACATATAATAACTGTCAATTATACGATAAGATGTCTGTAATTTGAGATTACAGTAAATATATAATACGCCAAAGACTTAAATATCGTTTTTTGAAAGATCTCCCTAACTAACCACCACCCTAAAAAAATCAATCTGCTCACCACATTCTCTGGTAGTTTATGTCCCGGTAGATATTTCACATTCTCGTGTTGTTCGTTGATTATTTCGGTCAATTTTTTTCCATTAATCATCTCCTCGTATACATACATCGTGACCCTTTCCTCAAACTTAGTATTAAACTTGACGGTGTTTGCCCCAACGATTTTAGCGATCGCCGAACCCCTGCGAAATAGATAAATAAAAATCAGAAATTAATATCATATAAATTAATAAATATTCTCTGAGAATAGTTCATATTACGATAAACTATTGATATCACAACGAGTATACATAAGCGCAATGATAAAAATTAGAAAAATAAGATTAAAAATATATCTCCAATAAAACCTTCGGAGATTGCATATATAGTTTATGTACTACAACAAGGCTGCTCTACTTTTCTCAACACACTCAAAGATATAATGTACCTTCAGTATGTCAGAGTATGGATCAATGCCATCATAATCAGGACATAAAAATAAATATATTGTATATAACTATATAACTATACATAGGCGAATGATTATCTACTTAAAGATTCGCCTAAAACCAAACTAAAATGTATATGGTATACCTATGTCACATTCTATTCGAATCGATATACATAAGTTTGACCAACACGCTTGACCCGAATATCTTAACGAGCTGCTGGCAATGAGATGCGGTTTTAATATAGAGTTGCTCAACTTAACTGGTTCAAAGTCAAGGTATATGTAAATGTATCCTATGTATGATCTTTATGCACCCACAGCTATAATCTGCATTATACAATATAATGTCATACAATATACTCGGAGACCTTGTTCTCTATTAAGCTAACTGATCTATCGACGTACTACAATATATATCTATTCTTCAAATAGTTTTAACGATTATTTTTCAAAACTATTTTATAAACGAATAGTCTGCATTCAATTACAATATTATAGCAATGTGCGGCTAGTCTCCGGAGCCACTCCTATCGTAAAAAAAAAATAAATCATCGATAACAGCTTCTTTACGGATCGATGCGCGTATATTATCATCACCTCCGTTGATTAACACTTGAGGAATGTTTCGCAACTTTAATTAAGATAAGTTGCAGTGATTAAAAAATGATTAATTGACATTGAAAATTTTCGAAAGACCCGGTATCTGTATTTTAAGCTGATTTTTCAACACAATGCAAATTTCTCTCTGATTATCCGTATCACGAGAATTGTTGATTACATTGAAAATGCATCGCGATGCAGTTTTGCGTTGATGTACGTCACCTTGATGCGACCTTTGAATGCAGTTTTCTGCCAAGTTGCAAATATCTGTAAAAATGTGTGTTAAAAATCTTTGGTTCATGATATTCGGTGACAGAAAAAAAAAAAAAAAAAAAAAATTGTGACGAATAATGTTTATAAATCTGCGTAACATGCACGCAGCATTATAGTAATTTACCAATTTCCACTGCCCACAATGCAGACCTTCTTCTTCGTGCGACCCATGGTTGTTATAATAATTTGAAAAAAAAAAACTTGGTTCTCCTAGCTTTATTCTCTTCTCTGATGTTATTCGGTTATTCTTATATCGACGTATAAAGATATAGTTTTAGAAATAAAAAATCACTAACACACTTGAGGGCGGTTTTGACGAGGGGTTTCGACCACCTCGGACTGACTCACTTAGCAAACTCTAACGCGATAGTAACCATACGAATCGCGAAGAGCTAGTAGATAGCTAAAGCTAAAAGCTATCCTCTCTCTCTCGTATTCAACTATGAACCTGCGACGTCCCTGTCCGGATCTGGAAGATCGCCAATATGCAAACGCAATAGTTTAACGTAACGTAACCAGGGTGACCGCTAAAATAAGACGAAATTAGCGTCGGATACCGGGTGAATATATTTTATTCAAATTTTTTTTTTTTTTTTTGACACACACTGCTTTATCACAACTCGTAACATCCTTCTTCGACGAATATAATAATTACACTGCGATAATAATTAATAGAACAATCGCGATTCTTATTTAAAGAAAAAATATATATATATATATATATATATATTAGGTTCATAACGATACAGCATAGCTATTCTAAGCATGATATGAGAAGAATTTAATACTGTTACGTAAATTACATAACAATTGTAATATTATACGTACGATATAGGAAAGTTAAGATTATCATTGTTTGTTAAGTATATATAGATATAGCATGAGTGTTTATCGGACTGGGTGAATAAATATACTATACATACATATATATATATATGTGTATATAGGTAAATTTTTAAAAGCAGGTCGCGTATCGCAGACTACTTGCCAACTCTGGCCAAGGTCTTGTCTTTGTATACACGTGTTATATACCGTACAGTTACTTCCTGATCTCTTATTTAACGCGTTATACTTATACGTTGTAGGGAATTTTTTTTTAATATATATGAGGTATTCCACGCCGTTTCGAACGGTCAAAAAAATCACCGCTTCCGAAAAAATCGTAATTTGGTCCTCGAACACAACTATATCGAAAGAATTTTTGTGAATTTTTTCAGAATTTTCGGATTGCATTTGTGGATTTTTTCCAAATTCCAACTTTTTTTACAAACTTCCGTATCTCAAAAGTATAAGATCCTACAAGAAAATTTATGAGACACAAAAGTTGCAGTTTCGAATCAACTTTCTGAAAAAATTTTTTTGGGAATTTCTCGAATCCCAAAAATAGCAATTTTTATCAAAAATACACAAAAATCGATTTTTCAATCAATACGTCACCTTCGATTTGCCTCGATAAATCACAGAAAATACTCTCAAGTGTGGAGAACAACCCCGTATTTTTTTTGAGATGGGTAGCGCAATCGTTTGGAAGATATGCTTTATTAATTTTTTTCTCAGAAGAAAAAAAAAAAATTTCAGAAAAAAAAAAAAATTAATAAAGCATATCTTCCAAACGATTGCGCCACCCATCTCAAAAAAAAATACGGGGTTGTTCTCCACACTTGAGAGTATTTTCTGTGATTTATCGAGGCAAATCGAAGGTGACGTATTGATTGAAAAATCGATTTTTGTGTATTTTTGATAAAAATTGCTATTTTTGGGATTCGAGAAATTCCCAAAAAAATTTTTTCAGAAAGTTGATTCGAAACTGCAACTTTTGTGTCTGATAAATTTTCTTGTAGGATCTTATACTTTTGAGATACGGAAGTTTGTAAAAAAAGTTGGAATTTGGAAAAAATCCACAAATGCAATCCGAAAATTCTGAAAAAATTCACAAAAATTCTTTCGATATAGTTGTGTTCGAGGACCAAATTACGATTTTTTCGGAAGCGGTGATTTTTTTGAACGTTCGAAACGGCGTGGAATACCTCATATATATATAATAGATTATGACAGGTGTACTTGATAATAATTGAATAAATATCTACAGTTTATCACAGTTTACTGCATAATATAGACATTGTATATGCATACAGATTGTGATATCGCATTTAAAAAAAAGTTATCGACCGATGTGTGTTCATTTCGAATCGATAGATTGATTGATTCTGTCTTATCGTTTACTGTAAATAATTACGTAATTAGAAAATCTAGTTAAATTAAGAGGTAAAGACAAATTAATTATTTGTTAGCGTAATAAATTGACTGATAATTTCTATTGCTAAATATTAATGCATTATCTGCAGAATGTGATAAGACAGCTGCTCGTAAGCTCATATAGACGATGGATTAATGTTTTTATTTTATACTAAACATAAGAATTGTGTTTGCAAATTATATTCGATAAATTACTATAACTATGAAACAAGAAAATTTTATCTTATTTTTTTTTCTTATCGTGCTCAAGTTGTTATACTAATAAGATACTATAGCGAGTACAGAAATAGCAACGTTAATTATGAAGACATGAGATTAAATTGAGATTTTTCGAAGAGAGCTTATCCATCTTGAATATCTATTATCAAAGTCCAAATTCTTATTACGGAATTATTTAGGAACAAAAGTATAGATTTTCGATCATTTAATCAATCCATCGTTTCATATAAATCCGTCTACTAACTAATTTTTATTTCTACTAATCGTCATGTGAGAGTATGATCTAGCATGAAAAAATCTTAATAATGAATATGCAAATTGCTATAACTATGCGTTGAATAAAACATCAAGGAGTGGGTATAATATGTACAGTATAAGTCGAGAACTTGGTCAGATTGATCATTTATTGTTAGTATACGTATAAATATAGTTATAAGCTTCATAGAAATTATCTAAACCTAAATCGTAGCGTTTTAGAATTAGTAGTCAGTCGTTGTGCGGACGTAAACGTTTCCGGAAGGCATACTAACTCTTTCGACTCCACCTGGGAAGAGCTTGGGGATATCTGCTTCCTTGACCGTGGGCAGAATCATGACTTTGTCTCCGGGCTGAAAGTCAAAATAAAACAAAGTTATTCACACGATACTACCGAAAAGTATTAGGCCGTCGTTATACTTTGAAAAGAAATTAACTCACCACCCAATTTGCTGGTGTGGCAATTTCGGGGATTCGGTCTACCAGCTGCAGGGAGTCGATCACTCTCAGGATTTCACTGTAGACAAAAAAAGAGAACCGCTCAAGTTTAGATAAAAAGTTGCGAATTTCACATGAAATCGATTGACCCAAAGATTGAGAAAACTCACTCGACATTTCTTCCGGTCGATGTTGGGTAGAGGAAAGATATACGAAGACGATGGTCAGGGCTGATGACGTAGAGAGCACGGACAGTTAGAGCAAAGTCAGGATTCTTTCGGTTCTCTTCGTCGATCATGTCGAGTTGTACAGCCAGGGTGCGATCGGCGTCGGAGATGATGGGGTACGGAAATGCCCCGGGAATATCTAGGCAGTATGACTTGATGTCGTTTACCCAGTCGACGTGGTCTTGGAGTTTGTCGCAGGAATGGGCCAGCAGCTTCGTGTTTCTCTTTGCGAATTCCGGAGCATGGACCGCGATACGACCCAATTCCGTAGTGCAAACGGGAGTGAAATCAGCCGGATGAGAGAAAAGCACTACCCATCTATGAACAGACCAGAAATTTGTTATTTTGTTCCTTACAACACATTATAGTTCTGTACTTCATTCATAACAATACTTACGAGTTTCCCTGCCATTTGTAAAAGTCGATGGGTCCCTGGGTGGTCTCAGCCTTGAAATTCGGGATGATCGCGTTCAGCCTCATGATGATTCTAGTAGGTAGAATATAAGACTTGATAACAAACACTTGAGTTTATAATTGCTTGAGCAAATCGAGTCAGGCGACTGTGTGCTGCTTGTTGGTTCGAAGAACACTGATGCCGGTGAGGAAGTTGCGAGTTAATTTATAGGTCTGGTGAACGATGGGCTTGACTTGTCGCGCGCAATCATTCAGCCGCGGTTTGTTATCTACAGGCGTGATATGAATAAAATCATCACGTCGTAGAGTGGAGTGGGCTGGAACAGAGTGGGAGAAATGATACAGGATGATTTTACAATCTTCGATATGCGAACTACGTTTCGATGTCAAACCAAGTTTGCAACGGACGGGGTGCATCAAAGAATTAACCGATTTTTCATAGGATTTAAATTTCATCGTACAAACTTGTTATTCTATAACTAGAGAATCAATAGGAAATACGAAACAGGAGTCAGAGTCTGTAGCAAAACGGTGATAATCTCATTTTTGGCGACAAATTGTAAAAATATTCAAAACGTTGAACCTATTATTCGGTCATAAGGAAATATCAGATCGCTTATACACCTCGACTGGCTGCATCATGGATATTGGAATTAATTCTTGTATTATGCGACGTGATCCCCTAACGGAAATTTATAGTCTGTACACAAACAAGATCGTAATATAATCATCCTGGAGAATTGTATTTCATAAATCAAATTCCTGCATTATTTTCAAAGTCTTTTGCATAATCTCGTATATGTATGCAAAGCAGCTTGGACGCAACATTGAACATTGCCTCTTGTGATAAACACTCCATGCACTTGATATTTTTTATTCAGTAAAAGGCTGAGTTTCCAATCGACAGAAAATGACAATCACTCATTTTCTGCAACTTGCTTGTGTATTTAAAAATTTTAACACAACGTTGCTATTGGAATGATTCAGCAATTGGATGGACGTAGCAAGTTCATTCACATAAGTATGTGTCTCTGAAAGTTGTGTCCAGTTCCCACTACTATGAAAACAGCATATAGTTCTGTATACGTATGTTATCTAACAGAAAATAAACAAGCGGAATCCCCACTTCTGCAGCGTTCCACAAACGTGTTAAGTGTCCAGCATTGGCGCTTACAGCGAGGGATTAGCAATGACCAGCGATATTTCAAACCGTTTGTTTGAACGCAGTCATGACTTCAGTGAGTCGACTATTTCAGATAAGGAAATACCGTCTTCACTGAACTGAATGACTGATTTTTATTCAGGAATCTTTTACTTATCTTCGATGCTTACTACTCGGTGGGCAGCTACGTGGCTACAATCGTTCGACGTTTACAATGTCATATAGTCATTCGTGTCTGATAAAGCATCTTCATGATCGTACAAATGTGCGAGTGGGAAATGCATTGTACCTTATTTTTTTGTTTTTTTTTACTGGAGGAGAGAAAAAAATGAGGAAATTTTTTGGGGGGATTTTTTATTCCAGGGCAACGAAACATTACGACATTTCTTTTCAAACTTGGTGGTCCATATTTACTTACTTTAACCTGTACGAGGATTGAGAAAGGCGATTTGAATCCGTCACTGTAATGCCAAACAATTTCAATACGGATGTAGATTCGTCGTTATACTTACCGTCTATTATATAGAATGATTCAGAATTTGTCTCCACGAACTGAAATATTAGCTCTTTATAGCTATTTTAATGATTATTCAATTTTGGGATAACGATTCGGATAGTGAATTTAAAAGTCTATTAAAAATCGATTGATTCTCTAATTCTCTGTAACCTGGAGACTTGATTCAATATCGACAGGATCGTACATGGAAGACTGTATAATCATTCGGTATCATTTCTCCTACTCTGGAACGTGATGAGTTTATATTTCATATCACGCTTGATAACAAACCGCGGCTAAATGATTGCGCGTTACGAGACGAGCCCACCGTTCACCAGACCTATAAAATAGCTCGCGACTTTCTCACCGGCATCAGTGTTCTTCGAACCAACAAGCAGCACACAGTCGCCTGACTCGATTTGCTCAAGCAATTATAAACTCAAGTGTTTGTTATCAAGTCTTATATTCTACCTACTAGAATCATCATGAGGCTGAACGCGATCATCCCGAATTTCAAGGCTGAGACCACCCAGGGACCTATCGACTTTTACAAATGGCAGGGAAACTCGTAAGTATTGTTATGAATGAAATACAGAACTATAATGTGTCGTAAGGAACAAAATAACAAATTTCTGGTCTGTTCATAGATGGGTAGTGCTTTTCTCTCATCCGGCTGATTTCACTCCCGTTTGCACTACGGAATTGGGTCGTATCGCGGTCCATGCTCCGGAATTCGCAAAGAGAAACACGAAGCTGCTGGCCCATTCCTGCGACAAACTCCAAGACCACGTCGACTGGGTAAACGACATCAAGTCATACTGCCTAGATATTCCCGGGGAATTTCCGTACCCCATCATCTCCGACGCCGATCGCACCCTGGCTGTACAACTCGACATGATCGACGAAGAGAACCGAAAGAATCCTGACTTTGCTCTAACTGTTCGTGCTCTCTACGTCATCAGCCCTGACCATCGTCTTCGCATATCTTTCCTCTACCCAACATCGACCGGAAGAAATGTCGAGTGAGTTTTCTCAATCTTTGGGTCAATCGATTTCATGTGAAATTCGCAACTTTTTATCTAAACTTGAGCGGTTCTCTTTTTTTGTCTACAGTGAAATCCTGAGAGTGATCGACTCCCTGCAGCTGGTAGACCGAATCCCCGAAATTGCCACACCAGCAAATTGGGTGGTGAGTTAATTTCTTTTCAAAGTATAACGACGGCCTAATACTTTTCGGTAGTATCGTGTGAATAACTTTGTTTTATTTGGACTTTCAGCCCGGAGACAAAGTCATGATTCTGCCCACGGTCAAGGAAGCAGATATCCCCAAGCTCTTCCCAGGTGGAGTCGAAAGAGTTAGTATGCCTTCCGGAAACGTTTATGTCCGTACAACGACCGACTACTAAATTTAAAACGCTATGTTTTAGGTACAAACAATTCCTATCTCACTTATAACTATATTTATACCTGTTCTAACAATAAATGATAAGTCTCTGCAAGTTCTCGACGATACCTATATTATACCTACTTCCTGATCTTCCATTCAATACGTGGTCTAGGAATTTGAAAATAGAGTTTTTTTCGTTAATCAATAAATCGTCTATTCTGCCACAACTCCTCCACGTTCATAGCATTCTTTATTATGAAACCTGTCAGTTGTATTTCGTTAACGCAGTTCTCATACGTACCCTTTGACGCCCTGAGGGCCACTGACCCCACGACATGTGCGCATATCCTACTTAGGTCAGTGCTTGCCGCCAAAAGGGTGATAAATGGTATCGCCGTCTCGCGGTTGAATGTACGAATTACTTTTGCCGTTAACACGGTGCGTCTTATGATATGCAATTTCAAGAAAACAATCACATCAACGTAATGTAGGCTGTGCGCGATAAGGCGCTTTAAACACTTGCGGCAAAAGTAGTTCGTCAGTTCAACCGCGAGATGGCGATACCATTTCACACCCCGTCGGGCCACCTAACCGAGCGAGGGAGATATGGATTTCGTTTGAATTCGAAAATATGCCTGACAAAAAACGAAATGGTGTATATTTGCGATTAAGAATGAAAATGAAATTCGTAAACTATATTTGATGAAATTTTTTATTTAATTGTCATGAAAAAATCATTAATTCGTATGATATTATGTATATATATATAATGTAATGATGTAATATGAAACTTATTGACAATATAATATTATAATTATAATAACAATTCGAATGGCTGTATCTAGTATAACAATGTATAAAAATCGTTAAGTACAAAACGTGACAATTTATTATGTCTTATTCTTTTATCTATACCAACCCCAATCCAGTATCCTAAAAATTACCACTTTATCCTTCTCTGCGTGCTTCTTTGATAGAAGAAATTTTCGATTCTCTTCATTCACAGGTGAGATTTCTGTGACGATACTTGGCCAGGTATTTTCATTATTCCGCAATCGTCATTTCTAAATATGAGATGAAATTAATGATTGAATATAATGAGATAGTTTATTGTGATATTTAAGATATTTTTATATAAAAAAAAAAAAATAAAAAAATAAAAAAATTTGTAAATGAAAATAATTTATAAGCTCATAAGCTCAAGCAGGTAAGAAAATATAGGTAGGATAGGAATGATGGAAATGACTTGCCGTAATTAATTAATAAATAATTATTATTATCGTAACTATTATATGTATATCATGCAAAATATCGAAATGCTTCTAATAACAAATAATAGTTGTATATTTTCTCTTTTTACATATACATGATAGTCTAAATATTTATACTAATCGTAATTGGTAACAATTATTCAGGTTTTTCTTTTCGCTTGTTTCTTTCTCTTCTTATATACTTTTGCTCATTCGTCTTTTTTATATCTTTGTTTTTATAGTACAATTTACAATAACAAGTTATATCAACAATACATTATAGTATGTATTTCTCGTTTCGAATACGTATAATATAGTCTAAAGGAGAATAATAAAAATAAAAACTCCCCATCAAAATATCAATAATATTTTTAACATCGAATATACCCCGTTGTCGATTATCATATTATGTACCTACGCAATTTATTATGCATTTGTTTTTTTTTTTTTTTTTTTCATTTTTACTGATTTTAGATATACGTTTAAGTTTCAAAAAACGTTAAATAAAACATAAAAAGACAAATTTCACTAAAGATATTTGCGTACTATTAACAAGTGATCAAATTTATAATAATAATTATTATACTTCAGCTACCCAATCAGAGTTTTATTCCATTAACAAACTTTAGTAATTAAAATTGTAAAAGTTAAATGAAATCGTATGGAATGAATTTAATTTATCTATTTATATTAATAAATGCGATTAAACATTTCAATTAACGTTCTTTTTTACACCGGCAGAATAAATTTTTATCAGCGTTCTACGTGCTACGTCATCAATAACGCGGCTTTATTCGTGCGTTTATCAACTTTTTAAGACACGAGAGCTAATCTTATCGGTAATTCATTATGTAATACCTATACTATATCATTTTTTTATTTTACTTTTTTTTCTGTTTTTATTTCTATCTTTTATCCTGTTTCAGTTTGTATTATATTTACCTATATCATTTTTCATAAATCAATTTCTCTATACATACTAAGTGGATAAATCATAAATATACCCCGAAATTCTTTGTATAGCCGTATTTTTCACGTAATTATTATTACTTTCCTATCTCTCTCTCTCTATTCTCATAAACCCATAGCAATTACAATAATTCTTTAATTTTTTTTTTTTTTTTTTACAAGGAAGAATAAAAACAGAATGATGGAAAGGCAGGACACAACAGGGAATTGTTTTGGAACGCTTTAGGCATGCCTTTCTGTCTTGGGTTAATCACTCTTCACAATTTGATGACCAACTTTTACCGCTTACATATGTTCAGGATGAGTCCTAATACAGTCGATTAAATCTCCAGGCTTTAATTCACCAACGCAGATCCTGTGAATTGCGGTAAAGAGCGGAAATCTACTTTCCATATCCTTAGATTTGAGCATGTAATTTACTTCTTCAGCTGTAAATGGTCCCTGGAGTTTCTGTCCGTTAAGCATTTCTGTTTCAAGCTCAGCGATACTCTGAAAAAAGTTTTTTTATTCAATCATTTATTAAAGCTATGAAGCTGAATTAGTGATTATTCAATCACAGCATTGTTTACGTTTTTCTTTTTTCTTTTTTTCACTTCATTTGAATTTTTATTATATCAAACAGCTTGTAAAATCGCACCTTTCCCGTCCGTACAAAAGCTTCGGATACTTTTCTGTTCCTTCCTCCATAGCAGGTGGTTATCAGGTCCGCAACACCGCAGCTTTCAAAAAAGGTTGATAATTTACCACCAGGAAAAAATATGTCGACAAATTTGATCATCTCCATGAGTCCGAGTCTGATAACAGCGGCCTTTGTATTATCCCCGAGTCCCAAACCGTCGACAAATCCAGCACCGCAGGCTACAATGTTCTGAAATAGTAATAATCATGAAATTATTTGAAAAAAATGAATTCTCAAAAGTATTAAGGAATCGAAAAAAATTCGTTCCAGGTCTCTTTTCTCAGCATTGAAAATCTGTATCAGGTCTTTTTTTTTATTTTTAATATAGGTACGTTATTTCATCACCTTAAGAGCACCGCAGCATTCAACTGCGTCTGTGTCTTCAACGACTACGACTCTGAAGTAAGAAGTCTGAATAATGTCTCTGAGGAATGGAGCAACTAGTTTGTCTTTGCATGCTGTAAATACAAAAAGAATAGAAAATTACATTTAAATTAAATAAATAAATAGAATAATAAAGTTCTTATAATCATTTCGTTGTACTAAAACTATATATGATAGTAAAGATAATTATTATAAATTGATATAGATAGGATGTGAAATCTAAATCCCATCAATGTAAACAGATATATATAATTAAAAATTATTCATCCATCATTTTTCAGCTGAGTTTTAAGACTTTGAAATCTTATCAGAAAATGAAGAAAACAAATAAAATAAATAAACGCTCTGCACCTTATCTTTTCCTGCAGCTTATTCCACTACATTGATAATACATATGATGATATTTGTATAATTTAAATATAATATACGTTAACAGCTTTAGCTTTGATGATAGAAATATTTGACTATGTGCATTAAGTAAATATTATAAATGTAAATGGGGAATTAAATTATTAGATATAGAAGTTATATGGCAGGAGATTGATGGTCATTAGTTCATTACCAATGGTAGTTTCGCAAAAATTCTCGTCTGCGACTTCAGAGGCAAGATTAGCACCCATTAAAACTGAAACTGGTATTTTCAATTTCTCGTTAATAATATGTGAGATGAGTTCGATGCCTCCACCATCGCGTTTGTCGAAACCCTGCGAAATAAAATTATCATATTTATTATTTACATGTATTTGCCATTTTTTATTTGCCATTTTTTATTTTCTATTTTTTTTTTTTTTTTTTTTTTATTTCTTATTTTTTAAAGAGATTTTAAATCTCTTATTATAATCAAACGATATAATATATATATTCGATCAGCAAAAAGAAAGGAGAAAAAAAAAAAATATATAACTTATACAGCTGCATGAATTAATTTACGATTAGCATAAAATCCCGTTTACCTTGATCAGTGATAGACCAACGGCTGTTGGTTTTATCTTTCCAAGAAGTGTGCTGCATATCCTGTGAATAAACTGATGTGGAATAACGAATATCAGGATATCAGCGTCTCGGGCAGCCTCAAGTACATCCGGAACTGCTAGCTGCAGTGTTTAAAAAAAAAAAAAAAAAAAAAAAAAAAATGTAATAATACCTAAATACATTCAATTTTCTATTTTCAATTTTTTTTTTTTTTTTTTTTTCTTTCATGTGTAATTTATAACTGCAGCAAACACCTGACCTAGAGCAATTCAACCTTGCTCTGTATTATAGTATAGTGTAGTAGTAGTGTAAGCAAGCGTGTTTAATTAACGATCCTTATCTAAATCTTTACGAGTTAGTTTGCTGCTATTGCTACTGTTGAGCTGTTGCTGCAGTTCAAATAGCGAAAGTAGCTACTAATATATCATTTTATCTTTTTCATCTTGTCTATATATGTGTTACTTATTTAATCGCTACTCTACATATATATATGTACTATATATATACAGACTCTCGATTTTATTTTATTACGAAGTGAAATATTATTATCAATTGGCAAAATTTAATTTTCAGATTTTTTAATATATATATATATATATATAGTTGTTATACACATATATACAGATATCTATGTATATATAAGTGTAATACAAAAATATCTGCAACCTTCGTCGCGGAATCAATACATCGCGACTTGCAATACGTATAGTATAGTATAGTATACTATAACACGTGAATATACTACTATATATAGTATCGCGATATCATACACGGAGAAAAATTTATAGTAAATTTTCTCATACTCATATAGTAGTTGTGTAATATACTTCCAATATGACGATCGTTCCGATACATTATACTCAATGTTCCATGAATGTGAGAAAGATATTCCTATATTCATGGTGACATTAGGTATAAAGTATAGGAACAATCGTCATATTGAAAGTATATGACACAACTACTATATGAGTATGAGAAAATTTACTATACATTTTTCTCCGTGTATATACAGGTAAAGAGAAGCTGTAATAATTTAATTAATTTCTTACAATATAATTGAAACGAAATTAAAAAATTATATTAAATTGTTATATTAATAATAATTATATCTCCTATTTTGAAAATTAAGCAATACAAAAAAAAAAAAAAACAAAGTTATCTCTTTCTACATATAATATGTGATCAAAATTGATAGTAAACTCTTTTTTTTTTTTTTTTTTAATTTTTCTTTTTCTTCTTCTTCTTCTTCTTTTATTCTTGATTAAAGTATATATTGTCAAGGTGAAAAACAAACTTAAGTCATCGTTAATTGTTATATATATATATATATATATATACATAATTATGTATAGATATAGGTGATATGCGTAAATATGTCTTCTACTATATAATAGTATACGTACGTATATTTTACATTATATTATACAGTATACACATCATATGTCTGTGACGTATGTAACGCGTGTATAATGACTGCGTATATTATTATACTCTAAAGTTGATTTATTCAAGGTTTTTTCATTCCGCGTCATATAATACATAATAGTGCGAATATTATACATAGGTATATACATATATATATATATATATATATATATATATATTAGGCCGGAGTGAAAAAGGTCGATTTTCGCGGATCGTATTCTAATAGTGCTGGAAAGTTATGTCTTGGCATCACTCAAAACTGTGCCAAAGGAAAAAATTTACAATAGATATCTTCTGTTCTGGCAAACGCCCCAAAGTTTTGAATTTTTTAACATGGGGTTTAAATGGAGAAAAAAGGCGAAAAGACAAATTAGTACTGAAAAATTCATAAAAACTCGCTGGGTAGGCCGATTTCAGTCTTCCTACGCTTATTCGAAGTGAAAAGAATATAGCTTTCGTTTGACGTTTTGAAATTCAGAATATCTTCCTTAGTTTCAAAGATACACGCGTTTGAAAATCGAGTTTTTCCCGAAAAAACTCTATTTTTCAATTTTGTATTTTCTAAAGTAAGTAAGATATTTTGAATTTCAAAACGTCAAACGAAAGCTACATTTTTCCCGCCTCGAATAAGCGTAGGAAGACTGAAATCGGCCGACCCAGAGAGTTTTTACGAATTTTTCAATGCCAATTTGTCTTTTTACCTTTTTTCTCCATTTAAACCCCGTGTTAAAAAATTCAAAACTTTGGGGCGTTTGCCAGAACAGAAGATATCTATTGTAAATTTTTTCCTTTGGCACAGTTTTGAGTGATGCCAAGACATAACTTTCCCGCACTATTAGAATACGATCCGCGAAAATTGACCTTTTTCACTCCGGCCTAATATATATATATATATACTTATACACATATTTACTCATAATAACGCATCACGTTGTCACGATTAATTATATCGTATAAAACAAACGAAAAAAAAAAAAAAAATAATAATATTCTATAATTTTTCGTATTTCATCTGTATAATTTAATTTCCCGCCTAAATCTGCAGTACATAGATAATATATATATATTAGGGTGTTTCATTTTTAGGCAATATTTTTTTTTTCGATGGCATACCAGAGAATCTTATACTTTATAAAAAATAAAAAATTTTGCCGCCTGGTAAAAGGTTTTAGGTCTAATAGTGGCTTAGCTCATTCAAAAATTCGATTTCCCACCTAAATAACACAGGAAAATTTTTTTTTTTTTCGTTTAATTGAATTTTTCGTTGTTAAAATTTTTTTTTTTCGAAAAAACCTTCGTATAGCTTTCGAAGGAAATTAAATTCTCTACAAAAATGTCTCTGTGGTCGAAGACCGTACAACCAGTAGTTTCGGAGTTATAGCGAAAATTGTTCATGTTTGACGCGCTATAAGTCCGAAACTACTGGTTGTACGGTCTTCGACCACAGAGACATTTTTGTAGAGAATTTAATTTCCTTCGAAAGCTATACGAAGGTTTTTTCGAAAAAAAAATTTTTAACAACGAAAAATTCAATTAAACAAAAAAAAAAAAAATTTCCTGTGTTATTTAGGTGGGAAATCGAATTTTTGAATGAGCTAAGCCACTATTAGACCTAAAACCTTTTACCAGGCGGCAAAATTTTTTATTTTTTATAAAGTATAAGATTCTCTGGTATGCCATCGAAAAAAAAAAAATATTGCCTAAAAATGAAACACCCTAATATATATATATAATTATTATACATATGTTTCATAATTTTAGTATATGCACATAAAAATAGTATAATACCGTTCGCAGATGTAATAATAATGATAATAGTAAATTGTAATTTCGGCATAAATTTGAAACTAGATACTAATATATATATATATATATATATATTATATACTAGTTATACTATATGGATGTAATAATATACGTACCACATTTTCAGGAATTTTATGACCAGGAAGATACTTGACATTTTCATGTGTCTCGTTTATTATTTCAGTCAATTTTTTACCATCAATTAATTCCTCGTAAACGTACATTGTTACTTGTTCCTCAAATTCGGGTAATTTTTTAGCATTTTTACCAACGATTTTAGCAATCGCTGATCCCCTGTTAAAAAAAATTTAATTAAATTCAATTAAATTCAATAAATAAATAAATAGAAAAAAAAAAAAAAAAAAAAAAAAAAGAAGAATATGAAGGAGCAAAAATGTCATACAGGTTTTTTTTTTTTTTTTTTTCCTTGCGCGTAACGTTAATCAAATTCTATAATCTTAAACGATCATGAAACATATAATTTATTTTGACGATAAGAAAATTAGGAAATATACCTAATTGGATATATCGCATAGTTTTAGTTTTACAAATAATATACACGATATCTATGGTCAATGACTTTAAATATACTATATTATACATGATATATTATACACACATGTATAAGATATAGAAACCGGTTGTTTACAATATTTTAATTCTTTACAGATATTATATATATATATATATATATATATAATAAACGTGACGTACTACTAGTTAGCGTCACGCGACGCAGTGTGTATAATAAGCGTATATATACACATAGTTGTTGTACCTTGCACTTTCACTCGATACGAGTTGAAAAGATGACTATCACCGAATGCTATATTTAAAACTGGAATTTTTCCGCTCTCTGATATGTGATTATATCGGCAAAAAACAAAAATAATAATATAAGTTTAAAGTTTAAAAAATATTGCGGGTAATTTAAAGCATATATATATATATATATAT
The DNA here is from genome assembly GCA_943736025.1 of Tenthredo mesomela. Lineage (NCBI taxonomy): Eukaryota > Metazoa > Arthropoda > Insecta > Hymenoptera > Tenthredinidae > Tenthredo > Tenthredo mesomela. The sequence continues at coordinate 4,269,265 of OX031018.1, forward strand.
ATATATATATATATATATATATATATATATATATATATATGATCGATAGTGGTATAATACATAAACTTACCAATTTCCAGATCCAACGATACAAACACGCTTCTTTTCTGACATGGTTACTAGTGCTGCAGTTTTATGTATATATAGTAGATATAGGTGGAAGAAGTAGGTATGTATATAGATACTGGTTCGGAGCAGAAAGGAATGAATATATATGTATTTCTAACTATCTATATATATATATATATGTATAATATAGTACAGTGTAGCGTGTATCTTTATCGAGGGATTTACTCCTGTGAACGTAGACGCACGCTATCGTCTGTCTATCTTGAACGCGAAATTAGAACTGAGCACTGATCACCGACGACGATAGTTCAAGTTGAACCTAGCGGAGGCGGAGACAAAGACAGAGACAGAGACTCGCGGAGTTGCGAGGAAATGAACGAACGAACGAACGAACGAACGAACGAACGCACAGTCAAGCAATTCGATATTGTACTCAAGTAACAAAACCTGCAGAGGTATAGGTAGGAAAATTTCGCTCGTATCGTATATTCGAAGAAGAATAAGAATAAAAATACGAGTGGGGATAGTCGCGCGGACCAAATGCGATGTATTTTGATAAAGCAATAGCGTCAAGCACTGACAACGAAAATTACAATCGAATATGTATTATCGCCGTATATAAGTATAGATGCGGAAATAAATGAAAAAAAAAAAAAAAAAAAGAAAAAAATCTGTATTTAAGTAGATTAGAACGCAGATCTGACTGTATCCGAATATATCTGAGTAAACTTGAGACTTTTATTTTATTTTATTTTATTTACGACGTATAGATATTAAATGCGGAAGAGATTTGCGTTAGTAGTATTATGTTATAACCGCGAACAAGGGAAACTTGCGGTTCTTGCAATTTGTGAAATGTGAAATAGTCGATTACGGATCCCCGCCCGTCTAGTCTCTGCAGTCTGCGCCGGTGCTTTTCACACGCAATCAGATATCTCGCATACACTATACGCATGCGTATACGGGACAATAAATAGCAATTAACAAAAAAATAAAATAAAAAATAAAAAATAAAAAATAAAAAGGCGGGAATTCGGATTCAACTGGGATTAGAGTTAACTTAGGAATTTTTAACTTATATATATATGAGATAATCTGTTTACGCACATTTTGTACAATAAACTTATATAAACTTGCGTTAAAGTTTATCGCGACTATCTTACGCATCAATATAGTATAGAGAAAAATAAAAAATAAAAAATAAAAAATAAAAACATATTTAGATTGTAAATCTAGCTGGTTTTAAAATAATAAATTATATATTATGTACTTAGATATAACGTTTTCGGATTTTTTTTTTTTCTTTTTCACAGATCAGTGGAATATTTCGATCTATAAAACCTGACGATATTATCTAATCTCACTTTGCCGCAAGAACCAATATTCGTTTTATTATATATATATATATAAAACGAACGAATGAATGTTCTATCTAGTTCTAGTATATATATATGAATCAGTTTTGAAACTGAAATCTTTCCGTTATTATATTACTACCAGACTAGATATTACATGCTACGCATGCACTGAACTTGTGTAACTATAACAATAAGCCGGGCCAATTTATACCGACTATTATTTAACGGTGGAAAAATTTCGGGCTTATTGTATATATATATATATATATATATATATATATGTGAGAAAGAGAAACGTTGCGTGTTAATGCCACGTTATACTTATATACCGTATTCTATACAGGCCACGTGGCCTGAACTTCGGACCTTACAAACGAAGTTATGGTTTGATTGACGATTCAGATTCGCATTTTGAATGTCATATATAAAAGATAATAAAGTTAGTACTGAAGATTATAAACGACTTTTATTCCCTACTTTTCCATCGCATTTTATCCCAAATCGTAAAATTCGAAAATTACCTCAGATTATAAAATTTCATACAAATATTAGACTGTGCAATTGTTATCGAATTATAACGGATTAAATTCTTATCAAGAAACGAGAAAGGTCCCTCCCGATTGTTTGAACAGATGTCTTTAGTGTCTAACATCTGTTACAGTCGGAAAAATGATGTACTTATACTGTGTTGTTAATGTATGTTTAAGAATTTGAATAAATCGTTGTTGACTTAATAACTTCACTCGGTATAATTTCTTCATATTATATAAATATAACCTATAAATTCTATGCTATGTCTGAGTAGTTTAATGAATTTTCGTGACAATATAGTAATAATTGGAAAACAGCAATGCTCACATTCATAATGTATTAAATTATAAGAATATTATCGTTTTTTAATAAAATATTAAAATTAGTTGCTACTTATTTAGCTTCTGAATTGACTAAATAGATAATAAAAAAAAAGTAAAAAGCGACGCCGTATTGACCGAACATAAACATAACCTCAAATTGGCAAAATAGCAATACACACACGTATATCAACGTTTGCGCGCGAGTGTGAACGTTGGGTGAATTCACACACGGGTGACATCTGTTGTCGATTCTAGAAACTAAGTTAATATCTGTAAAACAAGTTGCATATGCTAAGGCGTAGGGGTTTTTTTTTTTTTTTTTTTTTTTTTTATTTATAATATTTCAATATTTTCATATTTCTTATTTATTTTATTTTATTTTATTAGAATTAACATATTATTAATATTGTAAATTATAATAGATATGGAAAAAAAATAAATAAATAAAAATAAAAAAAAAAAAAAAAAAAATAATAATAATGAAGGCATACGCTACATCGATCGCTTATATATTCTTATTATTATATATTATAGTTTATAATTTAATATTTAATCATGTATAGTATTTAGTTATACATACAAACACAGCCGATAAAATGAATAATTTTGTTACAGTACAATGAATAAATTCGCGCTTAAAATTCAGATAATCCTGGTATAATATTAACATACTATTATTATACTATATGTGAATAAATTAAATTAATATAATATTATGTATGTATGTATGTATGTATGTTATTTAAATAGCGTTCGTTATAATTTTCGGGCTATAATTCACTGGGGTTATTTCATTTTTTTTTTTTTTTTTTTTTTGAATATTACCCGCTGACGTCATCGCGCAAAAGCCTACTCTTTATTCTGTGCTTTTTATTTATTTATTTATTAATTAATTTATTTATTTTCCTTATCATTTTAGCTTGATTACCGATAATAATATAATATATAAGTTGAAAGTTATTGTTATTTTTTTTTTTTTTCTATTTTTTTTTGTTTTTTTTTTTTTTTTTTTTGATAATGCTTGATAATTATAATTATAATTGTAATAATATGAGGCGTAAATTTTGGAAATTTAGTTTCTTTTCACACCATATACATATAGAATATTATATATAGGTATAATATATCTTGATATACATCACAGGCTGCAATTATATATCCACACTTTCATTTAGATCCAAAACTTATAATATTGGGTATTCAAAAGTGCAGAATAATATAAATTTTTTTTTTTTTTCATTTTTTTTTTTTTTTTTTTTTTTTTTTTTTCGTTTTTTCTTTTTCTTTCTTTTCTTCTTTCAACAATTATTCATATTTATTAATTGCATAATAATATCCACTTGCTGACTATATATCTATAAGGCTTGTCTTGACAATTAGTATTAATATTATTATTATTATTATTATTATTATTATTATTATTATTATTATTATTATTATTATTATTTTTTTTTTTTTATATATTATATATACATATTTATAAATGTAGGCGATTTCAAGGAACCACATAATTTCAGGCAGTTTAATAATTATATTTCTCATACTATATAGTAGTATGTATCCAACTGCATGTATTTACTATAAATCTTGCGAAGAATTCTTTTTTCTTTTTTCTTTTTTTTTTTTTTTTGCTTGTTTTATTCAAATATACGATTTTCTAGTACGATTTTCGGGGACATTGAATAATAATGTTATTATTATTATTATTATTATTATCATTATTATTATATCAATTTATAATATGATTGGCAAGAATCGTATGGTTGCAGCCTTTTTTTTCCGTTCACTTATATATATTTTTTTTTTTTTTTTTTTTTTCTTATCTTGCTTAGCTTTCAATCAAAATTCTCGATAACTATATATAATTATGACTGCTGCGCGCAGGCTATATGCATAAAATTAATTTATAAGTTTGAAAATATTTTTTAACAATTTTTTTTTTTTTTTTTTTTCCAAATCAAATAATCAGTGAAACACGATAATACGTGTGGATATTCAATGTCTGTCGATATTTCAAGATTAGTATTTTTTTTTTTTTTTTTTTTTTTTGCTTCTTATTGTTTGGCTAAAATTATGTAGTTCAATGGATTTGATAATATATTATATAAACACAGATTTGCCAGCACGGTGAAAAAAGTACAAAAATAACAAGAATAGATAGAATTGGAAACTGGACAAATATATAGATTTTTTTTTTTTTTTTTTTTGTTCTTGTTTCTGTTCGTTTTAATGTTATAATAATATGTTAATTAATTATGCGCAATATATTAGGTATATATTTATATACGTATGTATGTATGTATGTATGTGTATTTTTTTTTTTTTTTTTTTTTTTCATGGCAATTTGCGAGGTGTTTCGTCCGACAGCTGCGTAAATACCTTTGATATGAAAACATATTAAATTAAACAATTATATAATGTATATATATAATTAATCTGCGACTATAATTATTTTCATTAAATTCATAAATCACTTAAAATTTTGTTTAATTATTTCAGTTTTTTTTTTTTTTTTTTTTCTTTCTTTTTTTAGTTTGTTCAGAAAAGATAATTTTCCATCCGTTCGCACGCAACACCCGACACGTAATAATACGATAAGATATTATATATTCTCTCGCAGGCTTTATATAATTATGTAATAATAATTCTGTGCTAATATAATTACGGACTGTTTGTTTTTTTTTTTTTTTTTTTTTTTTTTTCTTATTTTCTTATTTTCTTAATGTTATCATCATCGAGAATCGCAAGGTTTCGTTGTAGGAGAAAAGAAGAGAGAAAAAAAGCGAGAAAAAAAAAATCAAAATCGTAAGAATTAATGAATTACATAATTGACATAATAAATATTTCTAAAATGTTAGAAATCAATTTTTTTCCGTTACTGTAATTGTGTTCCACCCTATAGAAGAAAAGCAAGATGAAAAAAGAGAGAGAGAGAGAGAGAGAGAGAAAAAAAAAGAAAAGGAGCAATTCTCGATGATTCAAGATTTATTTATTATATAATAATTTATATACTATATAATATTATATATTTATGTTAATAAAATTTTAACGAAGAAGATAATAGAAATATATATATATATATATATATATATACTACTATACATATAGATGTAATATACCTATCACTTGATGAATAATTATATCGACTGCCCAGCAGTGATTGAAAAAAAAAAAAAAAAAGGAAAAACAATAAAAAAAAGAAAAAAATAACAATTATCATAAATAATTATCAATAATATATATATATATATATAAGCTGGATTTTAAGCATATAACTTCAATACATTATATATATAGGTATTATAGGTATATATATGTATATGTATAACATATAATAATAATAATATAACGAATAACGATACTAAATATATCAATAATATCAATAATATTAATAACATTTAATAATAATAACAATTATATATTTATATATATATATATATATATGTATGTATGTATGAATAATTTTTATAATATAATATATACGCATATAAGCATACAATATATCGGTTGATTGGACCACAGCCTAGTTAGTGCAGCTAATACAATAATTAATAAAGTATATAATATATCATGTATATAAGGGATATACTTATAATTTGGTCCGAAGAGCGTTAAACGTTAATATATATATATATAATTAAATATAAATAGTAGATATTTAATTTAATTTAATTTAAATGAACTTATTATTTATTACGCTATAGGATATATAATATAATATAATATAATCAACGCAGTGTAGTAATATTCTGTAATGTGGTAAGGTATAGGTATACAAAATTTTATTAATTACCATATTATGTACCTTATGTACCTATAGCAATAATAGATCGAAAACAAAACGGTTTTACCCGGATCGCATGTTATAATTTATCTCTCAAAATTTAATAAGAAAATTATCATTTATTTAAAAAAAAAAAAAAAAATAAAAAATTATAGTATATTATCGCGATATAGTAGAACCGAGACAATAATATAAAGTTAATAAACTATTTTTATCGCACCATATCGATGCAATGTGATATGCAAAAATTTTTGTTATATTTGAAAAAAAAAAAAAGAAAAAAAATTATTTATATCGGTAATGGCGTATAGTTTTTTTTTTTTTTTTGTTTTTTTAGGAATCAAATTTTGCAACTGATAATATTCTTGATATTCTTCCACATTAATAATAATAATAATACGACAATTAAATTCGGCAATAATATATAGAAAAATTTATAGAGCGCGCGGTTCGTTTAAATATTTATATGATAAAAGCGACAATTTGAAGTTCGATTTTCACGCCAATAATAAATATTAATCATATTATGTAGATTTTGTTATTATTTTCTTCATTTTCATTATTCAGCGAATTATATAATCTGACTGAGAACTGAAAAGTAAAACGCGCGTGCATATACTAATACAGTATGGTGGTTTGATTCTTTTCTATTATATGAATATTATATGTATAGTTAATCGCGAATTATTATTATTATTTTAAATCTCTGTCCTTTGATTCTTTTTCAAAAAAATTTTTTTTTTTTTTTTTTTTTTTATTTTATTTTATTTTTTTAATTTTAGTAAATTTTCTACGCAATATTCGTTGTGTAAATTTGAATATTTTGTGATTAATTTTTTTAATTATTTTATTTATTTTTTTGTTGTTTTTTCCTTTTTTTTTTTTTTTCTTCTTCTTTTAATCCATTATCGATTATAACAAGAAAATTCTTCATTATTTTTATTTTTATTTTTATTTTTATTTTTATTTTATAATATTATATAATTTATAGTTTATCATATAGAAATTTTATATATCATATTTATATATCGTATATTCGCAGACATATTATTTATATGGGCTCGTGAATAAAATAATATCCAATTTCACACCCATATATATTATATTTATATCAGACAATGGATTTTCCATCATCATATCTCTGTATCAACTAATATCCGTTATACGATACGATATTTTACTCATACGATTCCCATATACGTGTATCATATTTTTTTTCTTTCTTTTTCTTCTTTTTTTTTTTTTTTTTTTTAATCGTATATCAACAATTTATTACAATATATAATATTACATCTTTGACCGATAATTTTCAAATCTTATATATATATACGACTCGGAGATTATTTGAAGTAGAAAAAAAAAAAAAAAAAAAAAAAAAAAAGACAGAAGTAACCGAAGAAATTGATATCTCAGATCAAATTTTCTTTATAATTTTTATGAACATTTTTTGTGTGTGCGTGTGTTTTTTTTTTTTTTTTTCTTTCTTTTTTCTTTTTATATAACTAGACCGTGGATAAATAAATTGTTAATTTTTCATCTCTGCGTCATAATTTTCAATTATAAATCCCGCGGGTCAAAGATATAATAATTTATTAATGGATGGATGTGTATAGTATTATATAGTATATTATGTATAGTTATATAGTGTACAAAACGTATTAATATAGTATAGTCTATACACATGTAGATTTTGTTACTGTTTAGAAAAAATTTTGTCTGTTAAAAAGTTAAAATAAAAAGTGTAAAAAAAAAAAAAAAAAAAAAAAAAACAGAATTAATAAAGCATACGTTCCCAACGATTGAGCGAACCATGTTTAAAAAATATATGGTTGTTGTCAAACACTTGAGAGTATTTTCTGTGAATTATTGAGGCAAACCAAAGAGACGTATTGATTGAAAAACCAATTTTTGTGTATTTTTGATAAAAATTGGTATTTTTGGGATTCGAGAAATTAAAAAAAAAAAAAAAAAAAAATTCAGAAAGTTGATTCGAAACTGCAACTTTTTTTGTCTCACAAATTTTCTTGTATGATCTTAAATACTTTTGAGATACGGAGGTTTGTAAAAAAAAAAAAGTTGGAATTTGGAAAAATATCCGCAAATACAATCCGAAAATTCTGAAAAAATTCACATTAATTCTTTCGATATATAGTTGTGTCATAAGACAAAATTATGATTTTTTTATAACCGGTCATTTTTTTGACCGTTCGAAACTTCATGACCTATCGATAGTTCATAATATAATATAATATATAAGCGATTATGATAAATCGCGTCTATGGTACCTAATATATTATATCTACTTATCAATATATATACTATAGTGCACAAAAAGCTGTAGGAATATATATATGTATGTGTATTTATAGAAGTATATTAAGAAGCCTAATAATTGTAATAAATTTATTAAAATTTGAAATGAAAAAAGAAAAAAAAAAAAAAAAAAAAAAAAAGAAACCTCGTACAAAAATTGTTATTTTTTTTGGACTTTTTTTTTTTATCCCCTCATATTACGTTCTTTTCTTTCTTCCTTTTTTTATATTAATACAGTACATCGTCCGCGCATTTAGATATTATTCGATGTGTATCTCTCTCTCTTTATATATATATATATATATATATATATATATATACTATATATACTATATACATATTATATATATATATATATATATATATATATATATATATATGGGGAATTCCACGTGAACTCGACCAGCGTTTGACCCTCACCATTTTCTATTCGATTCATATTTTTTTCTCAGATTGACCCCACCCCTTGGAGTACCCCTGAATTTTTTCAGAATTTTATATGTATTCGTTTTTGCCTGACGAATTTTGAATCATTTCCTGTTTTGTCATTTCAAAGAATTTTCAAAGAACTGTATCTTTGGATGCATGCATCGTATCACAACGAAAAGCATATCAAATTCTTCGTCTTGAATCGTTCTTTCATGCGCAAATATTGCCATAATTTTCCGACCCCTTTGTGAACGATATTTTCAAGGTCAAAGTGGAAAAATCGAAATTTCGCAAAGTTGGACTATTTTGATTTTTCTGAAAAAATTTACAAAAAATCTATTCTCGAAGACGTAACTTTTGAGCCCAAGCCCAGCGTGGCTCGAATTTTCCTCAATTTTTTACAGAATTTCAAAGTTCATAAAAAATTTAATTCAAAGCAATGCAATGGTATAACCGATCGTCAATGCAAATATTCTTTTAAAAAAATTCTTAATAATAATATAATATTAATTAATAATAATATTAATAATAATATTAATATTAATATTAATATTAATATTATTATTATTAATATTAATATTATTAATATTTATTAATAATATTCTTTTTTTTTAATTCTTTTAAACTTCCATACACTCTGTAATTGACTATTTATTTCCTGGTCATATTCCAAATTCGAAGGATGGCTTTGTCCAAGGACCACATTTTAGCTTCGGACAAGGAAACTTATTTTCTTTGTCGAAACGACGTAAGAAATCATAAGTTATAAAATAATAATCATAGCTATATGATCATAGAAAAATCATAAGCTATAAAAAAATAATATAATAGTAATAATAATTATAATAATATATAAGCAGGTCCTAAGCTCTCCCACTTTCGACGGTTATATAGACCAAAGGGATTGCAGCACCGGTCACGAAATTTATTTGGTGCCATATTTGCGTGAATAACGTAAATTTGTAAATCGTTCATCAGCAAAACGTCATCAACGAAACAGGGCAGAGTAGGGCTATGTTCCTATTTTCACTGCCAGTACTGCAAGCTTATGGTAGAAAGAGAAAGCTGTATTCACGAACTCACAGGTGCGAGAAAGAAGCAAGGAAAACTCGCAGTACTACCAGTGAATATCGGAACAGGCCCTAGGTACGAACAATTGAATAAAAGCCGAATATTTGCATTGACGATCGGTTATACCATTGCATTGCCCTGAATAAAAATTTTTTTGAACTTTGAAATTCTGTAAAAAATTTAGGAAAATTCGAGCCACGCTGGGCTTGGGCTCAAAAGTTACGTCTTCGAGAATAGATTTTTTGTAAATTTTTTCAGAAAAATCAAAATGGTCCAACTTTGCGAAATTTCGATTTTTCCACTTTGACCTTGAAAATATCGTTCACAAAGGGGTCGGAAAATTATGGCAATATTTGCGCATGAAAGAACGATTCAAGACGAAGAATTTGATATGCTTTTCGTTGTGATACGATGCATGCATCCAAAGATACAGTTCTTTGAAAATTCTTTGAAATGACAAAACAGGAAATGATTCAAAATTCGTCAGGCAAAAACGAATACATATAAAATTCTGAAAAAATTCAGGGGTACTCCAAGGGGTGGGGTCAATCTGAGAAAAAAATATGAATCGAATAGAAAATGGTGAGGGTCAAACGCTGGTCGAGTTCACGTGGAATTCCCCATATATATACTGTAATTATTATGTAAGTATATATATAGGAATAATCATCTCTATTATCTTTTATTTATTTATTTATTTATTCATTTATTTATTTTCTTTCTTTATTTTTCTTGTTTTTTTCTTCCGCATACATATATATTATACTATATGTATTTATATGTATCAAACGAATATAACTGTATAATATTACCGTTGAAGTAAAAATTTGCCTGTAGGTATTTTAAGAAATTTTTTTGGCAGTCAATTTCAGGGTGTTACATATTATTATTATTATTATTTTTATTATTAATAATGTTATTATTATTATTATTATTATTATTATGCCATGTGTAAAGATTGAACCGTTTCGTTACGCGGAATATATTATATTATATAGTATATAGTAATTACTTTTTTTTTTCCTATTCTATATTCTCTAGAGATTATTATTATTATTATTATTATTATTATTATTATTATTATTATTTTGATCTAATAAATAAATAAATGAATAAAGAAAAAAAAAAAAAAAAATAGAAATAAAGAAATAAATTATATTATTATTAATTATTATTATTATTATTATTTTTATGCGGATGAGATTGGTCTGTATTATAATAATATTGCTGAATATTAAGTACAAATACGTACGTAGCTCTTCTTTCTTCTTATATTATATTATATTATATTATATTATATTATTAATTTAAACTATAGTATTTTACATATATTTAGGTATAATAGAGGAAAAAATTTAATGAGTTTTTTAATAATCGTATTATTATATTATAATATAGGTATATAATAATAGGTATAATATGTAAAGGTCGTAGCGTCCCAAAGCACCACATGTGTTGTTATATACTTTCATTATAATTCTTACGTAATTATTATTAATTATTACAATTGATTTAGCAAATTTTCGTTTTTTCTTTCTTTCTTTTTTTTTTTTTTTTTTGTTTTTGTTTTTGTTTATTTTTTATTTTTTATTCTTTATTATTTTTTTTTTTATTTCTTTTTTTTTCCGCTTTTTTGTTTTAATTTTTTAAGGCTGCATTAAGGGGTGCGCAAGAAAATTATCCGTGTCTCGTATTATAAAATTTTAAAACAATTTATTACTACGACGATCACGATCACTATATGCATGATCGTTTTGTTATAATATATATATATATTAGGGTGTCCCTTATTTTCATCATTTTTCGAAATTTCGGAGCACACCCCCTAGATCGATTCTTCATTTGAAAATATGAATTTAGGCGCAAAAAAAAATGTTCTATCTTATTATTAACACGTGCGTGCAAGCACGAGATTTTTTAAATGCAATTAACACGGGATATCGCTGGATTCTCAGTGATAATTTCTTTCAACATTACACGTTGAATATTTCCGAGTATAAACTATGGGATGTTGTTGAAGGACGATGCATTTACATGGAAAAATATTTATATCTGACATATGATGGGGTATGACGGTGCAGTCGGGGGCAATATGAACCAACTAACTAAAACACTTCAAATTCTTAAATTTTCTACATATTCGTATATATAGGGGAGAGCGGGGCAAAGAGAAAAAAAAAAAAAATTCTTGGAAAATTTTGGATTTTTTTTTTTTTCAATAAAAATTGTTTCCCAAAGAAATTCTTTTTTATTTAAATTTAATTTCGAAAATTTGGCCGAGGTGCCCCTTTTGCCCTGCCCCTCCCTATATATACGAATATGTAGAAAATTCAAGAATTTGAAGCGTTTTCGTTAATTGGTTCATATTGCCCCCGACTGCACCGACATACCCCATCATATGTCAGATATAAATATTTTTCCATGTAAATGTATCGTCCTTCAACAACATCCCATAGTTTATACTCGGAAATATTCAACGTGTAATGTTGAAAGAAATTATCACTGAGAATCCAGCGATATCCCGTGTTAATTGCATTTAAAAAATCTCGTGCTTGCACGCACGTGTTAATAATAAGATAGAACATTTTTTTTTGCGCCTAAATTCATATTTTCAAATGAAGAATCGATCTAGGAGGCGTGCTCGGAAATTTCAAAAAATGATGAAAATAAGGGACACCCTAATATATATATATATATATTAGGGTGATTCAAAAAAAAAAAAATTTTTTTTTTCCTTTCACTAACAGGCTCAAAAGTTTCATTTAGGTCAAAAAGTATGCCTGTTAAAATATGAGCTCTTAATATTAATATTAAGAGTGGGCGCATCGCACTTTTCGATTTTCCATAAGAATAACACGGGATAAATCGTTCTTGCTTCTTCTGATTTTTATAACTAGCAAATGATATGTCACACAGAGAATCTACAGACATATTTTTGTAGAGAATTGAACGCTCTACAAAAAAGTTCCGAGTTATTTTCCAATAAGTCCACTCGTTCAAAAGTTATTCAAGGTCAAAGTTTAATTTATTTTAATTGATTTTAATGTTAATTTTTTCAATTTTAATTTTTTTATTTTTTTGTATTTTTCGTTTTTCATTTTCCAACCAAAACATGTCTGTAGATTCTTTGTGTGACGTATCATTTGCTAGTTATAAGAATCAGAAGAGGCAAAAATAATTTATCCCATGTTATTCTTATGGAAAATCGAAAAGTGCGATGCGCCCACTCTTAATATTAATATTAAGAGCTCATATTTTAACAGGCATACTTTTTGACCTAAATGAAACTTTTGAGCCTGTTAGTGAGAGAAAAAAAAAAAAAATTTAT